>CM060560.1:191260843-191860843 GCA_030625065.1 Alectoris magna | reverse complement strand
AACAAACTTCCACCACTCTCCCAAAGACTTGCACAAGTCAGAACTGGAGACTCGTAGGGTTGTATGGTCATTTATGAAACGCATGCAAAGCTTTCAGTGAGCCATCCATCCAGTCTGGGAGAAACTATGAACCTATGAAAGATTTAAGACGCAATATTGGTGTCAACCGTTAGTAAACCATGTCAAAACCTGGAAAAAATGCAAAGAAAGCCATCCAGGACATTGAATGGCCATATCTGTAAACATCAGAAAGCAATATCCTTCAAAACAGTTCTGCATACGGGATAGATCTCCACAACAAGATCAGGAAGAAAATAAGAAGAGTTTATGGTACGCTGTCAGGCAGGTGCTGCAAGCAACGAAGCACGTACACGTCTGTCTTCTTTGTGAAAAGAATAGGCGGAATTTGTGAACAGTCAGTAACTGAGAAACAGAAAAAATGAGAAGCTAAAGGAAAGAAGAAATGGCAGAAGAACACAATGGATTAGCTAGGCTGAGGGCGTGCTGCCCAGCTTCTAGGGAAGAAGCACCTAATTAGACTTGTACTTTCGTGTACAGTCACCCAGTACCAAATACATGGCTACATTAACATGCCTGTAACGATAATAAGCACTACTAAATGTAATGTATTTACTAGTACTCTGAAGTACTTCACACAGGTGAATTTTCATTCATTATGGCTTTTTTTCATTTACATAGGTTAGGTACATATGTAAGGACAACCTTGAGGAACTCTATTAGGAGATCTAACTCCCTTGGTAACTTCAAAGCCCGAAACAGAAGCTTAAAACCAACTCCTTCTTTCATGTCTGTACATATGCACCAATTTGTTACGGGCAAAGAGACTCTTCAAAAGGACCAATCAACCGCACAACATTTTAATACACACATATATATTTAAAAATGCATGTACACACACACACAAACAGCTCTGAACAGGAGCGCTATTTGACTTGTGTTACTTATTGGAAATGGAGAGAAATGAACCAATTTCAAAACTGAGATCAGTTACAGGAAAAGCTGCTTCTTCATTGTTGATTTCTCCCCTGAACGAACACTTTACAAACAGCACCTAGAAAGAAAATAATCTAAGAACAAAAAAACCTGCTTACTGGTGGTTATCCATTAATATCAGGTGCCTGATTCACTTCATTATGACAAAATGAATGCGATCTTTATTTTTTGGATAAGAAGCACAATTATAATAAAATAATACATTAAACAGACTGATTTTTAGAGATACCCACACATTCACAGGTCAAGTTAAAATAAACCAAGAATACAAACACCCCAACCATCAGAAAAGCAGCAGAATTGTCATTAATGAGGGAAACTCATTAGAAGTCTGAAAAAAGCATATAAGGGTGTAATTCTGACATCTACTGCTTCTTTTCCATGAGGGGGCTTTATAAAAGGCAAGCGTCTTGGAAAGAAAACTGATAAGCAGAGGATGATGTTTAATGGTAAGAACACGCCGTATTACAACTTCAGAGCTCTGTAGACTCTCGCTTGGGAAAAAAACATTCCTTCTGAGGACCACATGCTTAGTTCTTGCATTATCAAAATCCAGGAAGAAGTGTTAGATACCACAGTTTGATTTTATGGGGTTTTTTGGGTGTTTTTTTTTTTCCCAATTAGAGCTGCTTTAATTTAAATTTCCATTTCATGATGAATAATGACCTTTCACTGAACACATGAAATGAGATTTCCTGATAATTAACTACTCATCCTGTGATTGCCGCCAGATTGCAACGTTCTTACAATAAAAAAAAAATAAAGAGCAGGAACTTCGGGGATGTCAAATGGAAAAGCTAACATAAGAACTGAATACCATCCATTTCGTTTGGACTTTGTTTGCTATTTGAGTAAGCCAAGGAAAGCTGAGCCTGAAACAAAACCAAACATATCCAGTGCAGTGCTTTAGGGGATACACAGAATTTGTGGTACTGTTCCCATTTGCCCACAATGCTTGGTCTCTGTATCCTTAAAAAGGGATCACATCATATGTATGAAACTTTGTTAATAAGTTCTTCCCGCACTCCAGACTTGTAGAGCTCCTACAACATCCAGCAACACAAAGCAGAGGGGACAGATTCTATTTATTAGGCAGAGGCTACCACTTAATATTTTCAAGTCTGAACTTCAAGACTCGAAATACTTTTGTCTATCTACACCTAAAAACAAGAGCTTCAATTGAACAGAATTAATTTTTCTTGCATCTGACTCAATTATCTTCCAGTAACTGAGACAGCGCCACAAACATCAGATTAATTTTGTGGTAGGTCTTTTTAAATTGTTATTAACGGAAACAGTAATCCCATTTCTACTCTTCCAAACTAAACAGAAATGCTCACATTTATCGAGAACCACTTTTAAACTCCCTTTCATCGAAGAGCTGCAAAAGCTTTTGAGCACAGAGAACAGGGAGAACGCAACGAACGATGAACCAAAGTAGAGTTTTTCCATTAAGTGCAACAAATGAATATTCAGAACTTGTACTGCTAATTATCACACATATTTCTGCAGATCTTCTGAAGATAAAAATGAGGTACGCTCTTATTTTCTTACCCTGGTAGTCTTCTTGTTCTTGGCGTTCGTTGATATCCAAAGTGAGCTTTTTCATCCGCATTCTCTCCTCCTGCTCAGCTTGCTGTTGGTTCCAGTGGTTTGCAGCAAGTTGGGAAGACATTGGTACATTTAAGATCTTAAACTGCAAATAAAAATATATTTAAGTGCCCATCACAGAACAACAACCACCACCCAACAAAAAAATGCCCTACATTAAAAAAGCCAAAAGACAGAAGGATAATGGTTATTTCCATATTATTGCGATGAGATCCTTTCCACAGAAGTTCTTATTGAAAAGTACAGGTTCCCCCCCCCCCCCCCCCCCCCCAAACTGTACTTTGCTTAGCAACACGTGAGAAAATACAAGGTATTCAGATACTCCAAAGGCACACAGAAGAGAGGCAATACGTAATTACACCACAGTATTTATAGGAACAAATTTGATTTCGTTTCCACAAGGAACACGTAGCTATAGGTTTTCTTTATTTTGATGCCAGCCTCACTACATATCCCACAGTGAGTTACACTGGTCCTGAGACAGAACACCAGCAGTTCAAACCAGCTGCCTCTTTCTCTGATGCTCCCTGACTTCCAAAGAGACGAAGCCTACAGGCAGAATTTCCACTTTTATCCTTTGTGAAAATACAGGAGACGTGTTGTAAAGATTTCAGATATCTTACAGAAGATTTCAGATATCTTACAGCATCTCTTGGCCAGTGCTCTTCTTTTTATGGATTATTCTAGCTCTTCAGTGCTTCTCCATGGCCACGAGAGAACAGTGGTATCAAATTTAATTGTTTTCTCCACCCCAACAAGCCAAACATCTACACGTGCACATCGAATGCATTACATCTATCTCAGGTTACTTTAAAGGTGAGCTCGGTACTACCCCTCAGAAGTACTGTCTGAAAACTACAACTGAGATTTTGAGAGACGTCCATGGAAAAGATCTTTGTCAAGCTTTTATTTCCACAGGAAAACATTTTAAATTTATCCCACTCACTTGCATTCGTATCTACCTGGCATAAATCTTGGACACTGTCAAAAAAAAAATCAAATGCTGTTACATCCTGGATCTCTCCCCTTACGATGCCAAGAGTTATCTTCCCTTGTTCTCTCATGTTTTGTGGCTAACTGACGATGCCGATGCTAAAGGGTGACTTCCAATAATGGTGTTTATTTCTACTGCTACAACTTCCGTGGGTTCTGTCACACAACTTCACAGTGACAGGACAACGACTGTATGACTGGTCTGTCCAATACACTTGCTACCTCCTGTTTCTGTTAATCACAGTCCGAAGCAGAATGATAAAATACAGTATCCTCACTGCTATCAGCCTGCAATGAATATTAATTCAGGTTGCACATTGCTAGTAAACATCAATCAGTTGCTCTTGTGTTCTGTTTCAGAAAACAAGTAGGCAATGCCCCATAACATCAGGCAGAATGCTGGCATGTGAACTGAGCTTTTAATGGGTGGATGTCAACTATGAAAAAATCAACCCCTAGAAGGAAGCCCATCACATTTCATTTTCATCAGTAAATACTTCCTTAATAGCTAAGATTTCTTGATGCAGCACTACCTTTAGCAAAGAGCAGGAGATCAAACATAATGATAGGAAATTATTAGGTTGACATTGCAGTGAGGTGGTGATGCTTACCATGTGATTCATGGTAAGGATAAGAAATTACTTTCAGCCCTCCAGGTTGTCTGGATAATCTTTCTGCCTGTGTTTAGAATTCTGAAAGCTTACAGCTAGAAGTTACGAGTAAACCAGGTATCCAATACTGCAAAACTCAGGGCACATTCTGCTCACAAATGTTAAAACAGCGTTATAAGAAACAATTATTTCCAACTCCACCTCTTCTTTCCTGCTTAGTAGTCAGTTTTAAGAGAAAAATAAGCAGCATTTCTTCCTGAATGCACAACTATGGACAAAGAAGCCTTTCACTGACTCAAGAACTGGAGTAGTCTGGTAGTCCAGACTTCTTTTTTTTTTTTCTTTTTAAAACATTTCTAGAAACACTCGGAGGAGTTTTGGCAGGAAGAGCCTACACCCAAAAGCAAATACTGGGGGAAGAGGGAGGGAAAGCTCCTGAACAAGTTCTGCTTTCTTTTTCAAGCCACAGAATGCTAGCAATACTTTCCCCTCAGAGTACGAAGACCCTAAAATTGCTGGTAACTCCAGATATTCCCAGTAAATTACCCTGACAAAGCCAAACACTGTGGGGTTTTGGGTTTTGTTTGTTTGTTTTCAGAGTTCTCTAAATCCCTTTCCTACTCAATGACAGTAGTTAAGAATTCCCTACTGAAAATTGTTTAGAGCTTCATATGCAACTTTCAAGCCCCAGAAAAACAGAATAACCCAACAAATGCAGTAAGGAAATCAGTTAGCCACTACTAAACTCAAGTTGTACATGCCTACTCAAGCAGGTAACACTATTTTCGCTCCGAAAGCACTTAGCACAGTATTTTCTTAACTGAATAATGAAGCTTAAAAAACAGATACGGAATCACACTTACTAGTTCCACTATTTGTGGTAACAGACCTCACTTTCTACACAGATTTTTAAAAAGCAGACAATTCTGTTTCTGCTTTTCGTACCTCAGCTACTTCAGACTACTGCAGAAATTCAGGTAACAAACGTCAAAAACAAAGTAATGACAGAAGTAAAAGACAGAAAAGAGCCAAGACAAATGTGTGTGGCTGCATGAAGCAAGGTACGATTTTTGTTAATTTGTTTTTCAAATCAACAAGACTTCATAGAATTACAGAGATGGTTCCATTTCCTTATATGTTTCACTGAAAAATTCATTCAGATCATTCTGGAAGATACACCTAAAACAGCCCTCAGAGATAATGACTGTTTTGCAAGTTGAACAGATTCAGCCAATTGACTGTTACTTAGGAAATGAAATTTAACAAATATTAGATATGCTGATTTGAAGCTGAATTTGTTCTCAGCAATGCCTGCAGAATCTGAGATTTCACAGTGTTTCTTCACCTCTTCCTCCCCTATCCTTTGAACTTTCAGTCAGTCTGCCAACTGCAAGCATTCATCTCCAATGGTATCTAATAGACAGAAAACGTACCACTGTCCCAGTAAGTGGAATCAGCAAACAAAATTAATAATGGTGCAACTTAACTACAGAATTGTTACACTTGATTTCTGTTAAAAACCAAGAATTCCAGGGAACTAAATATAGTATTTTCTGTACTTCTAAGTTAAGAGGTCTGTACCCTATTCAGAGAAAATGATGAAGGAATAAAACATTCCCTGTCTGTCAAAGTTGTGCTATGACTTAAAAAGTGAAAGACGGTTCCCTCCTCCCCATTTTAAGGGGAGAATCTATACTTGACAGTCTCTTACCTGCTGTTTGTTGCCTTTTCGTGTTAACATGACAAAGGGCATGGTGTCTCCAGACTCTGACTCTCCTTCCCCACTTCCAAGTGGGGGACCCTTCTTCAGTTGGCTTTTGAGATGCAGAGGAATAGCAACATCCAGCTGATGCACTTTAACTGATTCACCACTCCGTTGCTATTAAAAGCAAGTAAACTGCATAAATGATACATGCTTAAAATGTCAGTAAGTCTGTCAATGTTCACATTATTATGACTGAGAAAAGTTTAGCATTCCAAGAACGCAGAGCACATATAAATAAGTTCACAAGGCATTACTGCATTTTCCTCTGGCTTCCTTGCTTGTGAAGAAGGAAGTTACAGGGACAGAATACTTAAAATTTAACTGTGAAGGAAAAACAACTTAGAGACTTGACTGGACACTTGAGAGCAAACATCATGTATTAAGCAACTTTTGCTGCATACTATTAATGTATTCCTGCACTCAGGGTTTGCGGTATTCAAATATTTACCTGATGTGATTGACAATCCTATACAGCACTTAGTTACGTAAAATTAAGTGCAACTACATTTTAGACCTATTAATAAGCTAGGCTTGGGTAGTCTACATTAAAGTCAAAAGCACTGCCTAATACCCGATGCAGTTATTCATTCAATAAAATATCTGTGAGCACGTCATATTCACTGGACAAACTATTAAATATCTGAAAGCGACTTATCCAAACACATTGATTGCAGGAGAGAGGTCAGGAGGAAAAAAAAGTCATTCTTTAGTATTGCTAGTCTTGCATTAATCACTTGGTTACTTAAAAATAAGAGTTGTACAGCTACATTAACTTAAGAAAATGAAACTTATACCTGAAGATTTTCCAGCATCATTTTATCTAACGCCTGAATGAAGTCCTCATCTTCTGCACAAGGGACGTGCTTAAGTCCTCCTCCTTTAATCATTACTTCCTATTACAATGGGGGTTAAAAAAAGCACAAATGCCGTTACATCAATACCAGAAATATGAAGATTCGGTTTAGAAGTGAAGTAAAAAATACTGTCGTTGCTTCCAGGACACACACAAAAGTTTTCTGAAAAGTGACAAGAAGTTTAAGCCTGGATTATTTTCTCAAAGAAATATTCTCTGAATCTCGCTGCAATCGTTATGAAGGTCGGTCACTCACAACGTTCTGAACACACAGCATGAGCATCCATAAGATTATACACAGAGTTAACAACAATACAAGGAGATACCTACCCCCCAACACAACTAATGTGACTAATTTTTCCTTGCGGTCCCTGAAGATAGATGGTCTTTTCATGTCAAATACCATTCTTCAGTATTTGGAAAGCATAATGTGACAAGAAAATTATTACTTTAATGCGTCTCTTGGCATAGCTCACCGCTTGGAAAAAATAACTAAACTTTTTTCAAGTGAAACTAAATGCAACACCAAACTGGTAAAGAAGTACTTTTAGTCAGCGATACCTAAAATTGGAACTGGGATTCAGCAAGGCAGCAGGATGTCACGAGCACCATTTGTCAGCACATGTTCCAATGCCTTAATATTTAAAACAGCAGACTAGCACCAAGTAAACGCCACTATCCACACAGTGCTGGAACTCAGTTCAGCTTCTGGCAACAATGCTGCTTGTCTCTTTGCTATACGCAATGCTGAAGTCTATTCTTCTCGATATATCAACAACAGGGATTAGGAAAAACTGCTTTTATATGCTGCTTTTTAAACCCAACACTGCAATATGCTGTTTTATAATGATCGTTACTACAATTTAGGCTTACTCAGGTTGTTTGGTACAGATATTGCAACTCGCCATTAGAAAAACCTGTATTTTCGGTATGCTGCACTTTTTGGTTTGTCTCCTTTTCAGTTTTGAGACAGAGTGCAGACTAACTAGCTTACCCTGTACCGTACCAGCTTGCTACCATTGCAGGTATTGCAAAGCCATCGCTTATGCAATCTTTCCCAGTCCACCTACCTGTGAAAACACACAGTCCTGTGAATCCATGTTGTAGTACAGTTTATTACATGAGTATTTTCAGAAACTAATAGCGAAAGTCTGCAAATAAAAGATCTAAAATACATTTGAAAGAATATCAAGGAGCGTTCTTGCTGTGTTTTCCCAATTATGTTATGAGAAGCACTGGCTAAAAAAGCATTTAGTAAAGTAAAACAAAGCAGCACAAATCACTTCTCTAAAGCAATGATACGTACTGTATTTTCCTCATCTGTTTCATTTTCCTTATTAGAATCTGTAAGATAATCAGTGTTTTCTTCCTCCTCTTCTTCGCCTTCCTCTTCCTCATTGTCAGAGCCCTCCTGAAATATTGAACGTTTATTATTTGAGAATACATTTTTAACTGTTTTTAAGATAAAAAGTTAAGATTTATTCTTTATGAGGAATACAAGGCCTCACATAACTGATTCTATTCAATCGTCACTGACTCAGTGAGACGTCCATTTCCAGCAATAAAAGTAGACAAACATAAACATATCTTAGAAGAAAACAAAGGAACCCACTTGCACTCCGTTCCTCTCACATTTTCTGCATCTTTCCCAATCTACCTCCATCTCAATTTGTTTAATTCAGTCATGCGTCGATTTTTTTGTTTGTTCCTCAGCAAATCTACACTCAGCTACATTGACTTTGCATTTTCATGAATATACAGCAAAAAACAAAGTTGGAAAGTTTCATTTACACATCAGCTGTGGCAATGGGAATTTTGTTTGTTTGTTTTTTGGGTGTTTTTTTTTTCCTTCTTCTGGTTATTTATTACTGTGATGGTCTTTAAACACTGGAACAGATTGCCTAGAGAGTCTGAGAGTACCCATCTTCAGAGAAAGCTGAACTGGACATTGTATTGGGCAACCAGCGGTAGGTGAGCGTGCTTTGATAAGGGTAGCTGGACAAGATCTCCAGAGGTGCCTTTTCCTGCTCTCAAACAAATATTTTTGATTCTAATGATATTATTAATCTGTGGGCAAAACCACAAAACCAGCCAAACTTCATAAACTTCAATGCTGAGAGTCATCAACGGGAAGACAGCTTATCAGTAAACCAAATCAACCCAAACACAGGAGAAAACGTGTTGCCTATTTCCTTGATACATTCATTTTATCATAATACTAACATTACCATATCAACTTTGCTGTGTCATAGTGACAAGTTAGAATTTTTATGTATGCCTGCTTTTTTATTGGCTACACCACTTTTGATTCAAAAGATTACTGGCACAGTAAACAAGGAAGGTTGTTACTCCCTATAAATCTTATTTATTCACATTATGTTGGCGCACTCCGAACAGCTGTTATTTTTACTGCATGACTGCTCTGTCATCCAGTCAATACATTTGCTTCTACAACAGATAAAGACAACGATCTGAACGTGTTTTCATGCCAAAACACCAGAGGCACCTTTCTGCTGGAGAGCAGCACACACTGAGTAAAACAGTTCAAGTTTCTACCTTGAACCCCTCTCAGGTACACTGCATTCCAATTTCTGTATGTAAAAAACTGGGACAGAGATACCCTCAGTGTACTGACTTGGTTGCGCATACACTATTTTACCAGCTAACACCTTGTGCCATACAAGGGCTTCAGAAAGTACCAAAATAAAATAAAAATATCAGAATTACTCTTTTTTTTTTTCTTCTTTTTTTTTTTTTTTTGTCTCCCCCTTTTTTTAAACACAAGACAAGGTAAATCATTAAGTTCACCTCTTCTTCTGGCTCATTGACTTCACTTTCATTTCCAGATTGTTCCTCTGTTTCTGCTCCACCTTCTTCTTCTTCTTCATCCTCTTCCAGATTCTCTCCTTCCGTAATGGTATCTTTGGAATCTTTGTCATTCACAAGACCTGCAATTTGAAGAAACAATTACAACACTGCGATGTGTTCTAATTCACATGTCCACTGCAAAATGAAACTGCATGGAAGCGTAAGATCTTCAAGCCATCCTAGTTAACTCGGTGTGCAAGGAATGAAGTGCAACTCCTAAGCCTCTGCTTTTTTTTCAGGAAGATGTCATTCAGTGTCATATCCCTCACCTACACCATTCCTACCGTAGTGAAAAGTTCTTAGCTTCTTTCAGTGCTTTGGTGTGTAAATCAGTGACAGATTTTTACAAGAACTGTTTTCAGAGGAAATACTCAAGGATTGAGCACAGTTCTGATATTCAGGAAGAAAAATAAAGATTTTTTAGAAAACAACTATTGCAAAATTAAGCCATCCACTGCAAAACAGAACAAACTTCAAAAGACTGTATGAGATAAAGCAATACGTGCTAATTTTTTTCTTCCCCCACATTAACCTACAAAGCCACTAAATCCTCCTGAGGACCATGGCTCCACCAACCAGAAAGTGATGCTGAGGTCAGCCTTCCAGAACACAGTAAATCTGGTTTTCTAAGGAGTCGATCCGGTTGCCATACAGTTTAACATTCATACTTTGAAATCTTACTAACCACACACTTAGGGTTGACTGTTAGCTTAAAGATTTCTGGACAGCAAATGAACACATCACATCTGTGCTCGGGGCATTCCTCATTCATTCCCTGCCACACACACAGAACAAATGCAGCAGTATGCAATTCTTAACCAGAGGGCTGAACTCTGAATAGACAAGTAGTTTGGGGCATACCAGAGTTTTGGTGTGTTTTTTTTCGCTCCGCCTCCAGCTGCTCTTAAGAATTTCAGTACTCATATACACACTGCCTGGTTTCTTCACAAGATCTCAAAAGGCAACAGCTAAGATCACAAAGAGCAGCTTAAGGAAGAGGTGAATCTTTGCAGCTATGCTTCAATGAGACAAAATGAAATGATCCGTGTATATGGCTATATGGTAGATAGTTTAGATTTCAGTTTGGTGTGAAGACATACACACAATCCTTTTTTCATATTCCAGAGGTTTCAAAGCACTATTTTGTCCTTTTTATAAAGGCTGTGCTCTTCAAAATCTGTGCTAACTATGCAAGAGGTTCTGAACCATTCTCATTAGAAAAAATAAATAAATCACCAGAGTGGTACAGGAAGTGGCCGAACCAACCCAACCCAACCCAACCAACCCAAGGTCTGTATGCAACACAGTACCCCAACTCTTCTGTCTGGAGTTACACTTGAGATTGAAAAAAAAGCAAAGCACATCACGATCTTTAGCACAACGCACCCTTGGTACTGCTGTTCATGGGCCAATGAATTGCAGAAACAAACAGCTCATGAACTGTATCTCTAGTAAAGCTCTTACTAAGGTAAGAAAGAACCCTAGTTTCCTGCAGACACGTTCACATCTGTCATCATAGCCTTCACAGACCAGAAAGGCAGGTGACGACCAACATCAAACAGTCCTAATAGCAGGACTCGGAACTATCCCACCTTATACAGAAGTTTATCAGCAAATAAATAGTACCACAAAAACAGCACATTTCAGTAGAAAGAGAGGGGTGGGGGCGAAGTCCCTTTTTAACACGTTGGACTGTTGAGTTTTGCCGGTGCCAGAACAAACACAATAAAATGTTGTTCTCCAGTACTGGCTCATAGTCAGTGAACCAATCCCCCCCAAACACACTTAACTACACTGAATTCCACTGTTACAGCCACAGCAACTCAGAGAAAAAAAGTTCTTATGATTTGTACAAAGGAATTCCTGAGTGCCTTGCAAAAGAATATTACAATTTACGCAGTGAATGAAGTTACTTCTTACTTATCATACTGAGAGAACAAAACCCAGTAATTTAGATTATACCATATCAAAATATCTGTGTTTCAGTTACTACCTAGACAATTTTAAGGCATGTTAATTAAACAACCGGCAATCAAAGACGGAAATACATCTTAAAATATAAGTTGCAATGCATTTCCCCAGGAATTACACAAACTCATCCCACTGGATTAAAGGATATTCTGAAAATTTAACTTGCCTACCCACATGAAATGCTTACAAGGCTGTAATTAACATACAAAATTTAAGCCTAAAAGCTTGTCATGAAGAAGCTGGACTTCAAATAAGAACTGAAGATTAAAAAACAACTCTATATAATGAGAAATGAACGTAGTAGTTTCCAGTAGCTAATAAGAAAGGCTAGCTATAAAATGCGTTAATGATGACAATAACGATGACAATAGTTTTAGACAAATACCAACCAGTTGCTTTTTTTTGCCAGCTGAGCTGTTTTGCAAGCCTGGCATTTTTTCCTGAAACGAAGTGATTTTAAACACATACATGGAGCAGGATTTAAAAATATACATTCCGGTACTCTGAACAGGAGCTACAGCTGGCATTCAACTTGCTGACAGATACTTCAAGGAAAAAAAGTTTAATCATCCAATCAAAGAAAGTAACTCATCCTTTGGTCTCTGCTGAAATAAGCCCCATCCAAAACTAACTCCAAAAGAAATCTAAGGATTAAAGTACCTGACAGCATTTGGAAAGCAACACACCTCCCTTCTACTGCAATCTTACACTAATGCTTACTTTGACAACAGCAGCTTAAGTCCAGACTTGGAAAGGAAAAACAGATGCAAACAACCAATCTACCAGAATGACTGAACCGGTCGTTTTCAGTGCTGTCCAATCAAGAGGCTGCAGTAACAGAGTGTGCAGGAACTCCCTGCCTTTTGTATTAGGTAATAGAATTATATACACTTGGGTGGTTTTATGGTTTTTTGTTTTTAAATACTCCATTGTATAAGAGTTACCGAGATTATACGATCTCAAGGGAAATGACAAAAACATAAATAAGGTAGAAGAACTGTCAGGATAACACAAACATCATATAATGAGAACAATACTTATCCATCACCATCGTGACAACAGTAACCTTAGAAATACACAAACACAATTCCTAATGCTCATTCGCTTACCTAGTTTTATTAAGAATTCTCGTTCCAAGTCTTGCACCTGTCTGATAGCTTCTTCCAGAGAACTGCAGAGCTTTATCTTTGGTCTGAGGAGTTCCAGTGTATCACTAATCATATAGTCAATGTCTATAGGAAATGGGTGGTCTTTCGTCCAGACATCCAGACTTTTCTTCCACCAAACATACCGCTACAATATAAAAGATTCAACTCAGTTGTATGCACACTGGCATTTAGAAACTGTTTCACTTGCTAAGATCGTAACACCTGGCCACATTTGTACAGTTAAAATGCAAAAGATTTCACATCACTACTCTACTTCATACAGCTACTAGGTATTTTACCATCACTATATTATGATTGACAATGCTGGGCATCACAAATATTAAGGATGTTCTTATTTCACTATAATGACTCCTGAAAGTATGAAAACTGAGCACAAAAAGCACTGGTAAAGGAGGTGTCTCCTAAAGGCAGATCATTATTTTTTTAAAGAGATAAGCACTTAGCAACTGTCCTGCTTTTGAATTCTTCCTACATCTATTTTCAAGACAATTTACTTCCCCCAAAGCATATTATGGAGGGGAGGGTGCAGTAAATGCTACAAAAAGGTTTAAGATTGTAGCTAGCATGAAGTCATTTATCACGCAACTCACTTTACAACAGATTACTACATATAAGTTGCAACAGAAACGTAAAAATTAAATCTGACTCAAGAAAGAGAATTCACAGCTGAATATGAAAACATAGGGAATGCCAAAATCGTGCCTGAAAATGAAGGAGCAATAGCAACTTTATTGAAAAGGTGACAGTCAAATGAACATCTGTTGAAATTATACAACAAATACAGCGATTCCTTCACTTATTTGGGGTTTAAAAAGCATCTGATATACAGACAAAGGATTTGTATCCTTAAAGAAGGAAAAAACACATTACATTATTAACTTGAATATTCTTGTTTTAGTATAATTTAAAGAAGAAAGCTGAAAGAAATCAAGTCCGAACACTTGTAGCATAAGCTGTATAGACTGGAACTCCCCATCATCCCAAGGGAATGTATTTTGGTGTCATAAACAGGAGTTTCAAACATCTTTTCCCCCTTAAATCCATCAGTCAGAATTCTCCTTTCTGCATCTTGTTGCCATTACCTCTCATTCTCTCCCTGTGAACTCCTTCTTCACCAGCTCTATTAGGCAACTGAAGATAACAACCTAATCACCCCCTACCGACCCCTTCCCCTCCAAACTGAGCAAATCCACAAGGGAATCACAAGCCTCCTGATCATTCCGGTGACCCTCCAATAGATTTGGCTCAGTTGCAAGGCTCTCATCTACCAGGAAACCCTCAGCTGGATAAAAATGTTTTAGATGTGGCCTCAAGCACCAAGCCAAAGGAAAAAATAAAATCACCTTCTTCAATCTGCTGGTTACACTCTTGCCAAGGCATCACAGTGATGAAATTCAACAGCATACTATAATGATGCAGAACCGACTCATGTTTACACAGTCTAGCAAGTTTGACTTTGTTCCTGCAAAGCTGTTTTCTAGGTAGTCGGTACCAGGCTGCACTGTCACATAGAGCTACACCACCCCATCTTCAAGACCTGATACCTACCTCCAGTGGATTTCATAGGGTTTCTGTAAGGCCATTTCTCCCCTCACTGAGACACCCTAAATGACAGACCTAAACCTTCAGTGAATCAACTGCTAGGCCAGTCTGTTGAAGCAAAAGTAACATCTATGTATGGACATAAACTTTTCTTTAAAACAGAACAGTTACTAGGTGGAAAGGACTTAAACTACAGAATAATCAAGAGAAATAAGTAACAGGCTGAGCTGTTAAAGAAATCTATGGAACAAAAGTTTATCATACCTGAAAGTATACAAGGAAGCAATCAAGTTTTCGTTTGCTGGATCCTCTGTCAAAATACTGCCCACAGGTATCAAGGATTGTACACACAAGTCTGATTCTGAAAAGATGCTCTGGAGGATCCAGCGGGCTAGGACTACCATCAGGGTTCACACCAAATGATGTGAATGAATACAGAGTTCGAAATATTACAGCTGATTCCACCATTCGGTAATTGTAAAGCTCCCCCAGAAACTTGGCACTGCTGATCCGCCGCTGGTTAAACTTTGGCTGGTTAACCTTTATGGAAAAAATAAAATAAAATAATCAAATTAAAACCATCTTACCATGCAGCCATAACAGGATCTTTGTGTTTTTTTTTTCTTTAAGAGAAAAGCGGTATAAATATCTGCTAAAATTCAGCACAACAAAAGCTACAAGTATTACAAAAACTAAAAAGCAATGAAGACAATTATGAAAGCTAGTCAGCAAGTAGCTACTATAAATATTCATATTTATTTAACATACTTTCGTTCTGAAAACTAACACTATTTTTTACTGCCCAGAAAACTGTAACTATAGGCTGTCAAAATATGGAATAGCCTCAAGTGACTTAAGCCCCAGCAACCTGACTATGCTGCATGAAGACAAACTGCACATCCTTATTATGACAAAGGAGGAAAACAACCGTCCTAGGAATCTTCGCAGACTTCTTTTTATTAGTTTTAAAATGAACCTACACACAGAATACAACTGAAAGATGGGTAGAAAAGTCAGACAGAAGAGAATATAATAATTCTTTCCTTTAAGTAGAATTATTTTACTGTGTTCCTTCCAATGTAAGCAGATGTGTGTGGGTTAAACTCGATTGTAATTTTTATACCTCCATTCCTAGTCGAATATCCTCTAGCACTCCATCCACAATGTGAATTCCAACATCTTCCTGGTAAAGCACCAACCCAGCTAAGAGGTTGGCTACACAGTGAATGCTATTATATTTCACATTCCAGATGTTGATCATGCAGCATATGACATAGTCTTTTACTTCTGTATCCTGCCAAGGCAGCTTGCGCATCTGTCTCAGGACCTAAGCAAAATTTTAGGACAAGCTTCACATTTTGGCACATAAAATATCAAAATATTCACTGTTAGCCAATGTGCTCCCCCCTCCCACACAGACAGTTGGAAGACAATTCCAGTAAGCACCTACAAGCACCCTAATTCTTCTCTTCAAACATTTTCTGTATCTGTAGTAGCTATGGAAAACTTCATAGACACAACCAAACTGCTGTTCTCCAGCTACTAATCAAACTGTTCCAAGCTGCCCCATAATTTCCTCGTTCTTACAGTCTGTATTTAGCTATTATCTTTTATCTCTGACCCTGAATGTAAGATATTTAGCACAAAAATTCTAATTTCATTCTGTCTGTTCGGCACTTGATGTGGAGAACGCAGGTCTATCTCTGTATTTGGAGAAACAAAACAGTCTTAACAATCAGAGATATCAAAATTATTCCTATTCCTTGCAATTAAGAAAATCACCCAAAATCATCATTTTGTAGTATATCACTTTCAGCAACACCTCTATAAAATACTCCAACAGGATTTACCTTCTCCGTGGTGACCTTAGAGAGATCCTTGTAAAGAAGCTTACGAATGTATTCCTGCAAGGGAGGACGTTTCTTCTTCACAGTTTTTTCAGCTGGAGGGGGATTACAGTAGTAATAGGCGTTTTCTACCATTGTAACATAGCGTGCATCAAGATGCATTGCCTGCTTTTTTCTCATCATTTGTTCCTGTAAATAATTGCAAATGATCAGTTAATGACGTGGATCCACTACATTCTCAAGCCACTTTCAAATCTGTTATAGTTAAGTTTGGAACAAAGGAAACAAAAGATTGCAAGAAGTGATCCAAAAGCTTGGCTGGAGAGAAGAAAAGAGAGCACAGATGATACGGTTCTATGCTGTTGTCAATGTTATTTCTCTTAACAAGCTCTACTTTTAGGAAGGATAACCATAAAAAAAAAAAGTTTCCGAAAACTTATTTACAGTTTAACTTGAAATCTAAATGCTATTGCTTAGCTCGGTAAAACAATATTTTGAATAAAGTGGTTCATTTCATTAACCACCTCTAATCCAACGTTGCTGAAACACTGATTTCTTGACATACATGGCGTAACAACATGAGAACACCAACCTATTTCATATAGCAATGTGCAACTCCAGAAAGTCTGTACTGATAGCTTCACAGGAATTTTCAATGGTTTAAGCAATGGCATTTAGATGAAATGTAAACATATTTGAACAGCTCCCTAGCCTTGGGTTTCAACCCTTAATTCAATGACAAAGAACACTTTTGCGTAACATTAGCACTACAAATACTGTAATTTTCCTAGATTGTGTCTATCTGTTGCCTGCGAGGTCTCAATATGACACCAGCCCTAATGCACTTCATTTTTAACCTTTTCTATGACACAAATGGTCTCCTCTTTGACTCCCTACGAGCGTTCCTCTCCAAATGGGAAATTCCTGTCAGACAGCAGAAAATTTACAGATACTTAATAGATGCACAGCACTTTAGCAATTGGGAACGGAAATTGCTTTATGTGCTGTTTACACTTTGGAGGGAAAAGGCACTTAAAGCAGAAAGTTTCAAAACCTTATTCTGTAATGCTAGGAATACTTCGTTATTTTTCTGGCTTCTTCTAGATGCATCAGGAGAAAGCACTGTTGTCTTATGACATTTGCCGTGTTCTACTACAAGCTGCTATCCTGCCCTTCCACGTGTTCCAGCCCTTCAGAAACAAGATTTTAACTTTCCTGGAAGCGCTGTTTTTATAGTGAGTTAATACATTCCAGTTCTAACTAGAAGTAACTATTTCATCAAAGCCTCTGTCTGTACAATCAGTATTCTACTGTTTCAATGCGATCAACAGAACAAGTCAACCCAAGAACTGAGCTACTGGGTAGTGCCAATCCCATATGTTTACAAAAACAAGCGATACTGCCTTAGAGTTTTAAAAACAATTTGGCATCATTCACTACGTCTAAGGACTAAAATCCTTAAGACCAATGCAGTCTTTTGGATACCAAAAACAAAGCTAAAGTTTTCCTTTAAAAAACAACAAAACAACAAAAAAACAACGGTGTAACACAGGAATGGTATTTCACCGTGATTAAATTACATAAACGTATGTCAAGAGAACACTGACCTTCCTTCCAAAGCAGCCATTCAAGTGACCCATTTATCAACATATCAACCCTATAGCCAAGATAGGGTCGTGTTTTATTTTTTTGTAATTACATACAGGGGGTGGAATTTGAAAGACTTGCTAGAAGAGTTAGAAGAAGTAAAAATCGCTCTGATAAAAGATGAATCTTTAAATAATCACTGATGTATCACAGGAGCTCCATCAGCTGGCAAATCTTTAGAAAATTGAAATATTCCTGCTTCCTTTCAAAAAGGACTCTGCAACAAAGACTTGCAGTTAATTTACCCATCTTTTTCCTCTTGTGACAGCACCACAGCAATAAATGGTGTGACGTTCAAAGAGGCTCAGAAAGAAAGAGTGTTTTTGTGGAAAATAGGTTGTACTGCACTATATCCAAGTACACAACAATTGCTGCACTATTAACTCTGTAGGATAGAAAGGCAGGCTATAGATTCAAGAGAAAAACCTATCAAGTGTAAGCCTGTGCTTTGGTGAGATAGGAGATACGTACAGAAGACAATATTACATAGCTTTTAAAAGCCTTGCCTCTACAATGAGACTCTGAACCTGTAAACTATTCCCTCCCAGGAGCGCAGTCTACGTCTGCTTTCTCCTCCACATGCAGTGACTACTTTCATTACTGCAGATGCACATCTACATCCTTGCCACAATGCAAGGATCTGAAGGTCAGCAAGGAACATTAAAACATTTAGTCAGACTTCTAATTAAAAAAAATGGTTTAGTCATTGGATTGCATCTGCTTTAGCTGCTTTTAATTTAACGCAATTTCCTACTGCTAATGTCTACCTTTGAAGCACATCAACCACACGCCTTGCCTTGGACACAAAATTTTAGGATCACCTTACAAGACAGGAAACGTTACTAAGGAATCAAATTTATACAGGAAAAAGAAGCCCCAAACCAGCCCATTATTTTTAAATCTTTGCCAGTACTTATCTAGACATTAGGATAATACTTCCACACTTATCTCAATTATCACGAACCTCTATTTTTAAAATCCCTTCCTCCAGTGCCTTCAAAAACTTGTTCTTTAAATTCGGAACCGCAGATCATTATCCCAGGCAAACACTACCACATTCCACAACTGTCTTCATCTCCCATTAAAATATCACCTCCTGTTCCATCTACTAATGCGTTCCCACAAATAGCACCAAATGCATTATTAATTTTAGTTCAAGTGCAATAGCTTTTTGTTTCTGAAACTTTTTTTTTCTTTTAGGTCATGAACAGATTTAAGCAATCAACGGGAGCTCTCCAGAAAATGCTCAGAAAGTTATTCTCACAGTAGGTGCAATCAGAGTCTGCCCAATGTTGTGTCAACTATTAATAACAACAGTTGCCAAGTCCACGAGACTACAAAGGCTGATATCACTAGAGCAGACTAGAACATAGTGAGTCCACCTCAGCTCTAATCCATAACAAGGATGCAGGATTTCAGGAAGACTGGTTCATCCTCTCTCATACCGACCTTGTTTTTATTAAAAGAGTTCAGGAGGTTATCCTCCTTGTGCACTCAGGATAAACTTGAATGGAAAGTTTCACTTCCTGGTACCCAAACACTGTAACTGACATCAAAGACACTATTCACAAACACTGCTAAGTCAGACCACATCACAAACCCAGAAAACAATTAATTGGTTTAACTCAGTACATGACAACTCCCCTCACGCATAAGTCAACACGCTTCCCTCTTACCAAAAGAACGCTGGTTCTTAAGTGAGATTCTGGTGATCTAAAGAGAAATCTTCCACAGGTTTCCAACAGAGTACACGCCATTTCAATATGGTGATGAGAAAAGTCCGACAGAAGCATCTGGAAGGTGTTTATATAAAAACACACGCGTTAAATATTTTTTACCTGCAGAAAGCAGTAAGTTTTAGCTACTCTACACTACTGAGGTGTTTCACAGTCAAAAAATGCAAATTAACTTCACTGTTAACAAAATTAGAAATATTCACCTCATTAAAAACATTCCACAAATAGCCTAGATCCAAAATTTAGACTCTACCATTACTTCCCAAACAAATTCAGTAGCAATTTGGTTATGTTCAAATGTGGGAGTGTCCCTCCAAAGTGTCCCTCCTATCACACAATCATAACATTCCAATTTCTGGAATGGCTATAGAAGCGTCCTTGTCTGTTGTTACAGCATACATCAGGGTTTAAAACATCCTGTGCAATGAAGTTATTACAGATCATCATCAAGAGTTATCTGAAGAGAAACATGATAGGAACATGGCATCAGCACGTACAAAATGTTGTACAACTATTAACCACCAACCTTTAAACAGTGGAGAGTATCATTTTTGGAGAACATCTTAAACTTGGTAAGCTCACCAATAAACCTCACAGTTTTATTCTTTGTTTCAATGTTGATCTGGTCCTTTTTTCTTACCTGAAGAAAAAAGAAAAAAGCACTTGATTTTAAGCTGTCACAAATACTGACTTAGAAAACTGCCTTCAGCCAAACATTCTTAAGTAGCATTGGGATTTGGAAGCATTTGACATTTCCTCAGTTTCTCATGCTCTATCTGTTCTTGCACTTCTTTCCCTTCTGACTCTGACCCCCCCCCAGAGTTCTTTAATATCTCTGTATTTACAGGCACATATCAACCATCAACCATTGCCATCACACTTTGGCCATGGCAAAGTATTGGCTAGATTCTATTATATTTATTGACTCAGTAAGTACACGAGTAAGATGGCTATGAGCATGGAGATTCTGAACAGCTTTTTCAAGTATGGTTTAGCAAAGAGCAGACAGATGCTGTTTTCCATTTTGGTTGGTTAATTTGTTTTAAATTAGATATCCAACAACTTCAGTGAAAAACACAGCTTCAGCTTTAGCTCTAAGCCTAATCATACTGAACAAGACACAATTTTATTTCTCCACAACATAAATAACTTTTCCTGAGAATAAAGAGTTAACTGTGACTATTTAAGTCCTAAATGAACACCTATATCAATATTATGAAAAAGGTTTTAAACCTGTGCCATAAAACTCAGAAAACAGAAGGAACCAACACTGTACAGGATAACTAACACTGGAACAGACTGCCCAGAGAGGTTGTGAGTGCCCCCTCCCCCGAGGCCAACTGAGTGGGGCTTTGAGCAAGCTGATCTTGTGGGAGGAGTCCCTGCCTATAGCAGGGGGTTGAGCTAGATGATCTTAAAGGTCCCTTCCAACCCAAACCATTCTATGATACATTTGCGAGGAATGAAAACTTTGGTTGGTGAAAACTGTAAAAATCAAAATTTTAGAAGTGCTACATTACAACAGTAACCACTACATTACAACAGTAACTTTGTAATGGGGGCCTGGTTAGAATCAAGTCAATTCTCATTCCCAGTGCAAGTTACTAATTTACAGAAAGCTAAAGCCTTCATTTGGAGTAGAGCTTTTAAGATTTGCAACCTTCAATCGTTACACAGTTTATTTTAATCACTATTTAACACGGAAAAATAAGAAAGATACTACACAAGCAATGCATACATACAGATACTTGATGAGTCAAAAAATTTAAAAGATACAAATCAAACATTTAAGAACAAACCTGCTCAGATTACAGAAAACTACTCTAGCTTGAGTTGCTAAACTTAAGAATTAGCATCTACATGGTAGAAAGCATTACTCTTTCCCAAAAGATTACAACTATCGAATTAGTCAAACTGAATGCAGAAAACTAAACCAGGAGGACGTACATGAAATCTGAAATCCCCTTTCAGCATGGAACAAAGATCCTCTGCTACATCAGACATACAGGGATGCAATGTGGCAACCAGCCTTGCATAAAATGGTAGCAAATCCAACCTGCAAACAAAGGTGACACACATATATAAAGTGAGATTATAAAACAGACAAGCAATTTATGTTCAAAGTCATAAAAAGGTGTTTATGTCTACAAGTAGAGTTACTGTTTTGCTTGTGAAAAGAATGACTATGAAATGGAAAACACCATCTTAATATGGAATTTGACCTCTTGCCTTCAAGCAATTTCCAGATGCAAGGAATACTCAGAAACCTCGAAATATGTAAAAATGAGACATCCTTACAGTGAACTCCATCAGTTACTGGTAGTTTTTGGGGGGGGGGATGATTTTTCTTTTGTTTTGAGTAACAGCAAACAAAACCAGGAAGGTAAGGATGTCTTAATTCTTACAGCAGTGAACTTGTAAGTGAATGCAGGAATTGTATTACATCAAGGAAATCTCAATAGACGATGTGAAGTGGCAACCTCAACTAGCAATCACACTTTTTGCAGTATGGCAATTAGTAAGAACTTTCCTTATTTTCATTCATCTTTCCTTAGTTATATTCCTTCATAAACATTTCATGGCATCACCTGTTTTCCCTTAGGAAATTCTGGTGTGCAATTTGTATTTTCCTAAGCTTGAGCTTTGTTTCTCCCCATTACGGAGTATTTGGCTGCAAAAAATGGAATAAATGCCTTCAAACTTGATTAATGACATCACAAAAGACTGAACAACAGAGCTGCTTTGCATAACTCTGTATATACCAGTTTTAAATGCAGAGAAACCAACTGCAGATATCACACTTGAGTCTTGTTTCCTTTTTATAAGGATTTCCTAATGATACAAATACTTTCTTTGCCCTATTTTCAGAGCGTAAGTGAATACTGTAAATAGGAGATTAACCCTACAAATCTTCTTTTATATAACTGAAGAGAAACACCTTAACTTGGGATATCTGAGGGGAGAAGTTGCCTGTGAAAAGAAAGATCTTCACAATAAATAGATTAACTAATTAATAGAGCTTGCCCTGAAACAAAGCAGAACTGGATTCAGGAAGAAAATCAGGACAAAAACTCAAAACCAAAGCCTACACAACAGCAGCAGCAATGAAAAATGGGGCAATGTCAAAGAAATGGAGAATTCCGTGTTTAAATTGCGGAAGAGAAGCATAAAAACACACCACTTGAAAAAGGCAAAGCTATGTGGCCTTCTGATAATGTATAAAACTCCTGGTGAAACATTAGAGGTATCCCAGTTACCTATTTAACAGTTTTATTCTCTCGTTAATCAATAACTGAAGTAGTATTTACATTTTTTTGAGCTTGTTGGAACATACAGTCAAGGATGACTAACTACAGCAAACTACTACCAGGCTTATAAGCATTTAGTCATTAAGTCAGAAAAGAAGCGAAAGTCTCGTTACTTCACACATACATGCACGAACTAAATTAAGAAATGACTCTGGCTGAGCTGAGGGGGTGTACTTTAACTGAGGGAGTTTCTGCGTGGGATCTCTTAAAAAGCAGCACGAAGTTTTATTCTAATCTGAACAAGTGGCTGCCTGCTGAGAGCTAATAATTTCATCTCTGTAAACTGAATATACCTGAGGGAAAATTAAGTCTTACAGCGCATTGTTGTTGCTTCATCACAGAATACAAAAGGTTCCTTCATGGGGTAGAATACTAAAACTGAGTGTTTCTAAATAGGTGAAATATAATAAGGAAAAGCCTTGGGTCAAATATTGTAAAACTGGCTATCAGACACTGAATCTGTTCACTTGTTCCACAGGAGACAAAATCAGCATTCAAAATCAACAAGTGGAGAAACTGCAGTATAGGTGGCACCACCTACTGGTACCTGCATTTAGTTCTAGGACAGAAACCTGCTCAACTCTGGATCTCACGGACTGCATGTTAGTTAAATATTTAAAAGACTTTTTATTTTTCATCTTTTTTTTTAAAAAGATTTCAAATGTCAATTTACAAACAAAACAAAGACTTGGTTCAATTAAAGCCTTAAATGTAAAATTTTATTAGGAAGAGTGAAGTAGACATTTTGGACATTTATGATCTGAGATCCTATTTAAAAGACAGCTTAAAGCACAAAGCAATAGAGCAAGACAGAATTGCTTTGAAAGCACAAACATAATCCAGCTAAATGAAACATAGTCATAGGTAAAAACTGCCACCTGCACTACTCAGAAAGAACATGATGCTGTGGAATTCTCACACCATCAGTTTTGTTTCCAGTTCATGCCAACAGCATTTGTTTACTCATCTTTGGCATCAAAAGCCCATCTTAAGAAAATCTCTCATTTTCATCTGCCAAAGAAAGAAGCCACTGAAATGTTGAGAAGCCAATCTAAATTGAACAAAAAGGGTCCTTTTACTGAGAATTCTCAGGTTAGGGAATGAAGACAGACATACAAAAAGTTTACATATCTGAGTCAGAACGCTCAGAACTATTTCACACTTGTGAAGCAGTTAACTTCTGAATTAAGAACAGACATTGTTAAAATGCAAAGAACAGAACTCTTTGCTTAGCACATGTTCAGCTTCACAGATCACCACATATAAGAATGGGGAAGAAAAATAAATAAATCAGAAACCACAACACTTATTTGAGCATTTACCTAAATAGTTTAGAACTTAAAACCCATTTCAAGGTTAAAATACCTTTTTAGAAGTAGAAAAAAACAGTTTTGCATACTGCAAGCTTGCTATGTGTGTTCTTGTGTAGGAAACTAATTCAGATAGACAGCAAAGAATTGCACATAAATATCCTAAAACTGCAAACAACATCGGTCAAATCATTGTACTGTCACTTCAGTACAAACCATACAGTCCTGAGTTAAAAGGTTCATTCTTAGTTTTAAATCAATCCTTCCACAAAGATCTGAAAGGCACTTTTGTACTAGCATTGAAAAAAGAAAAATCTTTAAAAAAAGGCTTTCTGTTCCGTTGTTTTGCAGCTTCAAATTGAAGCTGGAAGTTGAAATGTGCTGAATTTATAAGTATTCAACAAAGCAAAGTAATGATGTTGTATTCTGACCCTAGCCTACTGACAGCTGAGGAACAGCTGCCTTCCTTTCTCTGCCAAATTAAGTTTGCATTTGTCCCAACCTATATGGCAAGCCAAGGGAGAGCAAGAAAGCTCCCTAGCAGCACAATGTAATCATTTTGACCTTAAAGAGTTTTCACTACTCCTCAACCACTTCTTCTTCTAAATTTTCTGTTCTTGGTACAATTATTATGTCTGTATATTTCCTGAAACTGTGATCACTCCAGAGAACAAACAGACATTACTGTGTTTTGAGATATCTTCATATGGCTGCAAACATAGTAGCCAGATTGAGACTACATTATCTACTATGCTTGGAGACTAAATGCATTTAGAAAATACACTGTTTTACCCCCATCTTTTAAGGACACTGTTCCTTTTCACCTTCAAAAAAAAAAAAAAATCACTGAGAACTTAACTGTAACAAGCTTTCCTATACTGCTTCTCCATCCTGGAGGGATGCTACAAGAACTCCTGCAGTTAGTAAAAACTACTGTGCAACAACAGTAATGGAAAATAAAGAGATGTCAGTAAGGCTCAGACGAGGGATACACAAAACAGAAATACTGTTAGCGTAACACTGCTCCAAAGCTTGTATGCTTGTTTTTCTGAATCAATTTGTAGCATTTTATAGCAACTTGTATGCTATATAGACACGCAAGAAATTCTTCCATATGGATTGTAAATGGTCATTTCTAGGAAGAAAGCAAAAGTGCTCCCTTACCAAATGCAGTAACAAAGCTAACAAATGTTAGCACAGGCTGTCCTTTAAAATTGTCTGCATCAATGGGGCAGTTCAGCTGGTATTTTTTCATTGCAATTGTTTGTGGTTCCAAACAAAACACTCAGCCAACATCCTGTGGCTCTTGTTTAGTAGCCCAGAGATGGGCATTGCTAGTGCAGGCAAAAAGAAAAGGGAGATATACACAGTTGGGCTGACAGTCATACAGTTGGAGGCTGATGTAGTTATTTGTGCAAGAGGATTTCAGAGCAGAAAGCAGAAGAGGGCATCAGAATACAAGAAATTAAGATATTCATACTTAATATTTAAAAATAATATAATTAAAGAACAACTGGAAAAAAAAAATAAAAAAAATCAGTTGACCCCATTGTTTCAGTATCAGTTCCAGATATTAAAGAGCTGCACTGTCAAGAAGGTAACAGCTTTTGGAGCCAACCACACCGACTTCATTGTCTATTGAGTGCCTACAGACAATCACTTTTAAAAAAAATAATTACTTTCAAAACAAATTATTGGATTACAGAGCACCTACTGGTAAGATGATGAAGGAGCACTCTGTTCTTTGCCTCACAGTGTTAAAAAGCAATGGAATCAAAGCAGTGTGAAATATAACAGGAAATCCAAGATGATGATGAAAGAGCTGGAGCTAGAAGCAGCATCAAAACAGCCTCTGAGGAAAATTAGGACGAGGAGGAGCAAGAAAAGTGACTCCACCATAATTTCACTTACTTAAGTTGCATCTATTTAAGGTACAAGTTTACCATAAGGAAAATAAACATTATTCTAAAGAATTATCGATTCTATCTCCAAGCTTGCAATCATTTCTGTAAGGAAGGCTCTTCCTGCAAGTGCAGATATCTATCTTATACAAAGAAAAAAAAAAGGTAGGAAAATTCTGCACAAATGACTTTATTGAGCAAAGAACTCAAACAAACTCCTGTTTGCTTTTCCTAAGCAACCTTCAAAGTAGCTCCATACCAGAACATAAAAGGCTGTAATTGTCAGATATTAAAGAACTAGTATGTCACAAGAAATACTCCTTCCTTGTGCTCTAATTATTGATTCCCATATAAAACTGTGCAAGTTTTCCTGAATGAAATATATCCTTTACTTATTTTTTTGCACTCAAAAACGTAGGTTTTGCTGTTACTTTCCTTGTTAAAGAAAGTTATGAGAAAACCCACTATAAATTCACAAGCTCCGAACAAGAAAAGCTACCTAATAAAATTTCGCAATGCTATGACAAAGTATTTTGTTGAATCATTAATATATCGTTTTGTTTTTACGTATTTCTTTTGCACTCCAACATAAAGATCACTCCAGAAGTGCACATCAGGAGTAAATAGAGCCAACAAACATGACTTGGAACGTGCACTTGATTTCACTAATTTAAACAGTTAAAAAGACAACAAAAAAAACAGATGTTAAGTTAAATAACAGAAGGATGAAATCATATTTCCCCCCTCCACTTCTTACCTTTGCCTAGGAACTATGAAAAGTGCCCGTACTAGTTTTCTTCTGTTGGCTTTTGTATTCATATTCATGCAAAAATCCATGGCTGCCTATAATCAGAAAAGTCAACATAACGCTTCACCTTAAAATGAGGGGTTGTCTCTTTTTTAAAACATATTGTTTGCAATTAGCATTCTTTCCAAGAGTACCATTTGCAGAGCCATGCTTGTTACATAAAACCGCTTTAAAAATTCCATTTTTGTCTAGAATAGACACTGACAAATGTACAGTTGCAGGAATACAAACCGATTCTTCAGACCAGTAGAATAAAGAAAGGAGCTTTAGGAAGATAAATGAGGAGAAATTTGTCAGGGAGCAACACAAGAAAAAAAGGAAGACCAAAAATATCTAAAAAAAAAAAACCCCAACATGACAGACCCTCTCCTTTCAAAACAAACTATAGTCTAAGAGAATGGGTAGAGGAAACATGATAGGATGAGAGGAGTATCAGCTCACATGATACCTGGGCAACAGTTTACTATGTGGGAGAGAAAAAATTATTTCTTCCAAGTTAAAAATGAATTCAGTTACTGACAGACTAAACAGCTTCGGTTTTTATTACTAATCAATCTGAGGTAGCATTATATGTTTTTAAGAGTCAGAAAAAAAAAGAACTATTACAATACCTTGTCTATGAGGTCTCTGTTCACACAGTTTGGAAGCTGCTGAAGAAAAGCATCAACTATAAGTTTTAAATGAGATCCAGTACTGGCTTCTTCATCCTCTTGTTCTAACAGAGTGAAATAAACAAGCAGCACACATCTTTAAGCTACAAAATATAATGATTTACTATCACATTCCCCAATCACAGCACATTTGTAATGTTTAAATGTTAAATGTTTATCTACAGATTTAAAAAAAAAGAGAAATATGAACCAAGTTAATTTTTAATATTAAAAAAATCCATTGATTGTCTATGCCAGCAAGAGTCCAGAGTATCACCTTTAAAACTTATCTTCCTATTAATGAATTTATAATAAAATCAAGAGTTCCCTGTCTCCTGATTTACACTGTTGGAAACAACAATAAATGCATATTCCTAGAAGACTGTGGTAAATTGTTTAGGCAATAAAACAAGGACCATGAGAAGGCCCAAACCTGTGGGAAAAAAGTACAGCAAAAACACTGCGATTGCAGATGCTACTCGTTATGTAAAGTTTGCTCTATGTGAGAAGTAGAGGGGTTTTTTTGCACAAGAATGTCCAGCGAGGCCACTTAAGGTGGAAAAAAACTAAAACAGGACAATGTTAATCCTTCACCTGTACAGAAACTGAAGTAAGGAATCACTGTGAAAAGGATGGAGGTTTGAGCACACTGCAATTGCAAGGCAAGTAGCAACTTGTTTTCTCAAGCAAACGTCTGTGTATTTTGCAACACAGTAAGCAGAGACAATGACCTGTACCTACTGGTTGAGTCAGTAACACTACTGAAATAAAGGACTCTACCACTGAAATTCAGATTTTTCAGGCATTGGCTGTGAAGTCTTCAAACCAATACCTCTACAGCTACACCTCAACTGCAAAACAAGTGGTATGAAGAAGAAAAAAAAGTTAAAATCCAGATATCCAGATTTAACTGAAGTCCTAGAGAAGAGTCTAGCTTGTTTGTCAGCACATGAGTCAAAACACTGAGTTAAAACAAACTTTTGGAAGAGCGCTTCCTTGGCCAAAGCAGTGCAAAAGAACGCTGCTTTCTAAAAGAGGGAATACGGTGAATTTTTGTTTCCTCTCAGCTCAAGGACATTCAGCAATAGTTAGGAGGTATCTGAAAGGAAAACACAGACAGGCAGGCTTCAAAACGCAAGAATACGCGTAGGTGAGAAAATCGCTTCTGGAAAAACATTAAGAAGTACCCAATGCTTGGCAAAATTTCTTTGTCATTACAGCCTAAACATTAAGATAAGACTGGAGTTTCCTTCCAGGTTACTGAAAGTATTTTTGATTTATCTTCGCTTATGTTGTAGGACATTTTCCTTTGTTCTGGAGATATACAGGACAGCAGTCTAAATCAGGTAAAGAAACAGTAGGAATTGCTCCAACAAACACTGCCAGCTATCCTGTCTCCAAGATGCTAGAGATGGAAGCTGATGACATTGTCTCTTTTCTTCCTCAGGCAATTAGAAATTGGAAGAACGAGACAGAAGGCTTCACTGAGAAAGAAGGAGAAAAAAAAAAGTTCCAGATGCTCAGCCAAGAGGACACTGAGGTTTTAAATACTTAATAAAACACTGACTCTCTCATTACTTCAGTACTCAACTTCTACTAGCAATTTAGAAAAAAACAAAACATTCCATCTAGACATTTACAGAATATTCCTTCCTGTCTCCTTCAAACGCTCTTTTATCTTTCCCTTCCTATTGCTGTTTGTTGCCTCATTTCTGTTTTCTGTTCAAACTGGCTCTGCTGTTGAAATAAAATAAAAACTAAATCTTAACCAATTCAGTCACTTCTCAAGGTAATCTTTCAGAAGGCCCTTACGATCACACTTAATTTCCACACTTCCCAATTATATCTCTTCTTTTTCTCCCACTGGAGTCTCTTCCACTGGAAGACTGCAAGTATTCTTACACTGTATTTCTGTATTTCTTCCTCCTTGCAGTAAATACCCTTTCTAAGTTAAAAAGATATTTCGTAATACCTGAAATATATTTGTGATTAAGACTGGAAAAATCAAGAATTTGTCAGTGGCAGGAAATGAAAAGGTTTGGGCTTCTTTTTCTGAAGTAAGAAACCAGGCTAACTATGCAAATAAAGCAAAAACAAACAAACAAAAAACTTCAGCTCTTGCTTCCCCCTTTGATCCTCCTGAGTTGCATTCTCACCTTCACGTTTCAAAACTGCATTAGTTCTTTTAAAGAAATCACAGGAAATAGCAACGTGTAACAACTGATGTTAGGGTATTTTTAACAGTTTATCTGGGTGTAGATCAAATCACATAGCAAGATCATCATAGAGATTGAGAAAAAAACACTTTTTTTTTTTTTTTGAAACACCTTTGCATTTAACCAAAATTTAATGCAATCCTGCAATTTTCAGGGCCCAGAACTAACCAATTATGAGAAGACACTGCAGAATTACTGCAGTCCTTCTCCTGCGATGGCTGGTGCTAAGCAATCACCTATTGCAGTATCAACAGTTATTTGTCTTCCCCTCTCCCCACACACACACTTCCTGAGAAAGACCTGGCTCCCTGATAATAAACATTTGTACAAAACTATAACCCTAAGAGTGTCTGTGTCTAAAAACTCCATTCTGCCAGAAAGTTTTGCCTATTTTGTAGTATCATCCAGACAGTGAATTACTAAAATGTTTTCACAGTGCTACCCCTCTGTGAGATGAACATCTGTAACAAGTACGGTCATAAGGAAGCAATCACACATTCAGCTGATCTGAACCAATACAAATGGCTGGCCCTCCTTCTACGGAGAACACAGATATAAGCATAACATTCAACATTCCTGTTGAATCAAGGCCTCACTAAAGAATGTATTCAGAATGTAGACTCACTAGTCATTCAATTCCACAAAACACTTTAATGAGAGTGTGCATGCATATAGTATTTCTGCTCTTCTGCTAGGAGCTTTACTAGCACTCTAAATAGTGAAAGCAAGTAACATCGTGGAGTGTCAACTCCCATCTTGTACACATTCTTTCCATTACTGACTAACCTTACAAAAATTATGCTATATATATATGTTAACATCAGACTCCCCCTGCTCCCAATATCCTTGATGGCTTCCACCCTAGCCATTCCTCCCTCAACATCTTTGTCTCCATTCACGCAGCTCCATTTTTCCCCATTTTCTCTTCTCTTTTAAAAACAACCTGAAAACTCACTTCTTTCAGCTTGCTTTCCGTCACTACTGTCAGCTCCGGTGCTATCTGCTCCCTCTCTCTTGCCTGAGCATATTGAAAATAAGAAAATTAAGATTCACTCAAAGTTAATGTAATAGAGAAATAAAATAAGTTACCTGAATTCCTGATTAATAACAGTCTTCAACTAACACATAAGCCACCTTCTTACAAGTTGTATCTCAAATTTAACTGACTATAGACCCAAACTTACAGGAGATAAGTTAAAAAACATGCATTGCAAGGCTGTGAAGGATGCTATACCAAGACAAACATGCTTGGAAAACACGCATTTTGAAGAAAAGTCTTGTCTTCCTTGTATTCAGGCATAGAAAAAAAGACTGAAGCTCTAGCCACCAGAAAAAGATGCAGAAGTAGTACAAGACACGTATCCACTCAGTGGACTGTCTACTTTATTTATCCTATTTCCTCCTTCATTTTTTCCCCCAATTTAGCCTATCCCTTCTGCCAATGAAGCCCACACTCCCAGATTATCACAACTAAAGCTATGTTTCTTCATCTTTAGACCACTTATTTAAGATGCAGCTATAGCTCTTTTTATACTGGCACCCTCTTTTTATACCGGAAGTTCTATCTCAGCCAAGAATACTGGCTTTGTGTTTTAAATAGTATTATAAGACAGTGGTTTCATTCTCTGCTGGCTTTCCACAAAACACTGATAATAACTTACTGCAAACAGAAATGCAAGAAAAGAATGCAGTAAGTATTAAAACTTAAAGTTATATTTTATGTCTTAAGGACACCTAACCTCAAACCCAAGTGATTTTTATTCACAAGAAAGGCTGTTAAAAAAAAAAAAACAAAAACCAAACACCTACCAATTCACATAATGGAAACATGTATGTTTAAATTTTTAACAGTTGGTAGCACCAGGTGTATAAAACTAAGAGCATCAGAATTCCAGACAGACAAACACACGATCACTGTTTCTTTGTGTGTTTCAAGTAAAGTAACACACGCTGCTCACTTCTCACATTTCTTTATCTGCCCATACACTGAGTATTTTTGACCTATCTAGATGGCTATGACCAATCTAGAATGAATTGCTCTCTCTCCTTTTAATTCCAAGATACCATCTATGTGTATCTACTTCTTAGACAGCAAGAACCAAGCTCCTTACTGTTCTGTTTGAAATGTCCGACCAGGCATTAACAACCCACTGTCCTGGCAGTTTATTAGAACTTAAGATCTTAACCAGCTTAATGAGCTGATCATGTGACTAATCAGAAGAGCAAAATGAAAACTGATTCCAAAGAAGGTATGGCTTAGAGAAAAAAAAAAAAAGGAAATTTTATCCAGAATTATATCAAATTTCTTTCAGAAAAAAGTTCCGCTCTAGAGCTGTTCATGTCATTTTTTTTCCCAACTTGTGAGTTTTCATAGACAAGTCAGGAAACAACAAAGAACTCGCAAGCCCAGTTCTTTTCTTTTTACCTTGTTCATCAAGAAGCTTTTTCGTAAGATCTTCTGCTTCATCTCCACAGTCCAGCTCCAGCGGATCATCATTAATATCCAGGTTCTCCAGCTCCAACTCCAACTCCTCACTCCCAGGAGCTGCTTCCTTATTATCTTTGGCATCTTTTGAATCTATAGTTAAGTAGAATTACTAAATCATTACATACATACAATCATGACTGGAATTCAAAGGCTTGCACTGCTAAGCTTATGTCTCTCTAGCAATGCCTTTTTACCTCATTTCCTTTCAACAAGCCTCCCTAATTCTTGAGCCTACACTGTCTCACCCGTTAGGTCTCAGAGCTTTGACATCCTTCATACAGCTTGATCCATATGCCTGGAAACTACAATTATTTAGCCAGATAGGATTCTACTGTGCACTGCCAGCAGTTTTTACTTATTCCATTAGCTCTGAGCTATACGTGAAACTTCACTGGATGATATGCAGAAATTCAAACACAATAAAGACGTTTAGAAAAACAGCAGTTTAAGTCTGGAAGTGTTTGAAACAGGTTGCCAAACAAAACTGCATGCTGGAAGGGTCAGATACAATGATTCAAATGAATGAATTAGAAAGAAAGAAGGCTGTGAGCTAAGAAGTTGAAATTCCATCCTGACCCAACATTGATCTAGCACACCTGTATCAGGAAACTACTGAGTTCAAGTCTTCATTCACATTCTAAATGCTGTAACAGCGCTCTTATTCAAACATGCATCTTCTGTCACATTTTGAGTCAGTGATGGCAAATAGCACTTTTAACCCATTACAACTACAGAAGATCAATGCCTGGCTGTGAACCTAGGGTCCCATCAGAAGCGAGGAAACATCCAGTCCTTAAAATCTACTGGAATTTTATGATGAGATGGCCATAATTAACAATCTAGTGAAAACACAGAGTGAACACTAACTTCTCTCCAAGAAGGTAAGCTTCTAAGTTTCCCCACAGAGAAGGTAGCATTAACTTATACTGTTCAGCCATCGATTATTTTCAATTTATAATTCCATTAACACTGAATTGCATTTACTTTTTTTCCTTAAGTGCCACTCAGGTAATAACCCACACACATCACACCCTAAAAACACCCAAACCTGTGTATAATTCTGATGACCACATATTATTTTATTACAGACTCGCTACTTGCATCAATTTTGCTTATCTGTCAGAAAAGATATGTTAAAAACAAACAAAAAGCAAATAAACAAAAAACTCATGTTCAGGCATTCTACCTCTTGATTCATCTTTGCTGGAATCCTTGCTTTGAGAACACTTTTCGTTATCTTTAAACAAAATTGCTGGCACAAAAGCCTTCAAGTCAATGAGATTCTCATAGAAGTTTCTAGCATCCTCATCTTCCCAGATACCGCCTTCCAGGTCATATTCTCCAGGCTTTCCTGGTGTGAAAATATCAATGCCAGGTCCATGTTCTGCAGAAATGCAAAACCATAATAAAGTTATTTATGCAAATTTCTCACCTTAATAAGGAAGGAGACATCTTCAAAAATTAAAAAATATGCATACTTTCAGAAACAGGTTGGCCTGCTCATCATTGCCATTATTTTCTCATAAATGTAACACTGTATACTTTAAGTTATCTTGTAGTAATCTAATCTGAACATCAGATATTTCAATATGCAATATTAAAGTTCTGAGTTTGGCATTCACAGAAAAACAGGCAATCTCAGGGAGACCGTTAAATCAAGTAAAGGCAATAGACACATTATGTCCTGCACGATGAACTACACCCAGTAGTGCTTAAAGAACAGAAGGTTACAAAGCATAATGAAAGCAAAGCACTAACGAAATACAACATTTTAACACTCAAGATCACTTCAGATGGAAGGTACACTCATACCAACAATATCTCTGAATCTAAATTCTGAAATAAGGCATTAAATAGCTTTGCAAATGAAATGCTGTACCTCTCCATAGGTCAAAGAAACACCTACTGAATTACCTGCTGTAACAGAATGTTCCTACTCATAACATCACGACAAAACACATTTCAAATTCATTTTAGAACAATATTGGTTTATAAAATATATAGTTATTTAAATATTAAGAAGGCATTATATTAAATGGATCGGTTTTGAATTTGTATTTATTCCAGTATTACCTGAAACAATCTAAAGACATATTACTTCAAAAACTGTGACTACGCAGTATATATTATGGTTACAGTTGCATGTTAGGTTTAATTCCTTAAATAAGAAACACTATTATTTATTCCTTGATATCCGTAAGGGGGGAGAAAGGGAACAAATCAAAATAAATGAATGGAAAGAACACATCAGTAAGAAGTTTTAGTCAGCTTCCCCCCACATCCAAACCAGCTCCAGCATCCTCTTTACTTGCTTTAAATGATGGCCTACCCTCAGGTGTTGGTTTGTCCTGGGGAAGGTCAGGCATATTTTCATCCAGAATATCAGCCAGAGACTGAGAATTTGCCAACAGTTTCTGATAAGACATCGCAAATTCCTCATATTGCTTATGTCGGTCTTCACTCAGTTCACCCTTGGAGTGAAGAATGCGCCTACAAAGATCAAAGACACAGTGAGACAACTTTCTTAAAACATATTCAAGCTATGCTGAATCGCTACTGATTTCTCTAGCAAAACTAATCTTCCCTCTGAGGGGATTGCACATATACAGGAAACATTTGGGCAATGCTCCTTCAACAGGCCCCTACCCTCCAAAAGCTATGCTGATTTAACAAGTTCAATATAACCAAATGTAGTACAGTCACAGAAGCTCCACCTTCCAAAGAAAACAGCTGACAAAACAAACAAACAAACTCCTTGTTTTTCCAAACACGATTATCCTGTAACAGTTTTGCACTAGGAATCTTGTAATAAAGTACAACCCTCAGCTAACACAGAAGTTGGATAAAGCTGCTGTACATCTGTAGCAGTACAACTCTTTGCAGTTCCAATGATTCATTGCAGGACCATTGCCAGGAGGCTCAAAACAGCAAAACCAGTAGTACATTAAAACAAGCTGAGTTATTTCAAGGCTATGAATCCAAGCAGAGAGTAGTTACATCTGCTTTTTTTCTCCCTTGTTCTTTCATTCCTTTCATAAGAAGTACTCAAGCCAATTTTAAAAGTGAGAACTGCTTTCAAAATCAGCTTGTGTTTGTAAGAGTATGAGCAATGCTTACAACCTTTTCTGCTTATAAACTTATTTAACAATCTAAATACAGTTAATACCCAATTATTTGATCAACTCAACACCTTATACCAGCTTAAACATGGTCCCACTTTTTTTTTTTTTTAAACGGAGTAGACAGTGAAGTTCAAAACTGTTATTCACTTTTCTTTCTTTAAAGAGCATTCCATGTAAGTATTAACCTTACAAATGTCTGCCTCTCCCTGTTCTATGTGGGTAATACATAAAATAAAACCTCACAGCATCCACCTGACAAGGACAGATGTTCCCTACAGAAACGTGCTATTCAGAATGGGTTGAGACCACAAAAACCTCAGGTGCTTTCTGAAAGGTGTTTTAGATTGACATCACTCAGCAAAATCATACACCAATTATCAGGGATGCAAATCATGGATTTATTTCTCATTTTAGAAAGAAAGCTTTGCCTGAACTTGGAAAGGATTCCCTTCTGACTGCTCTGATTCGCTTTAATTCCTGATTTTATGAAGTGGAGGTAACCTAAAGTTATCTATTATGTTGGAAAACATCAAAACCTGATGTTAATTTTATAGATGTTTATCAAGTAACATGCAGCTTTTCCCCATAGCAACTTTGGTAAATATCAACCACTTAGCATATATTTATAAGTTAGGAACAAGCGAAAAGTACACCTCTGATTCTGGTAGAGTGTTACACAATTTCTGAAGTCTAATTTCAAAAAGGAATATAACTAACTGCTCAGAGTAGTGCCCTTACAGCAGCCAGAAATTCCAAGTGTCCCAAACTTTAAACAAGAAATCTCAAGAACATTCAGTAGTTTGAACCAAAAGTACATAATGCTGCAATCTCTGCTAGTGCTAAGCTTGCCACAGAAGACTGATGATTAAATGATCATCAGGCTTTTATTAAGCAGATAAATACACAAATCAACAACATTCTTGCCAACACGCACCACTGTGTTACAGTCTAAAAGTCCTCTAATGGTCTGAGCAATATAAATTCAGGGATATCAATACTGGCAATTTTGTTTTACTGGTAACTTGGGACTAGAAAGTCATCTTTTCACACAGGACATTCACAGGGCAAGAAAATTTCTTCTGCTCACTTGAATCAAATCATAATTTAGATATCTTGCTAGAGAGCAAAAGGCATTAACAGTAGCAAAAGCTCTATTTCTTGTCCCTCTCACAAAGGCACACCTAAATAACATGCACTACCAAGCTTCAGCTTGTGTTAAATTCAAGCCAAAGCACGCCAAATATTCTTTCAAAAGCACAATTAGTTTTCGCATAGAATCAACATTACAGCATAGGACACTTAATCTTACTTTAGAACTCATTAGAGTTTTGCAGAGTACCACAAATCAGGTTCATCAGATCTTTTGTTTAAGTTAAGCATGTTTTAAGAGGTTCAAAGGAGTTTCTTCCACGCTTAACCACTTCTGAGCACTCACACTAGAACCTTGCAATCCAGTAGCTCCCTTCCAATAAAAGAGCCTGCACAGGTTTTGCTATGGGCTTAGCTATGTGGATGATCAAGTTCTACTGTCCAAGTGTAGCTTGGACTATGCTTGGATAGCTCTCCTGATTACCCATGTGCAGGCATCTTTGCGTGCGCAGAAACTTTGCTTCAACCAAACGCTTTGGCAGGTAATGAGTTTGTTGAAGCACACAGTAACATGTTAATTCACAATTAATTCATGCAGTCTGTCCAGCTCAAGTCATCTCACAACAGCAGTCACTCTCCTGACACAGATGAATATGGAACACATTTACCTGGAAAAGTATCACCAACTAAACATACAACTGCTGATGCACAACAGGGAAAAATGCTAATGCACAACTGACTGGGCTGCTCAAGGGTCTCTCTACCCAGTTTTTTTTTAATTCAGTGTCGCAAATAAACACTCAAGTACATTCCCCTGACCTAAATCACTTATGTTCTGTCATCTCATTTCTTCACATCTTCATTCCCTCAGAATTTCTTTCACTTAAGTCCCATCACACAAACTTCATAACGCTTGTTCATTGAAACCACAGCCAGAACAGTAGTGCCCCAAACCAAGTATAACTGCGTAAGTACAGAAATTTATAATGATTAAATAATGGCAAAAGCTAAATCAATAACTTCCTTTGAAGCAGTAAGTTAATTGGAGAATTAATGCTAGCTCAAGAGTCAGTTTATGATCCCCTTAAATACAACAGAGGACTGAGACCAGCTAGGACTGCAGCACAATATCTATCAGCATAGTGGATTAAGTTGAAAGCCTTGATCTGGGAATGTCAAATTTGGGTGTGTTCCAAGCATACGTTTGGCACTGTGCTAATGATCACCATTTTGATTGAAACCTGTACACAGTACCACATCACATATCATTTCTACCAGCCTGCAGTGCTTCCAAAAGGATATATAACAACTGCAATCATTTAAGACCCACACCTGGCTTTAGGTTCACTCTAATAATGGCAACTCAGGATGCTTTAAAGAAAAAAGCACTTTTTTTTAAACAAGTTTGTTTATGGTAGAAACAAAATTACTCAGATCTTAGAAAGTCTGTGTATGAATCCTTCAACATTAATATTTCACATATACATTAAAAAAGGATTTGAATCAAATCATCTGCTTACACAAAAATTGTACACAATGAAGTTCGAAGGGTACTTTGTCATTCCAATCTTATTTTTCCTCCATGCTCACTACCACTGGCAACATTGGTACACTAGAAGAAATGTAAATGAGCCAAAAACACTGTGGCATATGCTTTGTTAGATAGGTGTGGGTGGAAAGGGAGAAATTAGATTATGTCAACTGGAAAAGGCCAGTACCAGCTGGTAAATAATCAAGACACTCAAGCTGCTATGGGAGCATCACCAAAATAATTGAGTTAAGAGAATTAAAGCTCAAAGTCAACCTGCATTGTCTCCAAAGACTCTTGAGGAATCTGGGTTTTTAGCTTGATTGGATTACTTGAGACATTTTTTGGCATACTGCAGAACAGACATCGCCTACACACCTCTAATAAGACTTTTTTGGTGACAAATACTGCAACAAATCTAGGCATTTCAAAACCAAACTACTGTTTCCTCCATAAATGAAAAGCAACACGTAAATGTCACCTGTTTTGTTTTTCAATATTTTGTAGCTCCCTGTGGTCCCTTTTCAGGTGTTTGGTCAAAGACGTAAAGTATTCCTTCAACAAATTCTGGAAGGGCTGTTGTTTCTCTGGGCTAATTATCTCACTAGGAGGAAAGCTCAAGTTAAACTTCTCTGCAACAGTTTTTACTTTCCTTGGTACCAAACCAGCAATGTCATCTCCACAGTGCCGACAAAAGCTGATCACCACAGAAACATGAGTGTGGGATTCTCGATCAGCGTTAATAATATTTTTAAGTTGCTCATAGATTAAAGACAAACCTTCCTTGTCAGTGAAAATCCCAACTATAGTCAATTCTGCAATGAAACGCAAATCAGTTCTTAGCTTTGTAATGTTGGGAGTCTTCTCTTCCTTCCTTGCTTCAAAATGCTTTTTCCAAGCCTGAAGTAACGAGGGGGCAAAATCAGCATAGCGCTGGTGAAAGAGAGAACACAAGTGCACAGCGCAGTTCACGTCTGATATTTTTAGTTTGGCTTCCACAATAGAAGCTACTGCTTCTGCAATGTATTTGCTTAAATTCAGGCTATTAAAATCGTGGGACAAGGAGTCCCTTTGTTGCTCTGTAATGGTTTTTAGCTTCTTAACAAAAGCTGTGTTCTTCTTCAGACTGGAGTCTAATCTGCTGAAGAAGTTTTCCTCAGGGCGATTGTCCGGTGCATTCTGGTTTTTGCTGCGAAGCTCCTTCCTTGCTTGATGGCGCTCCCAAGCTTCCTGATGCAACTGGTGAGCTTCCTCTTTTTCTCTAGGAAAAGAAATAGGAGTAATTATCGTTACAGCACCTTACTCCCATGTTAACAGGTCAAAGAAAGTGAGCTTGAAATCCTCCGGTAATGATGAACAGTACTAAAAGACTATTTTTCAGTATTTAACAAGTTAATCCTAGAATGCTAAAGCATCTGCTTGATAAACCACTGCTAGAATTTATGGCTCCAAAAGCAAGTCCCATTTGTTACAAAACTGAATTTCTCATGTTCTTCTATGCAGAAAATCTTAATCCCACCAGACCTGCAAAATATAAACACGAAACTTCATTTACTCCAGACTGAGATTAAGTTATTATTAAGTGCTTACAACAGAGCAGGACAGAAACCTTTTAAGAAGTTACTGTACTAGACCTAAGGGAAATATATTCCCAAACCACTGAAATTAAGGAAAATCTTAACTAGCTGAATTACATCTGCCCCAGCTAGAATTTGGCTACAACATTGCTCTCCATCTTCAAAAGTGACATACTTCATACATAAGAACGTCCAGAATCTTGGCTTTACTGTTCTAAAGATGCTATCTTCAACACTGTAATATCCTCTGATATCACACTAAGAAATACTGTCTTGGTAAGATCACATATTGAAGTGATGGGTTATGTTCTGCGTATGCCTTCCATATATCAATTGACTATGATTGGTGAAAAGCAATTACAGCCATTGCTCACTGTAGACTTGCTCCCTTATACAGTCTGTGGACTCACAGACCTCGTGCTTCCAATTTTACAACACTAACATTTCTCTATCTCAAAATAAATCGTGCTTCTTCATTGTCTATCTGTGCTTCACACAATTATCACACAGAAAACACCACCAAAAACCCATCCTAAAGACTAACATAACCAAGGTTAAGAGATGAAAAGTCAAAACAATGTAAAAATTAGTGTTCTCACCCAGGCACACAGAGTTTGTAACACTACACACAACTTATTAACTCAAACAGTTCATCTTCTGTAATTCTGCCCACAGTCCTCACAGCAGGACTACAGCATTTGGCACAATTAAAATATTTAAGTACAACTTACTTCAGCTGAGCAGCTGCTTCTTCTTGTTGACGTTTAACTTCCTCCTCTTGCTTCTTTTTCTCTTCCTCTTCATGTTTCTTTTTTTCTTCCTCTTCTTTCTTCTTTTGCTCTTCTTCTGCCTTCACTTTATCCTCTTCCTTTTTCTTCCTCTCTTTGTCTTCTTTTTTTCTTTTATCCTCATCCAGTTTTTTCTTTTTATCTTCAGGAACCTTTACAGTCTCTCTCTTTACCCCAACTTTGACATCATCTTTTGGCTTCTCCCTGGTGCTCACCGGTCGCCTTTCAACAAATTCTTTTTCTTTATTATTTAGCAGAGATTCTTTTTCATCCATATTTGCTGACTTTTTGCGCTCAGCTGGCATTGTGTTACCCAGGCAAGTCTGCAGAACCACAGGAAAATATATATTGTTAACCCGCTGTTGACATATCAAAGTCACTTTTACAGCCCACCCATATTCAATTCTTAACTGCTGAGAACAGAGATTTGACATACATTTGCCAGAACTAAGGAATGGATCTAATGACAGATAAAAAGGAATCTTTTCATTACAGCATTCCAAGTTACAAAGCTAAGCTCATGATAATTTGGATAATTTCCATGTCTAAGTTATTACAGTGATATTCTGAGCAAATTGTGAAGTTGTTCTCAGCATAGATAGTGAAGCAAAAGCACTCGAAATTTTTGCAACCTGAGGAATGTGCGATCTTAGTTCATAAACAGAAATTCATCTGAACAACAAAAAAAATCCAAGACTGATGGAAGTGAATTACTGCAACTTAAAAATAAAAATATTTGATTCATCAGCATGCACCTCCATCTCACTGAGATTACTACAGGTTGTCTAAGAACACTCCCTCTTCCAATACAGGATCACAGGATAACGCAATTTTGACCTGAAGAGGTTCAACGTCCTGCTCAAAGCAAGGTGAGTTCTGAGGTCAGACAAGACTGCTCTGGGCTATCCCAGCACAGTCCTAAAAGCCACCAAGGAAGGAGATTGCACAGCCCTCCTGGACAACCTGCTCCAATGCTCTACTGCCCTCATGGTGAAAAGCATAATCTCATTCCCCACCCTCCTGAACCCTCACAAGATGCCCCCAGTCACTGGGAGCATTCATCCACACAGCACAAGTAGCAGCTGGAAGAATGCTGCGCTGAATGAGATGTATGCACAAGCCTCCCTGCCAGCAGAACAAACATAAAAGACAACAGAAAAGCTGTAATTAGCAAGAATTATCAAAGGCTCCAAACCTTGACTCTACCCAACTGACTTATTTTTCTCCCATATGACTTGTAAGAGCTTCATCACCTTTAGGGTGTCCGGCCCTTTATGTCTTAGTTCTATTTGGTGAAGGGATCCAAAAGACAACAGATATTCAACGAGAAAGGACAGACTCGCAGAATAATTAAGAATTGAATGAGATTCTGGATGTCACCTATTTCAAGTTCTTGCTGAAAAAGGGGTCAAGATTAGGAACTTGCGCCACAAAGTTTTGAGTATCACCAAGGGTGGAGATATGACAGCCCCACTGTGTCCTTGCTCCAACACCTGAATATTCACAGTGTTGGAAAAAAAAAAACTTCTCATATCATCCCTGAATTCAGGATGCCCCAACTTGTGCCCATTTGTTCTCATTCCTACCCATGCACAGCTCCGAGGACAACGTGGCTCCATCTTCTCTGTACTGTCCCACTACGTAGCTGCAGACAGTAACAAGACCTCCCCTTCTCTTCTTACAGATGAAGAGACAGTTCTCCTTGCCTCCTAAAAATCCTGGTAGTTCTCACCGGGGCTTGCTCCAGTACAGCAATGACTTTCTTAGAATAGAGAACTCACTACTGGAGCTGGTACCCAGATGTGATTTTGCAAGTAACAAATACAGAGGAAAAATCTTCAAACCTGCTGGCTTGTTACTACAGTCCAGAACACCGCTGTCTTACTACAAGGGTATTCCACTGACTTGTGTCTAGTATCAGATAGGGCCAGATAGCGCCGAAACGGTCAAAAGAAACAGGCATGCCTTATTTACCTCACACTAAATTCATTCCCTAAAATACATATATATATATATAAAAATCACAAGCTATATCTCACTCTCCTTCATGCTGTTTAGCTTCAATGCACTGATAAATCATGAACCCTTAAAATTCAGATCCAAGAGCACTACAAGGCTTAAAGCAAAATGCTTGCATGTTACAAGAACCAGAGTCCTAGCTCTGCAAGTCATTCATCATTTTTTACTTGCGTATGCTTAAATGCAAATACAGGCAGAAGTGATGGACCACACTGCATGTGGTATCTCCTAAAAAAGCATCGCTTTCGTTACAAGCACCTGTTTGATTCCTAGTTACCACTTCTTGCCTTTCTACATCTCATTTAGACCAGATGATGAAAATAAACTGGATTCACATATTCCGTCCATCTACTCAAGACACTGGATAACGAGATGCTTGCATCTGAGACCAATTAAGACGTCGCACTAAAGAAAGTTTATTTCTTACTAATTCACATTCCCTGCCCCCACGGCGAACCATAACACAACAGATCCATATATTGACAGTCTCATGTGGAACACTTACATTATCTCAGATGTTTGCACGTGCCTTACGAAGAGACCTAGCTGCAAATATTGACAGTGTTCACATACAGACAGTGACATGTTAGTGGTAAAGAACCTATTGGGGCCTCTTTGAAGGCAGACGGCAATAGCATCAGTGAAGAGACATTTCTGATGCTTTTCTGTGGAAGCAAGGCCAATCAAATCAGCACAGCTTACACAACTACTAGCAAATTTGGCTCCCTAATGCATGTCTACAACCAAAAGGTTTCACAGCTCAGCAGCTCCGAACTACATGGATTTCAAAAGGCTGACAGACATCAACTTAAAACAGCATTATTACGAAATCAATACTTAACACACATACACACACACAAAAAAAATAAGCAAACAACTAAGCAGCACCCAGAACTGCTTCAAATTATGGGTGGGAACTAATTTTCCATCTCTTTACACCACTTCAGTGGGTCCTGTTCCTCACAGACTCATCCAGGAGATGGAAGTCCTGCACAAATTTCACATTCAGCAGTGTAAGCCCATTCATCTTCTCTCACTATGAATCCATACTGTTAGTTCCAACAGTTCCAGACAGAAGTTTAGCTGCCTGTATCACCACTGCAAAAAAAGTGGGAGGAAGGGAGGTTTTCAGTACTTAAACACGGCTGTAACATATTACAAGATACATCTGGTGCCACCTTGCATGAAGACTCCCAAGTAAATATATTAAAAATGCTTTCCCAGCAGGAAAGTTACTCCAAACAAAAAAGATGTATCCCATTTGCTTGTATAAAAGCAAGACAAAAAGACGTGATAAAAAGGATGGAGCACTATGATTTCACAAGGCAACATTATCTACTTTCCACACCCCCACACTCTGTAAAACCAGTGACAAATAATTAGTTTATAACTGATTTCAAACTATCCCACAGGAGATACAACACTGCTCACTACCTACCATATTTAGCCCTTCCAGTCGTACTGGCAGCTCATTTATGCCTACCACCAATTTATTAAAGGAGGCAGCTCAGCATGGTGGCTTCCAGCTCTACACAGACTGATTCACTGGTCAGCACGCACGGGTCAGCCAACAACACAGGCAGAACATAAGTGTCCACAGAGGATATGCTGTACAGCCATTCCCTCCTGAGAAAGTTAGTTACAGTCTTTTTTCCCCCTCAACTACTGGTTATGATAAGATCTGTAGACAGCTTGTACCTTCAGAAGATCTAAATTGGATGAAACTGGTTCACTAATAATGGGAAATAGAGAAAAATAGTAACAGGCATTGGGCTTGCCTTGGTCTCATTCCCACATGAAGTTAGGCTGCAGATACACAGTTTGGTCCAGGTAAACAGAACAGTAAGGAGACATTAAGATACACATTAGCAGAACTTCTATTTTGTACCTAACACTTACGTGAATGCACTAGTGGAAAGGCAGGATAATGACAAGAGCTTCATAAGCTGACAGAAGGAATTAATGCTCATAGCTGACAATCAGTAAGGACAAGACACACAGGAGACAATGGATCCGTAAGCTCTTGGTCTTTCAGCAGTACATTTCCACAATGATATTTGAATTCTCTGAAACTCTTCTTAGTTCCAACACTTACAGGTGCTGCTTTTCCCAGAGAAAACCACTGAACTTTTTCACTACTTGAACTACCTTGACTCATCTTAATTTTCTCTTTTAAAACTGTAGCTGAATTTTTACTTAGTTTTTTTCAATACCAACTTCAGCATTAGAGAAATTTATGGAATGGGGTTCACAATACTCCAGGCTCAAAAACTTTATTAGAAAAAAACACCCTTGAAAAAACCCTTGACAGAGGTAACGTTCACGATGAAGCATCTATGTAAATACTTAATCTGAAGGAAATAAAAGATTCATAAAAGTTATTCAGCATCATTACGCTAGCCACCATTCAGAACAGAAGGATAAACATCCTCACCTTGGCCTGATATGCTAAATACTCACAAACCAATAAAAATCTGTTGTTGCAGACTGCAGTACCAGAATTTCAATCCTTACAAACACAGCTTTGGCTGGGGGGAAGTGGGAAGGCCACACGGACATACAATTTCACTAATTAAGAACAGCGATTTACTTCACATATTTTTTGCACTGGTACTGCAATTTCAACTGATCACATCAGCGCTCTTTTACGCGGGTGCTCTGTTAGGTAAGGGAAATAAAGAACAAAGACAAGAAGCCCCACTTCCGACACTCTGAAAAACCTCAAAGAGCAAAAGACAAACTTTGTCAGAAGGCACATCACCAAAACAATCAAAAGTTTCAGGGAACGTGAACTGCAATTAAAGTTTCTCTTAACTTTAATGAAGGGACATACAAAAAAGTGATGGCTGGTCAGAGAAAAATCAGCCCAGCCATAAGTTTCTGACAAACGGGATGCGGAGCTCTACAGGAAATCAGAGCGTACAGAACGGCGGAGGGGGAGGGCGGGGGGGGGAGGCAAGGGGAGGGTGGGAAAGAGGGGAGAGATACGACAGGCCTGCTGAGCCAGGCGGGCAGTTTTACTTTCGATTCCACACCTCAGAGCTGTCAGAGCTACAGGAACATCCCTTCCTCTGAGGACCAGAGGCCTGAAGGTAAATCGCGATAGAGATAAGGAGCCAAGCACTTCCCAGCTAACAACCCTCCCCTCCCTCCGGGGTGCTCCTAACCGTGCTCACAGGCCCTCCAGCCGCCTTCCCATAAGCCTGAAGGAACCACCGCCGCACTCAACAGCTCCCGCACCCAGCCCTTCCTCCTCACCCTCCCCGGGCCGCCACAGGCCTCTCCCTCAGCCTCCTCACAGCTCCCGCGCCCTCCGGCCCCGGGCCCTCCCTCCGCACGTAAAGCAGCACCGCTCCACCCTCCGGGTCTCTCGCCGCCCCGCCTGAGGCCCGCTACCTGCGCCCGGTGCAGGCATCGGCCCGGCCGCCCGGGGAGCGCCGCCTCCTCCGCCCGCCACCGCCCCCTCCCGCCGCTCGAGGCCCCCTCGCTCCGCTCCCGTCACACCGCCCGCCGCGCTCCCTGCCGGGCCGACCGCCGCGCTGCCTGACTGAAAGCGCCGCTCAAAGCGAAGTCGCTCCGCGTTCCTCCCGACAAACAGGCATGAAAGGACGAGCGGCGAGGCCGAGCCGCGCCGCTGCGGAGACTCCGGCTGGCTCAGCGAACCGCGCATCCCGAGCGGCGGGCGTCAGGCGTCGCGTCGGGCAGCCCCGGGCGGGGTCCTGCGGGCGGGCGGCCCTGCTCGGGTTACCGGGAGGCTGCGGAGGCGGAAGTGGCTGAGGGCGGAGGGGAGCAGTGCGGCGGTGCCTTGTGGTCCCGCGTGACGTCACGGAGTGACGTTGCTGTGTGTCTGAGCGTCGCGTTGCGTCACGTCGAGGGGCCTTATCGTAGAGTCCTTCAGTTCATGGATGGCTGCGGTGGTGTCATAGCCTTAACCTCCATTTCACCTTCCTGCTGTGTCAGAGCTGCAAGCGTGAACAGTTACCAAAATGTATCGACATAATACCATCCCAGTGTACCTCAAGTGCTCACAATCTGTGGTCTGGCCTGGTGTTGGCCATAAGACAACCGTGAATGAGCTCAAGCTGAAAACAATCTGGCACCATCCAGAATGTACAAGCGTGCTTCTGGTTTTTATTTTAAGTTTGGAATTCAGATTCTTAAGCGTTCAACTTCTGCGAGGTGAGCCTTTGCTTGGCGATGGCAAAGTGCTTACAACGTCAGACGAGCACACCCCGTGACACTGGAGCCAGGATAGGCACAATGGGACTATTGAGCTGTCACAGCTTTTATTCACAGGCAGCCCAAGGATGGGACTGCGCACTGAGGCAGAGCATTGGGTGTGCACTGCCAGCTGTGCAGGAATGGGCACGTTTTGTTCCAGGAAAAAAGCTCTCCCCCGTTGTTTAGTTTTGTGGCTCGTTTTGCAGACACATCTGAAAACCTCTTTCTGGAAAAGTTTATTAATGTTTGAAAGGATGAAGTCATGCTTCTTATTTACATCGATCGTTCGAGTGTGCTCACTACACGAAGATGTCACTTCCCAAAACGTGTCCTGTTACCAGGTTGCTTGAACTGCTTTGTTAGGATGAAGAAGATCCATGTGAGAAAAAGGGGCTAAATGGGGAGGACATCTACATATTAGTGCTTTATCACATGACACCAGTCATGTAACCTGTCAGTGGATGCCTTGCAATGATTCCTTATGGTTTAATAAGGCAGTCTTTGCTTTATATGAGCTTTACATCTCACTTTCAGCAGCATTACATTCAATAAATATTAGTCTATTTTCTTTTGGAAAACACTGTTGCTACCTTTTCTAGCATGAATAAAATGCTCTAAAATTATTTTTCCCAACTTTTTCAATATGTTTCCTCAATTACTGGCACCAAATACACACACTATTCAGACAGCCATAACAGGCCAAATACTGGCCTACTGTACAATCTGTAGGTGTATGCAGTACTTGCCTTGTAGCCAAGGCTAGAAAATAATCTTTTTTTTTTTCTCCTTTTTTTTTTTTGCCAAGCGAGCTGATAGTCTCATAACTTTTTCAGACCCATCTGTTTTATTCCTGTGATTTTCAGAAATCATTCATAGTCTCTGTTTCCTGCAGAGAAGCTACATTCAAGCACATGTATTTTTTCAAGCTGTACAAATTTAGGTCCCATCCTGTTAAAATAAATGACGTTTGCTTACATCCAATCCAGTGTGACATTCGGAGCCAAATACCCTCTCTTCACCACTTATCTCTAGCTGACAAATCTTGTCAGGACATCGTGGGAAGTTTTTTGGAGGGTTGGTAGAACTATTGAAGTGGCCTGGATTACAATCCCTTTAGAAATACACCCAGCCGCTGCTGATTTTCCATTTAAAGTATCACGAGTTTAGAACTGTTAGGTATTCAGTTCAATACTGTTCAGCATATACACCTCCATTTTTGAACTTCTTTATTATTTAGCTATGATATCAAGTAGAACAGAATTGATACAGGAATATCTTCTAGGACAGCCTCTCAGCCTCTGCTGGAAGAGTTGGGCCAGGAGAGTTCCCTTGGGGAGCCGGAGCATGTGAACTTAGCAGTGGTGTTTCTGCTGGTAAGGATAATACTTTCTCAAGCTCAAGACATGATCCAAAGTCAATAAAGCCTCTCTTTAATTGACACAGATATAGTTACAGCAAGAGTTTTGCCACATGTAATCATCCTAGTCAAGATGGTTATGCTGGAAAATTCTGTAAAATACTTTGCATCTTTAGGAACTCAATTTTCAATCACACACACACACACACAAAAAAAAAAAGTAATTGAGGGGAGTTTACAAGCAGGAGGGAGAACGACTTTTTACATGAGCAGATAGTGATAGGACAAAGGGGAATGGTTTTAAACTAAAAGTGGGGAGATTTAGTTTAGATGTTAGGAAGAAATTCTTCACTCAGAGGGCGGTGAGGCACTGGCACTGCTGCCCAGGGAAACATCCCTGGGGGTGCTCCAGGCCAGGTGGGATGAGGCCCTGGGCAGCCTGAGCTGGTGGGGGGCAATCAGCCCACGGCTTTGAGATCCTTTCCAATATAAGCCGTTCTATGTTTCTGTGATTCTAAGAACACCACACGTTTCAACATCTTCATTTGACATGTATTTCATAAACCCACACATAGATTTCATTAATGTAGAAAGGGAATACTTATATACAAATATTTTCTTACTCATCTGGGACCCACACTGTACGGCTGAACCACCTCATTTTAGTCCTTTATAACTTTGGAAGATTTTAATGTTCAGACCTATTCATATCAGTGTTAACTGGGAAATACTCGACTAGCTCTCTCTATCTGCTTTAAAGCAAAACCACATTGATACGTGCTGTTTGGCTGATATTTACCTAAGAACTGTGGAAAAGCATTTCATCATCTTTCTGCAACATCTGTGCTTTTCCCTCTGCATGGAATAGAAATATTTAACCATGCCGACCTTTTCTGCCTCTACAGAATCATGTAATGTAACAACATCATTTTGAAATTTCCTTTAGTGTACATTAAAAATCAATACTCAAAGCTGAATTCCTACTATGCCTTACTCTGTTGGCCACATGTCAACTGTCCTTTAAAATTCACTCCTTATTTTGCCCTTTGAGACTGGCTTTTATAGATCTGCATAAACCCAACCTCAGGGAACAGCAGCAGCCCCTCTCCAGGAACTGTAAACACCTAACATCCCCAGCCAACAACAGCATCACAACTGATGGAGTTGCAAAATCCGGTTCCTCCTGTACCAACAGCACATAGCCACTGTCTCATTTGAAGAAATAAATGCTCTTTTTTTACCTGTTGCAAACACAATCAACAGAACAGATTCAAGAAATGTGTAGATGTGGCTCTGAGGGACATAGTTTAGTGGGTAGTATTGGTGGTGGGTGGACGGTGGCCAACCCCCACCTCACCACAGCCTCCTTCAGGCAGTTGTAGAAAGCAACAAGGTCACTGAGCCTCCTTTCCTCCAGATGAACAATCCCAGTTCCCTCAGCTGCTCCCCTTAAGACTTGTGCTCCAGACCCTTCGTTGCCCTTTTCTGGACATCAATGTCTTTCTTTGTAGTGAGGGGCCCAAAACTGAACACTCAGTACTGAGGTGCAGCCTCGCCAGTGCTAAGTACCGAGGGACGATCACCTCCCTGCTCCTACTGACTACAGTATTTCTGATAAAATTTTCCACTTCAAACCCTCTTTCTGGTCAATTATGTGAGAACATATCCGTCCTCCATCGCATACAGCAGACTAAGGGCAGAAAACATTTCGGGATATTAAAGCCCGTCGCAGAGCAGCACGTCTCACACGCTCCCGCGCTGCCGCCCGCCCCGTTCAGCCGCACCGCCCCTCCCCGGCCGGGGGCGTTGGCGGCGGCGAGGCCGGCGGTTGGCGGTGGGCAGCGCAGCGGCCATGGCGGCGAGTACGGCGCGCTGTGCTCTGTGGAGATGGCCGTGGCGGGCCGGCTTTCGGCGTTGGTACCGCACGGAGCGGGGGGTGTACGGCTACAAGCCGCGGAAAGCGGCAGGAGAAAGCTCGGCGGAGCCGCGCGGCGCTGGGGCGAGCGGCAAAGCAGGTCGGGTCCGCCAGCACACCGCCTGGCGCGGCGCCGGGCTGAGGGGAGGGCGGCGGACGAGCGGTGTCGCGGCAGTCAGCGGCGCTCGGGGGCAGCGCGGCTGCGGGTATGGAGCGTCTGGAGGGGCTCCTTGGGTAGCGCGACTGTGAGGGAGCCGGAGCGTAGCAACGGGGCGGCCGCGCTCCATCTATCTTATCTACGTCTTTTCTGTATGCATACATAGAATCATGCTAGACTTAACAAAGTACAGGGAATTCTCTTCTGTGGCAACGACTGTAGTGGTTTTGGGTCACTTTTACAGGACAGAAAAAAACAATTCCAAGCAGAAGTCTTGAAGTTTTGAAGAAGGGTTGAGGGAGTTGAACTTTTTCAGCTTGGAGATGGCTCAGCGGAGACCACACTGCGGCCTTCCAGTTCTTGAGGGGAGATAGTAAGCAGCAGGGGGAGCGACTCTGTACACGGGCAGGTAGTGACAGGACAAGGGGAATGGCTTCAAACTAAAGAGGGGAGATTTAGCTTAGGCATTTGGGAATAATTCTTTACTCAGAGGTGAGGCACAGCTGCCCAGAGAGGTGTGGGTCCTCCATCCCTGGAGGTGCTCAAGGCTGGGCTTGGATGAGCCCTGGGCAGCCTGAGCTGGTGGGGACACCCAGCCCATGGCAGGGTGTGGAGCTGGAGGGGCTCTGAGATCTCTTGCAACCCAAGCCATTCTATGAGAACTGTTGCAGGAGTGTTGTCCTCACATTAACAGCTAAGGAGCCACTGATGTAATTTACACCTTGTTAAGCAAGAGGAGTGTTAATATGTTTTTATTAACATTTTGTAAATTGCTTTTAAATGGCTCTCTTGCTGAGAGTGTTGAGGAAAAACACATTATAAATTTTCCCATATTATTCATCTATAGCAGATTCTGCTAGCAATATATTTTACTGGCTTACAGTTTTTCTTGCTCCTGCAGAAAGAGGGATTTTGTTTGTTTCTTTTTAGCAATTAGTGTCAAGACCCTATCTGCCTGACATCCCAGCAAGGAGCAGGCAAGCAAAGGGAGTGTGATTAATTGGCTGTGGAAACAGGACTTTGCACATCAGTATCTTGCCATTCTTGAGTTGGGTGTACCGGTTACTGTAATGAGATTCAAAGCAAAACAAGTTAGCTTTACATATACAGACTAGCAGGGGGAATCATTGGCAGACGTGGACCTGTAGGAGCGTGTTCAGAGGAGGGCCACAAGAAGGATGGAACACCTTCCCTGTGAGGACAGGCTGAGAGGGCTGGGGCTATTCTGCCTGGAGAAGGCACCAGGGAGACCTGAGCCTTTCAGTATTTAAGTTGGGGGGAGGGGGGGCGCTGTTAGAAAGGCAGCAGGCTCTTTAGTAGAGTCTATTGTGATAGTACAATGAAATGTTTTCAAACTTAAAAGATTTAGATTGGATGTATGGAAGAAGTTTTTTTACAGTAATGGCAGTGAAATACTGGAATGTGTTGCCTGGAGGGGTGTTGGTGCCCCATCCCTGGAGACACTCAAGGTCAGGCTGGATGGGGTGCTGAGCAACCTGATGTAGTTAGGTGTCCGTGTTCATTGCAGGACTAGATGGCCTTGAAAGGTTTCTTCCAACTCATGATTCTATGAAATCTTGAGTAAACTTGCTTAAAAATTCCATTAGTAACAAAATATAGCAGTCTGATGATAGGAGCTCTTGTAGGATGATGAAGGTGAAAAACATCTTTCCAGCCAGAACCTAGAAGATTATCAAAGGACTGAATACTCATGTGTTGGTGCTATAAATGCATTAGATGTGAGCATGTGCAATATTCTGCTTTCTTTTTGTGTTTAGTTGACCATGCCCTTGCTCGTTTAATAACTGCATACTCTGAACATGGACACAAAGCAGCCAAAATAAACCCGCTGTTTGCTGGGCAAGCTGTTATGAACGTGGTACCTGAAATCCAAGAGTTGACTGAAGTTCTTCAAGGGCCTCTCATTACCACAGGTAAATGCTACCCTATCACAGCAAATTTTTGTCATGGATGATTTATTAGGAGGCTGTGCTCTCTGCAGAGGAGCCAAATATTTAGCGGAGGTTCAATCAGTAATGTATTGTTGGATGGAAAATCGTTAACTTCAGCCTACTTACATGTTTGTTGCACAGATCATCGTGTAATGAATGGATACCTTCTCGCATCTTAGGATACCATGAATGTTTTTAGTTGTACTTAAATCTACTGAGATTATACATTAATTTCTTGTGTTGCTGTAACATTCTATAATTTAGCATAGTTTCTGAGATTGTAATGAAGCTGCTGTGGCACTTGATTTTTGTACCTCACTGTGGCCTTGAATAAATGTGTGTCTCTCAGTGCTATATATTTTATCCATCTCCAAAACAAGTGCTTACTCTGACTTCTGGTGCCCATGGGGTTGGAGCTCATTTCTCTGAACCACAAAATGAGTGCTGTACTAAGTCACAAAAGCAGTGACTTGATGTCATTCATGTTAAAGTCTTTCCGAAAGACATTTTGAGTGCCTTGCAAATAAACACGAGACTGTTGCATTAATATAACACTGAAGTATGGTTATAAATGATTTTAAATGAAGGAAAGGAAGTCAAGGGTATGAATTTGTACTCTCAAAATATTAGTGTAATTGCAAGATACTGGTTTAGTTCTTAGTGCTTCCACCTATCTCCCCACAAGTGACTAGTAATATTTATTTCTGACCAGGGCTTCTCAACATGGGCAAAGAAGAGGCCTCCGTAGAGGATGTGTTGGCTTACCTTGACCATGTGTACTGCGGGCATATTTCCATAGAAACAAGCCAGCTTCCAACCTTGGAGGAGAGAAAATGGTTTACTAAAAGATTTGAAGAACTGAAACAAGAAGCATTTACTACGGAAGAGAAAAAGCATTTGTGCAAACTGATGTTGGAGTCACAGGTACCTTGCTCACTATTACTCAATTTAATTGAATTATGTAGTCTGTTGTGGACCTTCTAATGCTCTGGACATGGTCCACGCAACAGAAGAATCACTGCCCTAAAAGCTTTGACAGCATGCTAGAGGGAGAAGTGCCGGTATTTTCATCAAAGAAGCGTGATACACAAATGCAGGAATCTTCACTGGAGACTTGCTGAATTTGCCTTGCAACCACTATTGAAACGTTCTGCAATACCTTTTTAATTTGCATTGATTTGTCTGGAAATTATTTCTAGCAGAACATTTCCAGCCAGATCTAAACTCAAACAGCTTTTAGAACAAATCAAAACAAATATTGTTTGTGATATATATTTGTATAATGTAAACTGTCTGGAGATGCAATGATCATACAAACCCGTGAGTAGTAGATCTTAAAAAGTGAGATTCTCTGTGACTAGAGATCTGACAACATACTGTATAGTAAATGGTACTGGTGGGAATACAAGGTTGGGCATACCTCCATGACACTTGGTGCTGTTTTCTTTTCACTCTCAGCCACATGCCTATCTGTTTTACTAGCTTTGAAGCACACAACATCCCTCTAAGTTTTGAGAGAACAAAACAGAGTTGAACTGAGCTTTTAGCCATGTAGCCCTTCAGCAAAGGAACTTTTGTTCATAGAATGAAGAAGTGAAAGGTTTATGGACTTGCAAAGTGTGCAGAGATAATTTATTCAAATATTTCTGTACTGTGAAAAACTTCCTTTTTTTTCCTCCTTCTCTCCCTGCTTTTTCAAGAAGGATGGAAGGGTAGAAGAGCAGAATCTGTGAAGGTGTCTTCGCTTCCAGTTTTCCAAGCGGTAGTAGTGTTAAATGTGATATGTAACAATAACTAAACAGAAGTTATCTATAGTTAGCACATCTTATACTTTTTATTGCCTTCTTGGCAGTCAAAGGAATTTGCCCCTGAGAAAGGAGGGTGAAATCAGGACCCTTGAGAATCACACATTACCCTCAGAATGATCAGAACTGTACTTAAGTGTGTGGAATTGAACCGATGTGGAAAAAAAAACTTCTGTGTGCGATTAGTTTTGTATATGTAATTCCTTAGAATTCAGTGTTTCTTAACTGAAAGTTGTTCAGCAATTGGCTTGGATCTTTGGCTGTGGCTCAGTCTTCCCTTGTCAGTTACAGTCATCTTTTATTTTCAGTTTTCAGTTGCAAGACACTGCAGACACTTAAGTGCTTCCAAAACTTTGTCATTTAAGAGAGCTGTCTAGGAGTTGATGAATGGAGTGAGTGAAGTGGAAGGAGTGAAAGGAAAATGATGTAAATACAGATTCCTTTATTCTCTCAATAATGATTTTACTTATGTACTAAATATTGTGTCTAAGGTAATCAAAGTGAAACACTGTTTCTCTAGCACTTTGCATCTCAGGATAGCTAAGACTTATGCTGTAGAAGAGCACCATTCTTTTAATTTTCACCAAAAAAAGGCAAACTATGAAGGAATTTGTAAATTGCTCTTGTTTATTTTAGTATCAGTTTCCTTCCATGTTAGGTAGAGCCAGGTTGGTCCTCAATCCTACAGTTTTCGTCCTGAGAGGAAAAAGGCACTGTCTTGTACTCATCGTGGCTTCTGATCTTAGGCAGTAGGGGTGGAAAATTAGCTGAGATTGTTCAAGGGCTATGCTTACATGGGTACAAATATAAATGATATTTCAGTTTTACAAATGGAAGACTGCTGCTTAAAATCGCTTCATACTGAAGTTCCCCTGTTTTTAATAGGAGTTTGATCGCTTCTTAGCCACAAAGTTTGCTACAGTGAAGCGATATGGTGGTGAAGGAGCAGAGAGCATGATGGGCTTCTTCCATGAATTGTTTAAGATGTGTGCATATGGTGGTGTGACAGATATCATTCTCGGAATGCCTCATCGTGGCAGACTTAATCTTCTCACAGGCTTGCTTCAGCTTCCACCAGAGGTAAGGGATTCACAGTCTTACTGGAAGTTTCTACGTGTCTGGTTTATTTGCAATAAATATGTAAAGTAAACGTTTGTGTTGTGAATGCTGAAGCAGTGAAAAAAAAGTTACCTTTGTGAGAGTGTATTCCCTTCGTAACAGTACCTCTGCCAGATTTCCCTGGGAGATGGGTAAGGGAACTCTATGAAATGGGTTTATATGTTGGTATTTGAGGCATCCTGGCTGTCTCAAGAGTGGGAGAGCATATAATTCTGGGAACGTTTTTCTTTTATTGTGTCAGTTAAACAGAAAAGAGATTTAAACAAGTTTGTTTCCATGCAGCTCATGTTCCGTAAGATGCGTGGTTTGAGTGAGTTTCCAGAGAATTCAGCAGCCATTGGGGATGTTCTCTCCCACCTGACATCTTCTGTGGATCTTGACTTTGGTTCGCACAGGCCTGTGCATGTCACCTTGCTACCAAACCCCTCACACTTGGAAGCAATCAATCCAGTGGCCGTGGGCAAGACACGAGGAAGACAACAGTCTCTACTCGATGGAGATTACTCCCCAGAGAGCTCTGCACAGCCTGGAGACAAAGTTATTTGCCTGCAGGTATTTTGCTCACAACTTGTAGCTGCACTTTGTATGACTTCCTAGGCCAGGATGTGAACAGAAATGGTGTATATAAAAAATACCAAACAAAAATGAATTAATGTAGAATACGAGGAACTGGGATCCTCTTTATGAAGAAAGTGAAGGGAAAGGAAGACATCTAGGTGCCGTATATGACAGTATTGGCTTTTAAACAATTCCAGTTTCTAGATTTTCAAAGAAATGAAGTTTCCTTCCTTGATTTTGATACCTTCCTTGATTTTGATACCTTGCATTGAGGGTTTTTGCTTTAAACCATTTAAACTACCACTGCTAGCCTTCTTTTAGTTAAATGGGTTTTGAGAAGAGTTAACAACAAGGTTGAAAAATATACAGCAGGACTTAGAATTTTGTCATTTTATCATGGTAGTCTTGAAATAAGCTCTCTGGGATTGGTTCTTACTCTATTTTTTGAGTTTCTTTTTCACTTATTTTCCTAGTGTATCTGCTCTTGTCTCTGTGTGAGTAGGTATGAGTCATGGTTCACCACTATTTAACTTTCAGCAAATAGTGCAGCAAATCCTATGGTGACTGGCTTGCTGTTGTTCAGTGGTCACTGAGTTGGTACTTAATGCTGCAGCTTTGCAAGTATCACAGCTATAGCAGTCACCAAAGCACCGATGGGTCAATTTAAGATATTATGGATCTGTTCCAAGTAGACCAGGCAATCCTGCACAAATCCTGAAAACAGTAATCTGAAAGGGGTTACGAACTGTACCCAGTAATAGGTATTGCATAGTGAGTTACTGTTTCCTCAGTGTTGTTTTTCCTCCAGTGTTCTCTCAAACAAGACTTTTCTACCTTCTTCCCTAATGCAGGTTCATGGTGATGGTGCTTTCTCTGGGCAGGGGATTGTTCCTGAAACATTGACCCTCTCCAGTCTACCACATTTCAGAGTTGGTGGGAGCATCCATTTGATTGTTAATAACCAGCTGGGCTACACCACTCCTCCAGAGCGAGGAAGATCGTCACTGTACTGTAGTGACATTGGTATGTATCAGAAAGAATAAGGAAGGCTTTTTAACAACAGTGTGAAAATTTGCTACTGCAGTGGGATTTTATAGCAAATGCTAACAACACTGGGAAATTATATTAATCTATATTTCTTTGGATAATAGAATATCAAATCAAATTATTACTGATTATAGCCTCCTACTAGCAAAAATTCAAGTGCTAAAAGTATTCCCTTTCCTACCTACTCTGGGGTAAAGACTAACTACCAAGGGAAAATCCTGTCATATTTTTACAGAATGTAGTAAAATATTTGCAAGACTTAGATGAATTCTTAATAATAATTTCATTTGATTTCTACTGATTTAGAAAATCAAGCTTCATTGGCAGCTTTTAAAAATGTGTTGTGATGGAGTATGTGATAGATGTGTTTTCAGTATATCTTTCTAACTTCAACAGCTTCTGCTTCATTTTAATGGTTAGTTTGTTAACAGGTGAACTTGCTGAGCTTTTAATTGAAAGGTGAGACTTATGCCATTTCTAAACTTAAACTTACAAGGCCTTTGGCTTTGGGCTGGTCTGTCTTAACAATAAACAGATGTATTGCAATTGACCAGACCGCAGACATAGCAGTTAGTTTCTTTGTGTACGTTTCCTAGAATTTAAAATAGGCTAATATATATGTATAAGATTTAATGTCAGGTGTTTGTCTTATGGCTTCATCAAAACAGGCAAGTAGATGCATTAAACTTGTATATAGTCAATAAGTTATTATGACTTCTTTTCTCCATTCTTTGCGTTTCTTTCTTCTTACTTAGTTAATGAGGGGTGTCTTACCCATTCGGACTTCAGGATTTTGTTAGGGGGGAAATATGATATTGGTCAGGAGTGAACCATCTTAATTTTCCAGTATTTGATCAGTTAATAGGAGGAGAGCACTCCATTGCTGAGAATATTTAAGTCCAAATTCACAGAATTCACAAATTTCGTACAGGAAAATATGTTAAGACATTTGGATTTTGCAGTGTTCTCTTTAATGAGAGCTCTCTTTCTGCCTGCTAAATGTCCAGAATGAACGTTAACAAGCAAAAACCTTTTGTCCTAGTGGACAAAGCTGGACATGAGCCAGCAATATGTGCTTGCAGCCTGGAAGGCCAACTTGATGGTCTTTAAGGTCCCTGTCAACCTAAGCTATTCTATGATTCTATATGAATTCATAGTGGTCATAGTGAAGAAAGAAAGAAAACTCAGTTTTTGTTTGACAGAATCAGTCAAGTAGCTCTTCATTCCTTGAAGAGTTTCTTTTCTCTTCTTGAGAGGTAGGAATTTACTGCTGATAAAGAAGTTGTGTTCTAGCTATGATAAATGCAACAGCCTGAGCCAATTGCACTTTCTTTCAGGGGTGACTCTTACTCTTTATTCCAGTTGCCATCACAAAGAATTTTGTAGATTTGTTAAGTATGCTGAGTGCTAGTGCCTGCAGTTTTCTGCTGGATATGTTTGTGTCCATTTTCCTTGAAGTGGGGGGGTTGAGTATGATTATTGTTAACTATGTTTTGAATCCCTGGGCAGGTAAAATTGTTGGATGTGCAGTTATCCATGTCAATGGGGATGATCCTGAAGAAGTTGTCCGTGCCACACGACTGGCAGTCGAGTACCAACGCCAGTTCCGCAGGGATGTGATAGTAGACTTGCTGTGCTACAGACAGTGGGGCCACAATGAACTTGATGAGCCATTCTTCACCAACCCTAGCATGTACAAAATCATCAGGTAAGAGTAACACCACCTGATGGGAGAACCCAAAGTGTGTTTTTTATACATCTCATTGGTATTGTCCACTACTCTAACAGGAATCTCTGTATACTAGAGATCCTTTTGCCATATTGTCAAACGTTAAGTGTAGCTAGACTGTCAGCAGTCCTTGCCTAAAGTCTGATAACATGTTAATAAAGATAACCACTAGTGTCAGTTCTTGAATATGCATTTTGATGTCTCTTTGAGAACAGTATTGCATATAGCCCTTGGATTTCAAATTCTTGATTGCTTATAATCAGAATGCAAAGTTGTGTGCCATTTACTGTGTGCCAGAGGGAAGGGTAGGTTATGTGAGAGAATGTGCAGGAAGCCTGTACGGTGTGTTATGTCTTTTTGCCTTTTCCAGTGGATCCTCATCTTTACAAGCATTTCGATAAATTTAGATTCCATCTTGATTCCCAGAGAAAAGTATCGGCCAATGGATCCTGGTATTTTAAGTGAAACGTTTATGGAATTGGGTGCCTCAATTCTCAGCTAATCCCGAAATCCCACTGTCAGTTTGTCAGAAGAACAATGCATGATGACACAAGGCCAGTCTGAATGAGAGAATTTCTTGACTTACTTTTACCTGTAGCTGCCAGCAATAGGCACTACCTTAAACAAAGGACTGTAAAGCATGAATCCAAGAGAATTTTTGTTATTCTGGAAATGGCAGAAAAGGAAACTTGACCCAAATGAGCATTATGCACTAGATCATAATTTATGTTAGTTTTCCATTTTATCTGACAGGAAGGAAGATGGTATTTCCCTGTTCTGAAATGGCACTTTTCAGGCTTAATGTGTATGGGGTTTGATTCCCTCCCCTACAGATCCCGTAAGAGTATCCCAGACACATACGCAGAACACCTCGTAGCTGCTGGGCTTATGACTGATGTTGAAGTGTCTGAGATAAAGATGACCTACTATTCTAAACTAAACGATCATCTTGCCAACATGACTTTGTATAGTCCACCTCCAACCAACCTGCAGGCTCACTGGAAAGGTTTGGTTGAACCTTCTGCTAAAATCACCACTTGGGACACAGGTATGCCAATACCACTCCTGCAGTTTATTGGAGTCAAGTCTGTAGAGGTGCCTGAAGAGCTCCAGATGCACAGCCATCTTCTAAAGACGTATGCACAGGTCTGTAGAGCATGAAGATAGTTCTAGTCCCATTGCTTAAATATCTGATCTTTCATAGCAAGGCTGCCAATTAAAGAATAGCACAGTTTTCCCTAGGAAGAGCAGTTTGTTCCCTTTCCCAGACTGGGTTTATGCCATTTTTCTCCTGGATTTGAAGAAAAATATCTTTTCCCCCATATCTAGCCATATACTTAATGTAACGATATTTTGTTACACTGAAGAAGCAGCCTGTAGAAAATACGGTTTGTTGTTCATACAAAGAATATAAGTCAGTATAATAAATGACTGTCATTTAAACTTTGAGTACTTTACAGGAGAATGAATCAGGAAATTTGTAACATAAGCAGTTTAAGCTAGTAATGCACGTACTTAGCTGTTTTTATATAAATGTGTACACAGGTGTCCAAGTTTGAAAGTTGATGTGTTTCGGAAGTAAGATTTTGTGCAGTAATTAGTTTGGTTTGGTTTTGTGAGCATTTCACTTGGATCAGTGATGACCATGGGCTGATGTCTGGTCAACAGCTATAGAGAGGCAGTGAGTTGAATAATGAAAAAGGCTGAAGTCTTCCCAGCCCACGGCAAGAACAGCACAGCTCCAGCTTGTAATGAGAGAATTCTGAAGACTGATAATACTTACACCTGGAATCTTCCAGCACTATACCACAAGTTTGTGAAGAGTTCCTTTCTGCTGTCCTCAGATTTTTAGTATTTTTTTTAGACTAAGATCTAATCTGTCAATCCACACTTTGTTGACTAGGAAGGGAATATGTGGGCTGTACATGGTTTTGTGTTCTGCAGAGTAGCCTTCTTCAGGATGTGCTGAAATGAGAATGCATATATTTCACAGAATCACAGAATCACAGAATTATCGAGGTTGGAAAAGACCTAGAAGATCATCCAGTACAACCATTACCAATACTTCCCAGCTAAATCATACCCCTCAACGCAACATCCAAACGTTTCTTGAACACTCCCATGGTCGGTGATTCCACCACCTCCCTGGGCAGTGCATTCCAATGCCTGACTACCCTTTCCGAGTAGTAATACTTCCTAATGTCCAGCCTGAACCTCCCCTGTTCAAACCAACAAAAGTTGGCTGCAGGAAAAACAGTACTTCTCTCTGTAGATTTTTGTTTTCTTTTGTTCGCTTCAATCTATGCTACAAGGCACACAGATTGGAGAAGGCAAAATAGTAATTTTTTTCCTTGTTTAACTGTTTAGTCAAGAGTTCAGAAAATGGAGGAGGGAAAAAAGCTGGACTGGGCAACAGCTGAAACTTTGGCATTTGGTTCCCTGCTGAGCCAAGGTAAGAGGCAACTAGATAGCAAAAATATTGTATTATTAGCTTTCGATGCCAGTAAAGTATAACTTTAGACATTTGGAAATACCTAAGTCCAAAGATTGACATGAGGAATACATATGAAAATTTATATGGGAGTAAGAGAAGGTAAATATGAATCCTGTATGTTACTACTATCTGTAGATTGGATAGTAAATGTCATTAATAGGTTTCTTCCCACCCCATCAAGAAGACAGTGATTAGTGCTGAGCATGCGAGCAAAGCATGTGACTTCAATTGGGCCTCCTGTACTAAAACCTTATGTGGTGTGTTTCATGCTATGATTAATCTTCTTCTCAAGTCTAATTTGTAACTGTTTACGTGTGATACCTGATGCTTGTATTTTACAGTTTGCTTTAGCAAACTGAAACACTCCAAAATAATTTTTGACTGGAAGGAGGAGAAATGAGACATGAGCACCCCCTGCAAGTTGGAGGGGAAATTCAAGGAAGAACTTAACAAGAAAAGTGACATTTTGGAAGTGGGGGCTTATTTTTCTGTGTATTTTCTTGTGTGATTTACTAAACCAATGTTTTGCTTATTGCTTGGAAAGGGTTTAACATCAGACTAAGTGGACAAGATGTTGGCAGAGGAACCTTTAGCCAGCGACATGCGATGTTGGTTTGCCAAGAAACAGATGACACCTACATTCCTCTGAATCATATGTCCCCAGACCAGAAGGGTTTCTTAGAGGTAGGTTCTGTGGTACATGAGACAATCTTCTTCAAGTTGTGCTGAAGGAGAGCATATTTTGAAGCTGTTGAGGTGTATGTATGTAACCTGGCTATCCCCAGATATGGAGGCCTGAAACCTACCTGGATTAAGGAGAGACTAGCAAAAGGCAGATTACTGGTTTAAGTTGACCTGTAGCAAGTTTATAATTGTAGCGCATGGTTAGTTACCCTCCTCAACAAGGAATTCTGCTTTTCTTAAAGAGATCACCTATTATTCTTCTTCCCTTGGTATCTTCATTCAGAAGCAAAAAAGATGTGACCATGAATTGTCTTTTGGAGTGCACATCCTGAGAGTGCCTAGCACTAATGTGCTTGCTTCCAAAAGTTCTTAACCTTAGGTTGTTACAGAGTCATAGAATGGCTTAGGTTGGAGGGGGCAGTAAAGATTATTGAGCTCCAATCCCATCTTTCTCACCTGGCCCTCCCAACAATTTCCTTTCTGTTAGGTGAGTAACAGTCCCTTGTCTGAGGAAGCTGTACTTGGTTTTGAATATGGAATGAGTATTGAGAGTCCTAATTTACTGCCAATTTGGGAAGCTCAATTTGGAGACTTCTTTAATGGAGCCCAGATAATATTTGACACTTTCATCTCTGGAGGTGAGTGTACAAGAAGATAATATATTTACAATGAATTATATGTATTATTAGAAAATCCTTTAGCTTTGCTCATAAAAGGGCAATGTGTTGAGAAAAGGATTGTTTTCTCTAGAAGCCTTGTGTGCTTGCCTATGAGATCCCAGCTTCTATGCAGTTTTTCTCTGATGGCATTCCATCTGAAATGAAAGACCCCATCCTTGGCAGGAGATAGTCATTCTAAATGGACAGTTGGTGTTAACAACCTTTCTTCCCCTTTCTTGCTCTTTATTTTACGGTGTGTGCACGTATATTTGGTAGCTTGTTAGGATGTACCTTTTCTTCATGAGGTATCTCTTAAAATTCCCGGAGCAAGACAAAACAAACAAGAAAAAAAACTACAAAAAATGCTTTGCAAATAACATCTCAGTTTGACTAACACATTTTCTGAATACTCAGAGCAAAAAGACTTTTCACAGGTGGAACATACTGAGGAAATGCTAAGATTAATCTCTAGAATGGGATTCCTGGTGTGTGGGGTCCACAGTATTGCTATCTAGCTTCGGTTAGGCCTCTGCATATAGTTCTTAATCAAAGATGGGAGTTGTTAGAGACCTTGTATATCCCACTCATCCTCAACATGTATTTAAGGTCAGGATTAATTGCTTTCTGGATTTTACTGTATACTCTTAGCCTGAGAAGCTATCCTCTTGGAAGCATTGCTGTATTAGCTAGAGCTGGCTGACAGGATGCTGCCTGCTTCATACTTGCATAGGACTAAATGATAAGATGTACAGAAAACATGCAGTGAATTATGCTTAGAGGTCTTATTGAGGAGAGTTATTAGTGCCAATGCTTGTTAACGCGGAAGACAATGCTGTTAAGAGAATTTTTGCTTAATTTGATGATGTTTCTGACAGAGTTTTAAAAGTTTCACCGTTTGATGTGATGCCGTAAGTTTTCTGCAAGCCCAAAGTTAAATGAGTATTTCAGAAATTTCAGATCATCTTACGTGTGCCATTTTGTAGTTGTGAATCTCACCACTAAATACAGCTATATGTTTCAGGGCTGTCCTTAACAATGTGGAAATTTAGTTATGTTCTATTCTCCTGAGTAGTTTGTGCAAAGTACTAAGTCTTTTAGGGCTTTATGTTCTGTTGAAATATTTTTTTTTTTCCTTCTTTCTCATTCTGTGTTTTTAGGTGAGGCCAAATGGCTTCTGCAGAGTGGGATAGTAATTCTTCTTCCCCATGGTTATGATGGTGCAGGCCCTGAGCACTCATCCTGTCGGATGGAACGTTTCCTGCAGGTACCCTGCTTCACTTCTCAGATTCACATGTTCCCCAGCCAGTCCTGTGGGAGTTCTGTTGCAAAATGCCAAATTCACAATGAATCTGCTAGTGATAGCAGAAGCTGGAGACAGGATTGTACAGCAGGAATGGGCCGCTCTGAAAGTGGAGAAGTAAAGGGAAATGTGATGAGGAGGTGCAGGTCTGGAAGTGGTGAGGAGGTGGTTTTGATTTAAATGTTACAACAGCTCTAGTGCAAGACTTTGACAGAACTTCATAATAAATGCTTGTTGTTCCCATTAGGTCTCTCTCATCTGCCCAAGTGAGTGTGGGGTAATGTGAAAGTTTGTAATGTAAAATTTCATAGTGTTTGTGAAAGTCTCATGCCCTCTGCACATGTGCTTGGGTATTGCCTGCTGTCTGTTTTCTGATTGTCACTCTTCAGCAATGTCACCGTACCACAGAATGAGTCCAGCAGCAAGACAGAATCGCTTTATTGCAAGGAGCAGGCCTCTAACGGAACATCCTACATAAAGCATTTTAGCTTGGCATTGGAAACAGGCAGCCACCTTCTTCTGCAAGCCACTCACAGATGTTTCCAGTATGCATAGAGCATACAAGCAGAATACTGGGCATTTAAGTAACAGCAAGGAAATTTGTTGCACGAAGAAAAGATATCCACTGTAGTGCCATTGTGATTGTAGTAAATGAAAGCTTTTTTGGCTGAGTAATGGTTTAGGGAAAAATTTGCAGCATGCTTAGTGGTGCTGTCATTCTGGTGGAATGGTCATGACCTTCAACTGTTAGAATAACTGTTGTGCCTTGGTTACGGAGTAGTTAAAGGAGGCAGTTCAGATGTAATGGTACTGGGTAAATGCTAAAGCCTTTTCTTCTCTGAAATTACTCTTCCCTAGCAGTCAGTGTTTTAGTTGGGATATTTGCTTTTCTATTCTTATACTAGTAATGTGCCTTATATGTCTAGACACTTGCACATTTGTATCACTGCTTCCTTCTTCACAAAATACTGCTGTGTTCCCCTTAGATGTGTGACAGCTCAGAAGAAGGAGTTGATGGGGACCGAGTGAACATGTCAATTGTGCATCCCACCACCCCAGCACAGTATTTCCATTTACTCCGGAGGCAAATGGTCCGAAACTTTAGGAAACCTCTCATTGTTGCTTCTCCAAAAGTGTTACTCAGGCTCCCTGTAAGCTGAAAAACTTTATCTTCCTTTTCCTTACATTTTCCTCCTCTTCTGTGTTCTTGTAGCCTTTCTCATTGTTTTCCTCTGTGTGTTCTGCCTGTTTTAGGGTCCAATCAATGGGGTTTTGCCTGTTTGAGGTCTGATAGGTTGAGGGTTAAAGGTTGGTGCATGTGAGCCCAAAAAAGGATTGATTCTTGGTCCAGCGGTGGTCTTTAGAATGTTACTATTCTGTCTGTCTTCTGTGGGAGGGGAAATGGGAAGGAGAGGGAAGACTGTATGTTTTATATTTAACAAAACCCTGTCTCCGAATCATCTCCCCAGCTTTGACTGAGATAAAAGGCAGCTAGATTTGGTAACTTCCAATTCTTCCCCATTTAGGCTGCTGTATCAAGTTTTGAAGAAATGGCTCCAAGAACTACATTCAAACCTGTCATCGGTGACTCCTCAGTAGATCCTAAAAGGTAGCTTTACGTTCTTACAAGAAAAGCTCAGAGAGGAAGTCCTGTCCTTTTTTGCTACTTACCAGCTCAGGTTTGAGGTGATAAAGAAGTGACTGTTGGGGTAGGGGGAATACATGCATGATGGGTGACTTAAGGTTTTACTTATTTCTCTCCTTTTCCTCTGCTTCCTTGTTGGTAGTAAAGCTTACTGCCTGCAGTTAGTAAAGTGCTCAGACTTTCAGCCTTTGCCTCCAAAGGGAGTCTGTTACACTAGTTGCTAATCTGATGTATGCTATTGTGAACCATGCCCATTAGTTAGCGTCACTGGGAGCAGCTGTTATGTGAAGAGATGCAGAATTTTTGTTCTGCTGTTGGGATGCTTGAGCTGATGAAGTGAAATTAGGGCAATAACAGATCTTCGTGTGTGTATTGTCTTCTTCCCTTGAGATACTATTTTAGAGAGTCCTGTTCACAAAAAGCAGTTCTAGCCTTTATATTTTTCTCTCCTTCTTACTTTATCCCTGTTTTAGTAGTACTCAAGTCTGTCAGCATCTCAAATGTTTGTATTCTTGCCCACAATCACAGTTGGCTGTATTGTAGCATCTTGGTTTTATAAGTGGAATGGGGAGGCACAAAGTGTAGGGTTTCTCTTACTGCCTTTGTCTAGTAAGCTTAGGCAAATATGACCTCTCTGACTGCTGGAAACTATTGCATATATCCTAAAGGTAGTTCCTCTTAGATCTGGAAGAGAATTGTCCTCTGGGGTTTATTCTCTACAGAGGGAGCACAGATGGCTAACTTTGACTACGTTTTTAATTTTAAAGCAAAGTTAAAGTTGAAGAAATGGGACTTCTGGGCTCTGGCCTATTGTGCCCAGGCATTAGTTAGTCAACTGTTGGATGAGAGTGGGAGAGAAGGGAAGGCAAAGGAGAAAATATGGTTTAGGGTAGACATTTAGTTCAGTTAAATTGTCTTTAACGTTTGGCTGGTTGTTTTTGTTAAAGGTGTGAAACTGTTCTGCATAGAGTTTCTGTAAAACACTAAACTTGGAAACACTCTTATTTTTCTTTAGTGTCACCCATGTGGTGTTCTGTTCTGGTAAGCATTACTATGCTCTGGTGAAGCAAAGAGAGACACTAGGAGAAAAACAACACAACACAGCTATTATAAGACTTGAAGAACTGTGTCCTTTCCCACTGGAAGCTCTGCAGCAAGAGCTGAGCAAATACAGCCATGCCAAAGGTAAGCAAATTTTTACCTTTTTGTTCCTGGACTCTTTTAAATCTGTTGCTTGCCTTCTAGGATGAAAAGCTGAAGTGTTGTTTTCTTCTTTGTTCTTCCCCCTATGCATCCCTATACATTTAGTGTTTCTAGAGTGGGATGATAAAAATGTTTATCCTGGCTCTTGTGCTAAAAGAGTTGTTCTCTCTGCTGTTGTGAGCTTCTGTAAACCACTACTGAAAAATAGTGTGAGTATACTCTAATGGTGGACATACTTTTGGTTTGACTGCAGCAAGGTGTCACCTGCAATGAATTCTGTCTGTCAAGATACCATTTCAAAGACAGTGCCAAGAAAAAAAAAAAAGCAAAGGTGCAACAACAACAAAATGTTTTCTTGAGCTGCTGAAAAGGTGTGCCTTTGTAATGTACCCTTATCCTTTCTTTAGTCTTCATCTGGAGTCAGGAAGAACCACAGAATATGGGTCCTTGGTCCTTTGTGTCACCACGGTTTGAAAAGCAGCTGGGAGTTAAGGTAAGATGTCCCTGTGATGCTCTGGGCTATAAAATGAAGTTTGAAGCTTTTGACTGCAAAATTCTGTGATGCTTAGACATAAAAGTAGGTCTAATGTCTAAACTGCGTCTATTCTAATTTCTTAGCTTTTTATAGATCCCTTTACTAGCAATGAGCAAGCCTGGAGCATTCTTTTACCAGGTGTTTAGTCTAAACAGATGGGACGAAAGATTCCAGGTAGAAAACAATGTGTTTAAGGTGCCACAGCTAGCAGGGAGAGAATCTGAAGCTGCTGTTTGCTGTGGCAGATCATGCATTATGATGTTCTTGGAACTGAAGTCTTCCAGAAATGGAGGAAAACTTCCTGCAGTACTTCCAACTGGAACTGCATGGTTAGGGATCACCATGGAATCAGAGAACCTCAAGATGTGGCTCTGTATTTGTGCTTCATTAATCACTTCCTCCTGGCTCTCATTTCAGCTCCGTCTTGTGAGTAGACCTCCTTTACCAGCCCCAGCAGTTGGCATTGGAACCCTGCACCACCAACAGCAGGAAGACATTCTTACCAGCACATTTATCTAAATTTTCAATGGACAGACTACTCCTGCAGTCAGTCATGTTTGTTGCCTTCCTCCTGTGAAGAACAAAAGCCAGATCCTTAGGACTCTTAATTCTCCAAAACAGGGAAAAGGAATGGAACAAGTTCTGTAATGGTAAAGCAATTTTTTTAATGTAGGGGCATACTTAAGGGTGAGAGCTGATGCCTGTTACTGTAGGTGGTTCTTGTTCCTTTTTAGTATTTTCTACATGAGATTTTTTAGAAGTTTAAATAACAAAAATGCAGTCTGGGGGGCAGGTCAGTGAGATGGGTTAAAAATACCTTGTATCAGGTTGCTTATCTGCACTGCTCCCAGTTCCCTGGGTAGTGGTGCACATGTGGGAATGGTTTCTTGTTTCCACAGAGGTGTTAGTGCTGTTTGGTTGAATAAATGCTTCCCTGTGCCTGAGAATGAGCCATTTCTATAGCAGAGCATTGTGGATTTTCTCTTTTTTTTTTTGGACCTGAAATTAAATCTGATGCAATTGTTATTTGACAGTAAGAGTCATTTAAGACGTATTCCTGTGGGGACCTTGCAGGATGACCCCTTTGGGCACTGCTGTTGCTGTCACCAGGAGAATCAGTGCTATCACATCAAGCTTTCAGGGTGGGAGGCATGGTGTATGAGCCTCACTGCCTTATTTTAGGGCCACGTTCTGTCGAGGCCAAACCTAGAGGCTACCTTATAAAGTGATCCTGTCTCCTACCCAGGAAATTCTTTTCAGGGCTCCTCAGCAGTTTATTTGTTGTTTCTGAGGGCTTGCTTCTGCTCAGTTTCCTCTGTGGTTGCTAGTTCTCACACAGAATCTTACGGTATAAGAAGGCTGAAGTTGTAACCAAGAGCAACAGAAAGTCCAAAACTGTGTCAAGTAAAACAGAAAAATGAAATAGGACAGGCTATAAAGAGGTCAAGGGACACGTGCTGAAAGCTGTAGTAGTGAGGCCTCTTTCAAATACACTAGAAGCTTCAAGGGTGAGGGATGGGAGAATTACAAAGTCAAAGGGGCTCATTAAAAAAAAAAAAATCTGTATCAAAACAACAACGACCTCATGACTTCTTTTGGTTTTGTTTTCTCTTTGTGTGAGTTCCCATTTGGAGCCCTGTTGGGAGATTCCTGAGCAAAAGGCTTTTATTTGCAGCGAAAAAAAAGTGACTTAAACAGGCTATAGAACAAATAAGTGAAATAAAGTAAACGACAGGAAGATAACCATCCAAGTTTTCTGAAAGAGCTCAGATACCAGTGTTGAAGCCACATGAAGTTCCCAAAATGCAGACAGCAGACAAGAGCTTTCTGTGGCACATCTCAGAAATCTTGTGAGAAAATGGATTTGTTTGCAAAATGATGTATGTTTATTTTAAAATAATATGGTTCACTACCTTCCAATATATCTGTTAGCTAAGAAAAAGTGAGTGATAAACTGAAGTAGAGAGTCCTCTACTTCATACCTGACTATGGTCAGGTATTAAAATTGTGGTCTCCTACTTGTTAATTTGAAACCTTTCTTATAAAGTATCCTTTAAAGGTTACTTTATTCCTTCACTTGGAGTAATGTAGACCTTGGAAGTGTGTACAGTTTAACAATAACGTTCGAGTCATATTTTCAATTGAATGGTCAAGGTTATTTCTGCGTGAAAGGAAAACCCTTGCAAATGGAAAAACTAATTCTAACTCAGAATCAGAGTTAGATTCGAGGTAGAGTTAGAAAAGTCAGGAAAGAAACCTAAACACCACAGACTGCAGTAAGCACAAGAGTACCTTGTGCTTCTACAGTGCCAATTTGAAGGTTTATAGAAATTTTCTCATTCTGCAGAGATAAAGAAAGGCTGGACATCTTGATGTTGGTTTTTTTTCCTCTAGAGGGTTTCAAATGTTTTATTTTTTACCAAAAAAAAAAACCAAACCCAAAACCATCAGAGTTTACGGTATTCTTCGTACGGTGATAAATAATAACCCTCACAAAACAAAAAGGCAGAGCTCATCATCAGGTTTGATGGGGCTTTGAGCAGCCTGGTTTAATGGAAGGCATCTCTACCCATGGCAAGTTGGAACTTGCCATGGAAAGAGATGATCTGTAAGGTTCCTTCCACCCCAACCCATTCTGTTGATGCAGGTGCATGGCCTGTTGGCTTTGGAGAACCTCTGCTCCAACAGCATGGCAAGGTGAGCAGAAAAGGAGAGAGACAGCAACACTGAATAGAGATCAGCTGAGCCCTCACATGCAAGGAATGACCACAAGACGTCCCCTTCTTCTCACTGCTTCTCCTGAAACCCAGCTTCTCCATCTAACTACAGTAGTTCTCTTTTCCCCCACAGATGTGCGGACTCAGCGTCTAGTTAGAAGACTAGTGCAGGTGTCAGCTAGAGCTCCACAAAGGATTTGTAGAGTCTTCCTTAAGGCTCTCTTCTACTAATGTGCTTTTTCCTTCTGCTCATGTGACTTTTCCAACTTAAAGCATTTTGAAGAAATGCTGCAAAAACCCTTTACCTGCTCTACTCCCTGTGAATGAGACATGTCTGCAGCCAAATGCTCTCTACCTCATCAGTCAGAATGCAGCTCCTGGCGTTCCCCGAGGGGAGGTTTCAGCATAGGTGTCATATGTGGAAATAAATCAGTCTTTTTTGGATAGCAACAGATAAAAGACCATAAAACTGAAGTTAATCAGGAGAAAAATGAAGATAGATAGCAAAAGGAGGTAAAAGCTGCCTGGACCCCTCCTGCTGCCCTGAGGCAGTTGGCCCATCACCAAAAGGTTTTTCCCATTTCCAATCTTGTTGGCAGTGTGAAATGAGCACCTTCCCCACTCCTCTCAAAGTTTTTTGGGAGTGTTCTTGAATAAACCAAACCTGCCACGCACAAAAGACTTTGAGGAAGAAGCAAATGGAATTTAACCAAGCACGGCACTTCTATGTGGAAAACAGTGGTGTGTCAGGAGGGGTAAACTGCAGGCACAGTTTGTCTAGTGGAACAGCTCCCAAAAGCTGCTCTGAGGGACTGTTTGGCATCTTACCCTAACTAACTCATTCATTCATTAACTCTGTATGACCCAAAAGCAACCTCTGTAATCTCTGTGCTCTTGTCTATTTCACGTAACTTCTTCAGCACATCCATCATGGCGACATGAGGTCATGTTTCTTCCACTTCATTCTGGCAAACTGCACAACTTTTTAGGCTGTATGTAATCAAGATACATTCTGGTTTAAAATTCTGCTCAGAGATTTCCAGGGATTTCTTACTGTGGTTCCTGAGCAGTATACTCTGCCATGTAGAAATCATTTTTGCATTGGGTCAGGAGCTCTGCCTGTCCTTTACTCCTTACTGTTTTTATCCTTGAATATTATCTACTAGCAGCTGTACTTTCACAGGGGTATGGTTACATTTTGTCTGGATAAGGGAAAGTACTTGGGGTATATACTTTGGCTCCTCAGAGACCTTGCCCAAAAGGGGCAATTGTCATGCTTGGTATTTTTTGTACAATTTACCTTCAGTACTCTGCTCACAAAGAACTTTTGCATCAGTAAGCAGAAAAAAATGAGGCAGAAAAGCAACAAATAGGGGCTGCAGCTGTAGCTAGGGAAGTTATGTGGCACAATCATCAGCTTTGACTCCAAATTGACAATAACATTAAAAAAAAAAAAAGACATTTTCTTATGATGACAATACACAAGGGCAGAACAGACCCAGCGTTTTGAGTTGCACATTGCCTGAACCTGACCCCATTATACACCACTCACACAGAGGCAATGCAGGTTTAACCAGGTAAAGGATGCTTGAGTGTTCAGAGCCTGTTTTATCCTCCCTTTGGGAGTACTGTGACTATAGTGCTGCTTGGCTAAATGCCCTCAGCCCAGCGTTGCTGTGCAAGGGTAGGGAAGGGGCAGCTTTGGCTCCACTCTCTTAGGTACTGCTGATATAGAATTATCTGCAGAATACTGCTGTTTTGTGATGGCTAACAGCTACCAGGAGCAACACAAAGCGCATGCTGAGTTAGGCATTAACACCACTCCCCCGCTGATTTTGAATATACACAAGGCTGTTTTCCTCCTGTGAGCTGCGCTCAGCTCTGCATGCAGATTTGGCTCGCCTTGGATGAGTGCTGGTTTGCTTTTGCAAATCTGGGACTAGCTGCCTTTAGGGGGCTTCAATGTGCCCTTGTTCAGACTGGATACCTGCCCCTCCAAAATGCTGGGCAGTGAAGGAAGCTCTTGGGGTTACACCTGATAGAGCACTTATACAACTTCTGCAGTTATAATATTGGTAAACTTATCTTGCAGTGTCTTAACTGGAAAGGTGTCCTATAGCAAAAGCAGTGAATCTGCACACTGTACTAAAAAAAAAACCAAAACATTGTGAGTGAGTAATTGAAAAAGGATGAGTTTGGAAAGGGGAAAAAAAAGGGAAAGGAAGGCAAAGGAGAAACCTGTGTTACCGGTAGCTCCTGTAAAGCAGTCAGAGAAAAATGGTGCATTCAATTTAAAGTAATTTCAGAAAAGAGGGGCAGAAATCTTGAAAGATGACAGTACTGCTTGACATGGGAACAAGTTTCCTGTGCAGGACATGCAATTCAGGGAAGTGCCAGATAAAATGGTGTACAAGTTGGGTGAGTGGTAACAGAGTAGGGCCCAGTCCTTGGACAAGAGAAATTGGTGGGTTATTAAAAAAAGCAGAAAGGAAGCTCTGTGTGCTGTTAGTAAAAAAGCTAACTAGAAGGAGGAAGTGTTATAGCACTTGTGCATTGTGGCACGTGGAATGAAATGCAGAGGTAATGACTGAGAAGTTAAGGACATGTCCAGGATTTTTAGTTGGAAGTGCAAGGCTGGAAGGAAAAACAAAGACATCGAAGGGAAGGGATGTTAGGTTGAACTCACTGAAGGCAGCAGTAACTCGGTTAATGGAAGAAAACATCAGAAAAATATTTTAGAACAAATATTTTAGTAACAGTGGTGTTCTTTTATGGTTTAAACAAGACTAGCCTTAATTTTAAAGCCTTAAGTTTTGAATGCCATAGTGGTATTGGTTTGGAATGAGCAAAGAAATCCATTATTATTTTTTTTAAACTTCAATTGCTGGTAAACCACTCACAAGTGGTGCTGTAATATTGCCTCAGTGGTGCATCTGTGTTAGGATAGATTGAAGAAACCTCCTGGCTTTTTTATCAACCTTAGAAGAAATGGACCAGTAACTTAAAGGTGTGCAGGTTTGCTAAGAGCGAGCCAGTCAGCTGGAACTGATAAGTACAGCTAGAAATGTGAGCCCATGTTAATTGCAAGAAACCTCCGGAAGCTCATTCATGAGTCTGGGCAACTCATTCCCATGCCTCTCTACCCTTGTTGTAAAACATTTCTTCCTTACATCCAATCTAAATCTCCCCTCTTTTAGTTTGAATCATTTTCCCCTCATCCTATCACAACAGATCATGCTAAAGAGCCTCTCCTTTCTTATAGCCTCCCTTTAGATATCGAAAGGCTGCTATCGGGTCTCCCCAGAGCCTTTTCTTTTCCGGGCTGAACATCCCCACATCTTTCAGTCTGTTCTTGTAGGGAAAGTTCCATTCCATAGACCAATTCTGTGGCCCTCTGCTCTAACAGGTCTAAGTTTCTCCTGTACCGAGAACACCGCGTTTGGATGCTGCATTCCAGGTGAGGCCTCACCAGCTCAGGGTAGAGGGGCAGGATCACCTTCCTCACCCTACTGACCCACAGTTCTTTTGATGCACAAGTTCTCTTTGATGCTGTGAGGGCACACTGCTGGCTCCTGTCCAGCTTCCCATCCACCAATATCTCCAAGTCATTTTCAGCAGGGCTGTGCTCCATCCTTACATCCCCCAACTTGTACTGATAGTGAGGGTTACTGTGACCCAGGTGCAAGACCTTGCACTTGGATTTGTTGAACCTCATGAGGTTCACCTGGTCCCACTGGCTTGAGCCTGTCTAGGTCTCTCTGAATGGTATCCTATCGCTCAGGCATGTCATTCACAAACTTGCTGAAGGTGCATTTGATCCCACTGTTGATGTCATTGGTGAAGACATCGGCTCCAGTACTGATCCCTAAGGAACACCACTCTTTACTGATGAGACATCTGGAGGTGAGATGCAAGGCCAATCACTGATGGGTGTGACAGGTGATTGTTGCCTGTACTCAGCACTGGTGAAGGCACACCTCAGCAGTGTGCTCAATTTTAGGCCCCTGTGTGCAAGACATTGAGGTCCCAAGCATGTCCGGAGAAAGGTAGTGAAGCTGTGAGGGGTCTGGAGCACAAATCTTCTGGGGAGTGACAGAGGGAACTGGGATTGTTCAGTCTGGAGGAGGCTCAGGGGAGATCTTGTTGCTCTCTACACCTGCCTGAAAGGAGGTTGTGGTGAAGTGGGGGTTGGCCTTTGCTCTGAAGTAACTGATAGGATGGGAGGCAATTGCCTCAAGCTGTGCCAGGGGAGGTTCAGGTTGGATATTAGTTCCTTCTCAGGAAGAGCGGTGAGGCGTTGGCGCAGGCTGCCCAGGGAGGTGGTGGAATCACTGTCTCTGAAGATGCTCAAGAAAAGGGTGGATGTGGCAGTGAGGGTTGTGGGTTAGGGGGGATATTGGTGGTGGGCGGATGGTTGGACTGGGTGATCTTGGAGGTTTCTGCCAGCCTTTTTGGTTCTAAGATTCTGTGACTCTGTGATGTGATTCATGGGCACGGTGGGTGTGGGTTGGGACTACATGATCCTGGAGTTCTTTCAGACCGTCAATGATTCTATGTTTTATCAGAATACTCAGGAAACTATGGGCGAACGTAACTGCCACAGGGTAACTCGGTAGTACTTGTGAAATTACGACTATATAAACTCGATGAAAAAGCCTTATTGAAGTGATTTCAGCTGAGGGAAGCTATTGAATAAAACTGTTCAGAGCTATTGTGGCAACGTGTCGGTTTATCGGAAATCTTCCCGTGCAATCACCCCCAGCTCGGCGAGCGACAGCACGGGGCGCAGCGGGCAGAGGCGGCCGCAGCGACGCCTGCGCGGGCCCCTGCGCGCCGCGTCACGTGACGGCGGCGGAGGGAACGCCGTGGGGGAGGGGAGCGGCGCTGACAGCGGTGAGGCAGCGGCCGGCCCCGCCGCCATGGGCAGTGAGTACGGCAGCGCGGGCGGCCGCGTCGAGGGGAGGGGGCGATGGCGGAGCGGGGGGCGGTGAGGCGGTCATCTCACGGCTTGGCGGCGGGTCGTGCCTCCCTTCTCACGCCCGAGGGTCGGACGTGGTGCCGGGCCGGCTCTTGCGAGGCACGGGGAGTCGTGCGAGGGGCGGTCAGTACGGGAAGAGTCGGGCCCGGCGATGTGTGTGGGGATCAACGCGGCGTTTCCACGCACGGCGGCTTCAGCGCAGCGCGCGGCGCGGCGTCTCTGAAGGGAACCGCGGCTGATGGCTGTGGAGAGCCGCACGTAGCGGGCTCGGAGCGCTGCGTGAGGTTTGGCAGGGAAACCACCTGCCCGTGCTTTGGGTTATTGGGGTTTTCATAGCAAAGAGCTCAGACTGCTGAGCTGTGCTGCGTTTAACGGAGAAACTGCGAAGGGAGTTGTAGCAGAAGTTAAATCCCACAAACTTTGGTCGGAATACGTGTTGTAGCAATTTAAGGTTTCTAAAGATATGTCAGTGATTTTTTCCCCCATGAGCACGATAGATACATAAAGCCTATTAGATCCCAGATAGGTGCATAGTGATGTCTGCATCCATGGCTTCTGTGTTTGACAGGCAGACTGGTACAGGGTCATGTATTTTTAGATGTGATATGATTTCATTTCTGGTGATGTACCCACTGCACCTCTGCATCGCAGGTGATTCCAGCTGTGGAATAAGGGATGGGCCAACCTCTTGTAAATAACAATTTTTTTCCATGTTTCTAGGCTTGAAAAGTGGGATCCTAGTGAGTTGTAACAAGGCCATGTGCAAGGTGTTGCATTTGGGTTGGAGCAGTTCCAGTCGTGGATACAGGCTGGAAGGAGAACTCGTTGAGAGCAGCTCTGTGGAGATGGGCTTGGGGTTCAGGCAGATGAAAAGGTGGACATGAGCCAGCTGTGTGCTCTTGCAGCCCAGGCCGGCTGTATCCTGGGCTGCAGCAGAAGAGAGGTGGCATCAGGGAGAGAGACAGGATGGTCCCTCTCTACTCTGCCCTTGTGAGGCCCCACCTGCAGTACTGCATCCAGGTCTGGAGCTCAGGGAAGGTGTGGAGCTTTTGGAGCAGGGCCGTAGGAGGGGGACAGAGATGTTCAGAGGGCTGGAGTGCCTCTCCTGTGAAGAATGGTTGAGGAAGCTTGGGTTGTTCTACTTGGAGAAGGCTCAGGGGAGACCTGGTAGCCTTCTGGTACATAAAGGGAGCTTATAAGCAGAAGGGAGATCAACTTCTTGTATAGTCTGGTAGTGATAGGACTAAGGGGAATAGTTTTAAACTAAAAGAGGAGAGATTTAGTTTAGATGTTTGGGGAAAATTTTCACTCAGAGGTGAGGCACTGGCTCAGGTTGCCTGAAGAGGTTGTGGATGCCCCATCCCTGGAGGCGTTCATGGCTGGGCTGGATGGGGCCCTGGGCAGCCTGATCTGGTGGGTGGCAACCCTGCTGTGGCAGGGGGTTGGAACTGGATGATCATTGAGGTCCCTTCCAAGCTAAGCCATTTATGATTCATGTTCATTTTTCACTTGCTTCAAGAAATGGGCATTACTTCTCACATGTTCGATTAGTGAGTGTTGATGAAGTAATTCATCTATAGTGTTCTTACACTTTAATTTTTTCCTTAGAAGTTATATGAAGTACAAAGTTTTATAAATCATACAAGCTCATTAAAATATTTTCTTCTTACTCTTTTTGTGTTCATTTTTTTCCACAACAGTTAAATTTTTAGAAGTTATTAAGCCATTCTGTGCAGTTTTACCTGAAATCCAGAAACCAGAAAGAAAGGTGAGTGCCACGTTGTATTTTTACTTTAATTTGTTCTCAGATAAGAGAATGCGTTCAACTCCACGCCACAATACACATGCAGATAGTGGGCCCTAAGGTAGGGCATATCCTTTGGAAGAAAGGAAATCCACATTAAGGTAAAAGATTATCATCATAGTAATTTCTTAACAGCCTTCTGACAGATCAAATTCTTCCATATGCTAACAGTACTAACTCATTTTGTTTTTTAAACGTCCTATCTCTAGACTGACTTCATTGTATTCAGTTCCGTACGACTACATCTATTTTAACATGCTAGAATGAAAAGTTCAGGCATTTTTTCCAGTGTATTTTTTTCCCTCAAAATATTTTCTCCTCCTACAGCCATTTTTCCACTTGATGAGGCAGGAAAGTGATTTGTGATAAAGTTCAAATAACCTTCTAGCTGTGACACTTTTGTGTCTTGTCCACTCTTTGTTCTGAGAGCAATGAAATGAGTTCATTTACATCTTATTCTATCCCTGTAGCCCTAGAACCCATTTCTCTGCCTGTTTTCTAGATCAAAATTAGTTAATTTGTGTAGATAGGAAGAGACTGTCCCTGTCAAAAAAAAAAAATAAATAACAATGACAATAAGCTTTTTTACTAATACTCAAGCAGTCATGAATCACCTAGGTGACAAAAGTTCTAATTAGAGTAGCAAGTTTTTGGAATTTTCATGCCAGCCACACCAGAAAATATTAGATAAGAGGCAAATATTGATTTTTATTGTTAGAAAGGGATGTGTAGCTGTGAGCGTGATACCATCCTGGAGAATACTCTCACACCGTTGAGAGATTCCTGATGGTTAGGGCTGGATCTTCAGATAAGTGATACCAATCAGACAAAGGCCTCTTGAGTCTCCGGAGCCAGACCTTGTGCTAAGATCAGGATGCACCTGATTGAGTGGAAGATAACCCACTGTGTTTCTGCAGCTTTTCAACTTCAGTGCAATCTTCTCATGCTTGTTTATGGCATATTTTTTGACAAGTTTGTTACGTTCTTCTGTTCCATTTCTTTTAGTGAAGTGGGGTCGATGAGAAAGCTAAGACAAATATACAGATACTGAGGTTTCTGTAAAGGGCAGCAACGGTTGCGATTTTCTCTTGGTTTCTCTTTGAAGGGTTCCTTTCTCTGAGAAAGGAAAGGGTAGGGAGGGAGACCGTCAGTGTCCTCCATCAGCTGGTGAAGGATGCCTGGAGCATCCTTCTTGTTCTTGTCCTTGCTACTTGGGTCACTTTGTCTCTTTCACTATCTAGGTCACTGGCTAAGCAATGAGAGTCTGTTGCCAGCTTTGTACAAATTTGAAGTGAAGGATATACTTGGGAATGTCCTTCCTAGACTGAAGAGTCTTTTGACCATTTTACATAATGTTTCTTGCTTGTGCATAGTCTGTGAAGTGACTTAGGTCATTCTGTTTAACAACAAGTCTTTTTTATTTCTTGTTTTCTTGCAAGCTGTCACTGGCAGGCATCATTAGTAGTTATTTTAGTGGGCTGGTTTAGGCTGGGACAAGAAACAATGATAACAAAGTAGAAAAAAGATCTCTGAACTTAATGTTCTGTGATTGTTGACTGTTCAGGGAACACAAAGTTTTCATTAAGGTGGGCTCTCATTGAAGCTTTGCGCATTATTTTTGATGAAGGAAGCAGGCTTTTTCTGTCACCAGGGAGTGTTGCTTTTGTCATTTGGTGATGTTGGTTGACAGAAGCAAGAGCTGCTTTTTTGTAGTTGTTATGTTTGTTCATGCTACATGCGCAGATTTCTCGGATACTTCATAGACATGAAGTAGAACACCGTGTTCAGAACACCAGGATGGTGGGGCTCACGTCCATTTATTTTCACGAGCTGTAAGTGAGAAAAATACCAAAAGAAGAAAATGTCCAGTTGGATCTGATCAGATGGTGAAATGTACTCTTTTTGTGCTTGTTATCATTTGTGGCTGGAATATTTTGGTACCAGTTGGTATTTTGCTGTTCTTGGCATATGGATTCAAATGCCTCTTTTTTCTTTTCTCTTTTTTTTGCTTCTTTGAATCACAGAGGCTGTTCCTTGTGAACCAAGTGTGACTTGGGTGTTGCAGGATTTCTCTAATGCTTGCTTTAGTTGAATTGAGGGCCAGGGTAGTTGAGGAGACTGATACCCCAGAAGCTAATGTTAAGCTTTGGGCTGCAGAAAGAGTTCTGCTCAACATTTTTCTTTTTTGAAGTCTGTACTTTAAATCCGAACAATGAAATTGAAACAGCGCTTGGTAAAGTGGGTCAGCACTTCATAAAATCTAACACAAGACACTGGATTTATTTGCTGCTGTCGCTATTTTTCTTTTTTTAACTTTGTACTGTGTGTATTTTTAGCATCTGGCCTCTTTTAGAAGTGAGTCTGTATCGGTAAATACATTAAATTACTGGAACTACTTTGCCACAAATTAAGTGTATGCTTTCACTCACAAAGTTGCAGACTAATTCTGAATTTCTTTTGTCTGGGGAGCTGCCCTGCTGCCTCAGTTTACAGATTCTTGCTTGTGGGTTTTCAGAGCCTATAAAACTAGCCACTAACCTCTTGTTACTTCTCTACAGGCAGCATCATTGGTTGGAAGCAGAAATGTATTACTTACGCTGTATCTGTTTTGTGTGTCAGTTCATGTCTCATTTTAGTAGCCGCTGTGCTCTTGTCTGCAGTGAACACGCTTATCCCAGTGTTTACGGTCCATGGAGGAGAGGTGGGAACTTGAACATAGCGCTGCAACGGAGCTCTCTCTTGGTCTCTTCAAGTGCTTTTCTTTCTGTCTCAGGCTTTGAGTAGTTCTCTGTTTCAAATTTAAACCTCGTGATTCTTCTTCTGTGGAACTAGTCACAGCATTCTGCCTCAAATCATGGACTCATATCATAGAATCATAGAGTGGTTTGTACGTTGTGACCATGGGAATCTCTTCATATACTACTGACTGATGATCATTGATCTGTCAGTCTTTTAAAAGTAATACCTGATGTACATCGATAGAAATACTTTGGAGGGGAAAAAAATTTGTGGCCTATGTCCATTAACATAATGGCGAATTTAAGCTTCCTGTAACAACTTTCAAAGAACTTCTTTCTCACTGCTCTGATTTCTTATCCAAAACTCATGGTTCTTCTGGTTTTTAATCACTTGCCTTCAGCAGTTAAATCTCTAAAAACTTTATAGCACTCAAGTAACTTTCAGCCTCGCAAAACAGGGCTGTCAATCTGTGGAAGCCTAGAGATAAAATCACAGCAGATCAGTTTTTTTTGCATTAGTCTTTCATGTTTGTTCTGATATGCCCACATTTAGCCATGCTGTTGTTTTTTGGTAAATATTCACTGTGTTAGAATCCTATATATAAAATATGTTCTACTCTCTGAATGTCAGGCACACTGCCAGATCCCAGGCTGTTTTTGACTACATAGAAGCCCATGGCTGAAATCATCTTAAATCATCTGAAATCATATTAAAAAGAATTACTGATGAGAAATGGTGCCGTCTGGCTCAATATCTTCACGTGTAGTTCCAAATAATACAGCATCTAGCACTAGTGTGAAGTAGAGTGAAAATACCAAATGCAATTAACTCAATAATATCTGTCTATAATTGGTTCTGTAGATCCAGTTCAGAGAGAAGGTACTATGGACAGCAATCACTCTCTTCATTTTCTTAGTGTGCTGTCAGGTACGTATCGATATATTCTGTGTTTCAGAAAGGGTGTGTTCTGTATGTAAAATGCTGAAAGTGTGAGAAGTTCTCATTTCGTGTTGATCTGCTTTCAGTTTTGTGTTTTAATGGTTATTGAATGAAGACTTAGTATCCAAAGTAGTCTTTACAATTCATGTATATGTTCTCAGAAATTAATACGTTGTTGTTATGGTGTGAGATGTCCTATGAAATAGTGGTGCTGAGTGCAGGATAAACAGCAAAGCAAATCATTCACTGAGTAGCCTAGGCAAGCCAAGCAGTTTTATGCTTTCTTTACCCTCTGTTCATAGCTAAATTTAAACTTTAGCAGTAATGAGTTTGAACAGAAATGACTATTTTTATCTGATCCCTCTTGAACAAGCTAAAAGATTGCAAAGATTGTGGGAAAATGTTTGTCCTTAGGTATTTGAGTTCACATTTAGAATGGGGTTTTTGAATATATTGATGAGGGTACCACCTCCCCACCAGGGTCTTCGTAAACATAGTTTCATTCATTCATAGTTGCAGGAAACCCTAGGAACTAGGGTTAGAAATGCATAGTATTGTTTGTTGAATATTTAGATACTGCAGAAAATGAAAACCCATGCATTACTTTATTTATTTTAGCACTTTTAGGCCTTCCAGATCCTTTAAAGTGAACCAGACATCTTCAACCTTAGGCATTTTATGTTCTATTTCATTTATTTATTGACTCGTGCTTACCCATTGCAGTCAGATTCTGTAGTAGCAGTTTAATAATTTGTATGCTTACAACATTGAAGGGCTGTTAAAAGGCCCAAGCCTATCTGTTTTTCAGCAGAGGATGTGGGAATGATAGAAGAGTGGATTTTATTTGTGTTTCTTAGCTGCTAGTAATCTGCATAATTAAGAATTTGAATCTGTACGAAAGATGATAGTAGCTAATTGAAAATAGCATAGAGTTTTCAGGAAATAATCTGAAGGATTGCCTGGGCCTTCTTTTGCGGTTGAGTTTTAAAGAACTCAAAATCCTTCAGTACTGACATATGGAAAATGGATGTCTTTTTTTCCAGTATAAACTTGGCTAACTTTTACAGTTCCGTACGGGACACTTTAAAACACATTCCCAGCTGTAGAATTGGAGCATTTAAAGTTGATGGAGGAAAATATTTAGGTTGGAATTTGTGCTTCATCTTTAATTTGTTCTGCAAAGGAATTTTGTAGCGGGCTGTTTAAAATCAAAATGAAACAAACCTGCTTTCTTATGTCTTCTCAAAGATGTTTGGCCACGATTTGTTCTACTGCAAAAAAAAAAAATGTGGTGAAATAAGTACTGGAAGGTCACATATTTCATGTATTTCATAAGCAATGGAATATCATTGTCAGGGGTGCTGTATTCTCTTAATTATTTTTGGTATCTGACCTATTTATTTTGTGTTTCTTTCCTTGGATATTTTTCCAGGGTTGAGGTTCTTTATGACTGCTTATGACAGCCATTTACATCTTCATCTGTAGTAATCTGGCTGGTCATTTAACACTGTTGGGTGGTCTGGTTTAATTTAAAAACAGAAGATAGTTGGAATATATTATACTGAACAGTGTAGCAGTTGAATCATTACGAGTTAAGGTTCTTAGATTAATGTAAGCCCTCTTTGTATATGTTTAATGCTCTGTGCTTTGGCAGATACCTTTGTTTGGAATCATGTCATCAGATTCAGCAGATCCTTTCTACTGGATGCGAGTCATTCTTGCATCAAACAGAGGTTAGTAAATAATTTTTTTTCTCTTCTTTTTATCAGTATAAACAGACTGTGAGGAGAAATGATTGGGTGTTAAATTTCATAAAGCACACATGTTGTGTTGAAGCACTGTGATTGAATGATACCTGCGATGTATTTTGTCTTAGGAATGGGGCTGCCTTTGACGTGCAAATGAGATTCATCTTGATTCTCAACTTCCAGGATGGTTCTGTATCCAACTGCAAAGCAATGCTTCTGATAATATATGAAACGCTGTGTCTTTTCTCCTCTTAGTTATGAAGGAAAATACTTTGTGTGTGTAAGTTGGTTATACCTCGCAACTCTTCTGCAGCATTATAGATAATTGTGTAGGTTGGAAAGCTAAGGACAGAAATGATTAAGCTTACCTTGTACCAAACCCAAAGTAATTTACTGTAGAAAAGACAAATGGAGCCCAAACTAATGTATAAAAGATCTAAACTAATGCTGGAAGCGTAAAGCTTAAGATACATAACGTGTCACGCATGACTAAGTAAGGTCACTGACCTCATGTGTACCTTGGAAGAGTGGCTGGAAGTGAGAGAAGCAGTGGGACCCTGTTATGTGAAGGAATTATTTAGGAAAGGCAAATGTTGTCATACCAGTGAAGATAATCAGACATTACGTTACACCAAGTAGTGGCACAAGTTGTCTGCAGCAGTTTCTGAGCAAATTGCTAATGTGTGTGCAGGAAAAGGGAAATAAAGCATGATACGTCCTGCAGAGGAGGAGTCCCTTTGAATTGAATTTGAGGGTAGATAAGCTTCTTGTCTGATTATCTGTTATATACTATTTCTACTTCCTCTGGCCTTTCACATGGCCCTATAGGCGATGCTTCCCCTGTCACTGATTCTTCTTGATACTTTGCAAGTCTCTAGTGGCTAGATACTATTTTCTTAATAATATTCATGGTAATTTTAGGGTGGAACGCTGCTGTGTTACAGGTGAGAGCAGAATTGTTCTTAAGTTTGCAGAGTTCTAAGGAATTGTGCGCTGATTCTCATTTTTATCTCTCTGATGAGTATTGTGACAATGTCAGAATAAAATGCATTTATGAATGAATTTAATTGCTTTGGGTAAATTCAGTTCTGCTCTCATACCACTTTGTAATATAATTCAAACAGATATCAGTAGTTAAACAACATCGTGCAGAGAATATATCCGCATTAGAGTATGTGGTGGTAGTTCTGTTGTTGTGCACTGAGAGCATAAGTGGAGTTCTTGATGCCCAATTACGCTGGATGAAGAGGCTACGAGAGAAAAAAGGCCTGTTTTCTGGAATATGAACCTATGTGCTGCAGAAGTAGTGTTTTAGGAAGTAGTATATTCCTGTTTGAGTTGTATGCATTTGAAAGTTGTTAGCTTGATGACATTGTGCCAGTAGGTGAGATGGCAGAGTAGAACATCTTAATGATGTGTTTGTTTCATTAAATTCTAAACTTCAGTGCTCTCATCTATGGAGTTTGTGATTTTGAGATTGGTGTTATCAAGCACTGTGGATCTGCAGTATCTTGTGGTCTTCACAATTAAACTGCAGAAAACATGGGAGTTAAGCAGTAGAAGATGCTTCTGGTAGAGGTTTCTTGGTATGATATGCCAAAAAGCTGACTACGTAAAGCACTGAGGTTGTGTGTGTGCTTACCTGCAGTGTTCACATTGTTTCACAAAGATACCTAAAATGAAAAGCCACATAGGTTTGCCTTCAATATCACAGATTTTTACACAGCACTTTTCTGTGAGCTGATAATGGCCTTTGTTGAGAGCATGCCTGTACTGAAATATACATTTGAAGGGTTATGAAAAATGTCCTTTAGCTGAAATCTTTCAACAGGCCTGATATCCTCAGCGTATAATCCTTTAGGAGAGATGCTTTAATTGCATTTGTATTTTCTTCCTGGTAGGTACATTGATGGAATTAGGTATCTCTCCCATTGTGACATCTGGTTTGATCATGCAGCTGCTGGCTGGAGCAAAGATCATTGAAGTTGGCGATACGCCGAAAGACAGAGCCTTGTTCAATGGCGCTCAGAAATGTAAGCACTGTTCTGACTGAAGTTATTGAACGTAGTTTTATTCATGGCAAACCAGTCTACTTTAGAGACACGGAGTGTGAATTTCTTTGATAGGTGAATTCAGGAAATTTTTCATTTTATAAAGGATTTTCTTCTTGTCCTGTTGCAGTATTTGGGATGATTATTACCATTGGGCAAGCCATTGTCTATGTTATGACTGGAATGTACGGAGATCCTGCTGAAATGGGTGCTGGCATTTGTCTTCTCATTATAATTCAGGTTCGTAGTGAGCTATTCCTTGTGTAATTAAAACTGGTTAGATGTAGTATGTCTGGAAGGAAAAATCTTTCTGTGTCTGCTTGCCTTTAATTTATTTTAATACTGTGAAGCATCATCCTTTATATCTGCCTGTCTGCATACGAGAAATTCTAAATCTTCCGTGAAGGAGGAGAAAGTTGGGATAATTAATATCATAAATATTTCAGATAGGGAGTAGCTGCTTCATTTCAAATATGAGAATCTTGCAAGCAGTAGCTGCTGTCCTCTGTGGTACCAAACTTCTCACTAAAGGCTATCGATTCAGCTTTGAGGCATTATCCTGGAGAGCAAATGAGTAAATGCACAAATGTAAACACTTAAAAAAAAAAAAAAAAAAAAAGAAAAAAAAAAAGATGTTTACTGTGTAATCTGTTTGCTTGCATCAGTGTTGAAAAGTCACAGAGATTATTGCCAGGTGTGATGTACGTGTGAGGGGGTGGAAATCTGTATGAATGATACTTAAATGCAAAACTTAATGATCTCTCTCCAACATGATGAAAATACTGAAACGGGGTTAATATGCGATTCCGGTCTTGATTTATTCTTGTTTCTGCTCAGTTCTGTTTCTTTTCCCACAGCTGTTTGTTGCTGGCTTGATTGTGCTGCTGTTAGATGAGTTGCTACAGAAAGGTTATGGGTTGGGATCTGGTATTTCCCTCTTTATTGCTACCAATATCTGTGAAACCATTGTCTGGAAGGCTTTTAGTCCCACTACCATCAACACTGGCAGAGGTACCTGTGCTATTACAATTAGTTATAATGTGTTTCTGTGGATGTATACCATATGTACACTCGATCAGGTGTGTATCAGATGGGTTTTGAAAAGATGTTTTAGTGGTGATGGTTGGCTTCTAAAATCCATTGTTTAACATTGAAGATGAAAGCGTTGTTTTACTCACACAAAGATAAATTACCAGCATGTTTGCTTCTCTTGATTTGAATTGCAGTAGCTAAAATGGGAGCTACAGCCCTTTGACTGAAAACTTCTGATTTCCAAACTGAAATGGCCTTCTTTTAGCATACCTTAGTCTGTGGAATTAGGGGAGTTTAAATTCTGTTTGTTCGGGGGAGTTGTTTATGACCCAACTGTTTTTGTGGCTGTAGGTTACTGTTCCAGTTGGAGCTTCCCAATTACTTTAAGGCTGTTTGATTCTTCAGGGATTGCCATTCCTCAGCCAACATTTGGTTGTGCTGAGACTGAAAATACAGACTTAAGATGCATCCTGTGTTTGCATCCTGAAATTAACATTAAAATGCATGTGTTTAAAATCCTAAGCCAGGATTTTAGTTAGCTCTCATCCTTACCAGACTATGAGTTTTTCTGTCTGCTGTGGTTTTTTACTACTTTTTAGAAGTTATTTTTCCCTTCTTTATTTTTCCTTCTGATCTTCCTCTTACCCACAGAAAAGACTCATGGGCTGTGAGTTCAGGCAGCACACTGTGGTGATATGTCTGTAACAGGACGGATGTCATGTTGCATCTTATTTTATACCTGTCACTTTGCAAAAATCCTGAAGAAAGATGTGGTGGTCTTTTTTAAACTGTTATTAATTGGCAGTTTCAAGTTTCTTCTACTGTTCTATTTTCTCCAGGAACAGAGTTTGAAGGTGCTGTGATTGCGTTGTTTCATCTTCTGGCTACGCGAACCGACAAAGTCCGCGCCTTGCGGGAGGCTTTTTACCGACAGAATTTGCCCAATCTTATGAATTTGATTGCTACAGTATTTGTATTTGCTGTAGTCATCTATTTTCAGGTAAAATGAGAAATTTCTCTTTGTAGCTCTGATACTGCATTGGCAGATGTGCACAGATTATTAGTTGCATGGTCACTGCAAAAAGAAATTGCTAAAGTAGAATAAATGAAGTATCTGATCTTGATTTCAACTCTTTACCAGGGTAGATAATAGCAGGACAAGTGGAAATGGTTTTAAGTTGAAGGAGGGAAGATTTATGTTGGATGTCAGGGGGAAATTCTTTACTATGAGAGTGGTGAGGTGTTGGAACAGGCTACGCAGAGAGGTTGTGGATGCCCTGTCCCTGGGGGTGTTCAAGGCCAGGTTGGGTGGGGCCCTGAGCAGCCTGGTATTAAATATGGAGGTTGGTGGCCCTGCCTGTGGTGGGGGGGATTGGAGCTTCACGATCATGAGGTCCCTTCCAACCTGGGCCATTCTGTGATTCTGAGTAAGGAGCTCTTCTAATTTGAATAGTGTTTCTTCAGTAACATACCCCTGTGACAGTGCAGCTGTTAAATGTTACGGACACACATACTCGTACTCAGGCAGTGATGTCATCTCACTTTCCACTAAATGCCATACACACTATTTGAGTATTTTTACTAAAAATGGATTATGAAACTGTTATGGTTCTATCATACAATTAATATACTTGATATTCATACTTGAGTTTAAAAAGAGAATGCTGCATTTGGAAAAGAGCTGAAGAACCTTGCTTCTTTGGGGCATGTGTAATACAGATTTGTTCCAGAAAACAACAGTGTGATTAATTCATGGCTTATTGTTCCCCTTCTCCCCCTTGATTTTTCTTTAGATCCTTAGCTAGTGTTTGTCTTTAAACTTGAGTATTTCCTAAAATGGACATTAAAGGAGACCTGCATATTAGTCTGTATTGTTTTGTTTGTGTATCTAACCATGCATCTTTAAAGCTGTTCAGACTGAGTGGTAGCAAAAAAACTCTGTTTTTTTAATTTCTTGGGTCTACTCGGGTAGGAGCCTGTCCCAGAAAGCAGGACTTACCAACATGGGAGGTCTGCTGATACTTGCCAGTTAAGCTAAAAGCCATTACATAGTTTTATCAAACCAAAAGTTAGAAAGTAATTGTATTTTAGAGAAATGTTACTTATAAACTACTTAGAAAACCTTCTCTCGTATTTGCTATAGAAAGAATGTAAAACATCCAAGTAGTAACACTTACAAATCCTCAAATTCTGTAGTTCAGTCTGTAGCAAGAAGCCTTGGGGCTTTACTGTCCCAGACTTTCACACTCCTTGCTTATCTAGCAAATATCCTCAGGAAGAAGTTGTAGACATACTAGGAAGAATTTCTTTCCCAGAAATAAATTTGGTATATTCATGTTCTTTCTTGTAGGGCTTTCGTGTTGATTTGCCTATCAAGTCTGCACGGTACCGAGGACAGTACAGTAGCTATCCGATCAAGCTCTTCTACACCTCCAACATTCCCATCATTCTGCAGTCTGCCTTAGTTTCAAACCTTTATGTTATTTCCCAGATGCTGTCTGTTCGTTTTAGTGGCAACTTCTTGGTGAACTTATTAGGACAGTGGGCAGTAAGTATCTTAATCACCTTATTATAAAAGAATATATAAAAATATATATGTTACTTTATTGTGAGTATTACTTGAGTATTTCACCACAGGAAGACTGGAATACTTAATTTCTAACAATTGTATGGAGAAGTGGTTTTTGGAATGTTGATGAGGAGTTTGTCTATATGATGTGAGAGGTCTGTGAGAAACACCTAATTGTCTGTCTTCTTCCCCTTCTGTAGGATGTGAGTGGCGGTGGCCCTGCTCGTTCTTACCCTGTTGGTGGTCTGTGCTACTACTTGTCCCCTCCAGAATCCATGGGTGCAATATTTGAGGATCCTGTCCATGTAATAGTTTATATAATTTTTATGTTGGGATCCTGTGCTTTTTTCTCGAAGACTTGGATTGAAGTGTCTGGTTCATCAGCAAAAGATGTAGGTGTTCTGATAAATGTGCCCGATGACTGTATTTTCAAACACTGCCTCTGATTTAGAACTGACTGATCCTTACTGATCAGCTATTACTGTGACTAAATATCAGACTGTGAAAAACTGCAGCAATTTCATCACATTATGTTTCTGCAGGTTGCCAAGCAACTCAAAGAACAGCAAATGGTGATGAGAGGCCACAGGGATACTTCAATGGTTCATGAGCTTAACAGGTAAGAAAATGCTGACTTTCAGCAGTGCTGCTCTGCTGGGCAATTAAGGGTGCTGGGAAGTTGTCAACAAGAACAAATGTTCTTGGGAAAGTCAGGGGCTTGTTTCTGCTATGAATGTCAAGATATTCTTCTCATTAAGCTGTCTTTCTCTGGAATGCAAAAGATGCGTATAGGATTAATGAAGAGATTAACTTATAATGTCTTTTGCATAAGCAGAATAACAAGGGAATTTGTGTTCAATCTCTTCTCTGTTTTTAAAAGGAAGACATCTTTTACAGGTGTCTAATTTACCATATCGGAGCTGAAACAGTGCTGCAAAAGTGGGATTTTGTTCAGTGTACAAAGCCTAAAGATCTGCATTGCTAGGCAGATTTACGCCTGTGTATTTAAGCCAAATCAGTTGGTCTTAGTCCTGTGGAGGTTAAATAACACACGTATATTTAAAAAAATAACAATAAATTGTTATCTCTTGTTAATCAAAATCTTTACCAGTGGCCAGTTGTTTATACAGCTTTCCTATCAGTGAATATTTATTTTAATTTCTGTGTTGTGCAAACATGGTTCAGAAACTTGTAAGAGTTAATGGTAGAGTTGCAGTTGCAGTGCTGAGCTTGTCTCTAAATATTCCAGCTGGTTGTTTTAATAGTAGATGTACTGCTGAACTCTTGTATGAAACTGCGTGATGATGAATGTATGTTTTGGTTCCAGGTATATCCCTACAGCAGCTGCGTTTGGTGGTTTGTGCATTGGTGCCCTTTCAGTTCTGGCTGACTTTCTAGGAGCCATTGGGTCGGGCACTGGCATTCTGCTTGCGGTCACCATAATTTATCAGTATTTTGAAATATTTGTAAAAGAACAGGCAGAAGTCGGAGGAGTGGGAGCGTTATTTTTCTAGATGTCCAAATATTTCATGGTTTGTGTGAAAGGGAAAGTATTTTGACAACATGAGTCGTTTAGTCCAACAATGCTATTTTCTTTTTACTTGTTTTCAAGTGCTACATGTCCCATTGCTGTAATGGGCCTTGAGCAACGCCTGCGTGCAGCATCAGTACCAGCTGCCTTAAGAATAAAGTTTACATTATCTTGTTTGAGTATATCTAATGTTGCCTGTAATGCTGGAAACCAATTCATCTACCTTGCTGTTCAGATACTACAGTGAGATGGTAAAATGTATCAGTTTGGCTCTGGTAAACATTTTTGCACACAGCATGAAAATGTTAAATTTATTTCCCTATCCTTAATAGGAAAAAAAAATCTGAGTTTAGAATGCCACGTGCCAGCATTCTTGAAAGAGTTGATTTGTAGCCTGTACCTTAATTTTTTTTATACTTTTTTAACTTGTATTTTGCCATCATTGAACTCGGCACTCCTTCCTCCTTGGTGGCGTCCCCACCCAGTTGCCTGCCCCATAGCTCCAAGGCTGAACAAGCAAACATTTTACCAGACTGATACCCATCTCACCTGTGAACTGGTTTTGTGGTGGATTTGCTGCATTGCAAGGACTGGGGCACGTCAGTTTCTTGCCCTGGGCTTCCTATGAGACAGCATGGTACTGCTGTCATGCTGCCAAGCCAGCCCGGTAGTTTTGTTTTAAACATGTACTTGTGAAAACTGTGCCACTGAAACTTCATGTCCACTTTGCTTTTGTGAGTCTAAAGAACAAAGCCTGGTTCCTAAAGCAGTGTTCATAGAAGGGAAGGGGGGGAACGCAAAGTTCCTGCTGAACATTTATTTATGTTGTTGCACTTTACAGTGGCAACGTAACAAGTGTAAACATTAGACAATAAACTTATTTAATTAAGCTCTCTCCTGTGTCTTACCTGTGCAAGATCCGTGGTTCACATGCAGTAGTTTCTAACATGCCCTGTTAGTGAGGTTGGTCTGGAAGGCTTCTCTCCTGTTTACCCTTTCTCTTGTAGCATAACTAAGGCTGCTGAAAGCTGATCTGAATTTAAAAAAAAAAATAAAAATCTGAAGTCTTTTCCCCTTAAAAATCTTTTCTGTTCAGTTGCAGTCAGTGGATTTTTCCCTTTGGTTTCGTATTTTGATTTCTTTTTTCAGACTTAATTTGAAAGCACCTTTGTGGTGTTTGTGAAAGTCAGAAAACCTTTCACAAGATTTCTACTTGATTTCTGAGTTAGGAAATGTCTTCTTAATTATGCATGTTCATCCAAGTAGTTTTCAGAGACAGCGTTTGATATTAGCACGTGCTTACGATGACTTTTAGTTTCTAACCTTTAAGCTGTGGTGGTTGTTTGGGTCACAAAAAGCACATGACTGTGCACTGGAGGTTTGCTGGACAGGTGATTTACATAGAAGTGATTGGATTGAATTGAAGTGCAGCCTAGCTGTGTACATATGTCCAAGGGAGCTGAACTGCAAGTCTCTTCTACTAATCCCATACCTTAAACAGCATCACTTACCTGTCTCCTACACCATTCTAGCTTGCACCAGTTTCTGTTTTCTTACTGTCACCATCATTGTCAGATTCTGTTTTCTTAGGTTAAGCAATGCTTGGATCCAGTGAATTCATTTTCTCTTACCACTTAATTTGGCATAAAAGCATAATATGGTCTTCCTGTTTTCTCCTTTGTTTTGAACAGGTGTTGCTAACCACATCAAATACAGTTGCTTAAGCATCTTCCTTATACTGAAATATCAACTTAATGATGAATAATCACAAATGAGTCATTTTGAAAATTAAGCAGCGTTTTTATTTTGATTATTCTGTCGAGGCTAGATAGGCTAAAACAGTTACAAGAAATGCTTTCTGTCAGTTAATTCCAGGTAAAAATATCAGAATCATTCCTACAAGTGTTTGTTGTTGTTTTTTTTTTTTTTTTTTAACTCTACAAGTAAGGAACCTTTATTACAAGAAGAGTTACACTTCTAGGCCATCTGGGCTGGAGGATTCTCAGCGATATTTATTACTGTGAAGTTAGAACTTCATGAAAGGAACTTGGAGCGGTTTCTCTGTTGCACGCTTCAGGGCCAGTGCATAAGTATAAACCCTGGCATCCACTGCAATATGCTCTTCTGCTACTAGTTCTGAGAGGCAAGGGAAAAGAAGAAAAACGAAGTATGAGATGCAGTTACAACTTTTCACAAACTTCTATGTCCATTACTGAAGCGAAGAATGGAATTATTCATGTGAACACCTCAGGCTACCGGTAATTCTGTCAAAGGGCCAAGTCTCCTGCAGCTTTTTGTTTAAGATATAGAATTGTGAAGAGCTATGAGAAGAGATGCTAATGGTTACTTGAAGCTCACATTAGTGCATTTAATGTGTCAGAAAGCTCTTACCATCAATTCTTTGCAGTAAGTCGTTCTTTGGAAGTGAAATAACTTCCACAAATTCTAGGCGAGAAGAAGAAAATGTTAAACACCTCTAAAGCAGTGATCAGTAGAGGATGCCTATCTTAGCCTCCTTACAACCTATAGGAGGAAAACAACTAGCTTAATGCTCATCACCATCTAAAAGCTGTGGACCTCTGTGTACCATAAAAAGGCTCAGTGCCTGAGGGAAGGCAGTGACTGGGATCATGAACAGATCTGTTAGAAAGAAACTGGGAAAAAGCTGGCAGCTGTGGAAGGTGTGAACCCTTGTAAAAGGAGACCTTCTCCTGAGAATGGAAAATCTGTCAAATTGGACTCTTGTCTGCCTGAACTGGCACAGTAAGGGATTTCAGATGCATTTGAAGACCAGAACAGCACAGTTTCTAAAGAAAAATGGTTTGCTGTGGGTGAATATTTTAGCTTACACTTGAATTAGCTGCCTTTCAAGGCTTGAGTTATAGCTGTTGAGGATTCGGTTCGTATTTCTTGAGATAATGGTGCCTCTGTTGTAATACTTGAATACAACTGAAGTGATAGTAGCCACAGGAATTTTCATGTCCAGGCCATAGACAGTCTCGTGCATGTTTGATTTGGGTCAAGAGATTAACCAAGCCCAAAAAACCCACAGTTTTAACTGACATTTTCTAAGTACAACATACAAACACGCTTGACCTTACTGTTACTGGGAACACAGCTACGTGACATACCTCCATCATCTGTAAGAAACAAAAAAAAACAACACAAGGGTTTTGAAATACATTTACAACTAAGAAGCATTTTGTTACCTGACTGTGAATGACATCATAGTTACTTCCAGGGTCAAGCCACAACTAAGGAAAATCTTTTGGCGCTCACTAAAGTTTAGCATCTAAATTTCTTGCTGTGGATAAGCTGATACTTGAGATTTAATATCTAGGCATCCCCTGTGAATTTAGCAAATAAACACGGGTCTGCTTCTCTATACTGCAGGGTATGATTTGAAGACTTTATTTATGGAGTCTAAATCATCAAGGATGGAAGACTGGAATGTGGTGGTAGGTGGTTCTGTTAAACACTTTCTGTTATCTTCTAAGAATTTCCATCTAAATGGTACAGAACTCACCAAGCTTTTGCTTAGGTCTTGTGTTCTCGGCATCGTCTCCATTGATGGTAACGCTCACGATGTGTGTTGTGCTGTTTGACACACCTGGGTCCAAGCAGAGTGCTGAAAAGAAGCAAACATTAGATGTTTGTTTTTCAGTAGCGGGGCCAGGCATCTCACCATTTCACAAAATAACTTCCATCCAAATCACAAGTTTTATGTAAAGGATCATAATTAATAGCAACATTTTTTTCTCTGTAAACGTCAACCTTTAGTCCTGTACATTTAACAGGAGCTCAGCAACTGATTCATCAAGGAACAAAATCTCATTGGTACAGCCATGGGATACAACTTTGTTAATTTCTGTAGAGTTTTCTGTGTATTTTTTTTCCTTCGGTTTAGAGTGTTTTGTATCATCCATCAGAGAGAATTAGCTTTGGGACGGAAAGAAAAAAAGAAAAGCACAGACCTGGAGTACATTCAACAACTTCCCCTTTGTAGCCAGTTTCTTCCTCCAGCTCTCGCAATGCAGCACTTTCTGCAGTCTCATTTTCCTCAATGAGGCCTGTGAGATAAATAATAACACAAGAACAACTTAACAGTTAGCACTTACCCACAGTATCCATCCTGAGATCAAATCCAGCTTCGCAAGTGAGGTGAAATGTCCTCATTACCCTACCTTTACATAGGAAGAAACTGAGGCTTTAGGAAGGATTCTAATTCCTGGACTCATCATTGCTGCTGCTCATGTCTTCAACTGACTGGCTACAGTACTGTGCTATCTTCCCAGAAGATGGTATTAATATTCTCATGAGGGAAAGAAGATGAGTGCTGTGGCTCTTACAGATAAGAGGAGAGGAGGGAAATGCAATATTCTCTTAGCAAACTTTTGCACAATGCCTCCAGTCTCCTAAAATGAACTGCATTCCCTTTGTATGCTTCACTATCAAATAGTTCTGAAGAGCACACTGAGCTACAGACCACCATGGAATTCTGGCTGGACCACTTAATAAAGATTGAAACTCGTACCGCATCTAAATGCAGTTAACTATCAGCGTTACATGACTGAATGTTTCCATCACTTACCTGCAGGAAATTCCAAGCAGTAGCCATTAATTGGAGGCCTGAACTGTTTCACTAGGACAATGCAGTCGTAGTGGAGAGTTCTCTGTAGTACAGCTATCACTGCCACACCTAGGAGCAGTGATAGAAGATGTAAGTACGTACTATCTGAGTGTAACAAAGTGAGCATTTAGTGCTAGATCCAGGAATTAACCTAAGGACACCAGCACTGTGCATTAGGGTGGCAAATATTTAGATCACTGCTCTGTAGTCCTGAATTGTGAATTTAAACTCTTTATGCCGTGCATGATGAGAGATAAAATGGGATCCTCAGAATACTTCAGCCAACTAGAGGGAAGTGTGCTAAGGAAGACTGAACCTTAGACCCCCAGTAGCTTGGGAGGCACTGTCTCACCTGCAGACACTATCTGGAAACCACCAGGTGGAACCCCTTCCTACACTCCTTTCATGTCTGATTTATGTTTATCTTTTGCCTGAAGAGTACTCTATGCTAAGCCCCTGCAGCAAACCCAATTCATGAGTCCGTGAGCTGATAAGCACCAGGGCATCCATCACATCTTTGCAGTTCTCATAAAGTGAATACAGCGATCTTGGGAAAACAGTCCTAGCAGCAAGGTTCTGATTGCTGAGCTCTTCAGTCAGTATTTCAGGAGAGCACACTTGCTCAGTGCTGTGGCTTACCCTGCAAGCCCTGCTGAGCTGTCTGTTTATTCACAAACATATTGGCTCTCAGACTGCACCGTGAGTTTATCAGAACTGTCAGAAGAAAAGATGCTAACAAACAAACAAAAGTCACCACAGTCTTACCATCAGCTAAAACACTCTTTTTCTTGCCAACACGCTTTACAGTTTCCCAAGTTCTGTTCGGTATAGAGAAAACAACAAGTTGATAGATTAAAAATAGCCATGTTTTGTAAGTTGTCTTCTACCCTTGCAGTTGTAATTAGAAAGCAAAACATGCCATTGTTCAGTGAGGCCCAGCAAGAAAGCAGCTGTAACCCCTGTCCTGTTTTGGCCATGTCAGATGTCTGTGATAGAATTTTGTTTTGCATACTCAAATGAGAGAGAAAATAGATACCAGGTGATTGCTTAGGCTCACTAAACATAAGGGAAAGACGTAAATGATTGTCACAGAACAAGTCATATAAAAGCGATCCTGGAAAAGCACAGGATGGAGCAGTCTAAGTATTTAACATGACAGATTTTGTTAGTTTTGAAAAAAGGCCACATTCATTCTTTTATCTTGCTTTTATACAATTTGTAATGTAAGTCATTGTGAACTTGTAGCTCACTTACTCACACAGAAAAGAAAGATGAACTTTTCTCTCAAAATAATCAATGGAATGAGTAAAATCCAAAACGCCATCAGCTATAAAAATCCTTTCACAAAAGCTCCAGTCTTTGAAAGGATTATCAGCAAGATAAATAGGGAGGCACTGGAGAAAGCAATCAACGTGGAATGTAATACATTAAGGGGTGGTAAAATAAAGCTATGTCACGTCTAGATAATTATGGCATACAAAAGAACTGGACAGGTAAGATAACATACAAGAAAGCAGTAACTTTTCAGTAGTATGCAAGGTCCTGCACCATCAGCAGTGAAAATGAAGCCCTTAATGTGGAACCAGAAAAGCCAAAGGACAGATTCGCTGATCATCTATCTATTTGCATTGCTAGAATACAGCATCTGTATAAAGAACTGGAAATGCAAGGTAAATGAAGGTCTAATGAGCCCCATAAGATTCAGGAGCCAAATATGATCCCACATGCTAGCATGCCTGCTAGAGAAGGACTTTTTTCGCTGAACAGGATGAACTATAAAGGAACTGCACAATAAATAGATTGTCATGTGTTGGGTAATAGGTTTGTAGGGTTCATATTCTGGCTGGCCCACACAACTGGGAACATTACAGGAATCTGAAGAGAATCCAGAAAGACGATTACCTGGTTTTACCAAAGGCATCAGTGTAAGTTGTTTCCTCAAGCTTCAACCATTTTCTTTCTACGATTACCTGAAAATAAAGCATTCTTTTTAAAATAAATTATAAGATTAATCTCAAAGATACTTGGGTTTAGGGGGAGAAAAAACACAACTTTACAATAAATTCTTTTTGAAATAAAATCTCAGCATCAGAATATGTGCAAGAACACTTAACAACTTCCTGTAACTGTTGGGGAAAAAGCATTTATGCCAAGTTCTTGAATTGGTATAGAAAATAAGCCTAGTAACTTCCTTCAACTTTTAACCACGTTTCAGTGAATTCCTATTGTCTAATTAGAAACATTGCTGATAGCAGTGGAGGATATTAGCAAGGGGAAGAGAGGTTCTGGAAAACAACAACAACAACGATCCCAAACATTAAATTGTAGCAAAGGATTAAGACCCAGAGGCTGTTCATGTGGTAGGCATGTTACCACCCTCTAGTGCAGGACAAAGAGCAAACAGGACACGTGTAGCCATGAACCTAAATTGAGAGGTTCATCAATCAAAAGAATACCTAGAAGTGAAATGTAGTACGTGATGCAGCTATAACCAGGGTACAGACACACAGTATAGCATCAGCTGAGTGCAGAACGGAAACCAGGAGTTACTCAGATATCCAGTAAATTATAATGGAGCTGAGTAAACTCATGTAATACTTAAAATATTTTCTTCAGAACAACTTTTTTCATAGGTGTTTGAAATATCAATAGCACCTCTGTGGTTGTAAACGTGGCCACAGGCATTTTACATAGAGGGAGCTATATTTGTTTTGAAAAGTGTATTTGCAGTTAGCAGGAAGTGAAGAAGAGAGATGTGTTCTCAAAAGGGCTTTCTTTCTAATGGATCTGTGGCCACATAGCAGGAAGTTTACTATGTTTGTTACAGGTATGAGAAGTGGTTCTGTTTGGAAGCATTCAGGTATATTTTAAACAGCTTTGCATTTGCTCCTAAATCACTGCAGTATTAAAGCACATTCTCTTATCCAGAAGAGAAAGAGATGAAAATCGTATCCTGTTGGCTGTCCATATACTTCAGTTAAACAAACAATAAAGACAAATATTTTGTATTAATGAGTCTTGCTAAACACTGCAGAAAACACAAAGAACTGTTGGTCATGGCTTCACATTGCTGAAGCACTCAGCAGAACTGGCAGATCGCTGCCCCATCACCGAATTACTATTTGCTAAGCAGAAAGGGGAAAATAGCTGAAATCAGATTCTGGAGTCTGACAGGAAAAAGAAAGAACTGGGTGTAAGAAATCAGACACAGCCAAGCTCCAAAAGGACAACTGAAGGCAAAAAAAATGTAGATTTTATGTCTACAAAGCAGTGTCAAAGTGTTGTGTTTTTAACCACATCTTCCCAGAAGCAGGTGGAAGATCAGCAGCTGCTTTCATGCAAGAAGATACTCTGACATCAAACCATTCAGAAGATGTACAGAAACACTTCAAGTATAAGGGTCACTGGCAAATGCATGGTAAACATTCTCCTCAAGTAAGCCCAGAAAATTATTGGAAGAGATAAATCGTTTTGAATACGTAAGACCTAATAACAAACTTCTGAATGACTCTGAAGAATGCAGTATTACAAAGGAAAAGAGGTATGATAAAAAAGAAAAAAAAAGCATAACATTAATATGTGACCTGAAACAAAGCATGTTGTAAGGTCTAACAAAAATCGGTAATGAAAGGTGAAAGTGCTCCCAAATAAGCACACAGAAGGACCTCTGAATTCCTTTCTGAGGACCTAATTTTCTGATTCTGTGAAGGTAAGGTGCAAGTACCATATTTTCAGAACATCTTGCTATCTCCTTACCAGCATCTATAGAAAAGCAATCATCTCAATTCAAATCCTTCCAGAAAGTATGAAAGAAGGTGTAGTTCTAAATTTTAAGGCAACTCTCCGTGGCTCATCTTAGAGGAACAGATAACAAGGCTCATTTTCACAACCCACCCATTTCTACAGCCTAGCAGAGGTATCAGCATTATTTCTTAACACTGATAACAGCCTGAACAGACAATACAAGAAACAACTGTAAAATCAGAAAAAAAACCCAGAAGCTTAAAAATACCTGAACACTCTTCGACCTTCAGGAAGAAGCACTTCCTCTGAACAGACTGTAAAAACCTTTAGCATCTGTCACATTCCTTATTCTGCACTCACGAGTATTTCGATCAGTCTCAAATAACTGTTATTTAGCAATACAATGTGTCAAAAGCAAACGTGTTGTACCTCTTCTTTAAGGACGAATTGCTTAGCAGTTTTTGGAACTTCTGTGGATGTCTCAGCTGCCATTTTCAGGAATGTCAGGCTTTTCCTCTCCTGTGCAAAGTCCAGTCTCCTATAAAACAAAGTCAATATTTGCTTTCAGAGTAAAGTTAAAAGGTTCATTTCTGCATTCTAACTTAACAAATGAAACTAGCTAGAGAAAGCTAGCAGCATGTGATAGCATGTGCAGTTCACATTTTCAGCTCCACCTGACTGATTCAAAGGAAGTTTGGATCAAAGCCCTGACTTCCATAGTTGGTAACAGTCCTATCAACTACCAAGTAGCTGTACTGGCTGAAGATACCTGCCTTAACTGTTCAAAGGTCACACACAGTTGATCCACTTTAGCTGAACTGTTTCATTCTGCTCAGAGATGTGCTCTGTCAATCACAGAATCATACAATGGTTTGAATTGGAACAGACCTTACAGACTGTCCAGTTCCACACCCTCTGCCGTGGGCTGAGTGCCTCCCACCAGCTCAGGCTACCCAGAGCCCCATCCAGCCTAGACTTGAGCATCTCCAGGGATGGGGCATCCACAACAATCCCCTCCCTCTCCCTGCAGGCCATCCCTGTTTTTCTTTAGGGCTGCAAGCACGCACAGCTGGCTCGTGTTAAGTTTTTCATTCACCCAAATCCTTCAACCCCAAGTCTTTCTCTTGCAGGGCTGCTCTCAATGAGTTCTTCTTCTAGTCTGTCCTCATATCTGGGACTGCCCCAAGTGAAGTGCAGCACTCTGCTTGTGGCCTTAACCCTCATTAGGTTCTTGTGGGCCGCTTTTCAAGTTTGCCCAGGTCCCTCTGGATGGCATCCCTTCCTTCTATGTTGTGAACAACACTACTCAGCTTGGTGTCATCAGCAAATTTTCTGAGGGTACATTCAATCCCACTTCTATATAATTGATAACAATGTTGAAGAGTACCAGTCCCAAAACAGACCTGTGCTGGACACCACTTGTCACCGACCTCCACCTGGACATAGAGGCATTAACCATGACCCTCTGGCTACAACAATCCAACCAATTCTTTACCCACTGTGTTAACCACCAATCAAACCCATCTCTCTCCATCACAGAGATAAGGATGTTGTATAGGACCTTATCAAAGTCCTAGCACAAGTCCAGGAAAATGACATCAGTTGCTCTTACTTTGTCCATTGATGCCATCACTCCATCATAGAAGGCCACCAGATCACCTCCTCATCTTGCATGAGCCTTAACATAACTTCTGGGGGATTATCATCTGCTCCATGATCTTCCTATGCACAGGGTGAGGCTCACTGGCCTGTATTTTCCCAGGTCTTCCTTTCTCCCTTTCTTAAAAAAATGGGAGTGTTGCTTCCCTTTTTCCAGTCACTGGGGACTTCACCTGGCAGTCATGACTTTATGAATATGATGGAGAGTGGCTTGGCAACCACATCAACCAGTTATTTCAGGACACTGAGCTGTATGTCATCGGGCCTCATAGGCTTATACACATTCAGTCTCATCAGGTGGACCTTGAACTTGCTCTTCTCTTGCAGTGGGAGGGATTTTGCTCCCCCTGACCTCACTGTGGGTTCAGAGACATGAAAGACATGGGAAGCCTGACTTCCTGTGAAAACTGAGGCAAAGAACCATTGAGAACCTCAGCCTTCTCCTTGCCCATTGTTGTCAGCAACCCCCTTCTCATTTAGCAGAGGGAGTACACTCTCCTGGACCTTTCTCTTCTTACCAATGTAACTACAGAATCCCTTCTTGTTATTTATCATATCCCTAACCAGGCTCAATTCCATCTGTGCCTTGGCTTTCCTGATCTCATCTCTGCATGTCTGGATGGCATCTCTGTACTCTTCCCAGGCCACACATCCCTGCTCCCACTGCCTGTGTGTTTTCTCTTTATCCCTCATTTTAACCAGCAGGTCCCTGTTCAGCCATGCTGGCCTGCTGCCTCTCCTGCTTGATTTTATATAATGGGGGATAGAGAGCTCCTGTGCTCTGGCTTTATCAGGCCCAATAGCCTCCTCTTGATATCACAAATGTGGGCCTTTGACAGGTAGCAAACCTCTCTGAGGAGGCTGTCCTAGTGGCAAATGGGTGCCTCAGTGTCTCTCAGCAAGGAGTCCCTAGTTACTAACACACTTTGCCTTTTCTGGTGGCACTGGTTCTAGTTATAGGTGCTTGGCTGGATCAACTTCATGTGGTTGTCCTTTCCTGGGTCTTGACTGTTACTGGCCATCTCTGCTTTTTTCCAGTCCCAGAGCCTGTTCTGCTCTGAGCAGAAATGAGTCTAGTCTCCCTTATCTTGCCTGTTATTACAGTCTGTCTCCTCATGGATGGAAGCTGGCTTAGCTTCTTTCCCTTGCATGGACTTAAGACAGAGCTGTCAGTCTGCCAGTGTCACTGCACAGTCAATCTCTCTCAGATTCCTGGATACTACGCTGCTTGGTGATTTCCTCTCACAACCTGGCCACTTGCTCCAAAGAAAGCTAGGCACACTTGCACATTACATAAACCTTTCTTAGACAAACAAAGCTTAAAACAATGCAGCTTTCCTATCTTACTACTACTATGAAAAGCTGTTCTACAACCTCACTTTCTTGCAGTGTCTTTCTTATCTTAGTTCACAGTCAGCTGTTATTCATTTGTTCTCAAGCCCTCCTCACTTAAGGTTTAAGAGATGTGGCTGGACAATAACCATGTCATCTTGCCGTGACTCTAACACGCAATATCAAGGTTTCCACCAAACACATACAACAGTACAGTGAACCATATCACTCTGCTTTTAGCAGACTGAATAAGTCTTCCTCTTTTAGTCTCCTCTCAAAGGAAATCCCATTCCATTCTTCGTCGTATTACTTCTACACTGACTTGCCAGCATCAGTGTATCACTCTCTCAAACACTGATGACCACAGTTGTATCCAAAATCTCCCACCCTCCCCATGCAGTGTTATTAATGCTTAGTATAACTGCCCTCATACTTACTATATCAATTACAAATACATCCAAGGACCTTTTCTCATGCCAGAAGCTCTTTTCAGCACAGCTTGTTCTTCTCTGCAGTGGACAAATTCAGGAATAATTTGTGACTAAAATTACAAGAAGTTGTTGAAGACAGCTTCACTTATTTGAAACAGCACCAAAACCTAAAATAGGTGAAAATGAGACTCATCTGTACTAGGTTATGTGGTGTTAATCTTTTCCACTAGTGGGTGCAGTAGCTCTACATATGAGTGGCATTTTAAAAAGTTCTAACACTATATATATATATATATATATATATAATTTTTCAAATCCAACTGAATATAGAATTGAGAGTTGAAATATCTCTTGGTTAAGCCTAAGGTTGTAATTCCGCTATCTCACATTAGCCAAGGGTGCCCTGGAAAAAGTGGCAGCACGGTTCTTTTTCATAAACATTTGTTACAAGTGAGAATTGTGTCTAAAGCTGCAGCGTAAAGCCCTGTGTGAGGTTTCAGAACAGCTGTTGTCTCACAGCCCAAAGACAGGAAGGTTCTCATAAAATTACCACTGCAGCATTTGAGTTAAAAATGTAATAATGCAGCTGGCACAGCAGCCGGGAACCTGATTACTTGCTTTATGATCTGTGAATTTCAATATTTAATAGTTATTAGTACAACTTTAAGAATACATCAGAATGTCCACGTTTACCAACCTGCTTTGCACGAATCAATACTATTTGAACTACAAATTATAGAAGAAAAGTTTGGCTCACTTCTACCTTCTCTGATGACTTTGAGAGCTGACTGGGCACTGCTGGCAAACTGTGCTACGTGTTCCACTCACGTCACGTGGGGCTCAAATTCAGACCTGAAAGAGTCATACTGTTTATGAAACGTATAACTTTATGCTCATTACTTCTTCCCTTACTGAGTGAGTGCCTTCCAGCTGTGGCTTGTGAATCAGCTTACAGAGCAGCCAAGCTACTAGGGCCTATCGAAGTCCCAGTAGATGCATTACCTTTCCTAAATCTCTTTTCAACCAGCCCACAGCAGGGCTTGGATCCGGGTGATCCGACACCATCCTGCAGCTCCCTTCCAACCCACACCATGAGGGGCTGGTTACGAGCAATGAATCCATCAGCACATGAGACAGGCATCACTAAAGTGACCAAAGTGACTTTTACCCATTGGTTTGTTACCGAGTTGCACTTGTGTTACAGCAATACCTTTCCAGCAACAAAATCAACTGGTGAGAAGCTGACAGGAGAGAGGCAAGCAGAGGGAGAAACGCTTAATTTCTGCTATTTATCTGTGCGGATGACTGCTAAATACCATTCAGGGCTAAATAAAACAGGGACAACTAACCGGCTCTTGCCCTACAGAGTAAAATAAAATAAAATAAAAAAGGTGGAGATCAAAAGGCAAGTTTGTACAAGCAGAAGTGGGTTAGCAGTATCTTAGGAGAGCTGAGGACAGCCTCAGATTTTAAGGAAAGCTCTGAGAATGAGCAGGCTGGCCTTGTCACGTGGGCGCAGGGCTTACACCCAGCGTCTTCCTCAGTAACTGCACGGCGAGGCGCGAACCGCGGCGGGGACGGCGGCGTCCGAGGCGGCGCAGGGAGGGAGCGCACCGGGAGTGTGCGCAGCCGGTAGAGGCCCGGGCGGCTCCGGGAGCGGCTGAGGAGGTTCCGGGGGAAGGGGGAGCTTCCGGAACGGCGGGGAAAGGAGCGGGCCGGGTTGTGTGAGAGGATGAAGAAGGAGCAGGTGGCACACTGCCAGTTCTCTGTGTGGTACCCGCTGTTCCGCGCTGTCACCATCCGCAGGTAAGGGGCTGCGTGTAGGGCGGTGCCGGCTTGGAGATCGGCGGGGTGGGCTGGTGCTCGGAGTCGGGCTGTGAGCTGAGGTTTGGGCCTGAGGGGGCAGGGCTTCGAGGGAGGAAGCACGGAGAGCTTCAGCCTCAGGAGCCGGCGGCTGCACCCGGCCCGAGGAGCCCTGCGGGCGCAGGCCGGGCGCTGATCTCCGCGTTGTGACGGGCTGGGTGCACCCGGGCCAGCTGAGTTCGTGTTCACATGGAAAAACGCAGCAGCTTCTGCAGCTCCTGGGGTGCTACTGCAGGTGGGTGTGTGAGCCGACAGCGACTCAGGAAAGAACTCAAGGAAAGCTCCTGGGTGGATCCAAAGGCAGTGACGTCGGGCACTCAGTAATCAAAATGTTTAATCTTTTCATGAACTTTCATGCTCGCCGAGTGTCTGTTTTTAGGCAGCTTGGTCAAGGCCAGGTTGGGCCCTGGCAGCCTGATCTGCTGCCTGATTTAGTGGGTGGCACCGGGGCGCACAGCAGGGGGTTGCAACCAGGTGATCTTTCAGGTCCCTTCCAACCCAGGTCAGTCTGTGATTCTCATTTAGTGAGAGCTGTGCATGTTTACATGCTCAAAGGATGGGATGCCATTCACAGGGACCTAGGCAGGCTGGAGCAGTGGGCCCAGCTGAACCTCATGAGGTTCAACAAAGCAAAGTGTAAGATCTTGTGTCTGGGTTGTGGCAACACCCTGACAGTACAAGCTGGGGGATGTAAGGATAGAACACGGCCCTGCCAAAAAGGTCTTGGGGCACTGGTGGATGGGAAGATGGACGTGAGCCAGCAACGTGCTCTCACAGCCCAAAAGGCCAGCGGTGTCCTGGGCTGCATCAGAAGAAGCATGGCCAGCAGGGCAAGGGAGGTGGTCCTGCCCCTCTACTCTGTGCTGGTGAGGCCTCACCTGGAGTACTGCATCCAGATGGGGAGTCCTCAGTAGAGGAGAGACATGGAGCTGTTGGAGTGCATCCAGAGGAGGGCCACAAAAATGATCCAAGGCATGGAGCACCTCTCCTATGAGGACAGGCTGAGAGAGCTGGGGCTGTTCAATCTGGAGAAGGCTGCAAAGTGACCTGAGAGTGGCCTTTCAGTATCTGAAGGGGACTGTAAGAAAGAAGGGAACAGACTCTTTAGCAGGGTCTGTGGTGACAGAACAAGAGGAAATGGTTTCAAGCTTAAGGAGGGGAGTTTTAGATTGAATATAAGGAAAAGTATTTGACAGTGAGGATGGTGAGGCACTGGAAGAGGTTGCCCAGAGATGATGTGAATGCCCCATCCCTGGAGACTTTCAGGGTAAGGCTGGATGGGGCTCTGGGCAACCTGATCTAGCTGTAGGTCTTCCTGTTCATTGCAGGGGAGTTGGACTAGATGGCTTCTGGGGATCCCTTCCAACTCAAAGGATTCTATGATATTTGGAACACTACTTTGATGCAGGCAAATTTAGATTTACGTCTCAGAAGGGAGACCTTTAATTTGAACAACGTGTTGTCCCCCTGCACTGTCCACGCATCTTTTCTTTATATTTCCTAGTGGTTTGAAGAGTTAGAGAGGTTTTGTGCATTTCATCAAAAATTTTTGTGTTTCTCTTTCTCCTGTACTTCCCTTTAGGGAGAAAGGGAGTTGCTTTTTGGGAAGGAGTAAGGGGAAGAGATGGAAATTTATATTTTCACAGTGTTAGAGAATAAAGCATACTACTATTGAGGTATGTTCCATTAAAAATATGTTTACCTATCTGTTTGTTTTAGTAAGTAATATATTAATAAATCATTAAAGTAATTTTTTTTTCCCTAGTGTTATACTTCCTCTACCAGAGAATGTGAAAGAATATTTGCTGGATGATGGAACACTTGTTGTTTCTGGAAGGTAAAGAGTATTTACTGTTCACCATGCAATTATTAATGCTATTTTATTGTCACAGTAATATTTGTGTTCACTTATTGTAACTTACTTAATGAATTTTCTGAAGTTGACCAGTCTCACTGCAGTAATCCTTGTACTGTATGAACGTGTGTGCACAAAGCAGTGCTGTTAGTAAAATCTGACTTGCTAATGCAGATCCCCAAATCCATATGATGTATTTGATTCCAGACTAGGTAGGGGCAGTTCTTTTTGTTTTTCCTTCCAGAGTCTAACAGTTCTCAGGTGTCAGTGCCCATCCTGAAGATGTTTGGTACAGTTAACAGCAAGTTATGCAAGTTATTACAGTTAGGCAGCTCAGTGGCTTGAACAGTACCCCAGCATTCCTATGCCTGCAGCCTCATACAGGGATGGAGTGTCCTTACTTGAGCTGAATTCTCAATAATATAAATCAAATATGAAATCTTACTAATTAGTGAGGTTATATAATCATTTGCTTGCCTATAATCAGTGCATATGAATATAGTGCTGAATGCATTGCCTATATACCTATGCTAACATTCTGAATGAAGAGTGAGATGGGTGCCTATGAAAAACAACTGATAAGAAGCCAGTCTTTGTTCTTTGTTTTCAGTTTAGAATCTCACCATATGACTCCCTTGTAAAATGATTATTGCATGCATACATCTTGTTGGTAACCAGACTCAGAGGAGTTTGTCTTTCACAGAGCCAATTAGACTATGAATATAAGGGAGCTATGTCTAATTTCTCAGGAACCAATTTACACAAAATTGAAGCTGTTTAAACACCTTGTAAAGATGAAAAGTGGGAATTATTTTTAAAACCATTTTGGATAAGAAGTAATGTTGTTGCCTTCTTCTCCAGAACTTTGTAAGTTATTTAATAACAGCCATTTAATTTGTAATCAGGCTTCAGAAAAGCTGAAACAGAAGGTTTGAGTTCACAGCTGTGCTGTATGAACAGGTTTGGAATCTCAGTGGAATGATGGACATCTGTATAATTGACATTAGTTATACTATGATTATTCCAATTTAAAATTCCCTCTTAAAAACTCATTTTTCTCTTGAGTTGAACATTCTTAGCTAGAAGTGCTAAAAGTCGATGTCAGCCTTGACTGTAAGAGGATCACATGAATTTTAAACCTCAGTGAGCCTCTGATCTGAGCTTTAGATCTCAAAAACTGAATGGACAGTTTGATCCCTATGAAAGTGCATTTAGGAATGTACTGCAGAAATGTGGCTTGTTGAAGAATTGAATTTTTGCTAGCAGCGCTTAACTGCAGAGATTTGAACTTAACCTGATTGCTCTGCCGACTTGCCGCCTTCTTGTTCTTCTTCTGCCTTAAAGATCACTCAGTCATATGGGCTAAAAAGCTTCAAAAATCACTTCAAATTTCAAGGGAATATTTGCACTCAAGTGCTTTCTCCCAGAGCTGCCAGTGTGTACAACAGCCAATCCCATCTGTGTAGGAAAAGGAACTTTCCAGGAAGAAGCTTTTGACTGTGTAACCACTTCAAATAGGGTCTTCTGTGAGTGAAGTGTGAGGATGTTCTGTTTTCAGAACCAATAGTATATGGGTCAGCATTTGAAACCCAAATTTTATTTTTATTTCTTTGCTTGAAAAGGAGTGTGGAGGCAAAGCATCTTTTAAAAAACGAGTTAGTGCTACAAGTACAGAAAAGATCAAAAAGAATGATTAATAGGGTGTGGGAAAGCTTGGGTTACCGTGTTTTCAGAGCAGAAAGTGATTTCTTCATAAAGAATCCAAGTGTTTTGGACAGGGTGCAAGTCCATTGTCAGGGTGTTTTGTCTTCAGTTTTTCTGTACTGGCTTCCTCCATATATTTTTTTTTTTTGGTTGGGGTTTTGAGGCTTAATCCTCTTAGGAAAGCGTTCTGAGATCAACAGTTGGTAGTTGCTATGCAATTATAATATGTACGGTCAATTCAAACTCCAGCGCTCATTTGTTTTTTTTCTCTGCTCATTTTTTGGCTTAGGGAAGATCCACCAACTCAAGTATCAGAGGGGAGTGATGATGCAGAGGAAATACAGGTCAGTAAAACCTCAACTTTGTTTTTCCTTTAGAGACTTGGTGTTGACATGTAAGCATTTCTGCATGCTTTACAAGTGAAGATGGTACTTTTCCAAAATAATAATCATATGATATTTACCTTGGAAAATGTTTACAAACATCATTATCTATACTGTGACATCAAGAAAAGTTTAAAGTGTTTCTGTGCTCTATCACACGCTTTTTCTTGTTAATTACATTTCTAATAATGACTAAGGAATGCTGTAAGATAATGGACATGGAAAATATTGCTGTTTTATGCCATGAAAGATTAGGAGGAGTGTATTTAGAGGAGTTAACTTCAAGAAATAATGAAAGTCCTTAAGGCTGTCATAACTCAGAGGGGTATTCTGGAATTAAAAAATGCTGGGAGTGTTATAAAAGCAAGATGACAGAAGGTACAAAAAGAGTGAGAAAGGGGAAGATAAGTGAAACTAGTGGATTGTGGGTTTAATCACAGAATCATAGAATTGCTCGGGATGGAAAAGACCTTAAAGGTCATTGAGTCCAACCATAAGCTAACCATAGTACCCTAATCTAACAACCCTACATTAAATCACATCCCTGAGCACCACATCCAAACCGTTTTTAAACACATCCAGGGATGGTGACTCAGCCACCTCCCTGGGGAGCCTATTGTAGTGCTTAACAACCCTTTCTGTAAAGAAGTGTTTCCTGATATCCAGCCTAAACTTACCCTGGCACAACTTGAGGCCATTTCCCCTCGTCCTGTCACCAGTGAGAAGAGACCAACCCCACTCTCGCTGTAAGCACCCTTTAGATATTGGAAGAGAGCAATAAAGTCTCCCCTCAGCCTCCTTTTCCCCAGAATAAACAGCCCCAGTTCCTTCAGTCTCTCCTTGTAGGGCTGTCAAGCCCTTCACAAGCCTTAATGATAGAAGTGTGGGAGGCAAAGACAAGGTTTAGATAGGAAAGACTCCACAGAGTCCACAGTATTGTCCAAGTTTTGCATATGAATTGCAATCATCTTATATAGGTGTTGTCTCTTATTTGTACTTCACAACTGTGCTTTCGTTGAATGTACGCAATTTTTCCTGTCTTAATTTATGTCTGTAATAATTAGTGGACAGGCATATAGTTCTCAAGAAGAATCAGGGCAATGATTTGTACACGTTGTAGGAAGCTGCACAGATTTGGATGTTCTCATAAGTTATAAATGATGTCATAGGAAACCACTGACCTTGGGTTTGTTTTTATTCTTAACAGTGGTCAGATGATGAGAATACTGCAACACTTAAGGTAAGGTCCTCTAAAATCCCAGCATGTGGATCTTTAAGCAATAATCTTTCTGAGCCTTGTGATAGAAACCTGTGGCCTGTTATTGGTAGCTGCTGTCGTTAACATTTTTCATTCTCACTAGATGGCAGTGTAGGTATCTGCAACCTTAAAAATGTTCTGCTAGCTTAGTTTTATTTAACTAAAAATAAAGTGCTTCTTTTCTTCATTCCCAACAATCACATGCTTTTAGAATATAGGAAATGAACTGAAGGATTAGTCTAAATATAGCTGCCTTTTATTTTCACTACTTTGAATATCTTCCAATTACTTAATTGAACTGAATGCAAAAGAAATGAAGTCCCTGCAGCTCAGTTTTCACAGCTCTTCTCTTACACCTTTACCGTTATTGCCTCCTAAGTACCTTGCTTTCTATTGCTTTGTGTCCCCTTTTTCCTGTTTTCATGCTCTCTTTGTGCTGTGCCCGGCTTAGAATCAGGATCATAGACTCATTAAGGTTGGAAAAGACCACAAAGATCATCTAGTCCAACCATCAGCTCATTGTGACCGTACCCACTAAACCATGTCATGATGGATATCAGTTAGGCTTCCTCAATTTCATTTATTTGTTTTGAACAAAAAAAACCAAAAACTTGCCCTGCTGTTGTCAGAGTTAATACAGCAGCTCCACTTGTCTGCTGTTGTTACTGCTATTTCAGTCCTGTTGCTCCCTAATGTTCATTATAGTGTACAACACAATATGAAAATGCGTCCTAATATGTATTATATCCACTGGAAGTGTACAGGCCAAGTGATTTCAGTTTAGCCAGGTAAGGAATTGAGCACTGTGTGTGGATTTCAGCTCTACAACTCCAGTTTTACTGTGATTGTCTGGCATGTAGTTTGCTGTCTTCAGAGCTGCCCATATGGTACTGTGTTTTGGATTTGTGTTTAAAACAGTGTTTATAACACGCAAACATTTTGAGTGTTGTTGAGCAGTGCTTTTTTGACCGTGTCCTCATTTTTCTCTCCAATCCTAGCCTAATTGTTGGAAAGCATAGAGAAAGAGACAGAGCGAGGACAGCTGACCTAAACTGTCCGAAGGAATATTCCATTCCATGGAATATCATACTTAGCAGCAAAACTGGTAGAGGAAGAAGAAAGCTTCAAGCTTACAGTGTGGCTTTTGTTCAGACTGGCTGGGCTTTGTCTTCATCAACCTTGCAACTTTGAAAATGTTTGATTATGGGTGTGGGTTGTGCCTGTGGTTATTTCCAACAGAAATACACCAAAAACTCTTAAAAGTAAAAATTCACAGTGTGCCCTGTACCTTCTTGTAAATTTGGAAGGAGATAATCACTCTGAAGACACCATGACAAATATGCTTTCTCTGTTTGCAAACTAAGGGCCATTCTGAGGATAAAGAGTGAATGGGAGTAGTCTCCTGTGCTCCCAAGTAATGCATGTTACCATTCTGGCAGTGGTGAAGAGAATGGAAAAACAGCCTGTCTAGAAACACAAAGCTGGGAGCTGCACCTGGGGTTACTGCAGAACACAGGAATGGATCAAGCAGCAGTGTGGAAGCTGAACAGGGAGACAGTAGGAACTGTGATGTATAAAGAAAAGCAAGGGAGGCTGGAGGCTGTTCTGCAGTCTAGGGCACTCTGTTTTACTAATGGCAGTGGAAATGCTCAGTCATGGCCTGAAACAGTGGTAGAGCTCCTGGTGGGAAGGCAGGGCCAAACCAGGGGAGCTCTGGGGCAAGCAATGCACTTAAGTGACTGGAGGGGGTGGAGCTAGGATCTGCCCTTTCCCAGACCTCATTTAAGGGTTGGCAGTGGAGGTGAGGGTGTCTCTTGCTGGAGATCCCTGGCTCCTTGATGCCTTCCAGAGGTAAGCAGCTCTTTTCCTTCATTTTTGTATATGTGGTTGCTGCATTTGGGCTTGTTCTCATTTGCTGTAGCCAAAGACTTTGCCACTCTGCTGTTATCATTCCATTATAGCACTACACTAATAATAAATGCTGGATTATGATTTGTTTCTCCGTTGGTTTTATTGTCAGGGATGACTGTAAGATGGGTTGTGACTGTATTTCAGTTTGGTGCCCTACCTGAGTCATAAGGTAGAGCTTGTTTCCCTTGCCCCTTCTGTGTTCTGAAGGAAGGATTAGAACACAGGATTATATAAAATAGTGTTCAAAATTGTCCAACATCCAGAATTTGGTCAGTGTTCCAATTTAGCTTATTTATGCTGCTTTAGAGCTGTTCTCTTGTGTCGTGTTTTTTTCACGTGTATTAATCAAACGAGACGATAGCAATGTTTTCTCAGTGAGGTTTCTATGTACTGGCATTACATATGTAGTCTGGCTCCTGACTTCTATCAGGACAGGAGGAGACCAGAATGCACTGTATGAGGAGTTTTACTTCTTACTGAAATGCTTTTTTTTTTTTTTTTTTGTTCTTCCCTAGAATTGACTGAAGCTCTAAAAGTGAAATAAAAGAAGCGCTTATTTCAGTTTTTCTAGTGTGGTTTCCCACAGTGTCTAGATAATGTACTAAGGAAAGACAGGGATGTATGAAGCTCAGCTTAGGTTGCTGTACTTTTTTTGATTTATTTAAAGCGTGTGCACTTTGTGAGGGGCTGCAGGATGGATATACAGGAATGTATCAAGTGTTTATGATCACTTTTGTATGGTTGTGAGGGCTTTGTTGTTTCAGGTCTCAGTTGGCTTTAGCGTAGGAGTTGCCTTTGGGTTACATTTGCAGATACAGGTAGAAATAGCGTTGGCTTTAGATCTGTACATCTTCAAAGTGTCTGAAATACATACAGATATTTTTCTATTATTTTAAAGGTCAGCAGATTTTTTTACTGCACCACATTAGGAGTGGAGTTTATAGCTTCTTGGCCTTCTTTTCTCCTATCTTATGTTGTTGTTGTTGCAGTATTCTTTATAAGTCAAAGTTTTCTGTTCCAGCATGGATCTTTGCAGTGTGTCCCGCATTTTGATGCAAGTTGGCTTGTATTATTAAGCTGCTTTAAAGACTTCATTCAAAGGATTTCTAGAAACACTTTATAAAACCGAAAGTTAAGTGAGCTGTCACTCAAGTTGTCTGCGAGTTATTTATTTACTGTTGCTCTCTCACTAAATTCCACGATGCAATTAGAGAGCTATTATGAAATGGAACTGGTGTTTTTTTTTGTCTTTTAATATCTTGACAGAATGCTACAATATTTGCAAATCTTTAGCAAATATTTGCTTTTTTTAGTTGGCATTCAATTCTGAACAAACTATTTTTCATTGTGGGTAAATTACATGTATTATTATTGGTTTTTTTTTTCCTTTTCTTGCTCTTGTCCCTTCTTCAGGCACCAGAGTTCCCAGAGTTTACAGCCAAAGTTGAAGAAGCCATAAGTTCCTTGGGCGGCAGTGTTTTTCCTAAGCTGAACTGGAGTGCTCCAAGGGTAAGAGTGCTGACTCCTAAAACTTGTAACAGATGCTATCACACAGAATTTTTTGGTTTATCTTAATGCATTGGAAAATAGAGCAGACTAGTGAGCCTGATAAGGAAAGGAGTGATAAATGATATCAGTTAAGTTTGATACAGCAAATTGTTCTGGTGAATTAGGGCTCAGTGGTGTGTTGTTTGGTGAGCCTGATGCGAGATAGCACCGTCTTCCTTGTATAACATCTAGTTATCTTTGCTTTAGGTAAGAGTGTGGTGGTCATACCCTCCTCGTTCAGGATATCAGTTGAAAACCTTAGAAAAGAAAAGTAATCATTTTTCCTTTTTTAAGAAAGCAATATATTTCCCTCTGGTTATTTTTAGGCACTCTAAATATACCTTAAGAATGGGTGCCCCTAAGTGATTTTGTATTATATTCTCAAGGGAGATTAGTGTTCAAGCATTCCAGGAAAGTGCTTGGAAGAAGTGAGGTAAACACTTTGTTTTTTAATAGATTTGGTCTACTTTCAGCAAATTATTCGTAACAGACGTAACTGTTCTATGTTAACAGCTGATGAAGCTTTCCTCAAAATCCAGAAATCATTTTCTGTATGCGTGTCAACTGTTGCATAATGTTTAGTTCTGATAGATCAATAGCTTGCATTACTCTCTGCTAGAAAAGCTACATTTTTGGATAATCCTTTTGTTTGTTCGTTTCCCCTGCGTAGGATGCTTACTGGATAGCAATGAATAGCTCTCTGAAATGTAAAGCTCTAAGTGACATTTTCCTCCTCTTCAAAAGTTCAGACTTCATTACTCGTGACCTCACGCAGCCGTAAGTAGATTTCTAGCAGTCTTACCTAGTCGTAAAAAACCCTAACCCACAGAGGGTAATTTTTCAGTGCCTTGGAAAGATGTTGCTCTTTGCTGAAGAGTAACAATAAGTGTTTGAGGAAAAGATTCATGTTCACATTTAAAAGTTGTGAATCAAGTAAACCTCAAGTACAGTAATTAGTTGTTCTTCGAAATGTTCTCCCATCTTTCTTCCTCTTTTTCTCCCTGCACCATAGAAAAATAAATACCAGGGCCAGTTTACTGTAGAGAGTTGTGAGGCAAATTATTGTTACTTAGCATAAGTGAGTAATTTCTCATAAACTAGAGTTGTTTACCTAATTCCAGTGAACAAGAGAGAAGTAGGCTTCATTTTCTTCTTATACTTAATTGGCTTAATTTTGGTACATAAATGAGTGAAAAGCAAACCAGGAAGACATATAGAGGTACAGCATGTAAAATGACACCATGGACTAAGACCATTTTTATTGAGCTGCTTTCTCAAGCAACTGGTATTTTAATGTTTTGGGGTGACTTTTTGTTGTTGTTTTTTCCTTTGTGGAGGTTTATCAAGCATAGTAGCCTGGTCTTCTGTAGCTACTGACCTGGTGAGAATTGTACTGTCTAAAACACAAAACCATTTGTGTTAATGCAGTGCAACTGCTGCCTTCCTTTTTGTTCCTGTAACTCTAATAGCACTTTTTTCCTCTGTGATCACAGAATCACAGAATCATAGGGGTTGGAAGGGACCTTCAGAGATCATCAAGTCCAACCCCCCTGCCAAAGCAGGTTCCCTACACCAGGTCGCACAGGTAGGCGTCCAGGCGGGTCTTGAATATCTCCAGAGAAGGAGACTCCACAACCCCCCTGGGCAGCCTGTCCCAGTGCTCCGTCACCCTTAAAGAAGTTCTTGCGCACATTCGTGCGGAACTTCCTATGCTCCAGTTTCTGGCCGTTTCCCCTTGTCCTGTCTCCACACACTGCTGAAAAGAGTCTGGCCTCGCCGCTTTGCCCCCCACACCTTAGATATTTATAGACCCGGATCAGGTCCCCTCTCAGTCTTCTTTTCTCAGGGCTAAACAGACCCAGTTCACTTAGCCTTTCTTCGTAGGGGAGATGCTCCAGGCCCTTCACCATCTTTGTGGCCCTCCGCTGGACTCTTTCCAAGAGATCCCTGTCTTTTTTGTACTGGGGAGCCCAGAACTGGACACAGTACTCCAGATGAGGCCTCACCAGGGCAGAGTAGAGGGGGAGGATCACCCCTCTGCTCTGTTGATGATCTATTGGTGTATTTGAAATAAGGATGAGATAATGAATAGGTAACAACATCCTCTGCATTTATGGAGTGCTAGCAGTGCTGTCAGTCCAACTGTGATACTAGGTTTTTCATTACATCTAACCTATAACAGTATGATGTGGAGAGGAGGAGAATGGGAAAGAGGGGAGAAGATGCTAGAGTGAGAAGACAGTCTTAAAAGTATGTTAGACTGGGGAAACTGTTGGAAGCGCTGAGAATTTAAACTTCTGGGATCACAGAGAATGGAAGCGATAAGAGAGATGCCATCTGCATTTCAGAGTTGAGTGCTCAGTATTTCTCTGGTGCCTTACTCAGGACCTGTTCATGATTTCCACTGATGGGAGGCCAGGCTGTTTGGCCTGGTAACCCTTGGAATAAGCTGTCCTAATGTGATCTTTGTTGTAACTGCTTGTAGGGCTGAAAGTGTCTCCTGGGTTTGAAAATATCTGTACACTTTGTAGCAAGTCCTTTGCGAATATCTGTGTATTTTATTTTTTTGTATTCCACTGTCCTCATGCATAAAGAAACTGAATAACAATTATCCCAAGCTCCTTGGTGAATGCTTGTTTGGTTAACCCCATTCTCATGTTTGGGACACAGTCAGGTGTTTAGAAAGCACTGTGCACTTTTAAAAGCTGTGGCAACTAGGCTTGCATGTGTGTGCAGTCTTGTGCTTTTAGGTTATGCCATTTATATGGTAGAAAGCATTGGCTCAATTACCTTCACTGGGATTGCAATTGGTGTGTTTTCTCTAAGGGTTTTTATCTCGTATCAGGCCAGGTTAGTGCCTCAGCTGTTCACCTTGCCCTTGGCAGACAGCACTGACTTACAGAGGAGGCAGTGAATGCATTCTAGTTCCTGTATTGTGAAATTTCACAGCATGGGTGTTAACTTGAGCCATCGGTAATTTCACCTCAGATTCACACCAGACTAAAAGCAGTGTTGGCTGAGCAGCTTGTAGCAGGTATGTTCTCTTCTACTGATACTGCTTGGGGAGAAGTGACCTCCAGCAGAAAAGCAGTACCTCGGATCGTACTAGTTCAGTCCATTTGCACTCCTCTTCCAGAGTGCTGAAATGGGATGCACAGTTGGGTAATGCAACTCGGCTAGTGGGTGGTAGGTAAACCAACATCATGACGTGTTTGTCAGATTGTCATCTAATCCCAGGGTGAAGGTGAAGTTTCATTTGAGAAGCTCTGTGTTTATTTCCCTTCCTATAAAGTCTGTGAATTTGAGTGGAATTGGTCCTTACAACAAGATGAATGTCACGTGTAAAAACACTTTGGTTTCTGCGTATCCTGTGAATGTGTTGTGCTCGAATAAAGAACAAATTATTGTCCAGTTTGTGCATGATATATCTAAATTGCCAAGTTATTAATACAAAATGTCCCCATCTGAACACAGAAATAATTATTGCTGAGTTACAGAGGTGGGCTTAATTATGCTATTGATTGGCTGCCAGCTCCCCAGTCCTTAGCAAGCAGAAACTAGAAGTGCAGTTGGCAAAAGAACTGAAGTACTGAACAAACGAAAATTGAAAACATAATGTATCTAAAGCCTTGGAAGGGCTGATCAGAGCGAGAAGGGATAGAAGTGCTGTATTTCTGTTTTTTGCATTAATATTCAGTGTGGTCTAAAACCTTCTTGGCCTGCATAATTAACAACTGAGATTTTTGTTTACTTTTTTTCCTGCTCGGTGGTGTTAACTTAAAAAATACGCTTGTGGCACAGAGAAGACTTTACAATGGCAAGTTGAAGATCTGTTTCTTGATGTAGCATTGTCAGTGATGTGGGACTTAAAGCGCTTTCTCTGCCTCTTTCCTCTTTCATTTCCTGTCTGCTTCTCTGATATTGATCTATCTGTTGTTCAGGCCAAGGAAATGCCCTTGTTGCAATTCTTAACCGTTTCCAGTTCTGAGAAAATTTCACCTATGCAATACCTCGACATAAACCATGAAAAATATGGCCTTACTGCAGATATACTGAGTGTGACTAGATAAGCTTTGACTATTTAAATGTTTGGATTCTCTCATCATGTTGACACTTGTTTGGTTTAAAAGCTCAGAATGAGTTAACTTTCCTCTTGGAACAGCCATAAATTAGCAAACACTTCAGAGCAACGTTCTCGTTAACGTAGTCATTGTTTCTGCTTCAAGTAAGCACTACATTTTACTTTGCTGAGTTCACAGAAAACTTGTGGGTGGTGTGATCCTTAACTTTCCAGTTTTTAATGTAGGCTTTCAAGAACTTAATGTTGTGGTTGTGTGACAGAAGAAATCCCTTCCTAACTGGGATTTCTGTTAACAGTTAACGCTCCTCTTTTGAGCAGAAAGTGTACAGCTGTACGTAGCTTTCTTGCTAATTATTAGAACTTTGGGGCTGTATTTTGTTAAAAGTGAATAACCCCCCTGAGGCTGCTATAAACAGTAGCAATAGTTTTAATGATAGGGTAATGCCCTTTCAAAGATAGGCTTGTTGTCACTAATAAGTAGGATATAAACCTTACGGATTTTGTTGGACTTTGGAGGTGGTTCCTGTGATTCTGCAGTGTAGTGCTGAGCATTTCAGATCTGCAGATGTCACTGTTGGGATGCTGAACCTCACAGCATTTTTGCGGTTATTAAACAACCATCAGTAGAGATGAAATCAGATATCTGAAGTTCAACCTTGGTCAAAAGCAACCTCACGTGAAAGCTTATTCTTGGCAGATGCTGCCCTTTGACCCAGGCAGGAGCAGGTGAAACACCTCCCAGTGGGATCACTGCATTCTCTGGTTGACCAAAACTGGATGCTTGTGAAAGTGATCACTTATGAGTAACAAAATGCCTGACTCAAAGAGCGTCAGATGTGACTCTGCTGACACTAAACGTGATTTGTTCAACTAGGAAGCATTTTTCTTTTTAGTAAGAAGTTGTAAAGCTTTTCTTCTAACGTGGGATAACAGCCTGTGTTCTCCTGACGGAACATAGGAGGCAGTGTTGGCTCATGAAGAAGTGACTTGGTAGTCAGGGTACCTTTTTTGCAAGGACAGTACCTGTTGCTTAAGACTTGAATATAACCTATTTTAAGATTAAACAATTCCACATGAGGTGATGTGGAATATGAGGCCTTTGACATTTTCTTTTCTTGGGGTTTAACTCACATGCCCATTTTGTCCCTAGGAATTTGCAGTGCAGGTGGTACAAGATTCTCTTTCAGTAGTGTCTGGATTTCCTTTTTGCTTGTAGTCCTTAAAGCTGAATATTTCTTGGTGTTAGAAATATATCTTTGATTTTTTTTTTTCTTTAATTAAGGTCTTAAATTAAACTATGAGACATCAGCAGAACTGTCTGGTGCAAAGTTCTCGTATTGATAGTAGTTTATTTTGTGGATAATAATCTCTGTTCATTGCTCTCATAGCAGGATGGGTACTGGAGATTTTACAAACCTTCTTAAGTCATTTTTCTCAGTGTTTCATGCTGAGCTGCACAGCAGCTTCATGTAGTGTGTGCTGTTGTCAGGTGTGTGCATTTGGAGATTAACGTGCATTTGCTACTTAAAAAAAAGCCTTTGATCCTTCTCTTGTTGATATCTAAGTATAAATCTGTAAACAAGCTGTTGACCACACTACAAGGTCAATAAACAGTGGAGTTTAATTCCTTCACGCTTACTAGTATTTAAAATGATAACTTTCAGAGGTTTCAGAAGAGGAAGCTGGTGTATCTTTCAATTTTGTGGTCCTCACATCTCTCTGATGCTCTGTCAGTTACCTCCAAACCTGAAGAGGATGCAGTTGAAGGAAACCCTGCTTAGCCTTCTGCCTCTAATTTTGGAAAGGCTCTGTGTGATGGGTGAATTCAGCCGTTCAGACATTTATTGCTGGAACAAGTTGCTAAAAAATACAAAAGAACAGAAAATAACTGCCCCCTCCCGTAGCCTCCACCCAAAATATCTGAGTGCTGAGCAAGGGATAGTTTTGACTTTTTTATAAGGCTGTTTTTTGATAGCTGGAAAAGACTGTTTCTAACTGAAATGGGGCAGATTACACATACCCCGATCTCAAATATGGATTTCTCTGGAAGGTAGTGCAGGTCCTAATGCGCAGGGACTGTGAGTTAGGCTTCAGCTGCCTTTTTATCTGTAGTTTATGGTTATTTTGGTGTGTGGGGAATATTTTTCTTGAGCACGGTAAGCAGATATGATTGCAGTGGGGGGAATTTTGAGGATAGCAAAACTGCAGGCTCTCAGGAGTGTTTCTGTTGCCTGGACAGATTTTAAATTGCTGGGAAGATAAACTGTAGCTGTTATCTGTTTACACAGGCTTACAGTTATGTGGTCTCTGATTACTTTACTTTTGGAAAGCATTCTCTTCTCTGCGTGGTGAATATTAAAGCCTAAACTAAAAATTTATTTCTTCTGGCAGTGTACTGAGAAAGCTCTTAAGAGAACCCTTAGCCTCAAATTGAAGGTTGGGCAGCGTGATGCTTTGCTTACAAAGAGTAAAGGCATTGAGCAGCCATGTCTTACAGTGCTTAGAGGAGAGATGTTAGAATTCTGGATTGCTTAAGTTCAGTGCTGAAAGGAGACAGGAGAAATGTTGCCATTTAAGACTGTTGCTCAGTAGTGACCCTTTGCACAGTTCTGAGCATTAAAGTAGTTTGTTGCCAGTAAGGTCAGGAAATGTGTTTGGATGGAGAATTTACCTCCTCTTGCAATCATTCCTGTAACTTTCAAAGGGAATTATCAAAACTTGCTGTATAATCACAAAAAAATATATGTAGAAATTGTCTTGGATGTAACTGTCTCTCTTCTTGGTAGTTTCTGGATGGTGGCATGCAGTGAGATGCTCACAAGGGACAAAACCTCGACATCTGCTTGCGGTTATGGAAGTGGTTTTGTTCATTTTCACTCTCAGGAGATTTCTAAGAGTATTTCTTAAGGCTCTTAATTTAGCAAAACACCATGCTGTGGAATCAGTAGTGTTGAGATGCTTTGCATCTCCTGTTCACAGAAATGAAAGTAATCTTGAACTGCTGCAAGGCACAGTGATGTGTCTCAGTTATCCGGTTTAGGAAGTTAATGTTAACAATCTCATCAAGTTTCATTGCAGCATGTTTTCCCTAGTGCTTTTAATGTTCATTTTGTGCTTGAGAATCCAGTTATGCTTACATATCAAAAAGAGCAGCGCTGTTGATTCAAGGAAAAGACTCAGTGTTGAATAATCACTCACGTTTTAGCCAAGTTCCTGTCCAAATTTATATACTACACTACATCAAAAAAAAAAAAGAAAAAAAGACTGTTTATAATTGTGGAAAGTAGTTGTTTTGTTTTGTCTTTAACACACTGAAATTGCCTGCTTTATCTGTCTTAGAGGTAATTTAGCTGTGATTTTGGAATTAACATTTTGGGGTTATTTTTCCTCACTATGGCTAGAATCTTATATCTAAAAGCATATTTTGATGCCTGTGACTTTTCCAGGTTTATTCACTGTACTGATGACTCCCCTGATCCTTCCTTGAACTATGAGGTAAGACCTTCTGTATGATTTCTAGGTTAACTTCATTGAATTATATGTGGGCAGGCGGCCACTTGTGCTTGAGTATGTGCCCAGAAACAATTTTTTGTTTGTTTTGTGTTGCTTGGGAAGTGTGGCTAAGAACTGGAGGTCATTAGGTATTCATTTAGTCGTGGGTCAGAGTCAAGCTGAAGTTCAGATGTGTGAAGCTTCCTTGCAGCTTTCTGTTGTCATCTGTCTGGTTTTGCCGGGAAGGTGAAGCTCAATAGCCAAGAGTCATATGTTCCCTATAACATGCTTCTTGGGAACATCACAGCTGAAGTTACTAAGGGAAGCTAGCTGTAGTGGCTGGGGTTTGTAGCTCATTACTAAGAACTGAGATGGTCTATATTATCTCATTAGATGCGCTTTCTGCTGCATTAAAATATTTAGTTAGCGACTCAGGTATTGGGTTAAACAGTTCTTGTGGTGCTGTCAGTTTTATGGTAGCATATAGTTATGCCTCTGATCATTCTTATGTAAATACGGCTTTTGTCATCATCCTTTGCGTTTAAAAGGGCTTTAGGAAAGTGCATGAGCACTGTTTAAAGCACTATTTTAACGGGCTTTAAGGATACAGAAGAGTTTTTCATGTTTACATTGTAGTTTGGAACATCATCTTTGGTTACTGATTTATTTATTTATTCATTTATTATGTACTGCAGTTGATAGTGCTGGGAGTTTGCAGTGCCCACAAGCAGTAACTGAGACCCTTGAAAGAATGGATGCATCTGAATGCTTCAATTTAGAAAAAGCAGAGACTGTGTTGGAGATATGCTTTAATTACCAGGCATTCTCTCCTATTCATAATAGTTTGGTTACTATATTGTTCCCGTGTCCTTACTTTAACCAGTTTGTGCTTTCAAAGGCATCACAGAATTCTGCTTGGGTTTATGCCACAATAGAGGTTGATCTGGTTCAATTTAATCCTGCCCGTCAGCTCTTTTGACTAGAGACCAACTTCCTGCCAACTCCATGGCAGATATATTGTGTTGTACAGTTTTCTGTTTTCCATGCTTTATCATTAATGCAACTTAGAAGTTGTTACATAAATAATTTCACGTTTAAATTCTGTACATAGTGGAAGAGCACAGGATAACTAAGGTAGGAATGGGCCTCCTTTAGTTATGAAAACCTCAGTGACTGGAGGCTGTTCCACCCCACTGAGAGGGCTGTTGAGATGCTGGACTGTCCTTGTGGTAAAAAAAAGTTTCTTCCTCTGGCCATTCTGAACTTTCTTCTTTCAACTTGCAACTTCTCATTTTCCCTTGAAGGACTTCATGACCATCTGACGTAGTCAGTGCTAGTGGCCCATTTTCTGAGCAGTCAAAGAGGTCTTATGCATATAACAACTATATTCAGGGGTCTTGAAACGTGAAACTCCAGATGTGTATATTGACAACATAGCATGCACCAAACATGTGATTGTGGGAAGAAGTGGCATTTATTAAGTTGTTTTCTGGGCATCAGTGTTTAAATACATTGGCCTTCAGAAGAGGGGGCTCTAAATTGGGAAGTTATTGCCTGTTAGGATAATTTTTGCATTCTCATCATGTATAAATTAATACTAAGTCAAATTCTTTTGAGTATTTCCTAAGATAATTCTATGAATTGATCTTGTGGATGACAGCCTTGCCAATGGCTGTGGGGTCTTTAAGGTCCCTTCCAACCCAAGCCATTCCATGATTGTATGAACTGCAGGGTAAGATTGTCTTGTTGTCTTATATCAGAATTAACATCAAGAGATTGTCTTACTATTGCAGCAAAACTGTTTAAAGTTATAGAAGATATCCCTTTAAAAAAAAAAAAAAAGTTACCCTCTGAAACAATATTTTGTCATTTCTTTTCCCTTTGTAGCTTGTTCTTCGCAAATGGTGTGAACTAATTCCTGGTGCAGAATTCAGATGCTTTGTCAAGGAAAACAAGCTTATAGGTGAGAATTATTTTAGAGATTGAATTATTAGATGAAGCTCTTAGAAATTTCTCTGATTTATTGAATCAATGCTGAATCTGAAGACGCTTCTTCCTTAGCACACCCAGTTTGGGAATTAATGTTTCTCTTCTGTCTGTAATTTTAAATGTGCCATGCCAGTTTTCTCTCTCCACAGTCTTTAAAAGCCTGATGCCATAGTAAGCCCAACATGACAGTGGGAATATGCTTGGTTCTAATTGTTAATTCAGGAACTTCACCCAAAGGCTGTTTTGGAAGGGATTCCTTTATATTCACAGGACAATTTAAATCATACCCAACTTGCAGAACGAATTTAGAGGCAGTAGGTTGTTGATTAAACGTGACCACACTTGGATGTTAAGTGCAGAAAGTTGTGGAGGTCAGCATATATCCAAAGGTGTACAGTGTGTCTGAATTCAAACTACATTCCATGTATTCTTCTAGATACATTGAGTAGCCTCTCCTGTAACAGGAGCCTAGACACCTACGGCACGTACAGGTGCTTGAACTGAGGAGTTTAATTTCAGCCAGAGTACCACTCTGGAGTTTGAATTCCTTTTTGATGTGTGCTACCATGGAATCTTTAGAGGATGAACAGAAATGAGAATGGTACAGGATTGGACAGCGTAACAGTCCTTAAGAAGAAAATTCTGCTTGAACTCTTCTTAAAAGAAAATGTTGTAGCAGTGATGTCGCAAAGCTGTAATCCGGAATTAATGGGAAGGAAAGTGATTTTATTTTTCTCTAAAAGAAAAGCAAGTTTGTTCACTTCTTGTCCCATACCTACATATTCACAAGCACCAAGATGGACACATGTAAGTGATATGTCCAGGATTCCTCATAACAGTACAGTGGTGAAGGGATATTATGTAGTCCTTGTTGTTTCTCCTGGCATCTTCAAGCACAATTACTACATGTTAGTACAGCACATTCCTTTTTGTACCTTTTAGGAGTTGTCAATTATTTCTCTCCATCCTGCCCACCCTAATTCAGTCACTAGAAATTTCCTTCCTGACCTTTGTCTCTAGATCAGGGTGTTCTATGAACTGCATGAAGATTTCTTTGGGATCTGCTAATCTGGGTGCTGTCTGTTCACACCAGTTGCAGGCTTTATTGCACTTTCTTATAACAGAGTTTATTTTGCTAATAGCTGAGATTATCCATTAATCCTGTATTACTTAATGGTATTGATGTAACTTCTTGAAAGAGGAAGAGCTGAATCCTGTCCTGTTAGGTAATTCTCTGATTCTATTCAGCCTTGAGAAGAGAAGGCTCTGAGGTGACCTGAGAGCAGCCTTTCTTTCAGTATCTAAAGGAGAGCTACAGGAGAGAAGGGGACAGACTGTTTAGCAAGATCTGCTGTGATAGAGCAAAGGGAAATGATTTAAAGCTTAAAGAGAGTAGATTAGGTTAGATGTACAAAAACGGTGTGGGTGGTGAGGCACAGGAACAGGTTGCCAGAGATGTGATGCATGCCCCATCCCTGGAGACATTCAGGGTGAGGCTGAATGAGGCTCTGAGTGACCTGATCTCACTGTAGATGTCCCTGTTCATTGCAGAGGAGTTTGACTAGATGATCTTTAAAGGTTCCTTCCAACTTGAACAATTCTATGATTCTAAGTGCTGCTGGAACACAACTGCCAGTGATGTGCATCACTGAAATAAATTCTGAAACATTTGAATGTAGATCTATTACAGAATGAGTATGTGCGCATAATATATATGCTTGAGAGAGTGATATTTACTTTCAAATACCCCAAAGCATTTGTACTCTGCTTAATTAAACGTTCTGCACATTGCATTACTAAGTTTTGAAACCTGGGGAATTTACCAGTGTGGTTTTTGTTGTTGTGTTTTTTTTTGTTTTTTTTTTTACAAGTGCACCAACTGCATTTCCTAAGATACTTTCACGGGGTTTTTTCCACAGCACGTTCCCATGCTCTTAAAATTAATGAGCCTGTCAGTCAAGCTAAGGCGTGATACTTGCGAAGTGTAGTGAATGCTTTTCCAGTTAGACATCTGCATCCCCTGCAGCGCCGCCATCTCTTGCTTTTTGTTTTTAGGCTTAAGAGTTGCAGTGGTATTCGTAATTCAAAGTTCCACTGATGATGTAAACTTTATATGAAGTTTTTGGAAGAGAGTCTCTTTGGAGTTGGTCAGCGTTGTCCTAAAGTAAGGCTTAGTTTCTGTGTTTTATGTATGGTTAAAACAGTACGCTGCCATCGGTGATGCATCTTCTGTGGGGGATTCTGGCTTTTTTTCTCCATAAATACTTTATGTTACTCATCTTGCAGTGAGGCGTAGGGCTTAATTTGACATTTGTCCAGCAGAGTATTGCAGTGGCTTATGTTGACATATCCTGTATGAGAGCTTTTGTCATTTAAGGTCTAATCCTGTTGATGTTGACATAAACTATCATCTTGTATTCAAACAAATGCCTGAAACGAAGTGCTTTTGGTGTAGTTGGGATGATTTATCTAAGAAAGCCATCAGATAGGCACAAAGATACTGGACTGTGTGTCACTTTGTTGATTTTAGGATTTAAGGTTTCAACTCTAGTGTCTTATCAAACAGGTATGTGTTATTCCATGCTTAGCGAGTAGGTTAAATGGGAGTCTTTATGGTACTTTCAATTCTGTCCTCTTTGCTAATCTGCAAACCTGGCCTCTCCCCCTGTCATTTAGCTCTTCCAAATGGAAGTGCTTAACAAAAGGTTTTTCACCAGAGTTAACAGGGTGAATGAAACTGAAAGGACAAGACAACAACTGGAAATGTAAACTCTGCAAAGATTACTTCTGAAACTCACTTAAAAACGATGAGAGTGTGTGCGTATAAACTGAGGTTCACCAAGCATAGGGCAGAACTGTACAAGGAGAAAGTTTGTAATGGCAGTGCTTCCAGTACTGGAGAATAAAACCAAACAGCAGGTCATTGCTAATGGTTGAAACCTGGGGGAACCCTGTCTTTTGGAATAGTGATGATAATGTGTGTACTCTGACAACTGCGTTCTGTGTGATTGTTTTTTGTATTTGTTTGCTTTTTCCATGTCTAAAGCCCTTCATAATCAATTATATTTTTTGACAGGTATATCACAGAGGGACTACACTCAGTACTATGACCATATCTCTAAGCAGCATGAGGAGATCTGTAGATCAATACAGGAGTTTTTCAAGAAACACATACAGTATAAATTCTTGGATGAAGATTGTAAGTATCTTCAGACTTCAGTTAGAAAAGGGAAGGTAGGGAGGGGAGGAGGGTGTTGATGAAGGTTTTTAAGGACATTCTGCACTTGTAGTCACAAAGACTTAAAGAGTTTTTGTTTGATTACTGGTGTGTTTGCTTGCTGTTTGTTTTTTTTAAAGGCTTTTTCCCCCCGCCCCCCATGCTTGTTTCTAAATAAGAAAAAGTCAGCATCTGAGTAACAGGGTAAGAAATACTTAACAAAAAGCATTCAATATTAAAGAAAAATATTTATAAAGATATTTTGTGCTAAATATTGGTGTATTCTCTAAAGAAAAGATCTGGAAGTTTATTTTCAAGAACTTATACAAATTTCTATTAGAATATTGATGTACAGCATTTTGCCTGCTCAAACTTTTGAATGGTATTTGATGAGATTCTGCTACACCTAGGCAACCTAATTAAATTGTCTGAGTTTGAAAACATGAAATCCTTTACAAATTTTATCAGTAATAATCTCACTAAACCATGTCAGGAAACTAAGATAGTGTTTTGTTGTGACGTGTGATCAGGATGGGTGAAAAATAAGATGAAGAAAGTTAAATTGCTCTGGCATGGACCAGCGCTCAATTTAGTAAAATACATGCACATAAGAATTGTCTGTCAGTCGTGTTGTCTTTCCTAAAAGTTTCACTACTCAACCATTAGGTAAGCTTTGAGCATGGTTAATAATTTTATTGAGTAACCATGGCACTCAAATAGATCTGTTCTGACTTTCTGAAAGGATTCCTTCTGATGCCAGTCTTTTTTTATTGGTGTTTTAAAAAAATGTGGCTCTGCACGATTCCTTTATTTCAGTCTGGATATAATACGTATAATTATTATACTAATTTATCACATCTGTAGCCCTAACATTTTGAAGTAAAATCAATCATACAGATCTGACATTATGATTACTGTTTTAATTTTCCTCTGTGTCCCAACATAATTTCAGGCTGTATGTAATCAGCTGATAGATAATAATTCAGGACACTATTTTTAGAAATTGATGCCCAGATTTCAGTTCTGAAACTGCTGCCTAGTGAACTGAAAGGTCTGAAGCAGTATCCTGTGTAGAGCAGGTTAAACTGTGCCATCCGAATTACCTTCTAGGGAAATGAGGTTTCAGGGTCACCTTATGGGATGGAGATTTGTTAACCTTTTGGTCTTGGGTATTAAACATGGGTAACCCTTCCTGCTGCAGAGAAATGTCATGCAGAAAACATTTTCTGCAGGCTTTTTTTTTTCCCCCATACCTTCCCCACCCAAAACCATATCCCTGGATCCCCTGCCTAGCAGCATATGTGTTGTTAACAATGAAAGTCTGCGTTTGTTTGCCTTCAGAAGGAAAGGTATTGGAGCTCTTTCCCTGACTCCTTGCTTCGCTGGGGCTTTCAGTGCTGTTTGCTCTGCTTTTTCCAGTTGGTCTGTTAGTATCTCCAGATGGAAGAATTGAGTCAGAGCAGCTGAAGCACTGCAGAGTTGGAGCAGTAAGATAACAGATGGGCGAATGCATTCTAAATAATTTTAAATGGTGTTGGAGCCTTCTAAAATGCTTTCATAGGAGGCCAGTGAAAACAGTCCTCCAAAGGTATTGATGCTCGCCACAGAGCCACACCTTCACTTGCCCTCAGTTCTGAGCAATTGCAGGTAAAGTTTTACTCCAGTCTCCATGGCACTCAGCTCACTTCTTCTAAGGTGGTCCCTAAAGAAGGAGCAGTGCAAATTTTCCTCTCTGTTTGCTGTTTGTCAGTGTCTTAAATTAGTCGCCAATATGCAATCAGTCTTAATGGGGTTGTAAATCCCACTCAGCCTCAGTGATTAACGATCACTGCTGCCATAGGCTTGCTCCAAGCTGACAGGCATTGTTTTACAATGGAACTCAGATGAAAAGGTTTTCTGTTGTACACAGTACAAGCAACGAGTTCAGCTGAACAGCTGTGGAAGAAATCTGGGGCTGCTGTGTTTATCCTGGCATTGGTGACTTAGCCACTGAGGGCTTGTCTTACTGAGAAAATCACAGCACTTAATTCTAGAGCATCATTTTAAATTGACGTAACTGAGCTTTTGCAAGAAGATTTTTAGGCCTTATGGTCAAAAACAATGGTGTGACTGGTTTTGGCCCTGAGTTTTGCCGTAGAGCAGCCAACTTTGCACAAAGCATGAGGTTAAGCTGCTGAGTAGCTTTACATACATGGACACCATCTATCAACTTGTCTGCTACTGACAGGCAGCTTCCTGAGGAGCTGCTGGGTCTCAAGTGTTCTTCAGTCATATCCTGAGTTTAGTTTATCTTATGTGAATTGGGACATCTCTTAGCTGAAATATTCCCTTCCTCATTTGTGAAGGAAGTGACAATACAGCATTTGTCTGAGTTTTTTCTAATTCTGGCTTTTCTTTCCTCTGCTGAACTGGTACCATTTCTGCGTGCAGTCGTGCTTGAATGCTTATCTGTAGGTTTTTCCATAGTTGGATAGAAAGACAAAAGTTTGCTTAACAATACAGAGCAGAGGCTAATAGATAGATAGAAGCATGTAGGGAGATTTATGCTTAATTAACCAATGGGTGTGGCAACAATGTAACTACGCAAGGCAGCTTGACTTAAATCGCTGAGTAGCAGAGATTCTTTGAAAGAGCTGTTGATAACCAGTAGGTGTGCAGTGTCTGCTCTGTGTTACTTTAAACATAGCCCTTTCGGTGCCTCATCCTCAGCATGACCACTGACCCCTTTGTTCCTGCAACCTGTTTGTCTTGTTATCTGTTAAGTCCTAATCTTTTTGAAGCAGGATCTTTCTCTCATTAAATGTTTGTGTGATGTCTATTACGGTGGAGGCCTATCTTTCCGTGAAATGTCTCAGTTCTGCTGTAAAACAAGCAGCAGTAATGTAGGTGATAAGCTTTTCTGTATGCTAAGAGTTTATCTTATGATCTCCATTGGGAGGAAAAACGAGCAAAACAAGCCAGAATTAAATGAAAAAGCCCAGCAGACACTCAATCAGTGTATTAACGATAGTCCTTGAAAATTTTCAACTTCCTCTTGGAAATTAACCTAATTCTGGCTTGCAGTTCTTTAGATGTATTGACGTTGCCAATTGTGTATCGTACACAAGTATCTGTTTAGAATCACAGAATGGCTTGGGTTGGAACGAACCTCACAGATCATTAAGTTTCAACCTCCCTGCCTCAGGCAGAGTTGCCAACGGATAGATCAAGTACTAGATAGGGTTGCCCAGGGCCCTATCCAACCTGGTCTGAAACACCCCCAGGGACAGGGTATTCAAAACCTCTCTGGGCAGCCTGTTCCAGCACCTCAGCATCTCCTCAAAGAAAAACTTCCCTCTGACATCTACTCTGAATCTCCCTTCCTTTCATTTAAAACCATTTCCCCTTGTCTTATCATTATCTCTCCATGTAAAAAGTTGATTTCCCTCCTGTTTATAATCTCCCTTTAAATATTGAAAGGCCGTAATGAGGTCTCCCTGCAGCTTTCTCTTCTCCAGGAGAGTTTTAGACATCATCTGTGAAATTGTATCTTTCAAGGTTAACTTTTTTTTCTCTCTTTTTCAGTTGTTTTTGATGTGTACCGAGACAGCAGGGTAAGTGAACAGCAGTTTATTTCCTTAGTAATTAATTGTTTGTTCAGTGGATGCTATAGCTGAAACCCCAGAGAGGGGAATAAAAAAATAGCTTCATCTTCCTAGAAGTGATCCTGGCAAAAAAAAACAAAAAAAAAAGAAAAAGAAAAAAGCTACCTGGTTTTATCATGCTGTTCCTGAATTCCTTTTCAATGTTTGATACTGTCAATGGAGGGTGATAGACTTAGGGTTGTGAGTATGTCTTTGCCATTGATGTAATTATTCAGTAAATATCTTCTTCCAGACAAGTAGTCTGTCTTCAAGCACATAACTTTGGCTTCAGCTACAGCTGTGTCTAAATTTGTGTGTCCAGAGGAGGGCCATGAAGACGATCAGAGGGCTGGAGCACCTCTCCTATGAAGAAAAGTTGAGAGATATGGGTTTGTACAGCCTGGAGAATAGAAAGCTCTGGAGAGACCTCTTAGTAGCCTTCTAGTGATTGGAGGGAGCTTAGAAACTAAAGGGAGACTGACTTTACAGTCTGCTAGTGACAGAACAGGGAGGAATGTCTTTAAACTAGAAGTCAGATGGTAGGAAGATGTTCTTTACTCAGGGGTGGTGAGGCGCTGGCACTGCTGCCCAGAGAAACTAAGGGATGCCCCATCCCTGGAGGTGTTTAAGGCCAGGTTGGATGGAGCCCTGAGCAGCCTTAGCTGGTGGATGGCAACGCTGTCTGCAGCTGGGCTTGGAACTCGATGATCTTTAGGGTCCCTTCTAACTCAAGGCATTCTATGATTCTCTGAATTGCGTTCTATTGAAGGCAATTTAGATGTCTTTTTTTAAGATGGATACTTAATATTGTGCAATATCACCAGACGGGATGCCATTTAGGGGAACCTAGGCAGGCTTGAGCAGTGGGCCCAGGAGAACCTTGTGAGGTTCGAAAAATACAAGATCTTGCATGAGGGTTGAGGCAACCATCACTACCAATACAAACTGGGGGATGAAAGGATTTAGCACAGCCCTGCTGAAAAGGACTTGGAGGTACTGGTGGACAGGAAGCTGGACGTGAGCCAGCAACGTGCCCTTGCAGCCCAGAAAACCAACTGTATTCTGGACTGCACCAAAAGAAGCATGGCCAGCAGGGCAAGGGAGGTGATCCTGCCCCTCTACTCTGTGCTGGTGAGGCCTCACCTGGAGTACTGCGTCCAGATGGGGAGTCCTCAGTAGAGGAGAGACATGGAGCTGTTGGAGTGCATCCAGAAGAGGGCCACAAAAACGATCCAAGGGATGGAACACCTCTCCTATGAGGACAGGCTGAGAGAGCTGGGGCTGTTCAGTCTGGAGAAGAGAAAGCTGTGAGTTGACCTGAGTGTCGTCTTTCAGTATCTAAAGGGGAGCTACAGGAAAGAAGGGGACAGACTCTTTAGCAGGGTCTGTGGTGACAGAACAAGGGGAAATGGCTTCAAGCTTAAAGAGGATAGATTTAGGTTGGATATGAGGAAGAAGTCTTTTACAGTGAGGATGGTGAGGCACTGGAACAGGTTGCCCAGAGATGTTGTTGATGCCCAATCCCTGGAGGCTTTCAAAGCAAGGATGGGTAAGACCCTGGGCAACCTGATCTAGCTGCAGGTGTTCCTGTTCATTGCAGGGGAGTTGGACTAGATGGCCTTTAAAGGTTCCTTCCAGCTCTAAGGATTCTATGATAAATAGTTTAAATGAAGCACTGCTCACTCTATTTAGTGCCTACTGTAGATGCTTTTGACAGAAATGTATCTGAATGCTCAGCCAGAATTAGTAGGATATTTCAAAAAACGAAGAGGGTGATGTTTTGCTCACTAAAAGAAATTCAGTAGATTCTTAGCAGTTTTGTTTGAAAAAAATCATCCCTATAGCATCCGAACTCATTGAAGTTAATCATTTCTTCAGGGTGTTCTTCAGAAGTTGAAAAATAACTCTTAATCTAGGATACAAAGGAGTGATCATCAAAAGAGTATATGATTGTTGTATTCCCAGTGTGAAGCAGATGGAAGCTATTTTTTTCTGTTCAAATTGTTCCAGTTGTGGTTCTGAGTGCTGAGCAAGTTGGAGCACTGAACATCCAGATAGTGACAGAATGGGGAGAAACATCCCATCCTAGCTTGAAATGCCAGCCACCTTCACTTCTCTTAGTGTCAGCCGATAGAAGGGGGTCATGCAAACTGTGCTCTAACAGCACATGCATATTGTCTTAAAGGAATCCACAACTGAAAAATCCAAAAGCTGATTTTAGGAATGACGTACAGTCAGTGAGTTAAGTTAGGAGTATTTGTTGTAGGTCCTTATACAAACTTTGAATTCCGCTGAAGTATTTTGTAATTGTGTAATAGTAAATCATGCCATGGTTTGCGAAACAGAAATGTGTGATGTGGAAAATTACTGTATTGTTACTCAGCACAGCTTTCACCGTAAGTACCTAAAATCAGGCTACAGGCTAAAAGCAGCCATGCTGAATGGCATGTGAAACTTACCTGCCTGGACTCAAATCGTTGCAATTGAGGATGCTGTCAGACAAAACAAGAAGCAGTGCTTCAGCATCTACCCAGGTCCTGCTTTTGGGTACTCCGCCTCACAGCTGAAGTGCAAAGACAGTTTATTTAAGTAAGAGGCTTCAGCCTCTGTGATCTCAAATGAACAGTGTTTCTTCATCTGTCAGGATAAAATATATCTGTTTGTAGATAACTCTCAGTGCCTTCTACCCTTGAGTCTTGTAAACTGCCGGATAATCCTTTGTGTGTCAAATCCTCCTCCTTTCACGCATACTTCTGTGGTTTGCAACTGTATTATTCATTGCTCCCTTTGTATGTGAGATATAGGCAGTGAAAGAATATCGGGTGTTGCTGAGTCTGATTAATTTCCATAGCCCATGCTCTTCCTCAGGCTGGTTGCATGGCAACCTCACCTACAGAGTGAGAAAAATGTCCAATGTCTGCTTATTTTTTAAGTTCTTTCAACTCTAAAATAATCAGCTTGGAGAAGCTTGTTTCCTTACTGTGGCTGTGAAAGAGAGCAAACCACTCCACGCTTTCTGTAGTTGCTTGAGAGGCTGCAGAATAGTCTGCCACGGGTCCAGCTTATTGAGGTGAAGGATGGCAGTGCCCTGGTTTGAGAGCAAACTTTTCTGTGGCTGACCTTTCCTTTTACTCTCTTCACTGAGCTCTTCTGAGCTAGCACTTGGTTTGGCAGACAGTCCTTCTTTTAAGGCAGAAAGGCTGTCTTACAGTTTTCAAAGCTGGATGATCTGGATACCTGGCCCTGGAGAGGTCATGTAGGAGGACCAGTAGCCTGTTCCCATTTGGATCTGCTTTTTCTTGTGCGACAGCTGACAAGCCTGGGATTCAGCTCTGCTGTTGCTTTTGGTAATACTAGAACCTAATATAGAACCTAATAATAGAACCTCTTATAAGTTCTACACCTTGTAACCGTGTTCAAGACGAAGTCACTGTGTTATGGAAGATCGGAGCGAAGGTCCAGGCCGCTGCAAATTCACATCTCTTCTTGTTAACATGCAAACCAGCACTAGCATCTATCTGCCTCGTGAGCTTTGTCACTGTGCTTGCAGGTGCAGCTGGAGCTAGGGAAATGTAACAGTTTGGTTTGCATTTTATCTTTTAACGTCCTTTAAACAGTCTTTGTCATAAGCATTTCCTTTCAGCAGCGTGCTGCTTAACGCTTCAGAAAAACAAAACATGAAGCTGTCATGAGATGGTAAATCTGTCGGCTCCTGTTCTAGGATGAGGAGAAAAAGAAATGTTATGTAATAACATGGGGTTTTTTCCTCTCCAGATAAGAACAGCCTTGCTTCTCTGGCTTGTGCATTTCTGTTCTCTCATATGGTAAAGATTACTAATACCAGAAGACTGCAGATAAATAGCTTTACTACTGCTCTTTAGATACACAGTGCGTATAAAACTTGAATGAGTATTTAATCTTGAGAAAATACGGTTTAGTTACTCACCCAGAGTGATGTACATTCCCTTTAATGAAGCCTGAGGAGGGGACATTTAGTTTGTTTGCCACTTTTCATCAATTTGCAACTAATGGAGCTCAGTGTAGATTTAAGATGGTCTCGAGGTGTTGTCGTTGGAGTACCACTGTCTGCAGAGAGGGAGAAACGCTGCTGGGGTGCTCACAGAAACCAGATGTTGCTTCCAGTAGTCAAAAACGTTTTTCAGGTTTTTTTCTCACGTACCTCTCTCCCCTAAGGAAACGATCTTTAATTCCTCTTTAAGGAAAAGTTTCATGTGTTTGGGGTGAGGAAGAGTCTCTGAGAGAGCCTTTCATGGGAGAATCCTTTACTGAGTGTAAACATTTCTGATGCAAGGAAGGATTCTCTGAACTGCAGAATGAACTTTGCCAGCCGTTGCTTGTGTCTGTGATTAAATTGGTTCATTAACTTGTTTTTCTAGAGTGATCTGAATTTCACATTCCTCCTCCTGGTGCCTTGGAGCTAACGAGATGTCCCCATTAGCGAAAGTAAAACCTTGCTTATAATGAGAGTTTGTGACTGTGTTTCTGGGAGAAATATAGATGGAAAATGATAGCAGAGCTTGCCCCTTTTTGCTGTCTGTGGTAGTGGTGTCAATTTTGGTTCAGAGGGTTTTGCAATTTAGCCATGTGGGTCTGTGCTGCTCCACTCTTCCAAAACAGGTAAGAAACAGTTCAGGTCTGTGTCCTTGCCTTTCCCAGCTTCTTTTGTAGCTGTCTGGTTTTAGCACTGCTCTTACAGTTCACTGGCTTCTTAAAACTTGCTTTGAGACAGCTGTACCCCATTGATCTACCCTGGGAGAGGGAGACCTGTGTAGGCCTGTATGCGGTCAGCTTGCTGTGTTGGCACAGCTCCCATTTACAAGAAATATCACTGGTTTCATCTGTGGTGGGACTTCCCCAACCTGCATTAGTAACTCAGTATAGATGGTGACAGACTGTTTTTAGCCTCTAGCATTTCTTTTCTCTGCTGTTGTATGAGTTTCTATTTGTTTCTTACTCTGCAGCACTTAAATGCCTGTGAGTGTGGCTTAGGTGGTGTGGGTGGAAGTCTCCATGTTACTCTATGACTGAAGGCTTCAAAGGAATCTATGTGTTAGAAAACAGATGGCTGTAGTATAGTAGTTAAAGATACACTGAAGTTTGCATCAAGATAGGAAGGATCTTTTAAAGACAGAAGATCATTCGGGAAGGAGGGGGAGCAAAAGAAAGCAAAATTTTTTAGTAACTGCATGGTTCTCAGGTGTGATTTCCAGTTCCAATTGGTCTTTGATAAACAAAGTAAATCCCTTCAGTCCCACTGATGTTTCAGAAACCTTTGTCTGCCTGTTTGGTAGGTCTGCTTTCTTCCGTATGTGGCAGGTGTTTTGCTAGTTCTCAGTACCACCTGCATTCATATTTCATTATGAAGTTTTTGTTTTATTCGATGACATTTCCTTGGGTAAGAAGAGGTGCAACTTCAGCACAGGGCATCTCGAGATGGCTCAAGGAACACAGGTTCTTTCTTGCTCCTTGGCAGACTTCTGTTACCTTTAAGAAGTCATGTCAGTCTCTCTGCTTACATTCTTCAGTTGTAAAATAGGCACGCTCTTGTGCACTCTACCAGAACTATTCGACATGAATATGTCAAAAATATGGCAGGAGAAATTAGTCTGGATTACTAAAGGTTATATTAAAAATAAGCCCTTGTGGTTTTTTTAACCTATGCAGCATCTTTCAGCTTTCATGATCTCCACCAGCATATTTCAGACCTTGCTCTGTATTTTTTTTACAATCCCTTCTGAGAGCAAGAACTGCAATCCTTTTAGGCTGCTGAATGTATAGGAGTGGCAAGGTGGCTTTTGATGGAAAGCAAAATACCTGGGTTTTATTTCTTTAGATTTTTTTCTCTCCCTTGTTCATGCTGTCTGGGGATCACGGATGACTTCTGTGGTTTCACCCTTGCATAGAACTGCACATTGTGTAGAGCTGAATTCAGTTTATTTGAGCTGTCTGATCTTCTGCCTAAAATAATAATAGTAATGATAAAAATATTAGGTCAGAGCTTGCTGTGTTTTAAAAACTGCTTGCCTAATATAAAGTGTATTACAATATTTTCAGTGTGTAAGAACAGATGCTTTCGGATTTGACATCCATTTTTGTCTCTAAAGACAGGCATATTACAGTAGTATAAGCGCATGCGTGTTCTGGCTTTATTTAAAACTATGTGACTTGTTTCAATTCCTCTGTTGTTACATTGCAGGGTAAGATTTGGTTAATAGATTTTAATCCATTTGGAGAAGTAACAGACTCACTGCTGTTTACGTGGGATGAACTGACCTCTGGCAGAAATCTGAAAGGTGACCAAAATGAAGGGGAAGCAACAGAACAGGTACAGCTCTGCTGCTGGGGAAGCTGGCTAGCAAATCCAGAAGGCATTATGGCCTCCGCTGCTTCTTTTTTCATACCTGAATTATGGTGCTAGTCCCATTGAAGTAAATGAATGTCCTCAGCTCTTGAAATGTAAACTCTTTGTGAGTAGAATCAATCTATCTTTCTGACAGTAGTTTATCTCAGTAAGTAGCACCTGCTAGTATTAAATGCCTACAGGGGAATTTGTAGTTCAAACCATACAAGCCGATATTGCAGTTTTGACCTCACTGTGAGGAAGATGCCCTGAAACTTGCTTTTACTCAGCTCTAATGCATTTTAAATTTCTTCAATTCTTTTCAGTTTCTTTTAAAATCTGTTGCTTTTCTGTTTATTTGCTTGAAGTTCTGCTTTGTTTCTGGTATCTGTTGTATAATTTCCATGAGTTCTAGATTTCTGTTTTTTTGGGAAGCAAGAAGAAGCTGAAGTTCTGTGCCTTGATATTGAATGCTGTCTGGGGCGCTTTGTCCTTTGGTTGCACTCACTGGACTTGCAGAGCAGTGCTTTTTTTTTTTTTTTTTTTTTTTAATCCCTGTTCCAAGCTGCATTCTCTGTGTGAAAACAAATAACTACCCGTTAATTTGGAGAAAGGAAGAACCTTTAATTTGTTTTCCAGCTTCTTCCTTGTTGTGTGACTGAGACAAGTCCTCATATCTAAATGGGTTCTTGTGTGGCTGGATAGAAGAGAGAAACAGTGTGTGTTACTTGATCTTGTGAAGTACTTGCTATTTGTCTGAGGGATGACTAGTCAGATACTGTGGGCTTCTCTTTGTAACTGTAACCAAAGTGACATTATTGAGCTTATTTGAGCTTTGCTTTAGTTCCATCACCATTTTTGTAACACACTGAAAGGGAAATAAACTGTGCTATTTTCTCTTAGTCTCATGGCTCATGAAAATCCAGCGAACTCTTCTGCTAAAAGCAGCGTCTCCCTTGTTAAAGCATATTTCCAGTTCCAGCTTTCCATGGAGCACCTGAATTTTGTTTTGTTGATTTATTTTTCTGGGTGCCAAATGCTTTACATGATTTTTCTGGTGTAAGCCTGAATGAAAAGTAGAATGACTTTTCATGCTGAAGTGCATCCATGTAATAGAATCTGTTGTAAAGTTACTGAGCTTCCTTTACAATGAAGTTACCCACTGCCATGCAATCAGCAATTGTATTGCTTGCCAGTTCTAGAGTATCTTAAGTATACAATACATTAAAATGAAATTTATATTAAGTTAAACCTGTTGCTGGAATTGAGAGTTTAGAGATACTTCTGAATGTTGTGTAGAGGTATTTTTACCTTCAGTGAATAAATTGGTCAGAAAGCTTAGGTCATAGTTTTGATAATGCAAACATGGGTTTAAAGAAGGAACATATGAACAGGGGCTTAGAGGAATTACTGTAAACTTTTTCTTTTACATAGTCACATGGATTTCCTGATAGCTCCATTGCTATGGCACCATTATAAATATAAACATTAAACACATTTCTACAGTGTTTCATTTTTTTTTTAGCTTTGAAGTGAGGAAATGAACGTATTTGACTGTTACTAACATTTTGACTCTTGCTTTTAATTGTACAGTTTTTCATGACGAAATATAAAACTATTTTAAAAGTGCAAGGTTAGCTGACTGAGTGCTAAATAAGCTCTTCTGCTAGGTGACTCAGACGCTATAATGGAGGAGTTCAAATGATTTTCCTGGTTTTACTCATGGATGCTTTTTGTATTATCCATCATCCTTTTCCAAAGGACTATCCAGTTTTCCGTTGTACGAACAGTCAAGTTACTGTCCAGCCCAGCCCATACCTGAGTTATCGACTGCCGAAAGATTTTGTGGACCTGTCTACAGGAGAGGATGTTCACAAATTAATTGACTTTCTTAAACTGGTAAGAAGTACCAGAAAATTTTGACTTACTATCCCTGTAAAGTGGTAACATCTAAGTGCCTGCAACTGCTTTCGTAATTAGCATAGGTTACATATGTACATAAATAAAACCACCCATACATTTTATGTATGCGTGCATGTATTTTCTTTCCTTGATGAAGAACAAGCTTTCTTTTTGATCTCGCTTCTCTGAAATAATGCTATCTTTAGGGGAAGCAATGAGCGTAGTTTGACAAATCACACTCAAGAACCTTGTGGGTTTTTTCTTATTGAAATGTAAATACAAATGTAGTCTAAATGGAAATGTATTTATTTATTTTTAATAGCTGAAGTTGTTGCATCTAAGAACTTCTTTAGAAGTTACAAGATAAATATGTTAGGAAAAATGCAATTCCTTTTTTCCTTTAATAACAGTGACAAGAAAGTGTGGGGAGAGAAGGCAGATTGCCTTCATCCTGACTACTGACTTCTACCAGTTAGTTAATTGAGGGTGCAAATCTTGTTCTTTGCTGTAAATAAAATCTGGTAGTTTGGGATGAGGGAGAGAGCTGTTACTGCTGGAAATGTTCTCTCATACCTTTCAAAAATAGCTTAGAGACATGGTCATTGTCTAATATCCATTTTATCTTGGATGTACTTGTGATTTATTAGTGCTCTCGCTTCACATAACTGTATCCTAACATTGTGAACTTTCTTTTGACAGAAAAGAAATCAGCAAGATGATGACTGAGATATCAAGAAGCATTACAGTGAATTGTGGAACAATTCAATCAAGAAATGCAGAAAAAGTTATGTTTAGGGCAACTATTAAGCTAAAGAAAAACTGTCTTTTATAGTCAACAAAAGAACTGAAGAGCTGTTCATCTTTGTATGTCTATTGGTTTATGTAACAGTGTAGAAAGCTTCTTCATGGAAACATGGAGGGTCAGGGTGAGATCTCCTTGGATTCCAGCTTAAAGGCCATGGTACAGTGATGCAAGCAACAATCTAAGTGCAACTGACTGACTGCCTTCATATCACATAATGTGAAAATGGATGCTATTGAAATATGCCATTGCACTCTTTGGTCGCAAATATGACAGCATTTAATTCTTCTGCAGTTAAAACATCAAGAGTTCTCTGAATTTAGACACTGTCTTGCTTAAAATACGGAGTAGTTACAGGGAAAGATTTTTTTCTTCATTGTGAAGGCTATTGCTTCCTTCATTTCATGGAACAGATGTAACTACTAAAGCGTTCTTGAAACTTATTTTTAATATGATTATCCACCAGGTATCAGTTTTGGCTTTAATATAAATAGTTAAACATAACATGAACCTGTAATTGGACTCAGTCTCAATTCTTTTGGATTACTTAAGACAATGATTACTATTTTTGCTCTTAAATTCCGTACTTGCTAAATGCTATTTCATGTTCTTCTTATAGAAGGAAATTTGACTACATTGGGGAAATGGAAGCTTTTTTTTTTTTTTTTTTTTTTTTTTTCCTTAGCAAAGGGGGGTCATTTTCAGACTAAGAAGCAGCTGCCTTCTGGATGTAGGTGTTTGCATGGCATCAGTGGTGTGTTCAGTTTGCCCTATTTTACTTGATGCAAAAGCAAATTTGGAGATACTCAGCCACTGGAAACTGGTTCCTGTGTTGGACCAGCTATGTGATACTCTGTGTGTATGTATGGGAAACTGTTAATCACAGCCTGAACCTCTGATTAACCATCTGAGGCAAGTGACAGGTCAGCTGTGGGAGCACGGGTGAAGGTAATTCAGCTGTGCTCCCGGAAGGGGTGGAGCTTGACTCCACCTCTCCTAGATCCCATTTAAGGGCTGACCACCACTAAGGCAGCATCTCTTTTGGAGGTTGCTCCTGTGTGGAGTTCTTTGTGGTGGGCATCCATCCTAGCCGTGAGCCTCAGAGTGGGTGAGTTGTTCCCCTATAACCTCTGGTTATTCATCTATTACAGTCTTGTATAATAACAACTATACAGTGTATATGAAATTATTCAAGTTTCTTGCCTTGCTTTTGCTGGCAAGTTGATGTGGTGCTCAGTTACCATCTGTTCTTAGATGCTAAACCTGAGTTTAGGTGTTAAATGATTTCTTACTGTCACTATTTAGCTTCAGTTTTGAGTGAACTTTGATTAAAGATTATGTGGAATAAGAGTCCAGTTCTACCAAATATAATTTATTAAGCATCACAGATTTATGACTCCTGTAATCTGTAGAGAATCTTCCTTTCTCTTTCACTCTCAAGCAGTAGAATCTCCTTCTCCATAGCTTTTTGTGCACAAATTAGATGGACAGTAACTCAGGGCTGGGCTATACCGAATTCTGTTGTATTGCAGGACTTTTGAAGAGTTTTTCTCACCCTTGTCAGAAGGGTGAATAAATGTTTCTAAATCAAGTAGGAACTTTAGACCTTAAAAATTAACGAAGCTTTACTTTTTCTTCTGAAGTTACTCCTTCCTGGCCATAACCTAAAGACTGCGATGATGTAACTGATTGTCTCTAAACAAGATATCACCCTGCAGTTCCTCTTCATAACTACAGATTGTTGCCCCAAAAGATGCTGAATTTTGGTTTAAAGCAGTAAGATGGCTTTCTTAATCTTCTTTATCATCATCACAGCTTTCAGTGCTGGATATTTAGTGGAACAAATATGGTGTCAGGACTTGTTTGATGGGACCCTGCGTACTCTGAAGCATCCCTTTAGCTGAGTAAACTGCAGCAATAGCCTTTTAACAATTCTTTACGTCTTGAGTTTGTTATTCTCTTGAAAATGGCATCCTCAAATGAACTGATCATAATGCAGAATTCTTAGACATGCTGGTATGATGTTTTTCTTTTCAGTGCTCTGAGTTTATAGTTCAGCTCTTCTAGAACAAATCCCAGTGGAACTGAACACTGGCCTAGGATGTGTGTCCCTAAATAGCTTTGCTTGTTTCTAGCCTGCCCAGTCTGTTTTTCTCCCCTATGATGCTAAGAGATGACCAGTCTCTTACAATTAACAGATTGCTCAACCAAGCTACCAAACACTGATAATTACCTTTATTTCTAGTTGCAGGAACTTAAACTTCCTATGGCCTTAATGAAGAGCCATAAAAGGAAGCAGAGCAGGAGGATTGCACTTCAGCAAGAAGTATCAGAGAAAAGTCTTCATTATTTCACAGCCAATGGCAGTGGTATTTAATCCCTCAGATGAATAGTAGGAATCAGGATTCCAATGACCCTGGAAGTAATACTTATTAGCATGTAGTGGCTTAGCTCAGTACAGTTCTACTCAGTTGACTCTTCTTTTTCCAGTGCTGTCCTCATCTTTCTGGCTACCAACATAATATTTTGAGTGAGAGTTAAGATTAGAATAAGCAGCATTATGGATAATAACTGTTCTTGATTTAAAAACTCCTCTCTCTCTGTCGACTTGTTTCTTCCTAAAAAGAGATGTTCTGACTTAATTTTCTGAACAGTGCTCTATTATGGCTGAAAAGGATCCTAAAAATAGGATAATAATTTTTCCTCAGCTCTGGGTTTCAGTGAATGAATAGCACTTGTTGGAATCTGGTCACGCTGTATGGCTTGTTAATCCTTGTAATTTCATTTGACATTCCTAGCTAGAAATTTCATGCATCTTATTCTTAAGCTTGCACTTAACTGATGTCCAGGGTGTAGTGCTGGCCAGAGAAAAGGTATCCAGTGAGACAGTTCAGGTGCCCATTTAAGCACTGCAGACAAACAGTCACAGTTAAAGGCTTTCATGAGACTATTGCCAGTTGAAAGGGTTCAAAAGCAGATCGGTGGTAGTGTGGAGGTGGGTGACAGTGTGGTGCAAAGCTGCCTAAAAGCACTTCCTGATACTTTTGTGTGGGCTTCAGTTAGTTTAGCTCTTACAAACTGTCCCGGTTCTGAAGTGTTGAATAGTTGGAGAAGAACGGAGGATAACTGTCAGTGAATGTAATTGCACAAATCAGCTTGGCAGCCAGCAAATAATTTTAACCCCAGAGGTTGGAGTTATGCTATTCAGTTTGTGTTTGGATGGTGAATCTGACACTCGAGGAAATTAGACTGTGTTGAAGTATGTATCTCTGTTTAATAGAAGGTGAGTCTTTAAAGTATGATACAGGGAGAGACAATAGGACATCTGGTTCATGTCAGATAGCTGATAATGCTGATATTTGGAGGCTTAAGTCTAGCTGTCTTAGCAACAAAAGCTTGCCTGGATGTTGAATTGACAGTGTCTTTGAACTTGGTGCCCTCTGTAAAGATAAAGTCTGCTTAAACTTGTGGCCATCCTAGAATTTTAGGGAATTAAAATAATTTCTTGCCATAGCTGGCTTACTGTGTGCGGACTTTTCTCAAAGGTACAGAGTCCTTAAGCAACAAAATGTAATTATAGATTTTAATAATAATAAAGGGATTAGCACTGTGCTAAGATACTGTGGGCTTTTTTGTTTTTCTTTTGAAGACTTGCTTTATTTCTGTGCGTTAACTATCATAGCAATGTGTTCCCTGGGCACTGAGAGTGTTTTGCCTGCCCTGAGGTCCTCTGAATAGCTGATGAGGCGTTTTCCAGCAGTGTATTTTGGCAGGTTGTGGGGAAAGGTTGGTTGGTTGAAAATGCTGACTTCTCAGAACCTTGCTCTGTGGGAGAGAATTTATGCTAGTTACAAATAAACATTCAGGAGAGACTTTGGGTTCTTTCTGAACAACATTTCTGTCAAGAGAAAAAACAGTTGGTACCTGTTATTTGTAATCTTCGGGGCTCGTGGCCAGATGCTGGAGTAGGGCTTAAAATTTTGCTTTCTGTCTTACATCAACCGGGATCTCTGAGTGTGGGTTCCTGCCTCCTGAAGTGAAGGATCTAGCTTTTGCCTGTGGTTCTGGCATGGAACTTGGTCCTGCCAGACTGTTGTATTTCATTGATGTAAATAAATTACTCATTGGAGCTGAGACTTAAGAGGCAGGAGGGAGAATGAAGAAACATATTAGACTAAAATACCTTTACAGCAGTATGGGTAATATACGAGAGGAACTCAGGATGTCTCAAAATTCAGGTTAGTGGGCATGGCAGAGATTTTTGGAAGACAAACTGGAACAAAGAGGTATATGGTTCATTCAGGAAGGACTGATGCTGAGGCATGATGTTGAAGAGTGAGTGTCAGCGTTTCCGAGACTGGGGAAACTAGATGGTCCCACAACAGAGTCTGATGTCCAATCCATGTGCCATGCATGGCCTGACATGGCTTACAATGCGGCCTTCCCCCAGGAGGTGGCTCTTCCCCTTGAGCGGCCAAGTGTGCACCCATTGCTCACAACAGCCAAACGTCAGTGTGCAATTGGCACTATCTGGGCTGAAACCAGGGCACGGCTGCAGTGCTAACTCAAGGTATGGCAAATAATTGTATGATTTTCATACTTTGGCTTCACAGCCATGCTTTGTTTCTGCCATCACTTTTGGCAGTATGTATATTTGTGAGCAACTGTTGTAAAGAATGAAGTACAGGAAGAGTAACGTTTCATTAAGAAGATCTCTGATAAGCACCTTCAGAACTCACTTAGAATTGCAATCCCTGCCACTGGATCAAACTGATGCATTAGTTTAACAAAAACAAGGCTACATATCCTGCTAGTTTTGTGGTTTTGTTGCTCTCTCTATAGTACATATTTTACAAGGGCAACTTTTAAAGTAACGCCTCCTATTTTATTATGTTGGCCCAGAACATCAGAGGTGGATGTTGGTGGTATGGCAGTAGAGGTTGAACCTTCTCACCAATATTCCATTACGTTTTCTTGCTATGTGACAGATGGCAGCAGAGGGGAGGTCTGAAAAATGGTGTCTGATGTGGAAGTGTGGAAGAAGCAAAGGTGTGCCATTGAATTCTCTCATGCAAAAAAAGAAATTGTGCCTATTGACATTAATTGATGCTTGCTGAACGTTTATGGAGACCAAACAATGGATGTGAGTGCAGTGGTGTGTTTCAGCAGTGATGGCAACAACAGCAGGTCACCTCTGCTGCTGCAGGTTTTGACGAGCATGGTATGCAGCCTGTTGTCATTGCTGGTGAAGGTGCATAGCTAGTGGTGCTGGCTGTGTTGGAAAATATTGTAGCTGAGAATTTTCTCTATCAAGCAGAGTTACTGCGCTCACTGTATCTGTTGTAGTTTCCATGGAAATAAATAGGAGGTGTTAGTTTCAGTGGCCTACCTATATGCAGCCCAAGACAATTCCTCTTCATTACTGCTGCCTGGGCAAGCCAAAATGTTGGCCACCCATGAGGCAGTCAGATGGAGACTTTAGACATTTAGTAGACAAATGAAGTCTGGTGGAAATGGGAAATATTTTCTACCCCAGTATCTGTTGGGGAAATAACTCTTTCCATGTTTTCTCGTGTTAATGGATTTATTTCAAGAGCACAGAGTATGTATTTCAGAAGGTATGGGGAATTGTACAAGACTCAGCTATTTTGGATTGCATTCAGGCTCAATAGAAGTGGTTAAAAATATTCAAGTCAGAGGTAGTTTAGAGCTAAGTGTCTTCACAGTTGTTATTTGATGGTCTTGAGAAAGGAGGGAAATCAGAGAAACAGAATAAGGACCTCAGGAGGTAGCTTCAGTCAGTCAGTTTGGAAGATGATGGGTAGGGTAAGGAAATAGAAGAGAGCTGCTTTTTAATGGCCTGGCAGCAATCTCCTAATGTGAAGGAAAAATAGCATAGCAAGGACTTCTAAGGATCAATCAAAATGAAGCTACAGAAATTGGAAGGGAAGCACATGATTAAGTGTGAAAAGATGAGGGGACGGAGAAAAAGGGATGAATGATTCAGAGAAAACGGATGCATTTAATGTTTTCTTCGCCTCATTTTCTTCTGACGAGCAAAAGGAGGAAATGGACTAAATTATCACAACGTGGTAGAAAAACTACACTCGGAATAGTTACTGGTATGTGGTCGGAGAGGGTATTTGAAGTGAGACCACTATGCAATTTATTGCAAGGCCTGCGTTTTCAGATATAGCCCCTATGAAAAAAAATTATGGTTGTCACCAACTTGAGAACACATGCAGATGCTTCAGAGGGTTGCAAGAGGGTTTGGAACGGCTGTAAAGTGCAGGTAAAAAACTGCCTGAAATGAATGGGAAGAAATTTGATAAAGACGAATGCAAAGTGCTGTTCTAGAAGGAGGCATCAGACATTCAGATACAAAATGGGGAAGTTGCTGTCAGTGCAGCAGTGCAGTGAGAGTGGATAAGTTACAGCAAAGACCATTAAATGCGAGGCAATAATAAGCTGTGGGGAGGAAAAAGGCAGGTGGTGTTATGAGCTGGCAGGAGAGATGCACGTAAGAAATGAGATCGTATTGTTTGATGTTGGGATGGTGGACTGCAGTGCCCAATTTTAGGCATGATATTTCAAGAAATATGTCAGTCATTGGAGAGTGGCCAGAGGGAGGGAAGATGATTATGACAAGAAAACAAGGCTCATTAGAAAAGACAAGATGGGAATCTTCTAATAGGAGTGTGGCACTGAGGTCAGCATCGTTTCTAAAAGAAATTGGCTGATGTGTAGCAAAGATGAGCATGGAGAGATCTCAGATAAGTCATCCTACTCTGAGCCCTAAAGTGAGCAGTGTGAGGAGGCTGGGGACCCTGCAGGAATCTTCTTGCCTTGGCCTGATCTTCCATGAGACCCTTCCTCACCTCACTTCTTCAGGACTTGGTGAAAATTTCAGTCTTACTCAGGGAGATGAAGCTTCCTCAGGCTTCACATCTCCTGTGGGTGCCATGTGTCCTTTCCCGGTTGTATGTGCACTTTATTTCACTGATTACAGGTGGAAGGTTTTGGTGTTCTCTTGTTTGTGTGCAGCTGCCTCCATCTCCTTTGAGGACACAGTGGTTCCACCCCTCTTAGAGTGCACGAGTGAAGAGGAGAGCGAATTCAGCTCCAACTGGGGATGGATTTGGGTTTTCTCTCTTGCCAGGAGGCAATGAACAACACTAAGTAGTGAAGAAATCCAATGTCAGGGAACAGTAATTAATGTATCCTAGAAACCGTGTGATTGGCATCATTGAGCTGCACAATGACCTGGTGGGTTTGGTGATAGATTTTTTTATTATTTATTTATTATTATTTTTTTTCTCTCTAATCTCACAGTAAGGGGAAGAAAACTCACCTGGTATTTTTTGTTCTCACCTACATCTGGGTAAGGGACAGCGTTTGAAAGTGAGCAGAAAATGCAGGAAGTGTGTTGGATGGCCTCTGGCTTAAAGGGTTTGCTTATTGCTTTGCAGGATTTGGTGTTCTTTGCATATCCATAGTAACGAACAACAACAACAACAAAAGGCATTATTTTCTGGTTGGTTTTAATTATGGCACATCACATCTGATATGTTCTGTGTGTTCATTGTGTGTTTACTTAACCGCTTTGAATGAGTCTGAGGTTTGTCAGGAATATTAGACTCAAAGAATTTAGGTTGATCTGGGGACTTTTGACTTGGTTTTGGTGACCTTTCTCCTAAAGAAGACTTGAAGCCAAGCAATAATGAGTGCTAATTGCTGCTTTTTCACCAATCAGGCCTGCCTGGCTGTAAGCTGTGATTGATGACTTTTCTCTTAGTCTCAGAGTTGTGAGATTTATTTACTGGATTAACCATTAGGGCAGCAGTCTGGATTTCCAAATATGATATAAATAACTGTAAATGAGCCACCTCTTCCCTCTCTCCCCCCAGATCAGGCTTAGCAGTTTGCCCAGATTGCTTCCCCTGCCTTGTAGGGAGAAGGACCTTCTCTATAAAGCTGAGAACATCTGAGGCCCATTGAAAGCAGTCCCGCCACACGGTTGCAGCTCTCCGCTGTCCAAACTCAAGGGAGGAAGCAGGGAACTGCTAGAAGATGGCAGCTGCTCCACACTGAGTACTCAAGGTAGTTTTGTACATAAAGCAATATGTAAAATGCAGGCATTTTGTTCTCAATTTACTTAGGATTTAAGTGCAAACCCACGATGGTGATAATTCAGCATGAGATTCTTCTAGTCACGTAAATAGTTGCTCCAGTTGCTGTTAATTTCCCAAGCAGATTATCTGTGTCTCTTTAATATGGACATATAATTTCTTAGCTTCAATTATGTTGTTTCAGTACATACACCAAAGATAATTCTCCCTAATTATTACCTTGAGCACATGGCTGCAGATGCTGTTTACATACTTTATTTATTTTCCTTTTTGTAAGGAAATCTGTGTTAGTCCTAAATTTTGAAGAGTTCTTTATTTTCTGGGGTACTAATAAATTAGTCAGCCCACAGCTTTCGTGTGCCAGGAGATGAGGGCTGTGGTGATTTCATGGTTGCAGAACCCTCTTTAAAATTAATGCAGGAGAAAAATAGGACCCAACCCTGAAATAAATTAACTGGAGTAATTCCAGACACCTGCAAGTGCCGTGTGTAACTATCAGTCTCATGCCTGATGTTTATGGCTAGAGAAACAGGTTTCTCCTTGGGATGGTGTTAACCACCTGAAGTCTCTGAAGCCCAACAGTGGTGGTGTGCACAGGTGACGGCCTTTTCTTCTGAGGTCTCTTCAGCAAGGACTTCTGATTCCCTGAGGCTGTCCCTCATGCTCTGTGCCCACTGTAGGGATGTCCTGTAGCAACAAAAGCTACTTTAGGTGGTCTTCAGTCTTCCTTGAAGCTGGGAAGGGGAGGAGGCTTGATGTCAGATGTGATGTTACACTGAGATTCACAGGCCTGAAGAGGCTGCTGTGGAACAAGAAGAAACTGTTTTTCTGCATTCACAGAATCACCAAGGTTGGTAAAGACCTCTAAGATCCTTCAGTCCAATCATCCACCTGTCACCAGTATTGCCCACTAAACCATGTCCCTCAGTTCATTTTGCAGAAGTTTCTCTCCAATAAGTGTAGAGTCTTGGATGGGAAATGAGTGCTGCTTGCCTGAGTGTACATCCATGACCCCCAGGGACATCTTGGTGATGGGCTGAAGACCACAGCTATAGTCAATGAGAAGGAGGTCTTCCCACGTGGGATGTTCCGTCATACCCACTCTTTTCCCACAACAGCTCATGTTGGTACTCCTGGCTAACTGTGCAGAGGATCTTTGTAGGGAAGATCTGTAGGATCAGGTGTCCGCTGTGAAAAAAGGACCAAAAGGAGCTGAAGTAGCAGCTTAATACAATAAATGGTTCTGTGAATGGTAGGGCTCACGAAGTATGGTTTCCAAAGGATTTATATCCCCCACACGGACATCTGTTCTTTTTCAGCCTCTTATGGTCCTCAGCCACGGGCAAGGCAGGAGACAGCCTTCAGCTTGAACTGGTTAATTATAATAATTTTGAGCTGTTCATGTTCACATGAGCTCAACAGCTCACGTGCTGTCTGGTCAGCCAGAAGGACAAACAGCACAGATAACGGCTACAGCCTGTAAGGGAAAGAACTTCAGATTTTCTTTCTTCTTTCCAATCATTATTCTTCACAAAACATGTCATTATTTCATATCTTTGATTTTTAGCTGTCAGAGCTGGTAGAAAATAGCTGCTGGACCACAAGTGGGGACAGACAGCGACCATACAAAGCTTTGCACTTTCAGGAATTCAGGCAAGGAGTTGGGTTGCAGTTTGCATCTCAATGGAGATGCATCTGGATGGAGTGGCATCCATCATGCTGCCCTCAGGTCTGTGTGCATGGCCCATAATATTTCACAAAGTTTTTCCACCAACCTCCAACAGCTTGTTTAACAAGATAATCCTGGCTGCATACTTCCTACAAATGTTTCCATTCATAGATCCAGCACGTGTTTCTCCTCGCTAGAGTCAACGCTGCTGATTCAGATATCAGTTCTGTCATCAGTACAGTGAAGGGCGTCTTTAAGTTAAACTAATTAATCAGAAACACAACAGACTCTTAATGTGAATTACTAACACATGGTAACAGCAGAGAGAAAGCTGATTTCTCACTCTAGAGAACACTTTGTAGAATTTGGCTCCTAGCCTATAATTTTTTGTCTTCCTGTTGGATGAATTTTTTCAGGCCTATCCAAGAAGAATCTTCATTTTGTTGGTAAATATTTACCTAATAGCGCCTTTTGGCAAAAGCAAATACAATACTTTTAGGGAAAATTAAGATAATGATTTTGGATTCCCAGTGACCTAATGCTGAATTCTATCCAAAATCTGATTTCAGTAAACTTTGTTTGAAATTTGAATGTTATTTATTAGGTTTGGAAGGAACTGCTCAGGAGGAATAGAAAATAAGGACGGGCATGGAGTATTGGAGTTAAAAAGGAGGGTTCAGGAGGGAGGCAATCATCTTGACCCAACCAATATTTGTCCCTAGGTTAGACACAGGATTTCCTTTAAGCTGTAACCTGTTACAGACAGTGACACCGTGCACTTTCAGTTGGTGGATTTGTAGATTCTGAGCTGAGCCTTCTAATGGTGAGACTCCTTGCATGTCAAGCGCAAACTTAAGCATAAATATACCATGCCAGGTCTGGGGCTTTGATATTAATAAAAATGAGAAAGAAAACATTCCCTATTACCTATATACTTGTAATTATGTGTCTCTGGGGTGATGAAAGGCGATTTTTCGTTCCAGTGTGAGTGTTGTTGCTGTGCTGTATGGGTGTGTGGGTGGAGATGCTTTGTGAACATGTATGTTTTGCTTTCTGCATGCTTATGCAACAGCTTACTGCTTGAATAGAGGAATCTGGGGAAACAGAGATTGCAGGTTCCCTCGCTGGTGCTTCTGAAACCTCTGCAGAAACCTCCTCCTCTGAGAGTCAGGGAAGGAGGGAGCAGATTGGTATGGTCCTGTGCATCCTGGTGTTAAAGTTGCCATAGTCTGATTTACTTCCCATAGCTGGAGAGGCTCTCCTTGAGATGGCATCAGCCTGCCTGGAGATGCCAGGAACTGACCTGTCCTTGAGATCAGGGAAAATGAGCTACAAAGATTGTTCCTGGTTCAGTATTCAAAGCCAAACCCAATGTAATAGGATGGGACGAAGGGATTCATTTGAGTTGTGGAGCAGCATCTTATATTTTGCCAGGGGAGGTTCAGGTTGGATATTAGGAGTAATTTCTTCTCTGAAAGAGCAGTGAGGCACTGGCATGGGCTGCCCAGGGGTTGGGTAGAGTCACCGTCCCTGGAGGTGTTCAAGAAACATGCAGGAGGGATGCAGTTAGTGAGCGTGGTGGGGATGGGTCGGCAGATGGACTAGATGAGCTTAGTGCTCTTTTCCAACCTTTATGATTCTATCTGTGCTTGATCAGGCAAATGAGGTGTACCTGGATCCAGCTTCTGCTGTAGAGAGGGATGAAAGAAGAAGCAGAAGGAACCAGAAAACCCAATGCTCAGGTAACAGTGGGGAAGGATAGCTCAGCAATTAGCTCCATCCCACCAGGCTGTCCTGTGTAGGAAGGGGCTTGCCAGAGAAAATACACAAAAGGGAAGTATTTTAGCCCTCTTTCTGCCTCTTCCAGTAGTGTTGCTGGAGCTCCTGGCTGGGGCTGTCTTGTCTGCAGTCTGGCCCAAACGCTGCCTGCAGGGGGGCAAGTTGGGTCTGAGATTGCTCTGCAGTGGAGGACAGTGGAGCATTTGGGGCATCTCACAGGGATCTGTCATTCCCACAGAAGCGCATAGCAGGTATGGGCTGAGCACTGCAGTCTGGGGCATTGCAGAGCGGCTGCTCGCATCCAAGCAAAGGCACTGAACAGTTATGGAGGGAATCCCCACTCTTGGCCCAGTCTGCTTCCCCTTGGCTTCTCAGTACTGAGCACGTTTGAGAAGCACACCTACACCATCCCTGTTCCAGGCCTTGGAGCATGTTTGGGAGCCCTTAGCGAAGATCTGGAGTATGTTTGGGGATACTTAGCACAGCAATGCGTAGTTACCTAAAGCAACCCCAGGGAAACTGATGGTCCTTTTGGGGCATTTCCAATGTATGACTGAAGGCTCTGCAAGCCCCCACAAGTACAGCCTTGGCTGTTTCATGCTGTGAGGCCACACACTTCTCTGCCCTCCTTTGTCCCTCCTCCGGGCTTCATTCATTTTCTTCCACAGAACCGTTTCCGTCCTCCAAACGTCAGCTTTATTAAATTGCATTCATAGCTCATTAGGGCTTGCCAATTCATTTAAGGAAGCACGAAAGCTAATAATCCTTGTGAAAACCCATTAAAGCTGAATAAGAAAGGCACCCGTGGGCCTGCACAGATGTTTTGTGGTGGTCTGCAGCGCAGAAGTCCATCTGAACCTGAAATACTCCTTCACTCAGTGAAGCTGTGCTGAATGTACAGAGACAGATTGTGGTGGGTCCTGAGCACCACTCCTGCGCAGAACCAACTGAAGCATTTTTGCCAAGCAATGCCATTGCTTGCTTTCATGGGATCTGCCAATGCAAGCCACCAAGAGGGATGACAACAGAGCACTCTGCAAGAAAATAGGATTTGGGGCACAGGAAGGTGACCAGGACCTGGAGCTGGGGCTCAGTGCAGGCTGTGATGGCTTTGTGTACTTACTGTTTCTCCAGCAGCTGGAATGATGGTACAAGAAGATGAGAAGACGTGCTTGCAGCAGTGCACTGCCAGCTGAGGGATGCGGCTTTAACAACAGAGCAGAACTTCTCAGCTGGCTGTGATCTTTGTCTGCATGATAGGAATTAATATAAACATCACGATGTTGTGCTGTTGCACCAGTTGTGCTGCTTTTATCTGTGAATTAAGGGCTGAATCGCAAAAGCACTCACAGGTTTTAGATACTTAGAACCCAATGACTCCTTTTATAAAGGCTCTCAGTTAAGTAGCATCTAATATAATGGATATTCCTGTTTCACTCCTGCCTCAGTTACAGTCCTTGGGGTGCTAAAGCATCATAATTCCTGAGAAAGCTTCTATATACATAATGGGAGGCAGAAAGAAATATCGTTCCCGCTTGGGCAAAGAATACCTGGGGCTGCAGGCGTGTGGCTGTGCACACTGCACAAGCAGAAAGGCTTTCCTGCAGCATGCTCTGATGAATGCATGGGCAGCACAGCTGTGGGGTTTTGGTGTTGTATTGACCCTGCAGCAAGAGCTGGGCACCCAGTGTACAATAAAAGGGGAAAAAGAGCTTTCATCTTTTTAATGGGGCACATGGGTAACACAAGTAATTAATTCAGGTTTTCAGTTGTGCCAAAAGAAGGGAGAAGAAGCAATGTTTTCTGATGGTTGGAAGAACAAAGAGTGATTTTGTGCACTGAGAGCTGCTCGCTGGCTTTTAGGTTTCTCCCTAAACAAGAATGGTTGCCCTTTCACTTCAGATACAAAAAGTGGGAGCATGTATAGTTCTCAGTACGTACCTTCTTCATTCAAACAAAAGGAAAGAGCCCGGTTCTGTGCTGATACAAATCAGCACAGCTTAGGCTGTGTGCTGTCTGAGCAGCTGCCTTTTGCTGTGCAAGCTCTGTGACTCCTTTAGGATTTGCTGCACGGCAGTGGGGAGGTTGCAGGCAGTGTGGCTTTGATGAACCCATGCTTATCTCGGTGCTGCCTTGGGCCATGCTGGTGCAGCTCAGGGCGTCTGTACAGAGACGTGCCTTGGATGCCAAGGTATGGACAGGGTGTTCCAGCAGCTGTTCACTCACGCTTTCAATTTGTCTAAGTAAAATTAAGAATAAAAATAATAAGAAAAATACTTACCGTCTTTTACATGTAATGCCACCTGCCTTGCAGAGAAATCCCTTTGCCCCTGATTTTCCTCCTTTTTTGGAGGGAAGAAGGCTGATTAAAAAAGTGATGCATTTTTTTTTCCCCCTGAAGAGTTGAAGAGGAGATGCACAGCTTGCTCAGTGTCGGGAGAATGAGGCAATCCAGAGAGGACAGCATCGTCAGGGTGGTGAGGCATTGGCACAGGCTGCCCAGGGAGGTGGAGGAGCCACTTGTCCGTGGAGGTGTTTAAGAAACGTGTAGATGGGGCGCTGCAGGACATGGTTAGTGGGTATGGTGGAGGGTTGATGGTTGGGCTGGACGATCTTAGTGGTCTTTCCAACATTTATGATTCTATTTCAGCAGAGAAACATCAAAATTAGGATGATGTTTCTTGAAGCTATTGCAGCAAAGGAGGCAGGATTTGAAGGCTGCTACCGTGATGCTTTGTGGAATGCTTTAGGGAGCATCTCTTGCAGGCAGGGCAATGTGGGAGGAAAAGCGATCACTGCGTAGTTGAGCTCTGCACTCATTTTGCCAAGGCTGGAAACAGCCCGATCAAAGAGACTCATCATGGTGAAAAGTTCGCTGCTAGAGAAGGGGGAAAAAGAGGTGGAAAATGGCAGGGATTTGTCAGGAGCTGCTTGAGGGTCACATTGAGATAGGCACAAGTATGAGGAGATGGGCTTTGGCAGATTTTCAGTGTGACAGGGTTTAAGTGGGATAGATAAAGCCTACAGATAGGTTGTTTTCTGTTATTGTTTTTGTTTTTGCTTCTCCGTCCAAGCCCCTTGCTGCAGTGCAGGTCTTGCTCATGCAGTGCTGTGCAGCTGGGATGCAAAGAGGAAAGCGCTCTGGGTGCCACACCATGGCTGGGTGTCCTAGGATGGAAAAGATGTTGGCTTCTGTCCTACAAATATCACCTTTTTAGTAATTATGTTTCACAGACCATCTCTTGTTTCTGTACGTTGCCTGTAGCTAGAATACACTGCCAATTTACCTTATGGGTATCTCATCAATTTCCCTCTTTTTAGGTCATTGCTCTTGTAGGAGAACCTCCAAGCCGCATTGGAAATAGCTGTATTTTCACTGAGCATTGAACTCTTCCATGAATTGCTACCAGGGACGTGCTGTGCTGGCTTCAAACTGACCTTCCATAGGGATGATGGATGACCTCCACAGCGGTGCCACCTTCATGTTTTTTGGTACGCTGAGTGCCCGTACTGGGAATCGTTCCATGCACTTGAATGTGTTTACCAAAGTTTGATGTGAAGTTCCTTGGGATTAAACCACCTGTTGTGCTTGCTGCCTTGCTTTAGGGAAGTAAATGCCCCGTTCGTGCCATAAATCACAGCACTGTAGAATCACTGAGGTTGGAAAGGACATTAGATGTGCATGCCCCTGTTCACTGCAGGGGGACTGGACTAGATGACCTTAAAAAGTCCCTTCCAATTCTAAGGATTCTGTGATTCTGATTCAAGATCAAGTCCAACTGAATAAACCCTGTGAATTCAACTTAAGGAGAAGTTGGCAAGACAACAGGAAAAAAAAAGAAAAAGAAAAAGAAAAAAAAAAAAACCAACAAGCAAACATCAGTTGCTAATGAATCTTTCTGTATTAAGATTTTTAGCCCCTTCTCCTACCCAGTATCCTCACAAAGAAAGGATCTCACACTGATCCCTATGAGACCTGTCTCCATATCAGCGGCACGTGCAGCCATTTGTCCCTGACAATGACAACCCTATGGGGCTTTGAATAAAATTGGCTTCCTAAAAGGAAAACATTCCCACTGCTTATACACCTGCATGCCCTGGCTTTTCCACCTGAGTCCAGGCTCCCCAGAGGGAGGAGAGTTTTTGTTGCTATTTTTGTCATGGCAACATGGAGGTAAATGTGGGAGTAGTGAAACAAATTGAAGAAAGAAGAGGAAATACCCTTTTTCCCCCATAGGATACAGCATGAAGATGGCTTTATTAGAGGGAGAAGTTGAATGGGACTGGAAGGTGGAGGAGTTGTTGTTCTAGGAGATAAAATGGAAAATAAATGAGCCAGAGCTGGGTGCGTTGGTGGTTGGACTGGATGATCTTAGTGGTCTTTTCCAGCCTTAATGATTCTGTGATTCTATGAAATCATCATGGATGTGGCTGCTGCAGGCTTGTTGGTGCGGTTCCTGGAAGAGAGCTGTTTGTCTGAACATCCCCTGGCAAACATGGAGCAGCCCAGGGTACGGGGAGACCAGGGTCAAGGCACTCTAATAGGACATGTGGCAGCAAGAACAACGTTGCCCCTTCCAGAACAGCAGGCATTCCTAGAGCAGTGCTTTTCATTCAATAAAGCAGGTCTCTCTCTCTCTCTTTTTTTTTTTTTTTGGATAAAAACCTGCTGAAAGCTTCATTTTCCCACTTGGCACATAAATTAAGGATTGGAGAGGCTGGGTCAAACAGATTTCTTCCCATCCACCTCTTTATGTGAATAATGGAGGCTTTAAGGAAAAGGCAGTACTACTCAGGTGTTAGCAGAGGGTCTGGCTCAGATGTGCTTTCTTTCATGCTGTGATTTTCAATTCATTGCCTTTGGTAGATCTGCTTTGCTTTGATAATCTGAGACCACCTAGACAATGATACTGCCTGAGCTTTCCACCAGCTTAACCTGCCCTGACCACGGCCCTGTGTGCCTTTTAGGTGTGCATTGCTAATAGCACGATAGAATCATAGACTCCTTTCATCCTCTAAGGCTATCTGGTCCAACTCCTCTGCAGTGAACATGGACACTTACAGCCAGATCAGGTTGCTTTGAGCCCTGTTCAGCCTGACCTTGAGTTTTTCCAGGGATGGGGCATTTACCTCCTCTCCAGGCAACCTGTTCTAGTGCCTCAACACCCTTACTGTAAAAAACTTCTTCCTTATATCCAATCTAAATCTCCCCACTTTTAGTTTGAAACCATTTTCCCTTGTCCCATCAGAACAGACTCTCTGCTAAAGAGTCTGTCCCCTGTACTAGAAGTCCTAGAATCATAGAACCATAGAATAGCACGAGTCTGAAGATGGGTGTGTCATCTCTACCACCACCAACTCTGGCTTTGCTATTCAGTGGATGCTGAGCAAGGGGCACCTTCATCCCACTTCTGGGTGTGGGAGCAAATTGGTTGGACCTAAGCCTGACAGCAAGCCCAGGCTTGGTGTATGCATTTGAATAGGTGAGATGAGTTCAGGCCCTTGGCTTGTAGGCAAAATTGCAGTTGTGTTGTGGTTTTTCTTGGCCTTTGTCCACAGCATGAGCGCTCCATGTAACCACGTAGGCAGGAGGGCAATGGCCTGGACTGCTCAGTAGGTGCAACCAAAGTCTAAGGGTCAGTGTACATGGTGTGTGCACAATCTCCAAGAGGTCTGAATCTTTCCAGGCAGTCCCTGCAGTGCTTGATGATGTTGGTCTGTTTGCCTCTGCAGGAACAAGGGGAGTCAGCAAAGGGTGGAAGCAGCTGCACAAGAGCAGGATGAGCTCAACCTAATTGCAGGGTTTTGTTCTCATTAGTGTCATCCATTCATGGACCCATGGCTATCTGTGATAAGATTCCTTTTCCAGAGAAATGAACCTTTCGGTCACTTCCTTACTACTTGACCTTGGCACAGGTTCTTAGCTAAGGCTAAATAAGGCTGTAAAAAGTTGTATGCCATGCCCATGGTGTGCGTGATCAGCTGGGTAAGGAGGTATGACATTACCGAGGGTCTGCACACTGCAGTTTAGTGCACACTAGTCCTGAAACAAGAAGGATTTGACCACAGCAGCCTACATGAGAGCTGTGCTTGCAGACATCATCATTCTTCTCTAATTTTTTTAAGCATACAAATAATTGCAATGTCATTAGGATTGCACATGTATTCCTGGCAGGTTTACCCTGACATCTACAGCCAGCAGCTGGATATTCAGCATCCAAGGTTCATCCTGGGATGGAATGGATACAGTCAAAATGCTGTTGCAAATACTCTCTTTATTCTTCTTAACGGGAACACATTGAGCACAGTGTAAGCTTTCTCAGGAGATGAGAGGCACTGATGCTATGGGAAGCATTTTAAACTGCAACTCATGGAAAAAAAAAAAAAAATATATATATATATATATCATTAATTTAATTGAATAATTTAATTCCAGCCTGAGCTGGGAGCCCTGCCACAAGGAGAACTGTGACATGGAAAGAAGTGCCAAACTCCGTGGAGCTCACTAAGGACAATGTTGTTGAAACTACAAGGAAGTAAGTGCTTAGAGAGGAAGATGATGGTGCACAGTGTAAAACCTCAAGCCAGATGGTGTTTTCCTATTAGCAGAGTGCTGATTAGATCTTATCTGAGCACAGCTGGGAGCACATAAACATGGCCCAGTGCTGTGCAGTCCCACTCGAGATGTGCCCCAAGGGAAGAAATAGTGGCCAAGCTGCTGAGGTCAGCAAGTGGGTGTGCTGGGAGATGCAATGTGCAGATAAAAGCCAAAAACCGCAGCTCATTTTGGGAGTGGAAGAAAGGAGGCTGCAACTGGAAGTTGTCAGTTATGGGCACAGTGAGTTGGTGGGAACACAGGAATTTCATTTGGAAATACCTTTGGGGCAATGGTGGGGCCTGCTCAGCTAAACTTCTCAGCTGTTTCTCATACCAGGCTTTTGTTTTAGTTAGAGACATCAACCTAATTCCGGAGGCTGAAATTTGTTGAGGTGAAGGTCTGTGACAAGGTGCAGGAGTTGCAGTGAGATGCAACCTGATCAAAACATCAGTGATGTGGTTGTTCAGTCCAACTGCTTCTCTGCACCTCTACGATGAGGATTCTGCTGCTTATCAAAAAGCATGCAGCAAGGATAAACCAAGACAAGAGCTATGATGGCAAACAGGACAGAGTTTTCCATGTTCCAGTAGGAATTGCTGCAAAATCAAGGTGAGGAGACTCTTTTGGGCACCTGTTTGGGGCTAATGTATTTGTAGAGTAAACTGACCACAGCGGTCACTGCTCCCAGTCCTGTACAGGGGCAGGAGGCGAGTGAAGCAAAGAGCAGAGAGCTGGGAATGGATTTGGCAGCTCCATGCTGGTGGGGGTTCAGTGTGCTGGGGTAAATCGGTACTGCTGAATGAAAGGAACAGGGTTCAGTAAAGCAGTCTGGCTATACTTGCTTTCTAAGCAAATTTAATTAAGAGAGTGTGCCTAAAATGAACTTTAGTTTTCAAAGAACACAAAATGAAGTTCAATTCCATTGGAGAAAGCCACCTGCACTGTTGTGCAAGGCTTAGAAACAGCTATTTGATTAAATGTTCTATAGCAACCTTCGAGGGGCTTTGGCTTTCCTATCAGTCAGATGAACACGCATTTCCCCAGCTGAGCTATAGATAGAGCTATAGAGCTCTGACAAATGAGATTCCACCTTCTGCTAAAATCCTCTTTCTCTCAACCAGTCCACATAACTCATCTTCTGGAGTTCTCCTCCCAGTCTGCTCACATCTCAGTAGACACAGATTTGGACAGCTGGAAGAATTATACCGGCTGGTGCTGGTGGCTTGGAAGTTGGGAAATCCATTAAAACTTTCCAAAACACATTGGCTTTTGCTAAACACTGGCAACTTTTGCTTTTGTCTCTGGCAGTGAACAGTATTTTTGTCAAGGCTATAATTGCAAAATTGGACTGTTTCTTTGCTTGGCAACTCAATTGGTAATTCATTTTGTTGTGTAAATGGAGGGTAGCTTGCAAAGAGACATCACTGATTCAGCCACTGGGCAGCTTTAGCTCAACTCCATCACTCGTTTTCTGACTGCAGAATGAAATAAGCCTAGATCCAACAGATCGTCCCAATGCCACACACCACATCTTCGCCTGGGGCTACTCTGCAAGCAAAGAGTAGACTTCTGATCAGGATTACCACTTGCATTGCCCTCTATCCACTCAACAAATAACTTTGAGTTCAGATGTTGACCCTCTATGCAGAAGGGCTGAACACAGAGCAAAGCCCAGGGTGGTCCTGCTGGCCTCCCATGGGAGGAGAAAAGCTCCGTGCTTTCACTAAAGCATGCACTGAGTTTGGGGTTTGAGTGTCAGGAAGAACTAGGGCATGGCCTAAACCCATGGCAAGAGCATGTTTTATGTAAAAGAACATGTGCAAGCTCACGCTGAAATGAATCTTCATTTCCCTTCCATGCAGGTGGGTCCCATTTTTCCAGTAGGTTCTGGTTACTCTTTAGCTTTTCTTCCAACCCATGCATGAGGTTTTGGTGGATCTCTCCCTGGGTTTGGAAGTCTCTGCCTTCCCATGGGCTGCTAAGCAAGAAACTGCAGGGCTGGGAAGAGACAGGAAAAACCCATCAACATTTCCTTCTCCTCTCTATTTCCATCTCTGCAACACAACCTTGCTGCCAAGGAACTGGTGCTAACAGACCAAGCTTGCCTCATGTGGGGCACAAATAAGGTGGTGCAGAGAGAAACAGGGTGAATAAATACAAGATACGGCTGTACTACCTTCTTCCTAGCATGATGCCCAGTTAGCCAGGGAGGCTGGTCCTTACCAAAGGCTTTACAAGAGGAAAGATGAAGAAAATATTCCCCAGCAGATCTCCCTGTTGGCAATGAGGCTTCCCTCTATCCTCAGAGAACTTCGTGTGGGAGATAAAAGTGCTAGTAATTTACTTGTTTTCATTGCCAGCTCCAGGGTATTTACTTTTCTTCAGGTGACCAACACTTGAAGCAAAGGGCCAAGGGGACAATCTCAGCCCGCATATCATAAAAGCAGCAAGATTCTGTAGGAAACCAGAACGGAGAGACCGATCCAAATGTTCTGTGTCTTTTGAAAACAAATACAGTCATTTTTTACCTGGAATAGCATAGTGGTTAGAGACACATAGTGGGAAACCAAGGAAAGCAGCCCTAAATGAGGTGTTAGGATAGAGAATCTGCCCTTTGATAGGGACTGAAACACTTCAGCTCTGATCTGGAATGAGTTTGGGCATCTCCAGCTACTGTCTCATGTGCTCATCATCCAATGGCATAGTGCCTTTCCTTGCACGTGAGTGCAGCGTCTGCCTGGACTTTATGCAGTGGCTGTGGTTAATTAACGAAGCTGCTTTTCCCTTCATTATTCAGCAGTGTTAATGTCTGTGGAAGAAAAGAACAAAACGAGCCAAGTTAATTTCAGTTCTGAGAGAAACACAGGAAAACAGAAATGGTCTCCAAATGGGATGGAGAGAAAATGAGGAGATAAAAAAAATTAATTTCCAGTTTCTAAGAGGACTTTACCAATAACAATATAAAAGATAGCTGAGTGTTCTGCTTAAATGAAAAAAGTGATTACTTCGCAGGCAAGTGAATGGCTTTCTATCTCTTCTTCCTCTGCCTGTGTCATTTAATTTCTTTTTCCTCCACTTTTCACTTATTTGACTCCATCAGTGTGCTGAGATGGTGCTGGAGGCTGACAGTGTTTCTCCTTGATGGAAGGAGAGGAGACACCCGCACTAAGTTCTTTCCTTTAGCTGGGAGGGCTCTGGGCTGTCCCAGTGCAATGAATGGTGTCTGTGCAATGTTCATGTGGCTCAGACACACGTGTCAGGCTTGAGAAGGTGAAAATTCAATGTACGCCATAACAATAATACTGCATGAGGCTGAGGAACTGCGATCTGTCCTCAGGGCGAACACAGGCCCAGTGCAAGCGTGGGCTGAGAGGAAAGAGAGGCTCCTCTGTGATGCCAGTGAAGCTGCTTGCTTCACGGCAGGTTGGATTTGGCCTCTATGAGGCTCTCAGAGGTCTACAAGCCCAGTTCCTCTACAGCTATATCCATCAGATGAGAGATCAGCATGGTGGGCAGCTAAACTAGTGGCGCCCATGGCCTACAGGGTTGGGTTTTGAGTTCTGTCTCTCTGGGGAGAAGCAGCTGGGCCTCTTCTCTGCCTCCTTGTTTGTTGAAAGCTTCTATTCTATAGCCCCTACAGCATCATTATTTGGCTGGGTCTGGGTATCAGATCAGATCAAACAGCCCACCCAGCCACCCCATGGGCCTTTGTGCACATGCCGTGCGATGTGTCCTTTAATTATCGGATCACCTATGGTTTGTGGTTATTTTAATACAGTGAGTTGCTCCAGGCCACATTAACACACGCTATTTGAACCAAATGCTGAGATCAACATTAATTTCCTTGTGAGCTTCTCTGTAGTGCTTCAGCATCTGATCAATATTAATGCGTTTATCTTCACAGCACTCCTGCGATATCACCAGCTGGTGTGACCGAGGCATGGGGAGATTAAGAGCAAAATAATCAAACACGTTTGCTAATTTTGGGTGCTCGATTTGCAACACTCGGGATCAGATCTTCCAGGGCTCTTGGTATTTTATGACTACTGGTGAGTACAAAGCACGACTCCCGTTGACTTGTGCCTGTCTTTGAGTGCAAGTTCATCCCTACAGGGCATCAGAAATGTGGGCAGACTCTTATGAGCAGCTCCTCTGCCACATGAATGAGTTTCCTGTGTTGAACTCTTCATAGTAAGGGAGAAATCCACTCCAAATTAACCTGGAGCAGGATGCAGAATTGAAATGATTGGAGCAACTTCTTTGTTTCTTTTTGTAATTTTTGAGTCCTTGCCTTGTCACCTTGAGTGCTTTCGATAGAAACTTTATAGGTGGAATGTCCTAATTTATTTCTCCCTCCAAAACACAAGCGTGCAAAGCCAAACCATCTAGAAAAAGATGCATTTCTTGTCATGACCACAACTTGGCTCATTGGCAGGGCTCAGCCCATTGAACCCAAAACCTCAAACTCAGCACTCAGGGATGCGTGTGAGCAAGGTTTGTGCCATGAAAGCCCTCTCAAGCTACAAGACATGGTAGGACTAAATGAACTTACTGGTCCTTTCCAGTATTAAAGATTTGAAGATTCTGTGACACATTTTGGTGGTGATTTTACACTGACATTTGGGACTCCGGAGCTCAACACTAGGAACTCTGTGGGATGGGTGGTTTTACTTTCTGTACTTTTGCCCCTTGGAACAATCTCCTCTCCCTTGCTCCTTTGTCCTCATTGACTCCCCACTTTGCCATCCTATTCCTGCCTGTTGTCTATTGCTCACATCCATCTTTACCAACATATCACTCTTCTTGCTTCTGCTTTGGTAATGATTGTAGATTTTCCCCCCTCATTATAATGTTGTATGACTGTGATTTACAATCCTGAGTTTGAAGATTTATTGCATTGCACACATGGCATGGCAGACTTAAAATAAGATGTTCAGCCTGCCTGTTACTCTCTCAAATCCCAATTTTTCCATAGTCTAACAAGCTGCCTTCACATCATCTTGTCAAGATTTTCATCCTCCACCTTCCTCCGTTCATCCAGATGAGAATAAAACCAAGCAAGAAAAGTTGGCTGATATCTCCAAACCTTCTGAGTAATAAAAGCACCTGGGGGCTTAGCGAGGCACCAGATGGTCTTCAGGCAACTGACTGAAGGCTGGGAATTCGTGTCTGGATCAGCACTTGCTTATTCCACTTTATAGAGATAGTTAAAAACCCTTCAGCAAATTAAGCTCCCACCTCCCCATGAGAAAAACAGCAGACAGCAAAGCGCCTACCATCTCCTCTCCTTTGCATTGACATGCTTTTGGGGCAGTGCTTTAGCTGCTAGGATGAGCAAGAGCCTTAGGTCATCTTAAAGAGCTTAAACTGATCTCAGGCTTTAAAGTGCCTAGAGGTGGTTTAAGGACAAGAACACGAAACACCATGTATCTGAGACCTGCAGCAGCCTCAGGTTTTGTTTTTTTTCTTCTTTTTTCTTTTTTTCCTTTACATGCATCCTTTTCCCAGACAGCCCTGAAGTCACCAAAAATTCTATGACAAGCTCAGAGGAGCTTTGCTGGTGGCACGGTTTAGTGGGCATGGTGGTGTTGGGTTGACAGCTGGACTGGGTGATCTTAGCTGCCTTTTCCAACCTAGATTCTGTGATTCTATGATTCTATGGGTTGCAGCATGGTCAGCCTTGGAAAAGCATGCTGCTGTGGACATGCTTAGAGCTGAGCTTGTAGTCTTGTATCTTGAATTTGCGGTGTGAAAAGAAGCCTGGCAAACATTAACACCTAACCACAAGTTCCGCCCACAATGAAAACCAAAAACCCCAGATCCCCTACCACGGTGCACCTTTCAAATCAGTGCTTTTTAATAACTGTCCTGAGGAAAGAACTAGCACCGAACCATTATTTCTTTAAGCAAACAGTCTCCTCATATGAATAAACATTTAACTTTCTCATTTTAAATAAGCCATTTTCTCCCTTGTTTAAATAAGCAGTTCTTCTCGTGAGTTAATTTTTTTATGATTCAGCATAATTCCCATGAGGATTTCCTCCCACTTACCAAAAGGGACTGAGTCTACACCAATCCCATCATTGCAAATCATAGAGTCGCAGAATCATTAAGGTTGGAGAAGACTCCTGGGATCATCCAGTCCAACCATCAGGCCATCCCCACCATGCCCACTGACCATGGCCTTCAGTGCCACCTCTACACATTTCCTGAGCACCACCATGGCTGATAACTCCACCACTCCGTGGGCAGCCTGTGCCAATGCCTCACCACTCATTCTGAGAAGAAACGTTTCCTGGTATCTAATGTGAAAATGCCAAGAAGAGCTGTAAATATATATATATAAATAGTTGCTTTGGACAGAATGCTTATCGTGCTAGTCAGACCCGGTACTACTATAATTAAGATAGTAATCCATACTGCCAGTCTGGAAGATGTTTTGCTCTGGGATTTTATTGTGTCTTAGGCTCATTCTAGAGACTGGGAAGCACTGGGGATGTCACTTTGCTCTGAGAATAGAATCACATGATTCTATAATTCTATGAGTTACTTGCTGAGCTCTACACCTGTTCATGGCATCATTACTAACAGCATACATGTGCGTGAAGCCTAACCAGCACCAAATGACTTTGCCCCTATAGTGCACACGTATATATGTGTATAATGTGGATGTGATTCTGTTTATGTTCATGACGGAACTGTGCCATATTAAGGGTCCCAAACAAATGTGGCTGTGTGCAACCATATGAAATTGATGCAATCTGAAGAGGTAAAAAATGTAATTTTGAATACCACTCCAAAAATAAGGTCATTTTTATTTAGAAATGAAATACCTCACATAAAAGTTTATTTTCAGTGTTCCCCTGAATTCCCAGAGTTTCCATAGTTGGCTTTACAGAAAGAAATGATCCTCGAGGTCCCTTCCAACCCGGGCCATTCTATGATTCTAAACGGAACTTCACTATAAGGCTGTGAGCTTTTGCTGAACTGGTGTCTCATCAGATACTCTTATTCTTGTATTTCTGTCTGCTTCATTTTACCACTCTATTGAAGCTCTTGCAATCTAGTTGTGAGTGACTGAATACTGGGTTCTGCCATACAGAGCCCCTTCACTGCAGCATGCCCTGCTGTATGAGGCCCTCACAGAGAGAAGTTTTCATATAAGATTTTCTGTTTTTTCTGTTTTTTAAGGAAAAAAAACCCCACCTATTCTTCAAATAACTCAGTGCTCCACAATGCCTCTGCAGGAGCTCGTCAGTCAAGTGCGATTATAGACTCCCTAAATCCAGCCTGACACCGCAGACTGCGCTGACTCTAAGGGGCTGTAATGGTCCTATTGAGCTGTGCTCCCTGCCCGGTGGCAGCATCTCACACACTTCTCATTAAAGCCATAACGGCTCTGGGGTTTTATACATTATCAGTTATTTCAGATATGAGTTGTTTTATCATGCACACAAAAAGAGCACATTCACATGATGTCAAAGGTGTGGGCTAAATCGGGAAAGGATTTGCAGGCTGACATGGCCCTTGTGCTTAGAGATTGAAGTGTGGGCAGGAATTTGAGTAATTTTAAGTAAAATTTTTGTCTGCTGAAAAGCAAAGCGACCAATGCTGTCTGTGTGGTAAGATTTCAATGTGATGCTGAGCAGACCAATGCAACTTCAGAAGTAGCAGCAGTAGAAGTAGTAGTGGCTCTGTTGCAGCTCCAGTGTAAGTTATGGCACCGGTCCTCTGCTCTGATGGAGTTCTTTGGCCTCTGTCATGCTGCAGATCAGGGCAGATGATTGCACTCACCCTTTGGCCTCAGATTCTCCCCACTATCTCCTGAAGACAGGAGGTTATGGTCAGTAGCACCGTTCAAGCAGAACTCAACCAACACTACCACACAGCACTTCTGACAAGTAGTGATTTATTTGCTTGCAAAAAAGACAGGAAACACCATGTGGGTGTGGGTTGAAAGGAAAATCTCCTACTGGTGTTGGCTGCATATATATCAATATATCAGTTTGCAGGTGTGGACCAGGGGTCAGTATTGGGGTTTGTTTAATGTCCTTATTGAGCAGAGCAGTGAAGCTATGAGGGGTCTGGAGTACAAGTCTTAAGAAGAGTGACTGAGGGAGCTGGGATTGTTCATCTGGGTAAGAGGAGGCTCAGGGGAGACCTTACCACTCTGCATCTGCCTAAAAGGAGGTTGTGGCGAGGTGGGAGTCAGCCTCTTCTCCCAGTTAACTGCGATAGGATGAGAGGGAATGGCCTCAAATTGCACCAGGTTGGATATGAGGAACAATTTCTTCTCAGAAAGAGTGGTGAGGCATTGGCACAGGCTGCCCAGGGAGGTGGTGGAGTCACCATCCCTGGAGGTGTTAAAGAAATGTGTAGATGTGGCACTGAGGGCCACGGTTAGTGGGCATGGTGTGTGTTTGGGGGGGGGGGGACGGGACGACACAGTTGGTGGTTGGTCTGGATGATCTCAGTGGCTTTTCCCAAGCCTAATGATTCTGCAGTTTTATGCTTCTATGACCAGCTTGGGAACTGCTGGTGACACGACGGCGGGGAAGGAAGGAGCACACAAGGCAGGGAATCCCTACAGATAGTAAAAGGCAGGGGGTGTCAGGAGCAGAAGGAAAGGCTCAGCTGCCTAAAGCACAACATGTAGGCATCCGTTGTGGGGAATCCCAAAAGTTTTAGGCTGCCGATGTGATAGGAATTGAATTAAAAGAGTGCACTAAGAAATACAGGAGCTGGCACACGCGTGGCTCTGCCCAGCAGAGGGTAGCATTGCCCGGACACCCCAACCTGCTCAGCGCTTTCCCCACTTTTATGCCTTCCCATAGCCATCACAAGTCCCATTGGCACGGGGAGGGGCACAGATCCAGGGGAAGCTTGTAAATTCTGCGTATGAACTACGAAAATCGGCTTCCAAAGTTGGATTTTAAGGATCCAAGAATGTATTTTAAGTAATTCTGTGCGCTTTCATATCTTTTTGTAAGCCCGTGTTATCTAGCTGTGTTAGAATTCATTTTCACGTGCCTCATCCGATGATCGGAGTTTGAAATTTCTGCCTCTCCTGCACCTGCCGCCAGCAAAGACCTCGACTTCAGCTCCCAGCCGGGGGAAGAAATGCAGTTTTTGGTTCCTTACCCACCACCAGCAACGCCCTGCGATGCGCGCTGTGCGCATCCCTCGGCCGTTTCCTCTGAGCGGGGATTTCTGCGCTGTCACTCCGGGGGATCCCGGCCCGCAGCTTCGCGCCGCTCCGCGCAGTGTGGGCGCTGCGCTGCGCCCCTTTTACGCCCCTCACTTTTGCGGGGCAGGGTGGGCACCGCCAACCGCGCAGCGCCCGACCGCACTGCACACTGCACAGCGTGCGGCTTTTCTTTTCTTTTTTTTTTTTTTTTTCCTGCTTTCCCTTTTAATTTTTTTTTTTTTTCCCCCTTGGCTTTCCCTCCCCTCCCGTTTGACGTGAGCGGTTTTGGTGCAATGCGAATTATCTTCAGTCATTCAGTCAGAAGGGGCAGCGCCAGGCAGCACAGCGGCGGCGGGGCTGCCTCCTCCTCCTCGTCGTCCTCGTCCTCCTCCTTCTTCTCCTCCTCCTCCTCCCATTGCCATAACAACCGCGCACAGCCGCTGCCGCCGGGCCGCACCGCACCGCGCCCGGAGGGCTCTGAGCGTCCCACGGGGGGTGAGGGAGGGATCCGTGCGGGCAGAAGGTGAGGGGGAGAGAATCGATGATCCTATAAAAGGAAAAAAAGAAAAAAAAGAAGAAGAAAAAAGATTAAAAAAAAAAAGATAAAAAAAAGAAAGGAAGGGGAAAAAAAGGGGGGGAAAAAAGAAGGAAAAAAAAAAAAGATAAAAAGAAAGGAAGGGAAAAAAATAAATAAGAGGGAAAAAAAAAAAAGGATTTTTCCCCCCGGGGTGCCTCTGTCGGTGAGGACAAAAGTGACCCCGAAGAGCGCTGCGCTCGAGGGTGCGGAAGGAGGGGGGGACGGGGACAAGAGCTGAGGACACGGAGGAGGGGACAGGGAGGGAAGGCAGAGAAAGTTGGGACGAAATAGCCCAGGAAAAGTAGCACTCGCGGAGCGTGCCAGAGCGCGGAGGAAATAAAAGCGGCGGAGGGCAGGAAGTGTGAGGAGGTAGAGGAGGAAAAAAAAAGAAAGAAAGAAAAGAAACAGCAGCAGCAGCAGCTGCCGCCGCGGCAGAAGAGAAAGCAAAAGCCGCACGGCTGCGCGGGGCCGGCGTGCATCCGCGGGGCTGCGCGGAGCGGCCATGGCCCGGGAGAACGGAGACGGCGGCGGCTCCTGGAAGAAGCAGGCGGAGGACATCAAGAAGATCTTCGAGTTCAAGGAGACGCTGGGGACGTAAGTGGAGGGGATGCGCGGGGAGAACTGGGGCTGCGCGATGGGGATTTGCGCGGGGTGCGCAGCGGGATGGGCGCGGGCGCGCGCTGCGAGCATCTCAGCACGGGTAGGGAGTCGGGGTGGGATGGAAACGCGGGGAGAAACAGAGCCGTGTGTTGGGCAGCGGAGTGGAAGGATGGCAACGGGGCAGGCAAAAAAAAAAAAAAAAGAAGAAAAAAAAGACAAAGAAACGAAAGAAGGGAAAGGGGGGGAGGGAGAGAAAAAAGAAAACAAAAAGGAAGAAAGAAGAAGGGAAAAAGGAAGAGAAAAAGAAAAGAAAAAACCCGTGGTTTAAAATATTGACAGAACGAGGAGGTGTAAATAAAGGCGCTGCGACTCGCACGCTGCGCCCAGGCGCCGATGGCCGCCTCTATTCGCGGGCGGACGGGCAGAAATAACCGGATTGGATTGGATGCGTTTCGCTGCTGCGACGCTGAACTGTTGTTGGGGTTTATTCCTGTTATTTATAGTGGCGGGGCAGAAAGATTAGAAAAACGCTTGAGTTTTTTTTTTTTTTTTTTTTTTTTGCTTTTTGGTTTTTTTTTTTCTCCGAAGGCTCAGAATAAACATGCGCAGATGGTGGATGGGAGCAGGGTGCAGGATGCTGCTTTTTTGGCTGAGCGGAGTTTTATTTGTGTTACGTTTTTGCTCGCCGAGGGTTGTACTGGCCAATAAAGTTCTGCTGTGTGGGGGATGCTGTTTGTCTCTGTGCCCCTCTGACTTTCATGGCAACTTCGAGTGACTCCAGACTACACTCTGTACCCTTCGTGCCACTTCCAAAGCACAGCTGAAGTTTCAGCTGAAATAGTTTAGTTTCTTTCCGCTTCCAAGGGAGGGCTCTCTACAAACAGTATTTCTGGTTCCTGGGCTCACTGATTACCTCCAACGATCTGCAGGTGAGAACCAGGCTGCTCGCTTGGTATGGTGGTGGGTCACCCAGCTGCACTGTGATGACCGCATAGTGTAGAGCTTGGCAAAACGTTGCCTTAGCCAATGGCACAAATGTCTGTCCAGAGCTTTGAAGATGCAGAGTGCAGTGCAAGGGCTGTGTCGTGGGATATTCTTGTCACCTTCACTGAGTTTTGCTTTCAGGATTTTGTCCTGTGAGTCACCTTTGGTGTGTGGTTCCCTTATTGAGCAAAAGGGCTTGGGGTAGGAAGGTCTTAGTGCTGGGAAATTCGTTCATTTGCTAGAGAAGCTGTGGGTGCCCCATCCCTGGAGATGCTCAAGGCCAGGTTGGATGGGCCCTGGGCAGCCTGAACTGGTGGGGGGCACCCAGCTCACAACAAGGGGTGGGGCTGGAGGGGCTTTGAGGTCCCTTCCAACCCAAGCTGTTCTATGACAGGACAGTTTTCTACACTTTCCATTATACAACTCCACATTGTTTTCCCACTTGAGGCATAAAAAAAAAAAGCCATTAATCAGAGCTAACCTGTGCCACTAAAGAGGTCTAGAAGCAGTTAATACTGTGGACTTGGTCCAAATCCCACTGAAATTATAGAAGCAGTTGTAGGTCCTAAGGGAGGTACAAGTGATTCTGGTTCATAGCTGTGCCTGTTGGGATGGCTGTTGCAAATGTGATACATTAACCACAGCCATTGAGTGCCTCCTTCTATTAAACACCATCTCAGCATCACAGCTGGGTCAGCAAGGCCTTCGTGATAGGACTTCTTTAATTTGATGTTCTTTAATTTGAGCAACCAGGCTAGAAAGTTTCAGAGAATCCAAAGAACAGGTCCTGTATAAAGAAAACAGAGCTGTTCTTTTCTGTGTCGTGGGCATGTTAATTCTGAGTGTGTGTGCACTTTGCAGCCCACACATCGGTCGCCTTCTGGCTGTGCTTCCCGAGCTGCAGAGAGCAGCTGAGGGTCTGAAAGTGGGTGGTGGTTCTGTGTTCCCCCGAGCAGCACGTGTGGTTCTTCCCTGTGCTGCTGCCACTTACCAGGCTGGGAAACCTGTTAAAAAATTAGGCCATTCTTGTGCAAATCATTAAAGGACTTCAGTCGCCGATGAAGCTGTGCTCACTGACTCCAGCAGTGGATACATGGGAGCTCAAATGATAGGACAAACACAGAGTTATTTGTAGGAAAAAAAAAAAGTAGGAATTAAGCTAAATGCTAAATACCTTTAGAGCATCTGAATCCAGATGCTTTCCTCTAGCATTACTTAGCAGCAGGGATAAAATCTGCTTTTCTCCCTTCTGCACAGCAATGCTGAACCGTGTCGGACATGCTGTGGTCGATCTGTCATTTAATAGGTTTTACTGTAGCATGGATGGGGCTTGGGGCGAGGAACTCAGTGAGGGGCATTGGATTGGTGTCAGTGCTGTGTTGGGCATCACTCTGCCTCCTTCCATCTCAGGATGCCGGAGCAGCAAAGCAGCCCTTTTTCCTGGAACCTCCACAGCAGTTGGAACTCAGTGAGATGAAATTAGTGACAGTAATAAGAGAACCAAACCGGGGGAAAAAGTGAAAGAGAAACTTTAAAAACGTTTGATGTCAAGAGCATTGATTTGTGAGCGTTTTATCCGTGTGTGTACTCTGATAACAGTTTGCTCTCTGAATGGAGCCTTTCCTTTGTATAAAAGGTTTTCTCCAGATCTTCAGCATGAGGAGAGATAAGACTGCTGTAATTATTAAAAAGATCTTAACTTGCTTAATCATGAAATCGTTTGTGCTTCAAGGAACCTCTAATGAATACCCAGTTCTTTTCCGGAGTGGCATTATGGCAGGCATCAATTATTTACATGTCCCTGTAGATCATGTCCGTCCATATTGATACTGAAATAGGCATCCCGAGCTGAACATCACCTCCGGGTGTAGGAAAGTGGCTTTTTGCAGCTGAAGAATCATTTCTTTCAGTGGCTGAGGTCTGGGCTGCTTGCTTTGCCCAGTGCTGATGGCAGTAGGGGTTTCTTGAAGACATTACCAGCAATGTATTGGCTCAGGTGGTACCCAACCCAGGGCTGTGCGGCCTCCCATAAGCACAGTTTTTGTTTTATTTTCCCTTGGGAACTGGGAAGAGACTTTTGCTGGTACGCTTCAGCTTCCTTGGTGGAAGTGGGAGTAGGAGACGGAGGAAAAGGATTTGTAACCTCAAAGGGACTGGGGCACAGAGGGACATGGTTAGTGGGTATGGTGGGGATGGGTTGATGGTTGGGCTGGATGATCTTAGTGGTCTTGTCCAACCTTGATGATTCTATGATTCTATTAAGATAGACATTAGAGAAAAGAGTGAGGAGAGGGCAAGACAAGCAGAGATGGAAGAAAAAAGAGGAAGGAAGCAGAAAAATAAAGGGAGTGTGGTGGGAAGGTTGAGAAACTGTAGATGTGCATTTATGATTGTCATCTCTTGGGTATCAGAATGCCAATGGCAATATTATGCGTGGAAATGTAACAGAAGAAACATGTGGATGATACGCTGATAAAATATGGTTCCATTCTGCAGTCTGTATAGGAAATTCTTCTTAAATTTCAACAGATTCACCTGCTGTCGCGCAGCTCAGTTCCCAGGCCTGCCTGGAGAACGGGACTGCTGCCCTGGCCCTTGGGAGATTCCAAGTTTCACAAGAGCAGGAATCCAATAAGAAGATGAGTGGTCACTGAAATACTGTTTTCTCTCTGTGTTGAACGGATATTGTATGTAAGGCATTTCAAAAGTAAGATGTTGACATTTTGAGAAGTAGTATTACTGTTATCCATCAGCTGATCGTTTAGTCCATCTAACTGGATTGACCTCGCTTTTCTAATATATGTCACCAGGGCTTAGTGACATTGGAGTTACGATGAAGTTATCTTGCTTAGGAAGGCTCAACCTTAGTAACTGTGGAAATGCTAGCGTCGTCCATAAATATACTACAGTGAAGTCCTTACAGCTCAGTAATGATAACATAGGGAGCTGCATGCATATAGTCATAAGGTAGTAATAGCTGGGTGGGAAGACAAGCACGCTGCGATGATGTCTTCAGTACTTTTCTAAAATACACTTCAGAGAAAACTGTAGGTGGTTCTGTTTTTTGTGGGTTTTTGTTTTTTTGGGTTTTTTTTTTTCAGAGGCTCTACCGTAATCTCTGCTGTTCAGGCCCCAGTGTTTTGGGTCTGTTCTATATTCTTACATCACTTGATGAACTCCTGGTGCTCTCCATGAATCTTACATGCATTCATACATGCTTGTTCCTGATGCGAAGCACAGTTGTTCAGTCCTGCTCTCACATCTATTTCCTCTCATTCACACACGCTCTGTCACAAACAATTGTGCTCAATCTTCTTTAATTTTGTGCTCTCACATCCTTCATCATGTTTTCCCCACGTAGTCCCACACTGACACGTAGGCTTCTGTGAGCAGGTCTGCCTCCTGGTCCCATCTGCTCTGCATGCTCAGAGCTTCACGGAGAACAAGGCCATTGGAGGTGACGTGTATCCTTCATCCCTAACTCAGGCCAGGCATTCAGCTCTGCAGTCCTGGTGGTAGAAGTTCTCCATGTGTTGGAGTTGCTGTGTAGAAGGGAGATGCTGAGAATACCGTTTAGGCTCAGAGTCTGATCGTGTCTATTTAAAAATCCTAGTGCTTGATCTAGAAGTTGGCAACCCTACCCATAGCAAGGGGTTGTAACTGATCTGTGAGGTCCAACACAAGCCATGTTATGGTTCTATGATTCTAGGATCTTCCCATCTTATCAGCTAAGTGTCAAAAACACCAGTTATCATAATTAACATCAGTGTATTCAATACAACAAATCATCACTGGTTAGTTCATTAACTTCAGGCATCATGCAAGTTACCCAATTGTTTTTCGAGTTTGGAGATTCTCAGGATTGAAATATCTTGCTATTTGTGCTTTCTCTGTCTCTGTACCCCCTGTGAAGATGGAAGAGTGTTTGTGTGATTTCCATGTCTGTGCTGACACTACGAGCAATTTCTGGCTCTTTTTTATGACACCCTGGAGTGGCAGCAGTGACTATCAGACTGTTCCATCATTTTTACAGTTCAGTATTTTCCTAGTTTTTAACTACATTAAGGAAATATTTCACTGTGAAAAATATCTTAAGGGGAGAAAATACAGAGTCGCAGAAGGGCTGAGAGAGCTGGGATTGTTCATCGGGAGAAGAGGAAGTCTGGGGGAGACCTTATTGCTCTCTACGACTGCCTGAAAGGAGGTTGTGGTGAGGTGGGGGTCAGCTTCTGCTTTCAGGTAACAGCGACAGGATGAGAGGTAATGGCTTCAAATTGCACCAGGGGAGATTCAGGTTGGATATTAAGAACAATTTCTTCTTAGAAGAAGTGGTGAGACATTGGCACAGGCTGCCCAGGGAGGTGGTGGGGCCACTGTCCCTGAAGGTGTTCAAAAAAAGGGTGGATGTGGCACTGAGGGACATGGTGAGTAGGCATGGTGGGGGATGAGTTGATGGTTGGACTGGATGATCGTAGTGATCTTTTCCAAACTTAGTGATTCTATGATTCATAAAACTATGAAGGCAAGTGGCTCTCATCTCCTCCAGGATGAGTTGCTAGGAGAAATCCTTCTGTCATCTGAGAGCTCTCAGTCTCTTGCCCAAGGGTACAGAAGAGGATGTTTCGTGGGCCTTTCTGACCTTCTGTAAAGGTCAGATTCACAAATCTGTAAATCTGTGAATCTTACCAACAGCTGCGCATGGAGTTCATAATAATGACTGCTAAGAAATGGGTCATATCTCCAGGAGGAGCGGGAGCTGGGATCCAGGTCTGAATGTTTAACTGAATGCTGTGGGACAGCTAGGATGTTTTGGTTTGTAGAGAAAGCAGAAAAATACTCAGATGGCTCCTGAGGCATAGTTGTTTTAACCTAAGGAATCATCACTGCTATCATGTGATATAGTTTTATCATTCAGTGCTCCCAGAGGCATAAAAATTACTAGTCCCGGTATTTGCAGTGTGAATTGTAGTATTTTATGATGTAGATCGTTGGTCTCTCTTTAAACATTACAGAAAATAGCAGGTTTGAACATTCAGCTGGAGTTGAAATGGGAGAAAAAGGGAAGCAAGATGGCCAACTGATTTAAAGGCAGATGGAGAGGGCTGCAGAAAAGTCCGCTGCCATCAGTAAGAAGGGATTTCTGACAGCTCCCCCAGGGAGCTTTGTGGATGCATTTTGGGCAGTGGATGCTTGTTGGGGCAGCAGGGTAGCATAAGGGTCCATTTCCAAGATTCTGAAATACTTGATAGCTTTCAAGAAGACACGTTATTGTCAGGAACGGAATTTGCTGTGTTTTTTGGGTAGGACTGGAATAGAGTGTTGGAGCTTTCTTGTTTTTTGTTGGCTTTTGCACAGTGCTCAGCAGCAAGATGCTGCTGAGCCCATGTCTAATACGTTGGTTGCTCCGAAAGCAATGCCTCTATTTATTTCCACGGAGACTACAACAGATGAAAAGAGCACGGCAACACTGTTTAATAAAGCAAATTCTCAGCTGCAAAACACTATTTTTCAACAGAGCCACCACTATTAGCTGATTTGCAAGGATGAGCTGATTGAGATGCTTGTCATTTCGTTGTGTCACAGCTGCCTTTGGCCATCTGGGATGTGACTTCCCATTCAAGTCACTGTTATCACTCTGAAACCTACCACCTCACTGTGCTCATATCCGCTCCATAAATGTTCAGCAAGCATCAATGAATGTTAGTGGGTCCATTTTTTCTGCACAGAGGAATTCAGTGACACACCTTCTCTTTATCCTCACTTCCATGTCAAACATCATTTTGTCAGAATGCCCCACTTCTGCCATCTGTCACGTGGCAACAAAATGTAAGTATATACAGTATATAAGGAGTATATTTGAGAAGGTTCAGCCTCTACTGCCATACCACCAACATCCAGCTCTGATGTCACTGGGCAACATAATGAAATAGGAGGCATTACTTTCGGAGCAGCCTTTGTATTATTGATACTGGTATCTTTTGCTGGCCACAGAGCCAGCTGACATCCTAAACATGCAACAAACAAAACCCAGAGGGACTGGAGACCTGTCAGGGCGCATGGGCTGAACCCAGACCTATGGAATCCCTTAGTAATCCTTTATCCCAAGTTTATTCTTCCCAACACAGTCACAACACAGTGGGTGTGAGAGCCTTCTTCTCCACCATCTGGAGGAGCCTGTCTGCTTCCTTCACCCTCCATCTGCTTTAACGCAGGAGATGAAATATCTCCTTACCCATTTTTCCTTCCTTTCTGCTTCTTTCTTTCACTTCTTCTGTGTCTTGACCTCAGTTATTTCTGTTGCCCCTTGCACATGTTTCTGTGTACTATGTGCAGAATATTGGTCGGAGTTATTTAATCTTTTCAAGCATCGAAGGGTGCAATTAATACTGAATAAAGTTGTATTGTTTTGGTTTGCCTGACAATAGCAAGCATCTATAATAGGTTCTGAACTTATTGCCAGTAATGGCATTCACTTAAGTGGTGAGTCACAGTTTATATTCCTGATAACTTAATAGGACCTAATTTTATAGTCATTTCAGATAGCATGAAAACAAGTTGGGACTGAAAAGGTGCTGTTACTAAACAGGTAATGAATGAAAGAAGGGGGAAAAAGTTCCTTGGGGCAGCGATCTTGTTGTCATTTTGGTTGGAATCCAAGGCACCTTGCATTTCAGTGGTTTTCTGTAAATAATAATTAAGGACAATAACAATAATTTGCAAACATATGTGTGTGATTGGGCTGTTCTGGAATGGCAAATAGCTCAGCAGTCAGAATCTTTCTCTTTTATAGCAATCATGCTGTTCCCTAAAAACTTTCTATCAAATCTCAGTGCTGATGTGCTGCCGTGTTATCTGACTTGGCGGTTCCTATAATTTTCCTCTGAGCGTTGTGTCAATCATTTTTTTAAAAGAAAATCATAAATAACAGATTGTTAATAAACTTCTCATGTCCGTTCACTGATGTTTTCATGTTGAAAGCTGTGTGTGGAGTTTTGTGCCAGAATTACTCACCAAACAGACTGTGTGAGGTTAAATTAAAATAATGCTTTCTGGCAGATTTTTCTTGGCTGAATTAAAAAGCTGTTTTATTTATATATATACATATATATGTATGTATACGTGTATATATGTGTATATATATTTAACACTGAGTTTGCTAAGAGAAGGCTGCTGGGATGCTCTCTCAATTCTGCTGTGTGCAGAGCAGCTGAGCACAGGGCTGGAGATCCTCTGTAACAACAGGTCACTGGTTTAGCTTCCCTTTTCCTGGGTAATATCGTACGCTGTAATCAAAAATACCAGCAGCTTTGGACTAATGGACTGCAGCAGCACAGGATGGTGGTACCTTTTTCAAGGCACAAAAAGGGAAGAAGTGAGCGAGAAGTGAGCTCAGCTGTATTGAGGGTTTATTTTCATTTTTGTTTGTGTTGTCATACATTCCGAATTTGAGCTCGACTCAACAGTTTCAGTCTCATTCTGATTTCCAGGACAGACAAAAGGAAGGCCCATTTAATGATGAAAAGGAAGGTGAGAATTTACCATGAGCAGAAAAAGGGTGAGGCACAGCAGCACCTCTCCCCCATACCCTTTGTGTTTGCACCCCTTCTGCTTGCCATGGATTTATACACATAATGCTCTCCTTGATTTGGGCTGAGTATCTGAAGATAGGCTTTTCAAGCCTCAGTGCCAGAAGTTTGGGAGTTTCCTTGGGTGCTCAGTTGTCAGAACGCAAGCCCTAGAAACCTCACTCATACAGGATGGGAGTGGAGCAAGGTCAGGAGGTATGGAAAATGAGGGGTCCGAGAGATGTCCTTAGCCTCTGTGTTTCTTTTGGGGAGGGCCAGTGTGGCAGTTTGGACATCGTATGTAAGGATTACCTTACCCTGTTATCAGCAGGGAGGTGTGAAGGTTTGCAGATTTTCCTTGGAGCTTCCAACCAAGGAAGTTCTCCCACCCTCGGAGACATTTAAGGTCAGGCTGGATGGGGCTCTGAGCATCCTGATCTAGCTCTAAGTTCATTGCAGGAGAGTTGAATCAGATGATTCTGTGATTCTAAGGCTTTCTCAGTCATGGCAGGTGTCATACTTAGGATCATCACCCAGTACCATTCCATGCCGTGAAGCTGTTCTTTAGTATTGGTGTTTTAGCTGAGAAGCATGTTTGAAACTTGGATGGAACGTGCTTTTGAGGAATGTGGCCTACTGGCTGCTGCCAACTGCATGATGGGTCACATACATGGCTGTTTCTTGGGGTAGTACAACATAAATGAGTGGAGCCACTCATGTTTGATTTGGCAGGTTTGCAAAGACTGAAAAGCCAGGGTGTATTTTAGGTTTAGACACTAACAAGAAAAATATGAAGGTTCAAAAATATCTATACGTATATTTTATTGCTATGACTTTTACTGGCCTCAAAAGAGATCAGACTCAGTTGTGATAGAAATACTAGAAACAAGAGTAAAACAGGGCTCATATCCAGAAGAACTTAAAATCTAAATAAATAAGACAAAATGCTAACATGACTTTGCTTTCGACGAGGCACTGTATCACTTGCAAGATGTGGAGCTGAACGTGAGCCTTAACCCCAGCCTTATGCAATGGATTGTCTTGTTTCTTTCGGCTTCTATCAGCAGAGCTTCTTCACAATGTATTGCTTTACTTGTGAATCACCCAGGGCCATCACAAATAAAGAATTTTCACTAGCCAAGGTTTGTAGTAGGCCTTCAAGAGGCACAGCGCTGTGTCTGTGCTGTTGGTAGCAGCACAAGCACTTTATTGCTGTGTTGTTTCACAGATGCGTGGAGGAACTGAAGTCTTCTCAGAATTTTAAAGAGCTGAAGAAGACCTGTCTGTTTTGGGGGCAATATGAGATCATTCCAGTGTGTGTGCTGGTCCTTGGAAGGGGTATTTCCCAAGGGCTGCTTGGGCTTATTGGTGATGGGTTGATGTTTGGACTAAATGATCCTAGTGGTCTTTTCTAACCTTAATTGTTCTATGATTCCATTATTTTTTTCAGTCATTTTTTGCCACTTGTATGCATTACAGCCCAGTAGGGAGTCAGACACCAAACCCAGACTCATTTCTATGGTCCTGCCATTTCCTCTGTGATGGGGAAGGGTTCAAAAGAGGGAAACTTTTATATGAAAAACTGAAGAGTACCTAAAACAAAGTCAAAGGCTGCGTCTTTTACTTGAAGACATTTTGTAGCTGAGGCCTGAGATATCCAAAAGACTATTTAAGGCTCTGGGATCATCGTGAGCCTCACACCTCTGCCTTAAAGGGATTTCCTGCTGTAGGGTGTTCAAGAGACTTAATATATTTGAGCAGAAAATCTGACACCATTCATCTTTTCCATGGGCTGATGATCACTGCAAAACCACTACTTTCTCCTCTCATTCCAAGCCACTGTGTTCTGATACACCTTTTCTAGCATAATTGTATAGCAACCTGAATATTGTAGAGCAAACAAGCTCCCCTTCCCAACAGACTGCTCTCAAATTTAAAAAAGAACAATAAAATGAGCACGTGAAAGCATCTTCTAGAAGGGTGCTGCACATGTACAGCTTCCTACAGGGAGAAAATAGGGAAGAACACATTAGTTGAGTTGTTTGACAAGCCATGGAATGATGCTTACGTAAAAACATATATGGGATAAAATAATAGTCCGGCTCCTGTTGGCTGAATTACCCAGTTACTGGGGCAAAAGAGGAATAAATCATAGAATCATTGAGGAATGAATCGTAGAATCATTAGGGTGGAAAAGCCACTAAGATCGTCCAGTCCAGCCATCAACCTGTCCCCGCCATACACACTAAACCGCATCCCTCAGTGTCTTATCTGCCCTCTTCTTGAGCACCCCCAGTGCCAGTGACTCCACGCCCTCCCTGGGCAGCCTGTGCCAATGCCTCACCACTCTTCCTCAGAGGAAATTTTTCCAAATATCAGAACAAGGGAACTGTGTTGTGCCACAGACTTCACTTACGGATTATGTTTTTTTTCCCAAGCAGGATGCTGTATATTCAGGAAGGTGGAAATGTAGAATGAGCTGAAAAAAGGAGCTGAAATGAGTTGAAAATAAACCCAACAGGTTCTTAAAAGCATGCATGTTCAGGGTATACAGGTTGTTAGGAATTGGACTTGATAATCCTTTGGGTCCCTTCCAACTTGGTATATTCTGTGATTCCATGATTCTGCTGCAGGAAGACTGGTGCTCTTAGTACATTAAGGTATATCTGAAGTAATTTAACTTCCTAATTTTCCTGGCAGAAGGCACATGAGTGTAATTTATGTCACAGACATAAATCTTACTTTCTTAAGAGAGAGACCTTGAAAAAACCATCAGGGCTTTATATGCAAGGCTATTGAATGGGTTTTTGTGTGTGTGTGTGATGAATCTTGTATTTTATTTGAAAGAAAATCAATTGATGTCAGGCTCCCCGAGTGACAGCTGAGACAGTTTGTACCCAGAAAGCAAGCTGGTGCCCTTATGGCACTGCTGAAGGAGAATATCAAGAATATGAGAGCATAATCACTCCGCACGTGAATGGAGCTGCACTGGGGGAAAGTCAAAAGGGAAAAGTTTAGGGGAAAGCATAGCAGTGAGAGTTCAGCTGTGGATAAATGCCAAGAAAGATATTTCTAAAATGTGGTAGTTTTTAGCCTAATTGACATTCACAGACAACTAGCTAAATGTGCTTCTTCATGAGATACACCATTGCAAAAATTAATAACTGCAGGTTCTTCATAGAGGACAGCTCATACTATGTGACTGACACTTCGTCATTGTCAATCAGGGGCCACTAAAATTGCCAGCAGCTTCAGCAGTTACATCTCTACGTTGTAGTTACGATGAAGGTGTTGGAGCCTCTTATATACATACAGATAGAGTGATATACATATGCATATTAAAATGCTATTTATGCAGTGATGTGCAGTGATACATAGTGATATACAGTGCTAATTTCTTGCTGCACATCATATTGTTTGGCTTCATTAATAAATGCATAGCAAATGAACTGCGCCATTTGGTGAAATCTGTTTCAGAGCATTGTGGAACATGGTTAATTTATTCTGCAGTCTGAATTTTGCTTCTTGTTGGGATTACATTGAGGTGAAGGCAGGAGAAGACTCATGCCTGCTTATGTCTGATGGAGCCCATCCGTAAATTCAGTATGAGAATCTGTAGAGATGGGAGTAAGTTTCTACTTGGATACAAACTGGCTTTAGCTGGTTTCTAAATGCCTTTTTTTGTGGAGTGTCTTCTTGACAGATGTTTCTGTGATGCTGTATTGTTATACACACACACACACACACATATATATATATATTCTATCTACTTATTAGACTTTGGTCCCACTGTTGACTCAGTGTTTCTACTCTTGGTCACTAGCAGGTTGCTTTCAGCAGTGAAGGGAGGATAATAGCTTTTTCCCATCCTGTTCTGTTGAACAGGACTTTGGAAGTGCTTCCACAGCTGCTCGAATACACTGTGCTTTATCTTGTTTAGTTTGGGATTAGGGAAAGCTCTCAGAGGTGGGAGGTCTTGGCGCTGTGATGCCCTATGGCCTTCTGACTCCATTTCTGAGGCTCTTCTAGTAGGTCCTCTTAAATATTGGAAGAAAAATTCTCACTTTGCCCAGACTTTTATAACAAGAACTGCGTGGAGTCCCAGCATTCATGTAGCTCATGGGTGTGAGCACAGCCAAGAAAGAAGTGAGTGTGATGGTCCTTCCCTGGTGCCATGGTCACATCCTACAGGTATACACAGCTGGGATGCACAGCTGGAAGACAGCACGGCTGAGGGCTTGTTTAGATAATACGTCCTTCACACCACTCTCATTTCTTTGTGTGTGTAGCAGCTGGAGTCTGTTAGAGCTTTCTGGATGCAAACATGACCGCAGCATGTGGATGAACCAACAAACACTGTACTTGGTGTTAGCAGGTGTGTATCTGTGATGTCGTTCAGCTCTGTGGATGGCCTGGTTGGTGCATCGCTGACCACATATAACTCACTCTGCACCACTGCCCTCTCTACAGCATGACTAGGGCTGGCAAGGTCATGTTGGTTAGAAACTCACTAATGTCTATATACAAAGGTCAGTGGGGCACTGGCACTGCTGCCTAGGGAAGCTGTGGGTGCCCCATCCCTGGAGATAACTCAGGGCCAGGTTGGATGGGGCCCTGGGCAGCCTGAGCTGGTGGGAGGCACCCAGCCCACGTCAGGGGTTGGGACTGGGTGGGCTTTAAGGTCCCCTCCAGCCTAAGCCATTCCGTGATTGCATGATTATGATGGCAGGCGCAGTAGTTTCTGCAGCCAACTCCCTTTTCTGTTATTTAAGCCATATCACTGGTGTCACAACAGTGGCTTTGGAATTCTGGTACCTCAGCTCTAAAGGCAAAATACAGAAGGGAGGGAGGCTGATAGTAAAAACATTATTTAAAAACAAGCTTTGCCTTTGAAAAATGTCTTCCTAGAGGTCTCCGTGTATCAGCTTAGCTCTTCCAATAGATTCCCTTGAAGTCAGGGGGTAGCACACAAAAGCACACCAGGCCTGTTTTTCTTCTGATTTTCTCTTAAATCATTTGTAGCAGTGTGAAGTGACTGTAAAATTCTGCCTTTGATGTGCACAGCTTGGAGGTTTTCCTCTGGGAGTCCAGAAAGGCCCACGTTACTCAGCAGCAAGCTGGAAAGCAGCATTTTATGCTCCTTACACTCAGGTTTCAAAAGGCAATATAAAACTACAGGACTGGGGAGAAGCAGGTTGCAATTCCAGGCAGGAATAGAAAGGGGCTGTGTCCCTTGGGGCAGTTTGCATCTCCTTCCAGCCCAGATGTGATACGAATTTACTTAGTGAAATGATAGGTGTTAAAAAGACTCTTCCAAAAAGAAGGCAAAGAGGAAGGGGACAAATACAAAGCACAAGAAGTTTTACTTCCTTTTTATTCCATAGAAGCTATAAATCAGCAAAGAAGGGAGATGCATTTTTCTCCTGTCTTGCGTTGTTAAAAAAATCATCAACCTCTGCTCTCAGATGGTTTGTGAGAGATAATTCACCAGGAACAATATCTAATAGAACAATAAACAATTGGTGGGTGCCAGGTCAAATCCGTGTGTCAGCAGCTACTGAATTTGACTTAAGAGCTGTAAATGGAATCATAATTTCTTAATGAGATATATGAGAACAAAGAATCACAATGCTTGGAATAATCTGTCACATCTCCATCAGTGCTGCTTAAGCAATTATGTGGTTTATTCAATGGTTTTGACAAGGTAACACGACAAAATCAATTTACTAAGCAGATTAATACAAATATGCAGTGTTGTTTTTTTTTTTTTTTCCCAGGAAAGTTATTCTCAAAGCTTTATGTCTTTTATATTATCAATTCCTACCCAGTCATCTGCTTTCAGGAGTGCTGGGATGAAGTCCTGCACGGCCCACAGTGACATTCACCAGATCATTTGTCACTTATCCACCTCCAGCCTAATGATACTGTCGTCTGGGCCACGGTAAAAATGAATGATGCATTGCTTCAGTATACAGTGTGAGTATGCTTTTCACTCAGTGCTAACGCCGTATTCTTCCTGGGTCCTTAAAGCAGCCTGGCTCTCAGCCCTTATTAACGCTTAATGTAAATCTTTCTGAATATTTTATTTGTTTGGCAGCAAAAGCGGCAGACATTTGGTGCGAGTTCCCTAGGAGCTAAGGAAGTGTAGTATATTGAAGAGATAAGATAGTCTATTTTAATACCAGGCCTACATCATGTTGCAGCGAATGGGGACAGGGACAGAACCATCTCTATTCGTAGCCACGAGTATCTGCAGAAAACCACTGCTAAGAACAGATAATAGCAACTGGGACATGAAATGCCATCCTCAGCAGCAGAATGGGGTGGCTGCTGTGAGTGCTGGCTGTGTTCCGGTGCTGTAGAAAGGCAATGCGGGGGAAGCCAGGCTGGGAGAGCATTAATAAAATGAAGGATTATGCTTTCTGGACTGTCAGCACAGCACTTTTGTCAGAATTGAAAAGATTAGGAGGGAGGGAGAAGCATGGTGATATAACATCGTTCAAGAAGTGTGTAGATGTGGTACTTGAGGGACATGGTTTAGTGGGCAATATTAATGGCACCTGGACAATTGGACTGGTTGATCGTAGAGGTCTTCTCCAACCTTAATGATGCTATGATCTGGACTTGTTCTGCTTAGTGCCAGGGCAGGAGGCAATGGGCACAAACTGGAACTCAGGAGGTTCCCTGTGAACACAAGGAAGCACTTCTGTGCTTGCAGGTGCTGGAGCACTGGCACAGGTTGCCCAGAGAGGCTGTGGAGTCTCCTCCTGGTGCCTCTTGGATGAGGTCCTGGGCACCCAGCTCTGGGTGTCCCTGCTTGAGAAGGGGTTGGGCCGGATGGACGCAGGGGTCCTTGCCAACTTCAACTCCTTTGTGACTCCTTGAGTCTGTGTTTTGCTGCTAAATGGGTGTTCAGTGCAACTGGCTTCTTTCAGGTCATCTGAGCCTCCAGTCTGTAGGTGTTTTCTGGTCTTAACCCTTACTGAAGTCTCTGCCCTTCAGTGAGCTTGGGTAGCAAAGTGCAGTGCAACTGATAACAAAATAGATTATTTTTTCCTCATGGAAAACTTTTGCAGCTCTCATCTTTTCTACGGGGTGCGTAAGGATGTAAGATTTCTTTTCCCCATACAAATAACTCTGGGAATTCCCTCTGTCCATACATGTTTTACAGTGTTTACAAGATGCTATTGATGAATCTGGCTGCATAGCTCATTATACCTCTAACGTTGAATGTCACTGAGTTCTCACCGGAGGTGTTGTAATCAGCTTTTAGTGAATTGCAAATGCTTTTCTTTTTATTTCAAGCAAGGTGACAAGGTTCCCAGCAGCCTTTAAAATATATCAGAGGATTGTGTTATGGAAGAAAAGGGTATTTCTTAACTTATCATTACCATATGATTCCCTTTACTACAATTTCTGTGCAAATCACAGTCCTTAAAAAAATCTGTGATACCGAAAATTCTTACATGCTTATATTTTTTGCTATATTTATGCATAACATATGGACTTCCAGTATCTAGATACTCAGTTTCTGCTCAACATCTTGTATTTTCCAACGACTGCTGAAGAATCTGAATATGTACGGTATTTCCTTCTGTATTATTCGCGTTGCTGCAGCTCCTCAGTCTTTATCTTGTGGTTTGTTGGCTAACCGTCAGATACTTATGGCTTCATTAACAAACAGATGTACAGGTCTACTCTTTGTTTTTGTAATTGCACTTTTGACATATTGTAAATGTCCTTAATTGATTTTGTGCAGGATAATGCCATCTGCTGGCATCTGTTTCTGCTATGGCTCTTGCTGAATCCTTAAGTGTACTGTGGACCTTAAGGACAAATTAGATTTTCAGCACAGTACTATGCCATTTTCCCCCCTTAAATAAATGAAAGTACAGTTTAAACACTGTAAGACCAGATACCTATGTATTTTAATATTTAGATAAATACAGTCTATTACAAAAGGTGTTTCAGGCAAAACTGAGCCCTGTAACCATGTTGATTTCTCTTGATTTATTGTTGCATACCTACAAACGTGTCAGAGCTCCCAGGCAGGGAGAAAAGCAGCCTTTGAGTTTATATTTGGCTGCTCTTGATCATAGAGGGATGTGGAATAAACTTTAGATCTTGAAGCCTTGACACAAAACTCTGTCTAATGAACAATTAAGTCATCATTATACATCACTTACTATAACAGTAAGGTTGATGGACTTCTAGTCATCTTTTAATCTAGCTGAGTGTTTTGATTTGAAACTTTTGACAGAAAAAAAGCATTATCGGGCAGACACAGGATTAAATGTCTTGAGGATGCAAGCAGGAAAATCATAGAATCATGGAATTAATTGCCAAGATTGGAAAAGACCTCTAAGATCATCTAGTCTAGCCATCCACCTGCCAGCAATATTGTCCACTAAACCATGTCCCAATGTACCACATCTACACGATTCTTGAACACCTCCAGGGGCAGTGATTTCACCACATACTGAAGCCTGTAGCATTGCCTGGGGTTGTTGTGACTAAAAAACAGGACTCAGCACTTGATCTTGTTGAACTTCACCCCACTGGTATTAGCCAATACATTTTATCTCCTGAGAGTCTCTAGACAAAAGTCCCGCTTTTAGGGTAACGAATGATTGTCTTGAGTTTAGCTCTCCGTTCTCGGGCCTTTTTATTAGGTTGTATCAGCATTTGTGGTAGATTTTTTATTACAGCTGCCATCCCTGTGTGTGAGCTCTGGAATGCAATAGAAATTTCATTTCTTGGTGTATTCTGTCTTGCGTTATGGAAAGTGCAGACAAGCATCAAAAAGTATCTAGGCTGGGATTTGTCTGTAGTGGCCTAACTCTGCTACCAATAAAAATGATGAAGGTTGGCCATTGGTATCAATGAGACAGTGCTAAACAAACTTGGACATCCTTGAGAAGCTGTTCCGCCTCTCTGCACCACTCACATGTGGCAGTAATGGAGGGAGAGGAAGTGGGGTCATGCAAGGAAATGAGAGTCCTTCAAATCTTATGGAAGATAGAGAGACGGCTGTGCAGTGTTAGAAGTGGCTCACCGGTCTGAAATACCTGGTGTCCCAGCAGGGATGAATTATCCTGGAGCTGGAGTTGTCTTTGTGATGCTTCATATGGGAATGATTTAAGAGAAAACTTAAATACGTGATTCTTCCTGGCCATGCATGTGTATTAGAGCTCGTAAAGGTAAAGCACAGGTTTTCATTTTACTTCGCCAACCTGTTCTTTTTGGCTCAGCATCCTTGATGGCCCACCATACTGACACCATCATATTGGTACCCACAGATGGTCCAAGTTCAGGATTTTGGTTTTTAAAGTCATAGAATCATAGAATCACCGAGGTTGGAAAAGACCTACAAGATCATCCAGTCCAACCATTAACCTATCACCAATAGCTCCCACTAAACCATGTCCCTCAACATAACATCCAATCGTTCCTTGAACACCCCCAGGGTTGGTGACTCCACCACCTCCCTGGGCAGGCCATTCCAGTGTCATGAGCTTTGGAGATGATGCAGGCTAGTGGTAGAGGCATTTGTTGGGTGGAAGGGCACGAGATAATCATAGAGTCATAGAATCGTTAAGGTTGGAAAGACCACTAAGATTGTCTAGTCCAGTCAACAATAATTATTCAGGAGACTTGGATTTCATTTCTGACTGTAAGACTGGGCTTTTTTATGTCCTTGGAAAAGTTGCAGCATCTCTCTGGCCTGGTTTTTCAGTCTGCCAAGTAGTCACCAACCTATTTTAACTCACTTTGAGATCTAACTGATTAAAGCTTGCTGTGTGAATCGCTCAACATGTACTATGCAAGGTGTTGTTTTCGTTATGGTAATATGGTATTGAATCTCCCCCATTGTCCTAAGTTATATTTGACTGTGTCGGGAACTCGGCTGTAATGCTGGCATTTTGCAGATGATGCTTTTTGTTGGACATGCAGGAACCTGCTCCCTTTCCTAAAAATACCACTGACAACCCCTTTTCAAAAACACTAAAAATGGGACAAAAGAGAAAACCCTGCTGAAATGCATGTTGTTTTCCAAGACTTTTGTAATTTCTTCGTGCGTTGGAATTCTGGCAGGGCACAAAACATTCCAGAAATGTCTCTTAGCTCCCAAATCTTGCCTGCTGATGGGTTTTGCAGCAGAGATCTGCTGGCAGATGGACATCGGGGTGATGATTGGAAGTAGCTGTAAAGTTGTGAGTCAATTTTCCCCTCCTGTGCAAGCCAGGTTATAAGTGGGAAAAAAAGAAAGGTTTTCTCATCACGCTGCCAATGGAATGGGATTTGCAAAGCAGTAGGTAGAGGTTTGTACTGCCCTGAAGAGTCCTTCAGCCATAAGACAATGTAGTCTTGTATTGAAGAGATGTTAGTATCATAACAGATCTGTTAGTTATCTGTTAATTATGTTTTTTCTTGTCTAGCAATTGTTGTGCCTCTTGAAAAATCACTTCAGTAGCTGAAGTCAACACAGTGTGTAGCCATGGTGACCCTGAAGGCATAAGCTTTTTGGAACACCTTCAAAGAACTTTTAAAGCAATTGGAGTAATGTCTTCATTTCCATGTCTTTGTGGGGGAAAAATTGGTACCTGCAAGATGCAGCAGGAGTGTAATTGTGTTTCCAGTCGCCGTAGCATTACTGCTTTAGAAAAGCCTTTTTGTAGGCAGAGCGCATTCAGTTTTTTCTCTAATTCTAGAAGCAGGTAGAGTTAGTGCATAAATTGGAAAGCAGGCTTTCATTTAAGCAGCATGATTTAGATCTGCTGATGAAGCCTGCCACTGGAAAGCTTTTGGCACTCATCAGAAAAATCTCCAAGTCTGAACAGTTTTATTATGCAAAGTTATATAGTTGGAAGGTTAAATGCTGTTTTTTCTTCCACTTTGAAGAGCAGTGTCAGCTGATAGATGTCCTGTCAGATTTCCCATAAGCTTGTAGGAAGCTGAAGAGCTGTAGGTCTCAGCCTTCGCCCTGTAGCTGCTGTAAGCAGGGAGCCCTGTGGGCAAAGGATGCTCAGCTGAGCCATGTGAAGAAGAGCAGTCATGCTCTAGAAAGTACATGAGTATTATTAAGTAATGCATTGAACAAGGATTGAGTGAGCAATCCACTGGTATCTTCCTCAGTTCAAGTTCCAGGAATCGTGTTTTTCCATTCATAGAACCAGAGAATCGTAGAATTGTTTGAGTTGGAAGGGACCTTTAAAAGTCATCTAGTCCAGCTCTCCTGCAATGAACAGGAACACCTACAGCTAGACCAGGTTGCTCAGAGCAAGATATATTCAGATTGTGTTAGTACAGCTTTTTTACCTTTTACAGAGCAGTTCCACTGCTGCACTAGCAATGACCGCTCCTTCACAGAGTGTAGAGAAGTTCTAGATGGGATTATTTCCTTAGAGATTTGAGGTGACAGTTCACTTTAACATTTGGTAGAACTTCACCCTGCTCAGCACATGATTAATTTGCTTATGCATACTGCCAGGGATGCTTATCCCCAGGCAAATGCTGAGGTCTTATTAGAAGTGTGAAGTCAAAGGAACTTCAGCAGGAGCCAAAATATTAAGCACTTAATTGCTTTTCTGTTAGGTATGGACTGCTGAAAGGCCCGTAGGAGGACCGAGAGCCCCCTGAGTATCTGTTCTCTGTGTTTCTCTACATTTCTTAATAACAGGAGGGACCAGGTTTGTAATCCCACTTTGAGCTCATCACAGCAGCTGAAAAAGCTTTGTAAGATGGAAGCCTTGAACCAGAGCTCACCTTGCAGCCTGAGCCATAGGGATGGTGTTGTAGAAGTAGCTGTGGGGGTCGCAGAGGGTACGGCTGTACCCACTCAGCACTGAGCCACAACCAGCATGAACCAGAGCCCTTTTAAGTCATTTTATACAACATCGCTACAGAAGTACCTTGACAGAGCAGGAGGGGAAAAAAACATTTAGCTAAGCATACTGTTGAAACCATGAATACTTTTCTTGATGGCATAAAAATTGCTATAAGGGAACACCAACCTTTATGAAATGCCCTTTAAAATGCAGTAAAAAAAACACCTCATCATAATAACAGGTTCCCACTTCATGAAGCAATCCTTAAAAATAAAATGAACTCTGAGAGCTCAGAAAAATAACTTTATTCCTACACATGCAGAAGAAATGCGTTGTTTCTTGTCTTTGGAGAGATTTAGCTTTTCTGAGAAGAGGACTATAGCAGAAAGAATAACCCAAGGCAACGAATTGGGCCTCAAACAAGAAAATTTTCTTTCATGGAATTTGGGTTTTCTCTCAGGTGAGTGTGCTTTAGGTGAAATGTGTAGAACTTGGTGGTCTTTCAAACTCTCAGAGAAATATGGGAAAGGACACATTATTTCTTCACCTTGCACACCACAGCACCTGCAGAATTCTGCAGAAACCAAGATAGGATGAGAGGTAATGGCTTTAAGCTGTGCCAGGGGAGGTTCAGGCTATATATTAGAAAAAAAATCTTAGAAGGAGTGGTGAAGCACTGGCACAGGCTGCCCAGGGAGGTGGTGGAGTCACTGTCCCTGGAGATATTCAAGAAATGTGTAGATGTGGCACTGAGGGACATAGTATAGAGCAGTCACAGGTGTGGGCTGATGATTCAACTAGATTATCTTATTTGTCTTTCCAACCTTAATGATTCTATAAGTCCATGACTCTTTTTGAGACTAATCTGCTGTTAACTAGGAATTACAACAATTTCAAAGTCAAAAAAGAGGCTGCGTGGAATTCACTGCACTGATAAATACTGGTAGTAGTTGTCTGAATTCAGTGCCGTTTGAGATGTCCTAGGGTATGTGAAGCAGCCACATGATAACTGGATGTGCTGGAGATGGGTAGCCTGCAGGAGCTGAAAGTTGAGAGGGATAGCAGAGAAGGTCTGGAATGGCATTAAAGGCATATGGGTATGTTATATCTACAGGCTGCTCAGTAACATTGCTGAATACTGACATTTGGGTCCCAAGATGAGTGGAGAAATGGAGTCCTGCATGACTAAGCACCATATGGATCACCTGAACCAGCCCAAGTTGAATTATAGAATCATAAATGTTGGAAAAGAGCAGTAAGATCATCTAGTCCTACAATCAACCCATCCCCACCATGTGTACTAAACAATGTCCCTCAGTGCAACCTCTACCTTCTTCTTGAAAACCTCCAAGTAGACCCTCATTTCATCAGTGTGTGGGAGAGCTGATGTGCTGGTTTGATGAGGTATGAGCTGAGCAAACACTGTTTATAATATAAAAACTGTTCTAAAATTTCTTTCTTGTGACTTCATGGTCTCACAGGTGAGAGCAAACATTTAATAGTCTTGGTGTGCAGCTGCAGGTGATTAACTCATCTGAAATTAGGCCAAAGGTACCTCAGACTGGGACACCAGAATCAACAGCCAGCTTGAAAATGTAGGTTATATGATTTTTTTGCATTCACTCATGAGAAAACTGACTTTCATGTTTCTGAACTTGCAGCATATTGCTGGGACCACTGCTAGTCAAGTAAGTCAATGCCAGTTTGGCTTTGTAGGATTGGGTCCTTTCCATGAACTACACCCATTTGGCTGAGAGCATGACAGGCATGGCAGCTTCTTCTTTCTCAGGGAGATTCAGGTCTTTTACTGTGCACAGTTCTATTGGCATTATAAATCTTTATATCTTACCTGAAAGACTGCCACAGTGTGTCAGTCAGTAAAGTGGAATCAGGTAGATAAAAGGACCAAAAGAAAAATAATTAAAAATTCATTTTGTAAATTCTTCTCTTAAATAATACCGACAAAAGTGAAAAATTATTTTGGCTGGATCCATTTTTATGCTTTTCTCTTTTTCAGTTCACTTGCCAGATACCCAATTATCTCTGGAAACTTAACACAATCTTTTTCAGTCCTCTGAGGGTGGTGGTAGAACTATTTTCTCTCCCTGGCTTTGATAGGAAGCAGACATTTCTTTGATGTTGGCCATTTTCAGATAAGCTCTTGCAAAGAAAAAGTAAAACCACACACACCCTCACTAGCATCACTTTGTTTTCCTGGAAAACCTCTGGTTTGAGAATTTCATCCCTGGTTTGTGCTCATTAGGAAACCTCTGTGATCTTCTGCTCTACGAAAGTAGCATTCACAATCATTAAACAGTAGCTCTATATGCACTTGAAAATAGCTTCTATCATTTGGAGTTTTGAGTTGGTATTTTGTGTGTGTGTGCGCGCGCATCCTGCTTATAGGCTTTTAGCACACGTGCCTGCTCTTTATCTCAGTTGGTATTTGTACTGAAAGGTGATTTGAATGTTGTTTTGTGTCAGTGTGTACAATCTGCTGAAAATTACTTCTTGCTTATTATGTTGAAACTCAGGAGTTCGTTGTCCTGCGTTTAGTCGTTGGTGGAAGGAGCTGATGCCCCATTGACTTTCACAGAATTACAGAATGGCTGAAGTTGGAGGGGATTTCTGAGTCCATCTGATCTAACCCCTGCTCAAGCAGGAACACCCAGAGCAGGGTGCCCAGGACCACATCCAGGTGGTTTTTGGATATCCCCAAGGAGGAGACTCTGCAACCTCTCTGGGCAGTCTGTTCTGGTGCTTCACTATATCTTCAGCTCCCCTGTCCAAGTGGGAAACTCATCTTAGATTCTGTGGAGCTTGCACCCCACAGAGGGAAATCAGACTGTACCCCCCACTGAATTTGCAGTGATTACTGTGAAAAGCATGGGAACAAGGTGGCATCTATGGTTATCTTCTGCATGGCAGCCCTTAGAAATACAATTTGAGTAGTTTTCATCATCCATCAGTACCAGCCTCTCTGCATTTTGCATTTCCTTCCCACATGAGCATTTTGAGCTCTCAGATTCAGGGGTCAGCACTTGTGTGGTGATTTGTTGTGTGGACAAAAAAGTGTGGGGTCATTTCAGCTTCTTTCCTGATGCCTCTCCTAACCTGGAGGCAAACCTCATTTTTAATGATTCTAATGCAACGTCTCCTGCAAAAGGAGAAGCAGTAATTAGAAATAAATATTTGCTTTATAACTAAGTAAATGAAGAGCGATGCTGATGGCTCCAACCAGCTCCGTTCTCTCCCTGAAAGGCCTTACACAGACCCTACGTGACACATTAAAGCACTGCTATTTCCATCTGGGAAGTGTGTATTTGGAATATCATCTTCTGCACCTGTGTTGGAATGGATTTACTACTCTTGTCTGGAATTGGGATTGCACACGTTGCATGAAACTGTACGTTGACTTTTATGAATGCATGTGAGCAGTGTGTATGCTGACCAAGACTTCTAAGATTTTGGATGTCCTGAGAGTTTTGCATGTTGCCAATTCTCTCTTTGTACTTACACAAAATTTCCAGACTGAAAAGATGTCTGGAGGGGAAACTCACAGAGACAATAACCTAAAATTAGAGCTGTGAACAATGGATTTGGGTAGGGTAGGTAGACCAGACTCCCCCAAATGGGATTTTTGTTTAGTTTTAGTTTGGGTAAAAATTGTTTTTGAAATGAAATATTTAATTGGCTAGTTAAATCTTTTTTAAACCTTCTTGAATATTGCAAAATGTGAATGTTTCTTTTAAAAGTGATAGTTTTTATTTTTTTTCCCCCAAACTGAAACTTAAAAGTAATTACTTCTGATATCCTCCAAACCATATGGCCCAGTGAACGTAATAGTCATTACAATAATTTTTTACAGCACAACTGTTTTGCACATCAATTTTTTTCATCTGATAACTGAGGATGAAGAACAGGCTATTCCTCTTTCCAAGGCTGCTTTGGAATCCACTTTAAAATTCCTTGGCAAGTGCTGCTATTGACAGCAAGAAGGAATTGTGCAGAAGAGGTACCTCTGCCTTGCCATAATTTGAGTCATTTGTGTTACGTTTCCATTTACAGGTAACTTGCAGAGGGCCAATAGATTATTAGAAGATTGTTTGTTATAAGAAATAAGAAAGCCAGACAGGAATTATATGAACACAGTGCTTGCAGCAGCTGGCTATAACTATCCATAACACCTATAGATGCATAAATTGTCATTGCTTAGACCTCTGCCAGATGCTTTGGCCAACTCTCCCATTTCTTTTTAGCCATTTCTTAGAATAGAATCATTAAATGGTTTGGATTGAAAGGGACCTTTAAGATCATCTAGTTCCAAGCCCCCTAACTGCAGAAATCAGGGTAGTCTGATCTCTTGTAGACTCCACAAGAGTGACTCTACAACGTGATTCCATATGGGCAAGGATACACATAGCCAAAGGGGAAAATTTACTCTTATCTATAACTAAAGCTACAACTTGAGTAGTTTTGAAGTCCAGACTGCAGCTTTTTGCTGGCCATCTCCCTCAGTTGTCTGGGCTGCTTTTTCAACAGATGATGAAGCAAAAAGATATGAAGGACCTCGGGGTGCTCCAGAGTGCTTTTATTCCCCATCAGTGGTGCTTCCTTCACCCATGACACCTGTTTACCCATGATGCCTGTGCTTTGCACAAGCATCCCCCAACCTACTACTCTAAGAGCACCAAGACCCCAGCGTGAGGTATAATCCTTCCCTTCCAGAGATCAACAGTGTTTGGGTACCATTTTGCAGACCCCTAGAGGAACACCCGGGGCATTCCTCCCAAAGGAATGAAAAGTGTCTGGGAGTCAATTTCAGGCTTGTGAGAGCTGATAGATAAAAGGATGAAAATTCACAGTGGAAAATGAACTTCTTGGATGACTAATGGCCATCTGCTGCCCGTCGTTTCCTACAGCGATAACCAACCAGTGAGTGGGCTGATCTGGGGCAGAGATGGAGGAAGAGATATGAGGTGGCATAGGAGCCAGAACTGGAACCGTGATGTCACTGTATTTTCTTTCTTGGTTGCTTAATGCTTGCAGCTATGTTTATGTGAGCTTGGTTTTAGGGATTTAACGTGTTTTGGAAGCTACTTGTTATGAATGCAACTTGTCATCGTCATGTTTTCCCGTTTCCGTGGGATGCAGACGTCAGCAAAGGAGGTTTATGTCAAGGGACTCATTCAAATTAATGGAACTATCTAGTTGCAAATCTTGCTGGAAAGTCCTTTTTGTCAACAGTACAAACGCATTCAGCTAGGCAGGCTCACTTCGATACTTTTAAGTACCAGATTTGGGCGTGTCCCAAGGAATTTTAATCTCCCATTTAATTCAGTGGGGATTTAGTGAGACAGGAAGCATGTGCACACTGCCCTGGGTGCTTTTGGTGGGAGCATGACTGCATTTGGGTTGGGATGGCCGAGATGGGATAAGGGAGTGTTGTGTTGAGTTTAGCTGTAGAACACCCCTGAGGAGCAGTGAGCTGTGTGCTGCCAGGCTTCCGGCTGCACCACAGCCAAAATCTGCCCTCCATTGGGCTGTTTTCCAAAACAGCACCCAATCTCACTGTGGCTCATTGCCTTTAATTAAATTTGTTATTATAGTTTTTACAGTGGTGTAAGCGAGAGCAGAGGTTGGCCAGTGGCCACAAAAGTGCTGCCCTGGAAAATAGAAATGGTGAAACAGAGGGTGCAGAAGCAAACCCGAAGTAGGGTGGCTTCAACTTCTGTGATACCCAATCCTACTGAGGAGAGCACAGGTTTCTCATTTTCCGGCATCATTGGAAGCGTGCCACTCCTGTCCCCACCACAGAACAGGCTCAGCACGTATAAAAATGAAGAGCTTGGGGCCTTATTCCTGCTCCTCATTCTTTTCATACTGATTATTTCACCATCCGGAGCCATGCATTTTGAGTTGATAAGATGTGCTCCCCTGCCAAGTGCTCCTTGATGAGACACATGCCTCTTCTGCCCAAGATGACAAAGACCAAATCAGAAAGAATGGGAAAAGCTGTCACTTCCATGCAGAAAGCCAAAGTGTGACAGCTGGCTTGGGATGACATGTTGACTTGAGCAGCAGAGGCAGCAGCTGGGGCTTTCAGAAGAGCAGTAGCTGTGGACTTTTCTAAGAAAGATTTTCTCCCTAGTGCCATCCTCCTAAATTTGCCCTTTTAAACCGTGATTAAAGATGTTTAAAGATGTGATGAAGTATGAAGCTGCATGTGTAGCTGTAGTAGAAAATTGCATAAGTATGCATGAGCAAGTGACAGAGGACGGCTAGGTGAGGACTTGGCCATGGCATACAATTTCCTAATGACTTCTGTTGCTCTTTATGTACTAATCTGATTGTTAATACAGCATCGGTAGCATGGTCTCTCCTCTTCCCTTTGACCTCCACCAAATGTTGTGGAGGGGGACATAGAAAACAGATGTGTGTTGTGATCCCCCACACATACTTAATTATTTACCCTTTTGGATTTCTCATGCTTCAAAGACTAGCTTATGCTCTGAATGTGACCTTCAGTATGCATTTAAAAAATGTTTACTCATTAGCTGTAACTCTGTTTAGCCTTATTATCAGTATAAATGCGCGGTAATATCATACAGCACTATCAAGTTGGGCATATAATTAATTAGCTCATGCTTTATATCTGATCGGATGAGTTTTAATCCAGCAGATGCTTTTAGCTGATCAGTGTTTTCCACTTGTATGTGGTCTCTTGCTGCGAGTGGAAATGTGTTTGTACTCACTGATCATATTGTAGTTCATGCATACGCAGCATCTGCGAGAAGGATGTGCTTTTTGGGAGCATGGCACATGGAAAACAAGGGAAAGTACCTGTGTGAGTGGACCTTGGCTGTTTTGTGGGTTTTGTTTAACTGGTAGCCTTGCACTTGGAAGAAATTTCTTTCATTCGGCAGTATCTGCTCTTTAGTACTGTTCCAATTTGTTTTCAACACAGCCTGAATGTAATTGAATGGCCTCTTTTATTTCTGTGTTAAAAAATGTCTGGTTTACATGCCTCCTGAGGATTAGGCAGTGAATTAAAAGCAAGTGGTTTTAGAAAATCACAAATAAAGCTTTAACCTCCCTCCCCACTGAAACCAATGGATGATTCTCTAAATAAACAGATATGTTCCTGTATATATTGGACTAGAATGAGATGAGAGTCTTTTCCCCAGCTGGTTCCCTGCAGAATGGGTACGTGAGTTACTGAGTGTTTTCAGCCATGGAGTTTATCCCCCTTTGTGATGGGGAGCTGCTGAATTACTTCATACATGGCTTGTCTGGTCATCTGGGTTGGTTTTACCTTAAGTTGCATAAAGAGTTTAGAACAAGACTGTGACTGTGTGTCTCTTTGACTATTTTTAGTTAATCTCTGTGACTTCCCCACAGCTCTCTTCTCCCTAATGCAGCTTATACTAATAGGCAGAGACAGTCACTGGGGACGTTAATGACTTGTCTGTTGAGGTCTGTCACTTGCTGGCGACTTGTGCAGGTTGTAGTTTTCCTCCCTGGAGCATTTCACGATACTTTATCTGAGTGTCTCTCTCCCATCTCGTTGGGATTCCTGCAGATATTTTAGCTGTAGATGCACCTCATCAAACACGGAGCACTCTGCGTTGTCTATTGGAATGTTTCTCTGCCTCCTTACTCATGCCTTATAGAGACACTTGTTGAGCAGAATTTTAAGAAACCATTCTTCTTCTTATCAACGACTGTTAAGAGAGAACCAAGCATGCCTTGTACTGTGAGGGTTTAAGTCTGTGTGGATTCATGATGGGTGACAAAAGTACTGCGAGGAGAAGAGGTGCTGACAGTTTGGATGGTGTAAGTCTTGTAGCTCCTGTGTTGCTGCGTTTCACTTAAAGAGTCTGTCAACAATGCCCAGACTTTTGGACAATTTCCCTTCAGTCAGGTTTTCCTTTTACATTGACCTGTCGCAGCATGAGGTTCAGAAGAGCATCTTGGAAGGAGCTGGGGGATGTCATAGCTCACTCTCGCTCACGTGTGCCGGGTTTTCTGGTTGGATAATGCTTTTTCTTTTTTTGCTGTGTTTCTAAAGAAGAGGTCACAGTTTTATGTCAGAGGGGTTTCTTTCATTGTAGGCCAAACTCAAACATGTGGCAGGTTCTGTGTTAAAGTTGTGGGTGAGCAGATTACTACCAAGAGCCTCGGTTTTTGTGTCTCCAGCCACAGTAACTTATGGTCCTGCTGACCACTTAACTTAATTTCAAAGTCCAGTCTGAGTCATAGGATCACAGGTTCACTTGAATTAGAAGGGACCCTTAAAGGTCATCAGGTCCAACTCCCCTGCAGTGAACAGGGACACCTACAGCTACATCAGGTGCTCAGAGCCCCATCCAGCCTGATCTTGAGTGTCTCCAGGGATGGGGCATCCACCACATCTCTGGGCAACTTTGTTCCAGTGCTTCCCTGCCCTTATCTTAAAAACATAACTTTTTCTTGAATCAAATCCAAGTCTCTCCTCTTTTAGTTTAAAACCATTTATTTTCTTTAATTATGGTATATTTTACAACTTTATAAACTTGCAAAGCCAGTTTTCTGTCCCCTGGTTATGATACTCAGATTAGATGGGTGAGTTTACGGCTCAGCTCTTCTGTGTATTCTGCTTAATCAGTTCAAGTTGTAGCTGAATGCCTCCTAGTAGTACAAATCATGTAGCTATTTTCTGTCATACGACTATTTTTAATCTTGTCTTAGAAAGGCAGTAGAAAAAAAAATGTTGAACTGAAATACAGAATTGGTAAAAATGGAATACAGAGCTATTGCTTTTCACCACATCTGGCAGCTGTGGATAGCTCTTACTGGATAAATGTGTTAATTAAAAATAATAATTTCAAATGTGCCCAAGCTTTGATTAAAAAAAACTGAATATGAATCCAGACTTGGCTTTGAATGAGGCAGTATGGCTCTTCTGTTGGGTCTAGTTTTAAATCCAGATCTAAGCCTTGAGACTTCAGTCCTGTATCCTAACCATAACAGTTTCTAAAGAGATGAAGGTATATACTATTGTAAGAAACAAATCTGTTAAAGCCCCGGAGTGTTTCAATTACAGGGCCTGAGAGATGAAAAGAGGATGTTGGTGTGGCACTTTTTATCACTGCAGAAAACTTCAGGGGAGCAAAATTCTCTGCTGGTGTCACCTCAGGTGTCACCTCCCCTCCATGTGGGTATCTTCTTGTACCAGCAAAGCACTGATAGCATAGGGGATCTCTTGGGGTTGGGAGAAGAAGATGATAACAAACGTTATCAGTTGTCAAGGGAGCTATATTTCTGATATCTGAGAAGGCTGCCATGGAGTGATGTCTGTAGGGCAAAAGGGTGTCTGTGTGAGTTCCTGCTGGTTGCAGGAGAGGAGTGGGTAGTCTATGCTTTGGTTTTTCAGAAATTGGACAGTTTTTGGTGATGGGAAGAACTTGTTGATGGGCTACATCTTGGTTGAAACAGATTAAGATTCAGAGCCAGGCTGCTGATACTGAATTCTAAGAAGATCATAGAGGAGTGTTCAAAAGGGGAGGTGGGAAAGGCAGGAAGAAAGCCCAGAGAAGTGCCTGGCTTGGACAGATGCAGCCCATGAGGTGAATGTGTTTGATGCTCAGTGTGCATTTGGAAAGTCCAGGAGGGTTGCACAGAACAAAACTGAAGTAAATGGGAAAGGCTTTTGCACTCAGCGCAAAAGCAGCTGAGTGACATTGCAACAGCATCAGGTGCTGGAGTGAAGATAAAAAGTACAAGTGTTTGTACCCTAGTGATGGAAGCCTGAAAAAATGTTAGGGGAATGAGTGCTCCGTGTCAAGAGACAATTACGACATACTGGGTACCTCAGGGACCTAGTGAGAGGAGATAATTAGTGGGATACACTGTTGCCAAACTATCATTATTATGAGTGCTGGAGTGGGATGTATAGGTGAGGGAGTGACAGTGAAAGTGAAGGTTAATACAAAATGCAGCACTGTACAAGCTTTATGGGAAAAGAGGAGCCCTGTAGTATCCTTGTGGGTGAAAATCCTGACTCTAATAATAAGTATGGTACTTAGATTGCACTGCTGTCCCCCTCTCCGCAATCAGGAAATATTAAGTGAGATTAAAGAAGCTGCCAATTTGGGACAGGTATTAATAGCAGGAGATTTCAACTACCCGTACACAGATTGGGTAAGTGTCTCATCCAAATGAGATGTAGTGAGAAAGTTTTGGATGAAGTAAACAGTTGCTTCCCAGAACAATTAATCCCGGATCCTGTAAGACAAGATACTATTCTGGATTTGGCCTGGAGTGGTGCTCAGGACATGGTCCAAGAGGCATTAGTGGGGTGAGCTCACTGGTAGCAAGTGCATTACAATTAGACTTAACATCACAGCAGGAAAAGGCAGGCCACATAAATCCAGTATGTGGAGATTTGATTTCAAGAGAGGGAGAAGGTAAATATGAGGCAGACAATGGAAGAAATGGTTTGAAAAAGCAAGAAACCTACACAGAATTCCTGCAGGCTCAGCAGAAAAGTTAACAAGTGTACCATGGTCCGAAAAGTGGCACCTGGGAAACTGAAAGCTTGTTCCAATGAAGAGAAAGGGAAAGCCTATAGAATGTGGTAGGTCAGATATAAACATAAAATAGAATTTGAAGAAGCTGCTGTAGATAGTCAGATGCCTCGTGAAAATGGCTGTGTCAGAAAAGTGGCACATGACCTCCAGTGTAAATAAACACGAGATAATCCATTAAGGGAAAATGTGTGGTTATGAATGGAGGTAGAGAAGGCCTGGAGATAGGCAGCTAAAATTATCAAAGAGTGGAGCAGTGCTTTGTGAGGAGAAACCGCATAGGCTGGGACTTCAGCAGGGAGAGGAGAGGACAGGTGGGAGGTATGTTGAAACGAGCAGGTGGCTGGATTAAGATCTTTAGATTTTAACAGTATTTTTTAAGTGCTGTCTCCTGCTCTGGTAAGTTCTGAAGCTGTATCTATTTTGTTCTTAGCTGAAGTCATCTTTTAAGTGTGCAGAAGTCTATTGATTGTAAAGGAAGACATTCAAAAAGGAGCGAATGGGCAGATGCGTGGAGCTTCTGTGATCTGTGACTGGCCTGCAGCCGGTCTTTATCTAAAAATCCAATGACTACATGATTATGGCAGCTACTGATGCCTTGCAGCACAATTTGCCTTCTCATCTGCTTTACTTTACACAACGGTCCCATGCAAATTAAAATATTGTCATCCTCATTTTCCTAAAGGACAGGAAGGAAGTGAGAATGGAAGTGGTGGGAGAAAGGTTATGGGTATGAGAAGGACAGAACATATAGGGTAGTGTGACGGTAAATCAGTACCCCAGGTACAGTGGAAGGAGTGTGTGGAAAGGGTGGAGCAAGAAGGAAGTTCATGGACAGGAGACTGGAGAGTCCTAATATGGGGCGGGGGGGCATTGTATGTATTACGAAAGTGATTTTAGTACATTTGTAGAAGCCAATATGGTGTGTGTCTAGGACTATTCATCCCCACACTGGACTTTAGCATGTATATGTGGCTGTGAAGTAGAGGAACAAATTAACTTGTTCCTGAGTAAATTGAGATTTTGGTATCATGCTGACTGGTTTCTCTAGAGGCTCCTAAAACAACCTATTTTGATTTTCAATCAAATCTGAAAAGCAAACATAAGAATTCTGCCTAATGTCACGAGCACTATAAATCCACCCACCCTCAAACTAATTTTAATACAGATAGGAAAGCAATTTTCTGACAAGAAAGTTCTTAATTGGGTGATTTAATAGCAAGCAGCAAGGAGAGGATTGTGGACTCTGTTGCAGCTTAGGAACCAGGCTGGGAAGGGGATGGAGATGAACAGTAAGAAGTATTGTCCACAGTCATTAGCTGGGGACAGCATTTCAGTGTGACTGAGCTATGAAAGAGTCCTTTTCTTTGTGGCTGTGGACATGGCAGATATCCTGGGCTGTTGCTTGTGATGTAAAGGAGGAGAATGGCAGCACACTGTTGCCATGTCCATTGCTGGCATGATGCTAGTTGGGTCAGTGTGGAGGTCTTTGGCCAACGACTACATGAGATAACAGAAGTGAGTGTGGGCGAATTTTCATCAGCTTTACAATGTTCTGACATGTCTTTTCCAGTTGAGAGACATCTCATTACCCACTTGTCTGTCTCTGGGTTCAATCGGAGGACTTGGAGTCCATGGGACCAAGCAGCTGGGAATGGACAGTGTCCAGGAAATTCAGCATTTTCCCTTGGCTTCCCCATTGTTTTTATTACTTTCCTCCCCTCAGCTTGCAGCCATTTGTACTGGCAGCCCTCAGTCCCCATGAGGGCTGAAGTGCGGAGGTGGGAGGATATCATTAGAGGCCAACAGAGTCTGAGCTCGATGCTGTCAGCTCCAGTGAGAGGGTGGGAGGCCTCGTGACTCCCTGTAACCTGTGTGGTGTGGCTGACCCCGAGTGCCAGGTCTGCGGTATCTGGCTGCCTGTAGACCTTTGTCAGCTGTCTGGTTTTTGGTGGAAGCCCTCCTTGCACCAGTCAGCTTTCTTGTAATAAACCAGTGAGTCATGCAATTGCAGTGTTTCCTTTTGCTTTACCGTAGGATTAGGTTGTTGCAGAAAGACTCCACAACTTTGACCTCATGAGGCTCTTGTTTGCTTTGACATTCCTTCTCCCTTGGGGTCTGCACACAGAAACACAGCAGAGAGAGTTCTGTGTCAGTTTGCTGGTGTCTCTAGCATGGCCGTGCTTGGACCCAGCCACTCCTTGCACAGCAAGGCAGTGATGCTCTGTTTTGGCTTGCCCTGTGTAGCCTCCATGGGTCAAGCTGTCTGTGTCAGGTGGATGGACGCTGTGGCAGGCACCCCATGTCCTGTGGTGGAAATAACACCAGGGCCCCACTCTCAGGAATGTATCATGACTAGTCTATTTTGGGAAACAGCCATATAGACGAGAGCTTAAAGAGGACAGCATGCATCAAATCCAGGATGACTGTTTGGCTCAGAGAGGAGGAGGATGGTTTGCTTTTGTCATTGGGGATGACATCCTTTGCTCTTAATGGGAGCTGTTTTCATTTTAAGAACCCCAGGTCTGCAGAGACTGTCCCACCACATCTCCATGGAGAGCTGCAAGCTCAGCCTCAAAAGCAGGGGATGCAGTCAGTGCTTGTCCCCACTCTGTCTCGTAACCACATCTTAACCAACAGAGGAGGACTGTCTCCATCCTGAAATAAATGTGTGACAGTGTCTATTTATGTGTTCTTCCACTGTGGGTGCTCCGTATTCACCTAACTTTACTTTTAGAGGCAGTTCTGTTGTTACACTTCAGGCTCAGGCCTTGGATGACTTGGAAATTGGTAGTGGCTCCACCATGAATTCATTTGGACACCCGGACTAAAAGCACTGTGGGACTGAAGATTTCAGCTGAGCTAGGGGTAACAACATTAATCTGTAGGATTTATACTTTGAAATCTCATGGTGGTTACAGCAAACCTCAGTTGCTTTATGTCTTGGTGCCCAGGTGTCAAGCGTAGGTGTAGTGGATAGGGATAGAGTGGGAGGATAACTTAAGTGTCTGGAATGCTGCGGGGCAGCAAAGGACCTGGGGGTGCTGGTTGCAGCCGGCTGCACATCAGCCAGAAGTGTGCCCAGGTGTCCAAGAAGGCTCTTGGCTCCTGGTCTACATAAAAACAAATATGGCCAGCAAGACTAGTGGAGGAGACTGAGGGAAGATCTCATCAGTCTTGTCTGAAAGGAGGCTGCAACTAGAAGGGTGTTGATCTCTCAGGTGACAAGAGACAGGATGTGAATAAATGGCCTCAAGTTGATCCAGGGGAGGTTTAGATTGGTTATCAGAAAGAATTTCTTTGTTGAGAAAGTGGTCAAGCATTGTACAAAACTGCTCAGGGAGGTGGTCAAGTCTCCATCCCTGGAGTTATTTAAGAGACATGTGGATGTGACACTAAGGGACATGGTTTATTGATGGGACTCGATGGTTGTACTTATAGACTTTCAAGGCTACAGAGGAGCCACAAATAGTGATGGAGATGGAAACATGATCATAAGGTCTGGATTTGAATTCCAAGGGTGTGTACAGAACTTGCTTTTTCCAGTGCAGAGATCCAACCCACTGCACTGGAGGCATATGCTTCACACTTCCCTGTTCATCTGTAGGTTGTGGCAGGAGATAAAACAAACAAACAAACAACTTCATCATCCAATGGAAGAACAAGGAAATCAAAGATAAGCAAATTATTATTACCCAAACTTGGTTTCCCTGAGATAGAAAGAAGCTGGTGCCAGCCAACGCAATGCTCCCATTCCCTGTGGAAATATACAGATTTGCACTAAGCAAGGAGCTTGAAATGCGCATCCAGTAGGGGAAGTGTTACGTAGGATTTTGGAAGAAAAATATTTTCTGCCCTTTTTAGAAAAAGCAAAGTAACTGTGCTGTTTTCTGCAACGCAAACAGTGCGGCGCGCTCAGGGCTGGAAAGTACTGGTTGTCTGCTGAGTCCTGCAGCTGGGGTAGAATATGGCCACACAGAAAAGTCCTGGAGTCACATTGCTCAGTATTTTTGAGCATTTTGCTTTGCTGAGTGTTTCACTTGCTGAATTGTGGCTGTGGGTCTGGCAGACCTTCACCTGAGCAGCAGTTGATAAGCTTCAGTCTCCTAGGATGGATTAATTTCATAAATGAAAAGACAGCAGTGCTTCCAAAGGCGGAGGATCTCCAGGGACCTCTCTGCAGGAGATGGGTTCAGATTCCCCCTCCAGCATGGCCCTGGTCACCACAGATGAGATTGCTTTGCAGAGCCTATTAAAAGACAGATTAAGATCTCTCACAGAGGTCGTTTAGCAAACAGGGAGACAAATTGGCGGCCTTTCTCTGAGGAATACTTGTTTTCCTCTCAGTCCTCAAAACAATCTGGGGAATGTGTTTGGATCCAGCTTGTTTCTGCTGGATTTAACCCTCTCATCCCTAGGAAAAATCATTTGTGTCCTGCTCACATGATGGGGATGGCTCGCCATTCCTTGGGGGCCAAGAAGCTCGGGGATGCTGTTGCAGCTTTTGTGGGGTTTGTGCCTTGGCTGCCTGGAACCCACTCCCATTCTGGCTTCCAGAGCCACGTTGGTTTTCAGAAGAGCACAGCAGGGTTTGTGGCGTGTGTGTGGGGATATGTCTGTGTGTGCATGACAAGAGGGTGACTGAAGTTGGCTGGTGTGCGGTTACATAAATTTGCATCAGCCCCTATGTTGTATGTAAAGCATAGGGATGACTCAAAGGCAGGATCTGCTGTGGCACATAGCGTCTGCTGGCTGTCACTGGTTGACAGCCCAGAGCAAAGCTGCGGTTGGGTCTGGTTGTGTGTTACCCTCGCCTGCCATAGATGCTGGCACCTGGGTGCTGGTGGTGCTGGCATCTCTTGTATCAGTCCATTAGGGAGTGGGGTTCTGGTGCTGAACCTCAAACCAGCTGACCAGTGGGTCAGCACCATCTGGAAATACAATATTATGTATGTGGGCTGTTGAAATGCAAAGCAGCTGATAGGAAAATGAGCCCCATATCTCTGCAGTGTCGATTCCCCCACTGCTCACGTGAGGCAAAACCGCATTTAGATGTGATGATAAAGGATGCACAGTGAGCAGAACTCAGCTGTGAGCCCTCTTGAGCTTAGGGTCCAGACTGAAAGCCTGGAGCAAAGCATGTTGGACTGCAGAGAAAGATTTTGCTGGTAAGACAGAGAGATGAAGAAAAGTAGTTTTATTCAAGAAAGAGTGCATTCTTCATAGATGTCCTGCATACCTGCATATTCAGAATCATGCCTTCAAATCAAAAGATTAAAAATAAAACTGTTGTTTTTTTTTCATATTCAAGTTAACTTTCTGGATGATGAAGCTTTCTATGCTTTACAGTTATATTTTTCCTCCAGCACCGCAGCTCCCTTTCCCTCCAGCCCACTCCAAACCCTTGGGTAATCACTGGCTCCAGGAGCTGGAGCATTCAGAAAGGACCAAGAGTCACAGGATGGGCAGTTCTGGTGCTGTCTGACTTCACCCAGTAATCACTACTTCAGCTGAAGGCAGATGGAAAGTGCCGTTTTGTCATGTTTTACATGGATTAATGATTTCAATAAACAGCTTTTCTCATTTGTGTATGTTAGGGGCAGCCCAACATCTTAGAAAACTCTCTGAGCTTTCTCTGGCTTTCTTGGTGGCTGCATTCGAAGGCTGAGTTTGTTTGATCTGCCTCAATCCACTCTAATGTTTGTCATTTATAATAGCCACCAGACTGCAGTGAGACAGCAGTTGCTGATCCCCGAGGGGTCTGGTTTTCTCTTGATGTATCTGTAACTCCTTTTATAATTGTAAGAGTTATTGGTACATACTGCGGGGATTAGTTAATGACCTGCGATGTGCAATCCAGCAGGGCACGGCTCTCCAGTGTCTCCCATTATCTGCTGTGTGGCGGTGGTTTCTGAGTGCTCTGAAGACGTGCCTTCATTAAGCTGCAGTGCATGGTGGGGACAAATATCACTGCTCTTGTTTTGAGATGGGAAAGCCGAGATGGTCCTCGTTTTGTGGGTAAACAATGTGAGATGCTGCGAAGTCAAAGTATTTATGGTAAGCTAAGCCTGGTTCAGGCTGCTGTGGTTTAACAAGTCACCTCCCTTGTCTGTGCTCTCACAAAGGCTATGAATGTCCTGTTATGTGGGGGCAACTTCTTCGAGATGGCTGAGAGGTGAAGCTGTCATACATGAGGTTGAGCTTGATGAAGGTGTCAGATACGTTCACATCTCCCACAGCGTTGCTTATGACGTTATTTAGAACCTCATAGAAAACCCTCCAGGATTGGGTGTGGGAACAGGCTAGTGGCATGCTTGGGTCCCTAAGGTGTAGGCCATGTTATATATATATACATGCCCATGCTTTCTCATGACTCTCAGAAATGCTAAGAGTAATTATCAAAGGAGACAACATGGCAACATGAAGGAGTATCCTGCTTGTTGGGCAACGTATATGTTGGTATTTCTATGTACACCCTGGAAATGTTCAAGGCCAGGTTGAATGGGGTCCTGGGCAACCTGGTCTGGTGCTTGATTTACTGGTTGGCAACTCTGCCTCCAGCAGGGGGATTGGAACGAGATGATCTTTGAGGTCCCTTCCAACTCAAACCATTCAATGATTCTATCACATGATCACCATGTTGAATGTCCCTGCAGCTCAGTGTAAAGCTCAAGACCCAGGGCAGTATGTTGTATCCAGGAGTGACTCGTACAACCACTGTGTTGCACATCTATTCATGGCCAGATGTAAAACAAACACATGGTTTCTGTGTTATCTTGACCTAGACTAATGTTGTTATTTTGGGGTTTTATGTCAGAAGCACAAAAAATCCTGGAAATCACGGATGGAAAAGACCTATGAGATCATCCCTTCCACTGTTCCCTGCAAAATATTCTCCATTGCTTTGTCCAAAGCAGTCTAAATTGATTTTGGAGGGGGATCCTAATGCTTCCCTGGGGGAAAGCAATAGAATCTTACATCTTGCAGTGTGCCAAAGAGAACTCATTTATCTTCAATCTACAGTCCAAAGTCAATTTTACTGAGTTTAAACCTGCCTGTCCAGATTCAAGTCCTTGAAACTGTTCCTGCTCTTACTGCAGTTGGTGCACTGCATGGCACAACGTCTTGCAGCAGAAAGAGCTGAGCACAGGCTGCTTAACCCTCTGTAATGGGGTGAATTTCCCACCAGACCTCAAGGAGCGATAGGTCTTCCCACTATGCAGTTCTCACCCCACAGGGTTGCACCTCCTCTTTCCCCTTGAGACATGAACTTTCAAAAGAGTGTATTTTTTTCCACTGAATATCTCATTTGTGGCTTAATGGGATGTGAAGATCCAGGACGGTAGCCCAATTGTTTTTTTTTTTTCCCTGGTGAAATTCACACTGAATGGGAGCGGGCTGCAGCGAGTGCCTCCTGTGGAAGAAAAGGTGGGCAACTTGGGGAGAGTACAAAGGAATTGCTAGGATATGCATGGAGAAAATCAGAAAGGCAAAAGCTAAGCTTGAACTCAACCTGGCCAGTGTAGTAAAAGAGAACAAAAATCTTTTTTACAAATATCCTAACAACAATAGGCGGGCTAGAGAGAATCCCCATCCTTTACTGGAAGTGACAGGGAACGTGACCACTAAAGATATGGAGAAGGCCAAGGTTCTCAGTGCCCGTTCCCTGCTCCACCCCAACTGTGTGCCTGCTCTCACCCTTGTGTCCCCTGGGAGTGGAGATGAAAACCTCTGCACTGAGCTCTGGCAGTGTACTGGCAGTTGGATGCCAGGGAGAGGGTTTTGCCAGTACTCAGCAGGAGCCAGCTCTTGCTTCACTGTAGCAGTTAAACACACCAGCACCTCAAACTCATACAGTCCTCCTGACATGGTCTGAATAGCTATTTGTGTTTAATTTTTTTTGCACAGGGGTAATTCTTTTCTTGGACTCCTGAGCACTCACCCCAGCGTTTGTGAGATCTGTAAGCTTGTAGTGAACAACATTTTTCCACCTTTAGTCATGGAGGAATCTCCAGACTGGAATCATTCAGCAGCTGGTAATTTTCAGCTGTCTTTTGGTTGTGTTTTCAGTGGGATTTGAACATCTTTGAAGAACACTGATTTAAAGCCAAAGATCACAACATGAAGCCTCCCTCTGTGACCTCCTTTGGGCAAGCTTTCCATAGAGGCCACAGTTGCCACTGCTTGTGGGCTGCAGTGGCCAAGGGGGATGCCATGGGACCCGTGTAAGATGTATGACTGCATACAAGGAATATACCAGGTTGTTCAGTTGTTTGGCTTTTGGCTTTTTTTTGGCAGTAGATCTTACTTACACTGAAACTCCTGAGCTTCATAGGGGGCTACTATAGTCCATCTCAGCCATTTGTACTAATGCACGAATGCATAGAGGAGGGAAAAGATCTTCATGTCTACTGACAAGTCCTGTTCATGTTGAGCACTTTCAGTTGGGTAAAAGGGGTAGGGCAAAAAACGTCTTTCTGAGCTCTTGGTTCCAACATTTTTACTGAACCTGCTTGCCTTACCTGCACTAAGGACATAGTTCTACCATGCCTCTGCATCCTACTAGAAATAATCCTCCCATCTCACTCCCATCAATTATCCCATATTCATGTAATTTTTTTTCTGACTCGTTTATTTTGCTCTGCTTGCATTTATTTTCTCTGCAGATTCCTCAGGCTGGGGGCTGCATGTATAAGGCAGATAGGGAATGTCCAGCAGGATTACAGTGTGTGATTTGACTTGACTCAGATTTTAGAAGTGAAATTAATTCCTGCAAAAAAAGAATATAAGGCTGGACAGGGCTTTGAGTAGCCTGATCTAGCTGTCCATGTCTGTGTTCATGGCAAGAGAGTTGGATTAGATGACCTTTGAGGGTCCCTTCCAACCCACATGATTCTGATTCTAAACCTCATTTCTTATCAGACTTTGACTGTATAGTAATTGAATCACATAGAAAATGAGATAAACACACAAAAATTCTGTTCTTCCCAATATCAAGCACAAACACTTAAAGTGTACTGGGTTATTTTTTGTCATCACCATGCTCCGTGGTGCTGGCGCCCATTTCTTAACACCCACAAAGCCTGCTTTCGGAGTAACCAGGCTGAACTGTTAGCGTCCTTAGCTGTGCATTTTGCTCTCTGAGCTTCACACTGCTGCTTTGCTGAGCACGTTTGTGCTGATTCACTGAAGCGCAGTTCATTTGTTTTATCGATGCACCCATGGGACAGTGGGGAGAGTCAAAGTGAGCCTGAGATTGCAGTATTGAACCTTTTGTCTCCAAATCATTGCACCAACCCCTGGATCAACAAGGGACAGGCTGATGGCTTTTGTGTGATAATTTGGAGGTCACAACTGTGCTGGTAGTAGCCGGGTGTCTGCTGCAAAAATAAATTGCTGCTGTAGCAGGTGTTGCAGTTAGCATCTTTCGCTACCAGCAACATGCACTTGTGGGAAAAATGTGGCTGGTCATCCCTCCTGTGCTCTGCAGAGGGGCTCACTGGCTGTCACGCAGCTCAGATAGAATTCTCTAGTATTACAAATTCTGGACCAATTATTCTTGCTTGACTCATGCAAAATTCAGAGAAATTGGCTGTCAGAGCAAAACCCTTCTGCATTTCCTGTCTTGCATTCATTTCAAACTAACATCTCTTGAGTCTTATTATAAAATGACTAAAGAACCAAGAGGCCGTGTCCTTCCAAGTGAAGGTCTCTGCAGCCTTAACTGTGAAGCCACTCTCCATTTTTGTAATTATCCATTTGCAGAAAGTAAGGGAATTTATATAATGGCTTGTTAGATACATTATTGATAATTACTGACGGCACTGTAGACTCAGCTGATATTTTGCTCTGTTGTTGGAGATGCAAACCTGAGTGCTCATAACTTGGACATGTCAGCTGAACACCTGAGGAAGACCTTGAAGGTTTTTGTTACTTATATCCACTTGCGTATAACAGAGGAAGGAGTAAATCACAAACTCAGCGTAGCCTAAAGACACCAGCCTGTTCATTACGTGTATCTCTTCACTGAAGTGCATGCAAGCATGGACCACTTCTGCTACTTTACATAGAATCGTTAAGGTTGGAAAGACCACTAAGAACATCTAATCCAGTCCAACCATCAGGCCATCCCACCATGCCCTCTAACCATGTCCCTCTGTGCCACATCTGCACATTTCTTGAACTCCTCCAGGGACAGTGACTCCACCGCCTCCCTGGGCAGCCTGTGCCAATGCCTCACCACTCTTTCTGAGAAGCAATTGTTCCTAATATCCAACCCACATTGGGATTGTTCCCTGTGAAGGGGATCCATCGTTCCTCTCCTTGGGGTGAGCACCACTGGTAGTGACTGTGTCCACTGCAAGGTATGGATGTACATGGGGGCACTGACATTCCATAGGAGATCACTAGGAGGCTCTTGGATATTAGAATCAAGTTGTGCAAGTGCAATACCTCTCTGGTTTGTTTACTCTTCCCTGGCTAATAGGAAAAAATAATACCCCCCAAAATTCCTACTTTAATTCCCTTTCTGAGTTTCCATGAGCTGCTTTCTGCCTGCAAATGTCCCTTTTGGAGTAACAACTGTACTGAAAGAGATCCAAACCTTGGTGTTGTGAGACCAAGCTGCAAGTGCTGGGTTTGCTTTGGAAGCCAACCAGGAATATTCCTCCTTGGTGAAGAGATTTTCCCTTCATCAAGGTTTTCACACTTACAGGAACACCAGTGCACCTGGGGGCTCTGGCACTGTAGACTCCAGCATGTGGGGGGACACGAAAGGAGCAGTATCTTTATTGTAAAACCATTCCTGTGGGCACTGATAAGTCATACGCTTTAAGAGCTTGTCTGCACCAGAGACCTGAGTGACACAGAGCTACTGGTCTCACCAGCACCCAAGGCTGGTTTGCTTACAGGGTTGGGCACCCAAACAAGGTGATGTAGCTAAACTGCACCTGGAGCAACTTCATTGGGGGTATTCTTGTGTGCTGTGTTGTTTGTTTGTTTGTTTGTTTTTCACAGTGACAGTGTGGCCAAACTCCTAATGTAAGGACTAACTGACCTAGGGCTTTGTAGTATCAATTCAAAGGTAAAACAGTGGAGTTCCTTCACCATTAGAACTAAATAGCCAAGCTCTCTGTACAGCATTCTCCAATCCTGTTGTCTGAGCACTGATAAGGGTCATAAGACAGGATCTCAGCAGTGGATTATTGATGGTGTAATCCTTTCTTGCTGTTTCACATCTCAGTCTTTTTTTGTGCAGCTTTTCTAATAGAAGTATTTGTTTGCAGCAGCGAGGAAACTGCAAACTCCCTGCCACATACTTCTAATGAATATAGGGCAACGAGAGATATAATCTAATTGTTTACCAAAAAAACCCAAACAAACAGACAAGACTCTGTGTAAGCATAGTCAGAATAGATGGTCGGCCCCAGAGAAAATGGGGAATTTCCAGTGCAATACTTTATATAAATGGAATACTCCATCATCTTGCTCCAGTAGCATATGTGGATGATTAACAGCAATAACATGCCAGTTGCAGTTGGCAGGGGATGCTCTTTAGGCATTGGCATGTTGCAGGAGGCTGAGCAATCAGGTTTGCATATTGCGTGGCTACAAAATAAACATGGCCCTGCAGCTCCAGCATGTGAAACAAGCAGGTGTTATCAGAATGAAACCAGTCTCCTTTCTTTTGGTTGTATGGTAGACTTTATTAAGGTTGAAGGCACAGGTTGGTTATCAGAAGATACTAGATTTGTTGCTGTTTCTCACATTGATTCCTTGCATTCTCTTGTCCCAGAAGTATGACTGTTCATTGCCTCTATTTCTGTGCTGATAAAATGGGGATTACAACATCACTTATCTCACAGGAGTGTTATCAGCTTGAATGAATTAATGTATCTGAAGATCCCTGATGGAAGGTGCAAAGTTGTTTCGTAAGATCTCACAATTCCAGCTAGAAAACAGTTTTGTATGATGAATGCTGAGGTTAGAAAGGTGTGAAGACAATTTAGCTTCCAAATGCAGTGAGCCTTGGTGCAGCACCAGATAATCTGTGAACCTAAGCCCTTGATAGCCAGTGGTTAATCAGGATCAGACTCTGCCATGTGCCTGTTGAAACCAATAGAACCAGTAGGTCTGTGTGCATAATACTATAACGATGACCCAAAATAATTATAGACACGTTTTTTTTATGGACAGGAACTCTGTAAAATCAGGCAGCATTAAACTACATTTAGACCACATCAATGGGCAAGGAAAGAGCAACTGATGTCATCTACCTGAACTTCTGTGGGGCCTTTTTTGCAGTCCTCAGCAATGTTTTTGCCTTTGAATTGGATGGGCTATTAGATGGATAAGGAATTGGCTGGATGGCCGCGTCCAGCAAGCTACAGTCAATAGATAAATGACTGAATGGAATCCATTGATGAATGGCATTCCTCAAGGCACTACTACTATTAAATAACTTTATCAGTGACATAGAAACTGGGATAAAGTGCACCTCCAGCAAGTTTGTGGATGATACCAAGCTGAGTAGTGCAGTTGGTACACTAGAGGTAAGGGATACCATCCAGAGGAACCTTGATTGTCTTGAAGAGTGGAACCATGTGAATCTCATGAAATACAATAAGATCCTGCACGTGGGTCTGGGCAGTCCTCTTGCTACAGACTGGGTGATGAATGGACTGAGAGCAGCCCTCCAGGGAAGAACGTAAGGGTACTGGTGGGTGAAAAACTGAATAGAAGCCAACATGCACATAATTTAGGCTGCATCCCTTCCAACTCAAACCCTTCCGTGTTTCCATAGATGAGTTTACCCCAAACTATGCTGCTAGCTAGTGAGTTGATAAAAAAAGCCTTCATTCCAGCTGAATCCTCAGGAGTTCCTGAATTGTCTTTTAAATTAAGCAGAGGAATACAGTCTGATATCGTGCTTTCTGTTGATCAGGTTAGATACACTCTTTGTTTAATTCCTGGCTTTTTGAAATGGATTAGGAAGGTCAAATCTGTTTCTGGAGATGGCCACACTGACGGCTGGCATTTGTGTGTATATAAAGTCTGAATGTAGCTTTCTCATAATGCAAAGTTGAACATTTTAGCTCAGGAATCACAGACAGCTTGCAGCAGCCTTAATAATAGAATGTAAATCTGCAAAGACAGAGCATTAGCTATAAGAGTGCTTGGTGTTACACTCTGTCTCTGGGTATACTTTTATAGAATACCTCACGCTGAAAATTTAATTAATCAGAGAAAGGTTATCACATTACCAGCCTGACTGAATTATTTTTTAGTGAAAAAAATGTGTGTTTAAAAGTCTAAATGCTGCTGTTACAATGACTGATTATCTCCAGAAAATTGAAAGCACACAAGGAATCTAGAAAGAACATTTAGACATCATCTGTCTTCTGAAAAAAACATTTGTCCAAATGCATTAAGGAGAATATTATTGCAGCATAAGATGTTGGCCACTTGGAATATATTTTTCTGCCTTCTCTTTAAATTCATTCTTGCTACAGTTTTTTATTTTTTATTATTATTATTATTTTTAAATACAGTGTCTGAATGGATTAAAGAATTACTGAATTTTTTAACTGTGATGATACTCTGAAAGAGATTGATTTCCCTGACACCTCCGATTCTGTATAATTTTTGTGTTATTTATGATATAACGAGAAATATATATCAAAGTAATGGGAGCAGCAGTGGCGTGGAGCACTGGTGACATGTCACAACGTGTGGGTCAACAAGGAGTCTCATCTCTTGTATTTATGAGCTGTGACGGTATCACAGAGATTGCAGCTTGCAGAAGCAAACTGATTGCCAGAGCCGGAACTGGTGGAGCGTACGCATATAAACCTGTGTGCTCTTATATTAACTGAGGATCAGGGTTTATTAATTACACAGGACTTCATGATGGCATATCTTGTAGAAAAAGAACAAAGCACATGGTGAAACTCTTTAGTTTCACATTAGGCAAAACAGAGAAGGGACTTTTACAACCCAGCATGGGTTTAAGAAAGTAAAATTTACTCCTACTCAGAGGGTTATGCAAAGTAAGAGCATCCTTGGGTTTTAAATTGCAGTTTAGCAATGGTTTAGCCCTGTGCCAGTAATTTACAACAGGCTGATAATTACAGCAGGGAAATAAATAGCATATAGTTGCTCTTTCTTAGGAAATGATGGAAAACAAAACGAGAGCAGACAAATTTCAGGGAAAGGAATAGAAGGCCAGTTATGTAGATTACATAGGATGCACAGAGAAGTCAGCAAACATGCATTTGATAACTATTTTTTTGTCTGACGCAACAAGGCAGAGCTAATACTGCAGACACTCCTGAAAAAGAGCCAAATCTCTGTAGCAGAGAGTGGTAGTGGCTGACACTATCTCTGCACCAGTCTGGGAGGGAGATCAATGGGATGGGTACAAGTGCTTGAGGACAGCGTGTTGTTAAGTCAGCCTTGTTCTGGAAGTCAGTATCCCATTGAATGAAACCCTTTGAGCTTTGTCAGACTTCTGTTCCCTAAAATCTTGGATCATTACATAGGGCTCAAGACTGTGTTCTAAATTAAATCCTTTTATAGTAGCTTTGGAGGAGAAATGGGCAGGGTGGAATGCCTATGGCAAGGAAACTGAGTATTAATAACCAGCCCAGTGAAGCAAACAGTTAGCCAAAGAAAATAATAGCAAAAGGGAGAACAAAGTACCTATTCCTGCTGCCTTTGCACATGCAAGAAGTCCTGCATTCAGCCCTGCAATGATCCTTACATATGGCCTCAAAATCAAGGACCTGAGTCACATGTCTAAGCATAACAAGTTCCAGTGAAATTTACTCTTAGAATGAATATTATCTTTTGTTTTCTGAACATTTCCATTGCCACCAGTAAAACTTTTGAGCCACGTACTCCACGAGTATTCAGCCTGTTTAGATATGCTGATATATAGGAAATGGAAAGAAATAAAAAGGAGTTAACGTTCAGATCAAATTAATGACCATACATAAAATGGTAAGTGGATGTTGTGAATTATTCTCATGGTTGTTCTTTTTCTTCTAATGATTAAGAAAGACTGCAGTGATGCAAGTAATAAGTAAACACTGACTGAGCATATTTTGGAATTCCTGTGGAGCTTTTCATCAACAGAGCAGGCCTAGCCCTGCTGTGGTAATTACACGATGCACAGCACAGTTGTCTCACCCTTCATTCTCCCTATATGAACAACCACCTCTCTCAAGCTTGCTGTAATAAAACAACCGATATCTCCAAATAATTACTTGCGCTAATCACCAAGCTCCAAAAAAATATTCATTCCCTATAATGGCATCCCTTTATCATTTGTGCAGCAAATGAAGACACATTAGTTTCTGGAGAGCAGCATCAACTTTCCTCATGTCCTCCTGACACAGCAAGTCCTCACGTTGCCTAATGTGCCGTGTGAATTGTCACTGGCAACCTACGCAGGCTTTAGAGACATGCTGCAGCTGCTCTGAATTTTAGTGAGAGAAGAAGGCTTTGTAGCCACAGGTTGCTCTCTCCAAAGTCTTTCTTTCTGAGTAATAGGGATCTTTTACTGTACTGTGTTTTTACAGTTGCCTTGCACACAGTCAGCATTTGTGGCTGTGTCGAGATGGGTTGACATCTTCTCCTGGGTAACAGCAACAGGGTGAGAAGGAATGGCCTCAAGTTGTGCCAAGGGAGGTTCAGGTTGGATATTAGGAAAAACTTCTTCTCCAAAAGAGTGGTCAGGCACTGGAACAGGCTGCCCAGGTAGGTGGCAGAATCACCATCCTTGGAGGTGTCCAAGAAAAAGGTAGATTTGGTACATAGGGGCATGGTTTAGTGATCAATACTGGTAGTATGTGGACAGTTGGGCCAGATGATCATAAGAGTTCTTTCCGATCTTTATGATTATATGATTTCTCACTGTTTACCTTTGAAATTCACAACTCAACACAGTGTACGTATATTCTGAAGGAGGGGCAGAAAATCATTCACTTCAATAGCTGATAGAGTGAAGATTGCAAGAAATAAAAAAGAAAAAAGGCTTTTTGGGGAAGTTTTTGTCCAAATGTGTTCATAGAATCATAGAATGTGTTCTTGTTTAAGAGATCTGGTGCTGTATTTGGTTCAGGAGAAATGAAGTGCAGATTCCAGCCTGTGATCAGCAGTGTCTGGGTTACTACAGTTTGGGAACTCACTGCTGTTGGACATATGTGCTTGTGGTTTCAGGCTTTATCTGATTGGTTTAATCATGGGAGGAGGTGTGAGTGCACATAGCTGTAACATTCCTCACTGTTGCCCTAAGAAAACACCAATTTGAGGCTTTGCAGATGCCTTTGTCCCCATAAAACATTGATTAACATAAAGACATTGAGGGCCACCAAAGTGATAGGTTGACTGGAGCCTATCACAGGAGAGGTTGAGAAGACTAGCTTTGTTCAGCCTGGAGAAGGCATGTCTCCGGGAGGACCTTTTTTTCTGTCTTGGGAGCACACAGAGAAGATGGACTCCCAGTCTACTCACAGCTGTGCAGCAATAAGGCACAAGTTATGAGATGGGAAATTCCAAGTAAGTGAAAGAAAACTTTTTACCAAGAGAGTGCTCAGCCTTTGTGGGGGTTGTCAGAGTGGCTGGGGGATCTCCACTTTGGCTATATGCACAATATGGCTGGACAGAACCCTGAGCTGTGGGACCTAGTTGGTTGTGCTTTGCATAGTTGGCTAGACTGGAGACATCCACGGTTTCCTCTCAGCCCAAATTATTTGAAGATCAGTGACAAGCCCCAGATATGAAAGGACTCTTATTTGCTGTTGGTTCTCCCTGTTGTGTTGTAGGGCTGGGTTTGTGACAGTGCTGGCTGGTTTAGGACTGTAGGTATCTCAGAAGTAGATGGGAGCCACGGATAGTGTTGGAAACAAGCATCTCTTGGTGGGGTGCTGTGGACCACCTGCTGTGGACTAGAAGCTGGATGGGCCAGGAGATGTGAAGGAGCCCTTCTGTGAGCTGAGAGGCCATGCTGGCTCCTGTGTGAGCACAGCTGATGGGTTTTTACCAGCTATTTAACACAGACCTGGCATTCCTTGCTTCCTTGGAAACTTCACGTAGCTGAAGGATGCTGTGTTTCTGTCTTGTTTTGATCACCACTTCTCAAGCCTTTACCCTCAGGCTGGCCTCCAGCTGCCACTCTGTGCACCAGCGTGCTGCTCAATGTCACAGTATTTTATTGACACCCCATCAGCAGCCTTTCCAGCCCGCTCTGCAGAGACTGCCAGGAGCTGTCAGCTGCTCCCCCAACACTCCTGCACATTTTGGCCATTCTTGGGCTCCTGCCTCTTATGGATGCAGCTCACTGCAAGCAGAGACCTCGGAGCATGGCAAAGGACAGAGACAGGAACTAAATTTGCCTCTTTATTTTTTTATAAGTTCAGAGGCCTTCCTATACCCAGGGTAGAAGTTTCCTGCTCACTGAATATGCCCCCACTGCATCCTGCTTCATACTTGCTAAAATGTGTCTATGGAAACAACACAGGAGGCCAAATGGTGGAGGCTCTCAGTGAAGCCATGAGCATCTCTGTGGAGTCAGTGTGTTGTTAATTTGCTCTCAAACTGGAGAAATAAACTCTTGTGGTTAAAATGGCTCTGAAATAAGCAGATGTTTTCTGGACAGGCTCTTAAAGACATTTCCTAGCATCTAAGCACTAGGGAATGGAGTGAACCAGACTTGCCTGGACATCAGTACCCACAAATTGAATTTTCACATTTTGGAAATGCGACCTGTCCATTTGATTACTTAACCCTACAGTCATCCTCAGCTGAGTGCTTTGAAATATTTGTCGTGTATGCTTTTGTCCACCTGCTTTATCTCCTTGTGTTGCTTCATATCTAATGTGAAGAGATATGTGGCTAGCGTTTTCAGGTTGGATATGAGGAAAAAATTCCACTCAGAAAGATTTGTGAGGCACTGGAACAGGCTGCTGCAGGATGGAGTGGAGTCACTGTTCCTGGAGGTGCTCAAGAAAAGGGCAGATGTGGCACTGAGGGACGTGAGCATGATGGGCATAGTGGGGATGGGTCGACGGTTGGACTAGATGCGCTTAGTAGTCTTTTCCAATCTTAATGATTCTATGATTCAAACACAAATGTATTTAACAAGGTGCTTTCTTTCCAAAGGTTTGAAACTTTGTTGTGTAACAATCTCTGAACACACTGTAGGCTCCAAACAGTTAAACCTCAAAACGTTTATTTGGGTTTGGTAAAAGATGTATCTTCACATCAAGGTCATGTATTTACTTGTGATAGAGATCAGCAGTGAAAATGATGAGAAAACAAATTGGTTTGAAATGTTTCCTTCCTTTCTATGTCTCTCACTTTTGGTTCCCAAACCCAGTCTTGTTTTGCACACTGAAGCATCTTGTGCCCTGCCCTCCTGAATGGACTGTCCTGGTCTTGTGATGGATGCTTGACCTGGCCTCAGCTTGATGAAGCTGTAGCACAATGAGGTGCAGAGGGTCCTGATCTCAGTTGGATCTGTTCCTATTTCCAGAGGAGTTTATTCACTTTTCCCAACTAATCCTCTGCAGAACTGAGGGGACACGAAAGCTATTGAGGGGGAGAGGTGAGGCTAGCTAGCAAAATACTAGGAGAAAATCACTCAGTGTTCTTGCTCGGTATTAAAAAAATCCCAATTTTATGAACTTTTCTGAAGTCGTGTTAGCAACACAAAAAGCATTTCCCGGTACAACCCAGAGGATTTCAGCTTAACAGCTGCAGCAGATCTCTGCCCACAGAGGGGAGTGTCAGTGTGTGGGGCTGGAGCCAGGGACAGCAAGTGTTCATCTTACAGAGGCTTTTTCTCTCTTAAAGGCTGTCTGGAAAAAAAGACAAATGTTGGTTGCACTTCTCTATTACTATAATAGGAGGATGAAAGAAGAAAGTGGAGAAAAGAGAGCCAAAGGGAGAGGAACTGGATCAAGGAATAAGGTGCTATTAAAGCCATTCTCTCTCTGTCTGGGATGAAGTGAGAGCGCTGCACTTGAATCTCAGGGCACCACAGTGCTCTTGAAATAATACATGTGAGTCAGTAATGGCTTGGAGGAATGTTTAACGCTTCCTTGGCTGCAGACCAAAATTTTGGGTAGTTCTGTATTTTACTGTGTTTCACTGATGCTGCTGGAGACGATGGCTTCTAGGTAGGCTAAAGCCAAATCTGTGTTTTTCTTGAGTTAATGAGCAGCGTGGGATGGGAGAAGTTGGCAGGGTGAGGTCGACTGGAGCCAGTTTCTCCTCATTTTGGTTTAAAAGTCAAGGTAGGGAAGTCTGGGCACTTGGCAGAAGTTGGGTTTAGGTAACACGGTCTGTGGTATGGCTGTAGGTCTCGTTCACCAGCCAAGATCATCCTCCTTTGACAGATATTTGGTAGCCAGTTCAATAGGGTTTGGTGGCCATATAATGCTGGCCAGTCCAGATGGCCTTTAGCCTTGGGTAAGCATTTGCCAAGGTCTTCACCTAGGTTTGCTCTACGGCTTCCAACAACCTCAGCCAAATAGGAAAGTTAAACAGATAGCAGATACTTGGGGCATGGCTAAAGACCCCATCCATGAGTCACCTATTAACTTGTTTGTGCAGCACCATGACGGTTGATCACAGTCTTCACACTCCAACAGGGCTGTATCCTTTCTCATTTGAATAATAGCAGTAGTATCATCATAATCATAGTATCATCAAATTTGGGGTGAAGTGGGAACATTTCTGCATGGCACGAAGGCAAGTTGGCCTTTGCTGTTACTCAGAAGGTTTTTGCTGTTCATGGACTTGCCGGTGATAATCCTGGCACTATGGAAGGCACAGGAAGATGTGAGGTCTGCTTATTATATTTTACACTGTTGTGTTTTGAATAAGGAGGAAAACTACCAGAGAAATAATTTATTCTTAGTGTTAGTCTATGAAAATTTTTGTACTTGCCGCTCCATGGATGTGATTAGTCATAGGATCTAATTTTTTTAGATGTAATGGCACTATTAAGCATACTTTCACTTCAACCACAAAAATGCATGGTTGGACTCCAAATTATTACACCACTTAATGACATCACATAGTTCTACAGAAGTGTATATGAGGCAAACAATGTATGGCTCAGACTCCCTCTGCCTCACTGCTGCTTTGATCTTCAAAACGGTCACTGGGTGTGCAAAGTCCACATCCTGCTTTTTGGTGAGTCGTGTTTCAAGAAGTCATTTCCTGCCCAGAAACACTTCTACTGAGTGCAGTAAGGCTGTTTGTGTTCATAACTAATTGAACGATTCAGGTTTATGTCACCATTGATGATGTTTTCTTGTTGGAAGAGGTTTTTACTGGTTTGGTGACTCACCATAGCCTCTCGGTTTTTGGGATTGGTGTCTCCAAAGAGAGGAGGACTTAAAGGTCAACCTGGTGAGGGACCAGAAGTATCAATGGACAGTGTGGTGGAGCAGAGCTGCAATGCGTGGCCTTTCTGGTTGGCAGACCTCTTTGTAGGACTGGATGAATAGAAGTGTACTCATCCTTTTTCACTGAGAGGGTGGTGAGGTGCTGGAACAGGTTGCCCAGAGAGGTTGTGGATGTCCCATCATTGGAGGTTGCAAGGACAGGTTGGATGGGGCCCTGGGCAGCCTGATCTAGTACTGATTTAGTGTTTGGCAACCCTGCCTGTGGCATGGAGTTGGAACTAGGTGATCTGTGATGTCCCAACCCAAGCCATCCTATGATTCTGTCATTCTGTGATCCTTGTCTGCCCTTAATCCCAGTAACTACAGATCTTAAAGTGGGTGACACATCCGTTTAGAAGAGATGGCAACTTCTTATCTAGATTTTTGTTAGCACAGTGTATTTCTCACTGGATGGTGTCACCCACTTATAGCCAACACAGACCCTGGTGATTGCAATGAGGAGGCTGAGGATATGAGGTAGTGAAATAGGACCTATGACAGAGATGTCCCAAATGAAGAGCTGGCACCACTGGTAAATAGGCATGACTGCCATGCACCCAGGTGAGGACACTGCCTCAGTGGAGCTTGTATGGTGTATGGCCACAGGGATAAGGTTGGGATATAGCCTGTGTGATGTAGCTTTCCTCCAGAAAATTGCAAAACCCAGAGTTATCTGCTCCTGACCTAAAATCTCTTTGCTTACGTTTTCAGTGTTTTACAGTTTTGACATTTGTTTTTACTGCTTGTTGGAAAAAAAGAACACAACGTTGTGTTTATTATGGTTCTTTAGTTAAAAGGATCAAATGATGAATCCAATCCTAAAAAGAAATCAAAATCAAACAACACAAGCTTGGGAGCTGCACAAAGAGGCTCACTTCCTCTGGGTTTCTAAATCAGTATGTGTCCATGAGACATGTTTTTATTCCTGTTTCTTCTTCGTTCAACAACACAGAAGCTTTAAGTAAAATCTGTCTCTAAATAGGCATCCCTGGGACATGCAGCTGCCAAAACAAAAATCAGGCAATAAAACTGGGCTTTTGTCCTGCAAACAATTTATCCTGTCACTCTCTTTCTTTTCTTTTCTTTTCTTTTCTTTTCTTTTCTTTTCTTTTCTTTTCTTTTCTTTTCTTTTCTTTTCTTTTCTTTTCTTTTCTTTTCTTTTCTTTTCTTTCCTTTTCTTTCCTTTTTTTTCATCTTCTCTTCTCTTCTCTTCTCTTCTCTTCTCTTCTCTTCTCTTCTCTTCTCTTCTCTTCTCTTCTCTTCTTTTTATCTCTTTTATTTAACTGCCTTGAAGATTTTTATTTTATTTATTTACTTTTGAAGAAACTGTGTGTGGCCAAGCTCTTCAGTATCTGAAGCTGGGGGGCTGTAAGAAAGAAGGGGTCAATGTGTGACAGTAGTAGCTGTAGGGATGGCATGGGGTTGGCCCTCCATGGCACAATCAGCTCAGGTGTGTGTTGATTTTGCATTTGCTGGTGGCTCATCCATCATACAAATGGCTTTGATATAAAGATATTTTTAATGGTTGGGCATATTTGGGCTGATGCAATTAAATTGTATGTAGTTCTGTGAAAAAACAAAGTTGGAAGTAAAACTTGACAGTGTGACAGCACCAACGTACTGCATTTCCAGTATCTGTGTGGCTACTAGAGGGGCAACTGAGGAACAGTTGAGAACTTAGAAATTAATACACTTCCATCACCTTGTGAAATCACCTGATTCCCTTTTTTAAGTTATAGTAGTATGCATTTTGGTATCGTGTACCGATCTGCCCTTCCAACATACAAGCAAAATAAATGTCCATTGCAACACCTTTTTATTTGAAAGGAGATTTCACCTGCTGCTACTGGCAATTCTTGGTCTTAAAGTAGCTGTTTTCTGAGGATGTTTATTTTGTCATGGAAAGGGTTACACGGAATGCCTCACAGCTTGGAAATAAGCACACAGTAATGGACTTTTTATAAGCTGTGGAGACACCAATTCTGAATTTAGGGCCAATCTAATATTATTCATTATAATGTTTTCTCCATCTGCATTTTTATTGTTGCTTTGGTAGTCTCTTTGTTCTCTATCTGATTCTCCAAAACTGCCTGCAAAACAGTAGTTTATTAAAGACCAGAACAGCAAGTCTGGCAGCAGGCAAGCAGTTTGGAGACAAACTGATCTCTGGCATTAAATGAGGCATAGAAAGGAAGTTTCTTCTGCTTCGAGGAAAAGCAGAATGGCACAGAAGGGGCCATGTTAGCCTGGCCAGTGCCCTCTCAAAGTGCAGGAACTGGGGCCGCTCCTGGAGCCTCTGCTTCTTCCCTCCTGGTTGAATGCATCATCCACTTCCATCCCTATATCTGCTGCAAGGAATACTTCCCAGAGATCAGCACTGTTGCATGTAGGATTTTCCCACGATGTGAATTGAAAGTGTGGAATTTCTTGCTGTAAGATGCTTTGTGGACAAAAACTTAAGTGAACAGCACTTCTTTAAACTAAAAAGGGATATTTAGGTTAAATGTTAGGATGCAATTCTTTGTTTAGAGGATGGTGAGGCACTGGCACAGCTGTCCAGAGGAGTTGTGGGTGCCCCATCCCTGGAGGTGCTCAAGGCCAGGTTGGATGGGGCCCTGGGCAGCCTGAGCTGGTGGAGGGCAACCAGCCCATCTCGAGGACTGGGGCTGAATGGGCTTTGAGTTCCCTTCCAACTCAAGCCATATTATGATTGTGTGATTATTTGATACTCTGATATATGGCACTGGTAACGCTGGGAGCATGTGGTCCAGCTCAGGGGTGTCCATACTCTCAGCAAAAGGAAAAATGTAGCAAAATAGAGACTAGTGATAGGGGATTTTGTTGTTGTTGTTTTTGTTTTAAATATATATTTTCTCTTGTAATAGCATTTATATTTTCTCTCTAAAAGAGATTTAATGTGTTTCTTTCTGAAACACCAAAGCCCCTCAGCTGGAACCTCTACTTATATACAGTAAAGCAAAGGGGAACATTGAGCAGGCCTTGGAGTGAGGGAATCAACAGCATGTACAAACTCCGCCCTGCGTTTAGGTGCAATCACTTCATTTTTTTCTTAAGAACTGAGTTCCCCTCTACAGTGTCCTCATCTGCAGATGAGTGTGCAGACGTGAGCCAAAAAGATGGTGTGTAGCCCATAGATTTAATGTGGATGTGTTTTGCGTACTGATCAAAGAGTCGTAGAATCATTAACGTTGGAAAAGACCACTGAAATCAACTAGTTCAGCTGCCAGCCCCACCATGCCCACTAACCTTGTGCCTCAGTGCCACATCCACCCTTATCTTGAACTCCTGCAGGGACAGTGACTCCCCCACCTCCCTGGGCAGCCTGTGCCAATGCCTCACCACTCTTCCTCAGAAGAATTTTTTCTTAATAACCTACCTGATCTAAACATGGCTATTTGTCCAATATGTTAAAAAAAAAAAAAAAAGAAAAAAGAAAAAAGAAAGAAAAAAAAAGTTCAATCTCTTGACCTGAATTACCTTTACAGTACCTTTTCCCACCTTTTTTTTTTAACCCCCTTTCTGCTTATAAATGTGTAATTTCCTGAAAGCTTTCCCCCACTGATTTATTTTTAGGTTTGTGTTTGTTTACCAGAATCTGTCCAAAGTCTGGCTAGAAAGCAGTTCAATATCTGCTCATTGATTTCCTAGGTCTCATTAGCTTAAATACTTACTTGAAGCAGAGGGTAAGGAGGTCTTCATCCTTTATTTTAAGAGCATTTGGTTTTAAGATTGTCTGTTGTGATCTGTTGCATCTGAATCAATTTGAAAGGGGACCATTTATGTCATCATTCTCTTTAATGTTTACTTTTTGGCACGAGCATCTGGTTGTTTCTGCTTTATAGTACTTTCAAACGGAAACTTAGTTAGATATAGCAATTAATGAGCTCACTGATCCTTTGCCAAAGAAAACATAACAGAGAAGATCCGTGTAACAAATTAACCCCAAGATTTCCCTAAGAAGTGCCTTTTCCTTTATCATAACGCAGAGGAACCTTATGATTAAGCTTATTATTTTGTTTCCAAGGAGGTCTCTGCTTTTAAGAAGGCAGTAAGATCTAAGGCAGTGTTAGTAAACCCTGAATGCTGTTCCTAGAATTGATCTTACACGTCAAGTGTTAAGTGATTTCAATTTCCTAAGCTTCTGGTTACCATCTAATTGCATCTGAAACCAGTCGTCTTGTTATAAAATGATTTTGTGATCCGTAGGAAAATGCTCTAGAAGAGCAAAATTGAAAACAAGATTTGAATCCTGATTTGAGCCATGTTTCAGCCTTTCATCTCCTCTTGGATAGGGAGCACATTCCCTGTACAGTCCTTACTGCTAAGCAGTATGTTTTATCCTAGTTGCTTGTCACAGGATGTTGGGGTCTGGATTTTCTTACTGCCAAGGGAAAGATTTAGGGGCAAAGAGAATCAATTCACAAAGCATTTATCTGGAGGCAGAGATGGCTCCCGTGTAGGGAAGACCAGGAAGAACTGGACAATGAAAGCAGAGAAAACAAGAAGTACTAGAAAGGATTTTTAAAGATTTTTATTTGTATGTTACTGAAGATTGAGCCAGAAATGAGGGAAACTTTGAAGGAAGGCAGCTAGAAAGTGGACACAATAATATTGCGTTAACCACTTTGCATGACAGTTTAACACAAACCCTTCTCATATTCAGACTTTGCAATGAAGTAAAAGCATTTTTCATGGGGGCACACCCAAACAGCAAAAGCGTCTCAATGTGCTCTGTGACTGGAGTGGGTCTGACTGAAAGCTCAGTGGTCAGCAGGCACGTTTCATTTCTCAGCTCCTGCTAAAAGAAAATCTGCTGTGGGTTTTCTTTTGGGAGGAGGGGTGATGGTGCAAATAAAATCGTTATTCGGTGAATATAGAGTCATAAATCATTTGGGTGGGAAGGGACATTCAAGGTCATCTAGTCCAATTCCCCTGCAATGAACAGGGATGCCTACAGCTAGATTAGGTTGCTCAGAGCCCCATCCTGACCCTGACCCTGAGTGTCTCCACTGATCTCCATCTGGACATTGGTCCGTTGACTACCACTGAGTACAATCTTGCAACCAGTTCCTTGCCTATCAAATGGTCTGCTTGTTAAATCCATCTCTTTCCAGTTTGGAGAGGATTTTGTAGGGGACCATGACAAAGGCCTTTCTGAAGTCCTATTCTGTGTTTCTAAAAGCTTACCTTCAGAGGGCAGTTTTGAAATTTTGTCTGCTCCTCTAATTTGCCAAAAGACCTGATTGAATTATCAAATATGAAGCAAACAAGTCCTTGTGTTACAAGTCCTTGTGTTGTGTCATTTGCCCACCTATGGCTTTTGTTCATGAAAATGCATTTTTTTAACTGATGCCTTTGAATCCTTTCAAAACTGGACTCTCAGAGTGCAAATCTAGGAGCATGCACACATACTATCAATGTACTCAATTTTCAGCCCCCAAATGTGGATATCCTTACTGCTAAAGTTCCCCAGCTCTCTGAGTCCCATTTCTCTCCTGTTCTGCTCTATTTCTTTCTGGAAATGACAGAAACAGATTGCTTTGCTTCTCCCAGTATGGGTGGCACATGGGATGTTACGCAGAGCTTCAAGAATAGGCAAGCTACGCAAATTACCTTAAACATCCTATGAGTTACATCTTACCATTAGCCTTGAAACATTAATGTGGACATAATGTGTTCTAGTATTAGGTAAGGAGGTTGGTGGCCCTGCCTGTAGCAGGGGGGTTGGAGGTTCATGATGCTTGAGGCCCCTTCCAACCCAAGCCATTCTATGATTCTGTGACCTAACAGTAAATGAGGAAACATGCTTGGACTGAGACAGCATAGCTGAGCTGCTGGTGTTCAGTCCAAAAGAATTGTATTTTCTCTGGAGAAGAGTGAAGGATTGTCTTCAGACACGAAGCTCAGACATCACCTTTCAAGCTGCTAGGTCAGTGAATGGGGCAGTCTGTCTATCAGCCACCTTCAGTGACATGTGTTTGCAGTAAAGTATGGAGAAAATGAAAGGTGAGCAGATTGTGAAGGTACTTCTGCAGAAGGAACATGCATTTTTAATGTATTACGAAAACAACAGTGCTCATGCTGCAAGCAAGAATAATTTATTACAAAAATTCTACAGTAAACAGCTAGCTAGAACAGAATATTTCAGTGAAGGAAGATTTATTGAAACAGCCTATTTTTTACTGGGAGAATATAATTGCAAATAAATGCAGTATTAGAAGTATTAGAAGTATTATTAGAAATGCAGTATTAGAAGTATAAATGAAGTATTAGAAGGGCAGCATGGCACACTCCCAGCTTTCTATGCTGAAGTCTGATGAGAAAATATTTGAAAAGAGAAGGAGGAGGATGGGGGGAAGAAAAGATACATAGCATTTGCATAGGCAGATCATTTTTGGCACTCAGTTGTTACCTTTTAGTGGGGAAGGAGTAGTGTTGGTTGTTTAGAAAAATTCAACACAGAAATGTGGGACTTGAAAGAGTAAAATGTGTGCTGAGCAGATTCTTATCTTGCCAACTTGTAATGCTGTCAGTTGTCAGCAGCTGAGCAGAGCTTAGCTGGGACTGTTTGGTTTGTTTTTATTCCGTATCCTGGAATGGTACTTAATCCCCTCCCCTCCCTTCCCCTTCTTTCCTTGGAATTATAGAATCATTAAGGCTGGAAAAGACCTATATGTTCTTCTAGTTCAGCCATCCACCTACCACCAATCCTTCCTTCCTTTCCTTCCTTTCCTTCCTTTCCTTCCTTTCCTTCCTTTCCTTCCTTTCCTTCCTTTCCTTCTTTCTTTCTTTCCTTCCTTTTCTTCCTTCCATAGTAAGAGACTGTCCCCACCCCCAGAGAGCTTGCAGTCATAATAGGCAGAAGGTGGATAAGGGAATGCTCTTATCACACAGTAACTGAATGCCAAAAGCCCATAGAGAAAACGTTTCCCAGCCTCTGTTTTCCCACCCTGTATCCCAGGAGTTGCTACGTAGTATAATTATCCATTTGTTTCTGTAGCACTTGTGATACTTCATAAAGCACCTGGGCAGAAATGTCTCTGAGGTGGAAGAGCAGTCTTTTAGGATCCTGTTCCCACTAGGCTGATTCTCATGTAAATCCTTCCTTCAGAGGAGCTGCTTGTGTGAATGGAAGTTACTGATGTGAAGAAAGGCATACCCTGCTTATACATAATGAGCCAGGTGAAATACAGTGGGAGCAAATCTGGCCCCTTCTTCTGTTTATGAATTTTGTATTAGATATTCACTGGATTCAAATCAAAACAAAAAAAGGAAGATAATCCACATGTTAGGGACTGGGACCACTATCCCTTCTACCAAGGTTGCCAGGTGAGCTCTCTCTCTGACACTCAAGCATTTCTATTTCATAAAGAGGGATTAAGAGCATAGCCCAACTTTTGTGGTGCTTAGGAAACTTCTCAGAGTGGGGTGAGAATCCCTCCAGTTGGGACAACTGAACAGCAGTCTTGTGTTGTGAGTGCTCTGGTAATGTTTTTTTCACCTACTGTAGACATCTCGGGGGGTTGTCTGAACCTGGACTTGTCATATTCATGTGGTCAGTGGGGAGAGAGGGGCACTCCCCATGGCTGATTCCATTGTCCTTAAGATGCGATGGACTGACTCTTGGAGTATCTCTTTCTCCATGGCATAGTCTAAATTCCCACCTGTAGACATCTCCACTTGAAAGAGCCAAATCTCAACCTCCATGTTATAATCATGGGCAGCACAGGTGGGAATCTCATCCGGCCTCCTGCCTGCAGCAGGGTCAGTTATGAGGTCAGAATGGTTTGCTTCAAGGCTTGCTCCAGTTGAGTCTTAGAGGCTGCAGACTGCCCAACCTCTCTGGGCATACACTCATTCTGAACCAGTAATTCATCTGAGTATTTCTAAGTGGTCTGCAGCCCCTCCTAAGATTTATTTTGAGGTAGTCTCTTATAACAGTCCCACACAGCCTGATGCTGAAGTCAAGGGACTCAGTTTTGGGACAGCTGAGCTGGTGGCTGCTCTAGGCATGCCCAGTGGCATGATAACATTTTTGCCAGAAAGTGTGGGTTCCGATGACATTTGAGGTGATATAAAAGGTTAGACTGTGTTTCTTGGATCACTCTGATACTTAGTCACCTCTATTCTGCTTGTCTTGCACTTTAAACACTAAATGCTATAGTTTGGGAAGTGTTTCAGGGTGAATGGTGATTTTTAAGTGCGGAGCTTCAGAGTGCCAGAAGAACAGGGCCTTGTTCAGAGAAAGTGTCCCAGGAAAGTCTTTCTGGGTTATTTTAAAAAGAGACTTTAGTGCTTGGGAAGAATCACCTCTAAATGTCTCTTCTGATGCTCATTCTGTGTGAGCAGCTTCATTGTGAAGTGCCAATGACTGCAAACTTCAGAGTTCTCACTTCCTCCCTTAGGGATTGTTTTTACTGGGGGGAAAGGGGAAGAAATAATGATTCTTAGTTAACACAGAACTCTTCAGGAAAACTCAAGTCACAAGTATGGGCAAATAATACTGTTTGACATCTTTCTATTCACTGCTTGGCTTCTGACCTTTTAAGGCTCAAGATTTCACAGATTTGTCTACATTCAGTTCAGTAACTGAGAATTTCTGCTTTCACGTCTTCCTTCCTGAAACAACAGCGCGGGAGAATGGTGTGGAGCAAATCCATCTCTCCTGAGCCTTAACCTAATCCCCGCTGCAGCTATTTCATGACTTTTAGGCATCCTTCATATTCTCCATTCCAGGTGTTGCAGAGAACAAAACCTATGGCTGAGCACCAACTGCCCGCTTGCATCTGTCTTTTCCTTCTCTCCCTCTGCTATAATTTAGGAATGATCTGGGAGCCTACAGGTATTGTTCTTGAGACAGGCTTGCTCCCATGGTAGCACAGTCATAAGTGTCCCTGGAGGTGTTCAAGAACAGGGTAGGTGTGGCACTGAGGGACGTGGGTAAGTGGGCTCGGTGGAGATGGGCTGGCAGCTAGACTGGATGACCTTTGCAGTCTTTTCCAACCATGATGATTCCATGGCTTTGTTCTAGTCCCCCAGAGAATGCCCCATGGACGCAGAGATATATTGCAGTGCCAGAGCTTGGCTGCCTGTAGAGTCATCGGTAACAGTCCCAGCTTTACAATTTGCAGGGCATGAGAGAGCAAAGGAGATCTGCTGCTTGCTCTGGGGTTGCTCAAGAAATCACTTCCAACCTGAAAATCTTCTCTGGGAAATGAGCTTGGAAGCTGACTGTGTGGAAAATGAGTCTGGAGTAGCCAAAAATCCCCACACAGTAAAGCCCATAACAGGATAGAGAGTGGAGAGATGGCTGAAGGCTTTGGTACAATGCAGAGGAATATTCTGAAATGATTTAAATAATCTTCCAAGTATGTGTTCTATATGATTGCTTTGCTAATGAATATTCGGAAGTATATTGTTTTATTATAGATGTCTAACTATCTGTGTCTGCTGATAGTATGTATACTTATAAACATAGGATAGTTTGCTGTTGGTGTGTCTTGTCACACCAGAATATTTTCACTTTCTTATCCGTATTGTTTTTATTTAACTGGCCTTTCAGTGTGGAGTGCTTGGGCTCCAAGAATGTGGCAAGAATCCTGGCTGAGACAACTGAAACCTGAGCAGGATTGAGGGGTGCTCCGTACTGTGGTTCCTGGGTGGAACTGTTGTGTGAAAGTCCCATGTTTCTGGGTGTGATTAGAGGATGCTGTTGTGTTGGATCAGCCCCCAAAGGCTGGGACCTAGAAAAAAAGTTTGGCTTCAGATCTGAACTTTTCTGCAGCTCCTGTTGTATCAGCTGAGCTTGCATGTGGCTAATAGTGCTCTGTGGAGTTTCTTCTGGTTCAGCAAAAGTGATGGGGCATTGGCACAGGCTGCCCAGAGAGGTGGTGGAGTCACCATCCCTGGAGGTGTACAAGAAATGTGTAGACGTGGCACTGAGGGACATGGGTTAGTGGGCGTGGTGGTGGTGGGTCAATGGTTGGACTGGATGACCTTAGATGTCTTTTCCAACCTTAATGCTTCCACAACATTATGATTCTATACTTTTGACCTAGAGTGTTTTCAGTCTCTAGGAACTGGCTGGTGCCTTCTTGGAGGAGAAATAATGGGGCTGGATTTGTGGTACCCAGTTAAAGACTCCTCATCATGAGTGATGGAGCAAGCTCTCCTTGCAGGAGTCTTGTACCTGCATGTAGGTGATACTTCAGTCACACTGATGAGACCAGGGCTGGGTTGGATGCTCTTGAACAGCCTGTATAGCAACTGGCATGGTCCCACTCCTACTATAGGTGAGGCAGGTGGGGTCTGATCACAGGGATGCAGACTTTGCTGTAACCTTGCTTCTTGCATGGCCTTTGTCTAACTGGCAGTGGTGCAGCAGATAAGTTTTGTTTAGCAATAATAGCCTCGAAGTAAGACTCACTTCCCTATTGGTTTACCTGAATGTCACTGTTGGATCTGAATAGCTGTCTTGTGTGGAGTCCATGGAAAAGCTTCTCTTTCCACCATTCTAGTCAGCCTGTGTGCTTCCAGTGCAAGGCTCAGCGATGTGTGAGAGTTTTGTTTGGGGCTGTGCTTTTGGCTCCAGCTGTGCTTCCTTCCTCAGGGGAAGGATTGAAGAAACCAGCCCACTCATGGGCCTTGTCATTAGTAATCAGAGTTATTGTAATTTTGTTTTGGGACTGAGATGTTGCAGTGATGGGAAATGATGCTTTTAAAGGGAAAGACAGATGGGAGCAAAGAACAGCAATAAAGCCACAGGGAGTTTTGGCACAACAGGGAGATGTGGGCCCTGCATGTGGGGATCGCCAGCTCTGAGATGTGGCTTTCAAAATGGAAGAAGAGCCCAGGTCTGCCCTAGCCACAATTTTTTTTGTCAGAAAAAAAATGGTTTTTGTCTTGTAGCAGTCTGAGACCTGTACTTTTAATAGCCAATGTTGCCTCCTTTGCATGGATGTGGAAAGCCCTGGGACAGCTAGGACTGATGATAAATAGCAGCTGTGCACTCAGGAGCCCTGTGCTCTGGCATTTCTCTGCTTGGGCTTTCAATCCCCCCTGTGCCAGCACTTCTGCAGAGGTGGGTGTCACCAGAGTGGCATTTTGTGCAGAGAGCAGGAGGCTGCAAGCTGATGTCTAATGGCCACAGCCATATCAAACCTGCATGGCCATCTGCGGTAATCCAGGCTCTGGTGTCTCTTTTTGCATGCCAGGAGGTGCTGACGGGGGTTTGCACGTGCTGCTCTCGTGGCAGCCAGCACCCTGTGCCCATGTCCCAGCATAGTCCCCAATGGTAAATCTACTTACGTGGGGTTGTGCAGCGAGAAGAATGTAGCACGATTTGTTTCTGCAGAGTTTGGTTTCTCATTTGGGGTTATATTAAGGATAATTTCGTCACAGTGGCATAAGCCCTTTAGGGTGGAAAACTATTTCACTTCTTGGTAATAAAAATGATGAGCAGTTCCTAAACCTCAGTTTTTAGGTTGGGTTGTTGTTTTTTTTTTTGTTGTTGTTGTTTTTTTCCCCCAGAAAAGTTTCAAAGTCCAGCATGCTTTTCTTCCCTGGATATAGTTGAAATGTTTAGAAATGAGAAAAATTATCAAGAAGTATCTGTTTCTTCATACAAAGTTTTGTGGCAGGTATTCCTAAGCTTGGGTTAGTGCTGTTGTGCAATTACCTATCCATTTACTTCAGAAGCTTTGCTGATTAATTTCATAGTTGCATTCATTTCCCTTTTTGGCTAGCCCTACATTTAATTAGATTTAATAACAGGAAAATGAATCATATTATTCAGTATCTTACTATTACTCTTCATCTTTCTAGGGACAACGTAAATAGATGTACTTGACAGAAATACAGTGAATAGGAGATATTTTTAGTCAAGAGTGTTAATGCTCATGCAGGCTTGTATATATTGCTTGCAAATTGAACCCAAATTAAAGGAGTGCATGAAGGGACACATGAAATGAAAATCAAGTGTTGTAAATAGCTGTGAAAGTGTCCCAGAGAGCTTTGAATGTCAGATTAAAGGTAAACTGCTGAGGTCCTGCTGGGACTGTAACCCAATGGGATGTGGAGTTGTTCAACTACGAGACTATCCTTCGCTTCCCAGCATGGTGATTTCCAGCTTAAGGCAATGTTCTTCATCAGCACTGAGCATCCACCATGGCGAAGAGGCACTGCATGATGTTTCATTTTTTGAAAGTGGAATGAAAAAAGATCCATGCTGAGCATAACCTTCCTGGTTATACTGCGATCGTTTACAGCAGACTTTCTCAGCTGCAAGTCAGAGGTATATTACTGTGTTTTGTGTTAACAAAGTACATCTCTCAGTTGTACTTACATCCCCTCAGAAACCACTTTTTCTTTTACAAGCTGATATCTGATATTGTGCCTTTGGGCTATATCCTGCAGACAGGCTTAGTTCTCCCCTCCAAGTCAAATCACGTAATGACTTGTGAATGAAAGGTATTTCAGATCAAGGAAAACAGGAAAGTTCCATAACAGCACAGCTTTTATCTAATTCTTTTCATTTCCTGATCTCCAGAGGGTTTGTGGAGGAAACTGTTCATTTATGCATGTTCTGCAGACGGAGAAACAGCCAGCAGGGTCAGCATCGCTCAGCAAAACACACGTGAATCAGAACTAGGTTGTAGGTCTCAATTCTTCAGACCACTCTCTTACTCTTTACTCCATGCTGTTTCCTAATGCTGATATAATCTAACAGAAATGTACATGGTTATTTTTTGTAGATTTGCTTTTCTTGAGTGAACACAATGAATCTTGACGGTTTAATTTTCCTGGTGAGTGTACCAAAGAGGTGTGTTGGAAGATGGGACTCTTTTTTTAACCAGAGTAACAGGACAGACATCTGTCGTCAAGAGGATGGCATTGGTAGAGTGTCAGAGGCATGGAGAATGCTTTACATGCTGGGACTGAGTGAATTATCAGCATCCCATGGCATATTTCAGCTGGAGCACATGTCTCAAGTATATCAGAGGGTTCTGCCAAACTGATAAGGCCTTAAAGTTAGCCAAGAAAGCAGTTCCATAGTACAGATCTTGCATAAGAACACACTGACTTTTATTTATTTACAAGAAGATATATATAAATTTGAATTCTATTCTCTAGTTCATGGTTATTTAAAGAAGATGAGAGAAAAAGGATGTAAAACATCTTTTTTTTTTTCCCCCCTTCTGTATTCATTTACATGCAAAGAGAAGACATTGCCCCATATGTCCCTTGTATCTGTGATATTTTTGGGGACTTGGCTGCACTCATCCCTGAGTGCTTTGCTAATTCTGCCAGAGCACAATCTGTTTAAGATAATGACTTCAGGAAGCTGGATGTTCATGCTTGTACTTGTTTGATGTGTAGGAATGTAGAAAATAAAAAGGGTTACCAGACACCAAGTTAACATTGTTGGGTGGTTTTTTTTTCCCAGACTTTTTCATTGCCAATAAGTGCTTTTTGAGACACAGCCTCTGTAACTGTAGATGCTGCCTTTTAAAACAGGAGGTCTTAACTTTTTCGAGCTTTAGATAATGGTTTATCTCCTTGTAAATTCTGTCCAGTACCATACAAGCTACTGCTTGGTAGGAAAGAAAGGAAAAGGAGGCACCTTTTTCCCAGCTCCTGCAGCCATTCTTCATGTTTTTATCATGTTCAGGTTATTGGTAATGGAGAAACATTGGTATCTTCTTCAAAGCTGAATATTCATTGATAGGATTTCTTCTGATTTGTGTTTCTGGTTTTCTGTGCATGTGAAAAGAAGACCGGGATTAAATCAAGCACTCAAATTTTCCATGAAAATTGGCAGCAGTGGGTGCTTCCAGTTTTGGGTAACCAGGTCTTTAGTAGGGTCAGACTTGGGAGGATGAGTGGTCAGAGCTGTAGTGGAACCAGGGCTTGTGCATATCTTGTGTAGCATGTGAGCATTCTGAGCTGTGCTGTTATCTATCTTCCTGTTTTTATCTTCCTTCTACCAATTTTGTTATTGCAAGCTGGGAAATAGTTATTCTTACGCTGAGAGAAAAAGCAGCAAAAAGAACAATTAAATTAAAAACTGACCTTAAGCTATTTTGGAGCTCCTGAAGCAGGCTGATCACTGCTGGGGGTCACAACAGGCCTGACCGAGAGATGAAGGCAGCAGAATGAATAATGTAGTAGGTGAAAGCTCATGAATTTGTAGGAATCATGTCCCTGAAGAATCTGGCATACCCACTCAACTCATCAGAAAGTTATGGTAAATTGGAAAAAAGTAGTGTTAGCAATGTGGTGAATATGGTCCAAGGCTTGCAGTGGGACTTTAGAGTTTCCTTCCAAATTTTAAAGCACATAGAATGATAAAAGTTAACCCACATTCATTTCAAAAGCAGACTGAAACAGAATCCTATGTGAAAATTGATATTAAGACAGGATTGATTGGAGTTGTCTGTTTGCTTTGGTACTAGTTTGTTTACTAATGTTGAATGAAGACATCAGAGTTGGCTTTATGTCGATTTGGCAGCATCTACTTAGAAACTAGAATCGGAACTGCTAGAACAACTCTAGACAGGCTTTTTTTTAACAGGCTAGGGGCATCTTTCCCGTGTAATCAAATCACATGCTATGAGGAATTTGACCCAGGAAAGCTTATTTAACTTTTTCCCTTGGTAGGCTCCTGAGGTTGCATTATCTGAGCTTGGAGTTGTACAGAAGTGTTAGAGAGAATGATAGCTTGCTTCAAAATTAATTACGGTGAGATAAGAGTTGTGAAATAGAGCTGTTCCTCTTGGAGCTGTCAGCATCTCCCTCATGCTTGTTCAGTGGCTATGTTGCTTTTTGTTGATACCAACAGCATCTTGAGTTATTAAAGCCACTTTGTAACCCATACCATCTACACAAGGTGAAGTGAATTTTGGATCTTCTTGATGACACTGAGATCTGATATTGCTGTGCCATACTGGGAACATTTTCTCCATCTTGTTGGAAATACTTCAGATCTGTTATGTTCTGAACATTATCCATGAAATTTCTCTGATGGAAGAGTGTGAGATCTCAGGTCTGCAGTCACCATAGAATAAATCCAGCCAGAATCTCATAAGTTCACCACTAAAAAATGTTCCCCTGGTAAGTCTTGATGAGTTAGTGTTTCTGAAGGAGTGTATTGGAAGAATTATTTAACTGAATTGACTCCCTGACTGTGCCCACATAGGCAGTTGGCTTGGAAGTAGTTACTAAAAGTAATAGGGTGGTGGGAAGAACAATACTTCAATCTGTCAGATTTGAAAGTTATATAATTTTAATGGCTTGAAGAGTCTGTCACTTATTAACAGTTATTGAATAGCTTCAAGAAATAATGTGCTGAGGATGATAGGGGCTAAAAAGGTGAAATTGGTATATATTATTATTTTTATCATGCAGCCCCATTACCTCAGGCATGAACCAGTCTTCACTCCTGTGCTCCCACTGAGCTAAGCAATGTACAAGTGGAAATAAAAGTGAGTTTTTAAGCAGGCGCTCGTAAAAGCTTGAGGTCTGTTTTAACGTTTGGGAAAGGGAAAGATGGGGAGCTATCTAATTTAGGCAAAGCTAGAGCATTTCTTCGTGGAACGTAGCTTTGAGCCACCAGTCTTCTATTGCTTTGTTTCTCCTTTAAGACAGTTGTAGCTGCAGCAGTTCAAGCACAAGCAGTGGTCAGGTTGACTCCTTTCCCTGCACGGGAAACAGGACTCGCTGTCCCTGTTACATTTAGGATTCGGTATGGACTCTGCTATTCACGTGGGATGTTTGGTCTGTGTCTGCCTCTGTTTTTCCATCAATTAAATGGAATAATATTTGCCTTCTTTCAAAAACCATGTTGAGCTATAAGGAGGAAAAAACTTGAGACAAAATCAAAGTACCGATGATTATGGTTTTAATTAGTGTTTTACATTTTAGGTAGTGTTTTATTGATTTAATGCTTCACTGTTGTTGACTTAAAGGGTTCTGATGGAGAGTTCCTAGAAGAAAATTCACACAGAGCACTAAGTACATTAATTAAAAAGAAAAAAAGTCTCTGAGACCAAATCTTATTAAAGGAGACAATAGAAGAGAATCTTCTGCATCTTTTAAAATGTAAATCATACTTAGGGGACACATCTGAAGTTAATACAATTAGACACAATGTAAGATTAATATACTTGCTTCAATTATAGTATAATCAACCCTTCAACAAAAACAGTAGATCCCAAACCAGATAAATGATAAAGACAGGCAATGAGAAAATGTCTAAAGTAAGTGAATAGTAATAATAGTAATAGTTTCTATTTCTACTTGAGTACAATTAAGTCTGCATTGGGTGTCCTGCTTTCCAGATGGAAGACCTGAGGCAGAAGTTAAAGAGATGTTTTTTTCATGTGTACCTGGTTTGTTGCTTGCACTTTAGCAGTTTCCTAGGGTTCTGAAGAGAGGAGGTGCCGAGATATGAATCATGCTACCTTCCCTTACCAAATGCTGGTAACAAATATGTTGTCAAATGGGTGAGGAGCAATTCTACTTAATTACAGCCTTTAAGTTCTATGCTTTTGTGAAAAAGAAGTGGTTGAGTTTCACTTGTTAAAGTAAACATAATATTTACAAATCTAGTCAGTCACAACTCATCTGTGAATAGGATGCATTAAATTTTTTGTTGTAACCAAATGAAAGTGTGACTATGACTGAATTTTGCAAGAACTAGCCCTGCTGTTATGTATGCATATGTCAAAAGCTTCTATGATCCAAAGCCTATGATCCTATATCAACATACATGTGTACACACACGCATTAGAAAAACAACACCAATGAAAACAACTTTGCAGAATTCCTTTCTGCCCTTTTGGGCAGCCAACAGTCTAATTTCTGACATTTAAATTTACACTGAAAGAAGACCAGCTTATGAAGTTAGATTTCTATGAATGTTGACACAAGAAGTATTTTTTACTAGAACTGTTTCTCTCACTGCCCTTTAAAACAGGGTTTTTTTTTGTTTTGTTTTGGTTTGGTTTGTGTTTTTTTTTCCGAAAGCAAATGATTTGTGCAACTATTGAATGCATTTCTTTATTGTACTGATTCGATGAGCCATTCTTTCAGCAATCTGTTGAAATCAGATTCTTATAGTGATGATTTCAGGGTTTTTCTGGACTTTACTCATTCTGTAATCAGGATGGGAGAACAATAGCATCAATTTTACTCCAAACCTCTCTGTTTATAATAGCTTTTTTAATTTTAAGGTTGTGTAGGACCGTAGGTAGGGTCCATTAATTGGTCTTGAGCTTAAACAAATACTTCAATAGATGCTTTCCCCTTTATCTTCAATATATGGCTTTGAAATCTTTTAATTCCTGGTCTCTTTGGCTATGTTGTGGTAGAATGCCAGTTTACATTTATTAGTACGTGACTAGAAGAGCCATGTTTGTTAACTGAATTTGTTTCAGAGGATAGGAAAGTCTGTGGTGCAAAGCTACCACCTCCAGGAGGACATGTCCCCTTCTCTTTGTATGTTTTGTCCAAGATGAAGTCTGGAGAGCTCCATGAGTGTTTTTCAGAGGTGTGCAATGAATAGAAGAGGATTCTTCAGTCTAGGAGGCACTTCTTCCAGGCAACTTCTTGTGATGCTGAAGCTGGACAAATCTAGACCAGAAACAGTAAACAGATTTTGACATGATCATTCATCATTGGACAGAAAGTAAATAATTAATGCCCTGATCAGGCATGCCCTGAAAAACACATTTTCTTAAGTGTCGTGTTGATTCAGGGAAGAGGTCTGATGACCTGCTGTGCAGGAGATCGGACCACCTGCTTTCTGTGGCTTGTATATCTATATTCATTAATGAGTACATCACTTTTTTTAGCCACACTGAGATGATTCTATGCATTGGAAAATGGAGTATTTTGTGATTTGTCTTTATGACATTCTGATTTTCAATCTGTTTATTTACCTAGATGGTGTTCCCCAGAATGGGCCCCGCTTCCTGAGTCTGTTTGCCCCATTTAAGGTTCATCATTTGTAGCTTCTTTCTTTTCCTTCATTTTGTCTCTTGCAGTCACGCTCCTGTTTGTATTTCTTCCTTCCTAGTTATCTCATTATAAGTGAATTCTGAAACACGTAGTGTATTTTGTAAGAAGAATGGACTTTCATTACTCTGGAGGAATCATACATGCGATATTTCAGTGGGTTGTTAAAACCTAAGTACAGCTATCTCTTCCTTAAACAGCTGTTTATGAAATGGGATGTACACAAACCAGCGGGGTTGATAATTCCAGTTCTTCATCTGCTAGTTTGGGGCTTTGCATACATATTGCTTTTTTTATTTAGTGGTTGCTTTCTACAGTTAGCCTGAGGATATGGCAATTCCATTTCCAAAATCCTGTTTCTGTGTGCATCACCATGTGATGCATCACAAATATAGGGTGTTTGTTATGCCTCCTCTTTAGCCTGTTACTTATAGGCACTCTCATCCTTTTTCTCGCTTGTTTTTTTCCCATATATGAGAACATATCTCAAGGTACATTGCATGCGCTCTCACATATGGATTTTGGATGTGGTGGGAATCCTGAGATCAGAGCAGACGTGATCTGCAAAGAGCACATGTAGTTCCTTATTCTGCTCAGATTTAATGTTATTACTAATTCTGCGTAATTATTTAATCTGTCTACTTAAATCAGAGCAAATGGGTTTAGGAAGTAATGCTAGCTGCTGTAATTTTTGGAGATGTAACAGGAAGCAGTGGTTTCCCTTTGACAGCTGAATAAACTCGTGATTCTCCAAATCTTTTAACATTTACTGAGAAGTAACTAATTATATCACTCAGTACAAATTCAAGTTGCATCAACACGTTTTTCCATTTGTGTTTTAGAGTAATGCATCTTTACAGAAAGGAGGGAATAATGTAGGTGTCATGGCTTTATGTTTTTTGTTATCGGTGTTCCACATCATAGCATCATACTGAACCAGCCCATAAACCGTTGACAGTAGGTAAGGGTGAGCAAGTACATGGACTTGGATTTTCCTTTGGTTAAATGCTCAAGATGTAAAGAAAAATTTTAGGTCCAAAATGGCTTCTAAAATTAACTGGGGCCCACTTAAGCTCTCAGCCACATGAATAGCTAGATGGTCCAACAGGTTAGACTTGTGTGCGTAGCTTCTAGCGTGTGGGTTTATACTGTCCATTGAGCTTCAGATGGAGTCCTGCATTGTAAAAAAAGACCTCTGAAATGTCTCATTGGTTCATGATTTTTCCAAAACACCTCAGCTCATCCATTCAGTGGGGCAAATGAATATAAACCAATACACAAGCTTGGTCACAGCCCCTTTATCCCCAGCCATGGACATGCACAGGACCTGGCTTCTGCTTCGTGTGCATGTTCACATCTGTGGCTGTTCCTAAGAACTGTGGGAAGTGAAACTTCATTTCAAGAGTGGATTCTCCAAGGGGAGAAGTGTAAATGTCTGAAAAGAAGGAAATAAGGTTCACTCATAAATAAAGCAAAGAGAATCAGCTTCTAAATAATGCACAGAACTTCTCTGTGCTTCAGACAGTGGTTCAGAGAATGCTCGTTTCTTATTTATTTCCTTCTTCTTGTTGCTGCCTGTTTTATTATGTGCTATTTTATTTCTGCTGCCATGGTACCTAGAAAACATGGCTCTTACTCCCTCAGAGTATAAGAGCACTGTACCCAGAGGTTGCAGAATAAGTGCATTAAAAAGTTTGTGACTTTCTGCACAAGTGCAACAAGGTAGGAGCAGGCTCACAGCCAGCTGCTGTCACCTGGCTGATGGGAGACAGCAGCACCAGTCCCACCTCTCTGCAGCTGGAGCATATGCCAAGGGGTCCTCTTTGGTCACAGTTTCAGCTAAACCAGAAAGCACGTGAGAGTCACTTACATTATCTCAGCTTCCAGCCTGTGTGCCCTCTTCCTTTTATAGAGTTTTCTTTGAAATTATAGGGTGTTTTTTTTTCTAGTTACTAACATCAATTATCCCCCCAGCTTCGGTTAGCAGCTTTGGTTTAGACCCATAAGCCTGTTCTCATAACTAATCAAGCTTTTAATAACGCTAGCTGTAGTGACGCCTTTGTAATGTTGCTAAAAATTATCTTAACACCTGTCAAGAGATTTGTTTTATTAACTTGAACAGTGACAGGATTTATCCAGTCAGTAGCCAGTCATTCTCTAAAGAATCATTTTATTTTGTATGCCTACTCATTTTTCAAGTGCTTAATGTTCGTATGTTTTCCTCTGTAATTTGTGAGTAACTTTAGTTCACATTCTGTTCTGCAGAAAAATCAAATTGAAGACCCTTACATTGTACAGATCTTGCAATTAAAAAGGACCAGGTATAATAAGACCAGGCAACAGGTGGCAGAGGGATGTGTGTAGAAAGACAGGACAAGAAGAGACAGATACTCATTCCAGAGAAGATGGGTTTGTTTGTTTGCTTGTTTTACAAACTATTACAAACTATGCATGTTGTGTTATGCCAAAATACTAACTGCCCAGAGAAGCTGTGGATGCCCAGTCCCTGGAGTTGTTCAAGGCCAGGTTGGATGGGGCCCTGGACAGCTTGGTCTGGAGGGTGGCAACCAGCCTGCTGGGAGGTTGTGGACGCCCTGTCCCTGGAGATATTTGAGGCCAGGTTGGATGTGGAGCCCTGGGAAGTCTGATCTAGTACTTGATCTAGCAGTTGGCAACCTTGCCTGTGGCAGAGGGGTTGGAACCTAATGATCTTTGAGGTCCTTTCCAACCCAAGCCATTCTGTGATTCTTTGAATTGTGACCAATGATGTGAACAAATGGACCAACTGCATATTTGTGTTTATTAATTTAGGGTATAAGAACTGGGTGAAAATCCTGGTCCTTAAAAGTCAGTAAGTATTTTGACCCTGACTTCAGTGCAGTCTTTATTTACTCTTCCAGTTTTATGGAACAGATGATTTTGTCTACGCTTGTCTAGTCCATGTGACAAGGAGGACCGATATAGATTCCATGGAAAAAACAACTGTTTTGTTAGCTGAAGGTGAGAAGACACTTTGTATCATGGGGGTAGTCAAACATTGGAACAGGTTGCCCAGAGGTCTTAGAAGGTCTCCATCCATGGAGACACTCAAAATCCAACTTGGAAATGATTTTGGACAACCTATCCTAGCAGGTTGTTTAAATTAGAGTTGTTGGACTAGATGATCATAAGAAGTCCTTTCCAGCTTCAACCATTCTGCAACCCTAGGTCTGTTTCTGAAGGCTGCTACCTCTCATTAGAAAGGCAAGCATCCCCAAAGCCTGGTGATAGGTTCACTGTCATTCCAGGGATTAACTGCCTTAACTGAGTAAAATCTACAGTTTGCTCTGTGAACCACCTCTTGGAAGAAACAACCTCACTGTGCATCTTCAGCCTTTCTGTCATATTGTTGATACTGAAAACATCTCATGGAGGGACAGTGCATTATTCTGGGGTCTGAAATGCTTGAGTTCTGGGTTTTATTGGAGCCCTCAATTTGATGGAGCACTATTTGACTAGTCCTCATAGGAAGTATGTTGTCACGCTAAGCTTTGTGAGAGAGCCTCAGTTGAGCTGTGTTTTCTTCCAGCAGGGACAATTGGGTAGCACTGACATCAGGTTTCCATGAATGATTTCGTTGAGTTTTCTGTTCACTTATCAACTAAATTTGAAATTCATATTTCCAAGAAACAAAGCTTTTTAAAATATATATAGCTTCTCTATTCTTATTCTCATCCCTGGAGCCCACATTATTGCTTAAACTTGCTCAAGTCATTGCAGACAGAACCTGGATGAAGATTTGTGTGTGTGTGTATGTTGATTGTTCTCTACTGCATCAATTTTGCAAGTAGAAATGAAGAAAATAATTCCTGCCCTGTGTGGTTGAAGTTTTAGCCCTGCTTACACATCCAGGGTCAAGTCTGGTGCAAGCAGTACTTGGATGTGTTCCTGGGTACTGCCCAATGTGCACTGTGGAGCAATTTTGGAATTAACTGCACTACAATGTATGTTTAATATCCTTATCTTTCAGTAAGGTATTGAAAACAATATTTCAAGCTGAAAGTTGAATAAAAACCTTAGTGTAAAGATGCCCTGGAGGTAGGTTGATAGAACAGTGTTCTTTTTTTTTTTTTTAAATCCCCGTGTCTTGTGAGAATTGCTCTGCTGCAGAAGTGATGCACTGCTGGATTTTATAACAAGATTTCAACAGAAATTCTAACCGTGTGTTCTAAGTTGGTTTCCTTCCTTCCTTCCTTCCTTCTTTCCTTCCATCCGTCCATCTTTCTGTCTTTCCATCTTTCCATCTTTTTTGTTTCAGTTCAAGTCAGGTACTTTTAACCACACACATCCTTACAAAAGTTTTATATAGATATACCAACCAATCCATGTTAGCTTTTAGAAGTCTCTGTCTTTGCCAGTGCGCAGTGCTGAGTTGCATATTAAGCATCTTTCTTATCACTGGTAAATTAATGATGGTGGCAGAACCCCACCTTTTTCCACAGGCTTTGAATTTCAGTGAGCTCTTCAAATATTGATAATGAATTGAATATCAGAACTGTAGTTTTGCTCATTTTATACCACAGAATTGCTGAGAACTTACTGTTGTACACACTGTATTAGATTTCATGTATTTTTCTTATCCGGTATCATCTAGATGCTCTGGTAGTGGACACACGTGGCTTAAGGCTTCCATTAGTTGGAAAAGATCTTACCATTGTTGCTTGCACTGCTTTGACTGATGGTATATCCTGAAGCCCAGGGTGAAAAGGAAAGGAAAAGGAGACAAATCACAAGCTGTGGACATTTTGCACTTATGTTTTGACTATAAGGAGCTGCATCATGAAAGAAAATTGGATGCTAATGCTAACCCTCTAGACAAGTCAAGTTCAAGTCTATTGTCCAAAAGTCTTCATAAAAATAACAAGATTGTGTAAAAAAAAATAAAAATACAATAGCATTCTTTGTTTTGAGCCTTTAGGATTTATTTGAGCCATGTGGTCAAACAGTTCCCTGTAACTATGAAGGCTAACAGATACCAAAAGAAAACAAAATAAAAATGAAAGCTGAACCACAGCATTACTCACATCTTTACAAGCTCAGATTTTGAAAAAAAGAAAAAAAGCCTACGAATACCCAAAGGTATTGTGAGGAAAAACGTATGAGACTTGGCAGTATCATTACTGCGAGTATATGAAAAGCAGAGAGTGAAGTTGTCTTGAAGCTGATGATGAATTCAGGTTGTCTGGCCTGAAATATGCCTGAAAGAAAACCAAGGACGTTATTAATGACAAGAAAATGAGTCCCTTACAAATTCAATCATTCCCCCCTCTGAAATATATAGTTTATGGTGCCATTTGGAACTTAGGAAAGAAAAAGTATTTTATTTTTGAAGATATCTTCCCTCCAACTTGGCAGTGCCCTTTTAAATAATTCATTGAGATTGGGGAGCAGAAAAAGGAGCTTTAGTGAGTCAACTCTGCAGCTCTACATTGAGAGGCACTGCAGTCTAATCATACAATAAGAGGAAGAAAGAACAGGGAAGGGAGCCTGAAAATGAATAAAGTTGGTGAAACATTCCTTTCTGATGGATCTGTGGAACACAGAGATATATGATCTCTCTTTCTCCTTCTTCAAGGAAATTATGCCTTGTAAATAGCCAGAAAAAAAGATTAATCATGTAGAGATCATTACATTTGCCTCTTGGATTTACTTTAAATTTTCTTTGGCAAATTTCCCCATGGGAAACATAGGCAACAAACTGAATTTGACCTATGTTCTACTGGAGGTTGTCTTTTTTTTTAAACTACTCTTTCTACTTTCTTCATTCGGATCAGGGAAAGAAAAGCAGAACTTGACCTCAGTTGTTGGTATGAGATATGACAGGTTAAATAGTGTTACTAAAACAAGAAACTCCCCTGTTCTCCTTCCAAGCACTTGAAAAGCTCACATTTTCATTCAAACCATGGATTTCAGGATTATCTCTAATGAGGATGTGCCGGACTGCAGGGCTTTAAGCACAAACTCTCACAGTTCTCTCAGTTGATCAAAGGGGAAGTTCTCACCAGCAGACCCAGGTCTCCTGGGCCCATCTCTAATCATACACAGAAAGGGGATGAAAAAAATAAGAAATGTCTTCTCTGAACAGCAAGAATCAGTGTGGGAACTTGAACTTGGCTCCCCAGAAGCAGATGAAATTAGGAACTTTACTCTGAGCCTTTGATGCAGGAAAAAACATAGAACCATGTAATGGTTTGGGTTGGAAGGGTTCTGAAAGTTCATCTGATTTTAACCCCTTTCTGTGGTCGGAGACACCTTCTGCCTTCGGTATGCTTTTGTGTCCCACTCTTAGGCTGTTTCAGAGGGTGGTTAAGATGGCTGATCTTGCAAGTCCTGTCTCCATGGAAGAACTTTCAATTCATGCTGGAGCTTCCCATCCTAAATAATTAATGAGTCTCCTGCTGACGTTGGAATCCAGAACTTGGGCCAGAAATTGGATTCACTGATCATAAGGCTGCATGAATGAGAAGACTGTTTTGGTGTGACAACAAATGGAGGACAAGCTCTCCAGCATGCACACTGGCATTGCTTGCGCACAGACAAAAATGATCTAGTAGTTGGCAGCCCTGCCCATGGCAGGGTGTTGGAGCTCAGTGATCTTTAAGGTCCCTTCCAACCTAAGCCATTTTATGATTCTATGGAAACCTGGAAGAACTTGAAGGAATGGAGTCAGCCAAGTCAATCATTTGTGGTGCAAGCATGTTCTACACTGTGTCCCCTGGCACAATGTAAAGCAGTACGTTAGCAGGGATTAGAGCAACCCAAAGGTTTTCAAAGAATAGAATGGTTCATCTTGAAGGAAAAAGCCAGTACCTGTGTAACATGCCAGGAAGAAGCTTTCCCAGGTCTGACGTTCTCTGTCATAGCCCTGCGGTGATGCTCTTACAATTCCTCTGACGTAGACGCAAGCCAGTGTCATAGCATGGCACAGCCATAGCTGAACTAAATCCACCTTCTCAATGGATATGTTATATATTGGGGATCAGAAAACTTGTGAGAGAGCAGAGGGAGAGAAGAAGGAGACAATCAGCTGATGGAAAATAGAACAAGCCCATAACGTCAACAGGCTGCAGCTGATGCCAGCTGAAGCCTGCTCTTAGAATCGTAGAATCATTAAGGTTGGCAAAGACCACTAAGGTCATCTAGTCCAACCATTGACCCATCCCCACCATGTCCACTAAGCATGTTTCTCATTGCTACATCTGCCCTTCCAATGCTCTTTATGAGAAGAAATGTTTCCTAATATCTTTGAGGCCTCTTCTTCTATCACTAGTTACCTGGGAGAAGAGGCCTACTCCCTTGCATTGCTTATCTCTGTAGAGACATAGCAGGTTGCTTGGCTGACTGTGGGAAACCAGGAGAGTGAATCAGGTGAAGTCTCTTTACATATTTTTTTTCTTTTTCTTTTTGTCTTTAATGCTTATTCTTGTTAAGAGCCAGGGGATGTTTCCTGGAGCGCCCTTTGATTTGGCCCAGAGTAGTGGCTCCTCTTCTCACCCACAAGCGGCACTGAATATTTTCCACAGTAGATGGGCAAAACAGAAGATGCTCCCACCTGCCTTGTTTCTCTTGCTCTGTTCAATTTAACTATTTGACTGAGTATGTGTGACCAGCACCACGGTTTTTTTTTTGCAGGGCAAATGCACGCTGGGGTGGTTTCCATTGGTGCTTTACAGTATATGGGTGAGCGCCTAGCAGAAATACTCATTGTGTGTAGAGAGACATTGGACAAAACACAGCTTGAAATCTGATGAGTTTCTGTTGTTTTTGCTGATTGCGTTTGTGCAGTGAAATTATTAGAAATACAGTCTGGATTTCTGTGGGAATAATCCCACAGATTTCCATAGCTGACAAGTGATGATAGCTCATGGGGCTCTACTGCCAGAACCAAGGATGCACCCTGCTGCTTCTCCTTCCCCATCTCCCCAGCTGGTGCTCGAGGGTAAAAGTCAACAAATCCCAGTTTTATTTATTTATTTATTTTTGCTTGGAAGTGTTATTACGAGTGCAAAGAATGAACAGGTTCATAGAGTAAGAAATAGCTTTTAGAGATGCTTTTTAAAGAGCTTCACTTGAAGTGTTTTGTTTAGATTTTTAAATGTCAACTTAATTCTATTTGTTAATTGAGATTGAAATATTAAATAAGTTCCCAGACAGGAAGAGTCTCTGTGATGTCGTATCTGATATTACACCTGCCACTCAGCTACACATTCCTTTCCATTTAAATGGATGAAAATCAAATATGTGTAAAATTTGGAAAGGTTGCATTAAAGGGTTGCCTGCGTTCCTTCATCCTCTCTCTTTGTTTTGTACTTGATTATTTTTGTTACCTTCTTACCTATTCATAAGTGAGAACTGTTCTTTGTCTGATGTGGGTAATTTTTCACTGCATTATGTTTCCAAATTTACGTTTATAAATTAAACAGCAGCGTACCATCCCAGAGAGAGCACCACTGTGGTACAATTAGAAATGTAATTGCACGGAGTCACCTGGGAGGCAGCTGGGATGGGGAAGGCATTGTAGATGCTGGAAACAAGGGCATCATAGGTCCTGATCTTTGTGAGAGAAGGCATTGGAACAGGCTGCCCAGGCAGATGGTGGGGTCACTATCCCTGGAGATATTCAAGGAAAGGGTGGATGTGGCACTGAGGGACATAGTTAGTGTGCATAGTGGGGATTGGGTCAATGGTTGGGCTAGATGATGTTAGCACGGGTCTGCTCTAGGCATGGGTGAAATATGGATCAGGAACTGTTTCTGACCCCACCACTTCCTTTATGTGCATCAAGAATAGGAAGTGTGAAAATGCACATGATTGAGCTCATCCTGGGGAAAGGAGTGGACATCCAAGGTCAGCAGATACCTTTCTAAGCCACCTTCCTCATAATAGCAGGAGGAGTGAATGTGTAGCTTTCATAGAAACATAGAATCATTTAGATTGGGAAAGATCTCTAAGGTCATTTAGTCCAACCATCAAACCATCCCCACCATGCCCACTAAACCATGTCCTTCAGTGCCACATCTGCCCTTTTCTTGAACACCTCTTGGGCCTTTCCAAGGGCCCCTGCCCGTCCCGAGGGCAGAAAAATTCAATCATCTGACTTACATTGCTGAGGAGCTTTGAATTAGTCAGCGTGACTCAACATACCACAGACTGATATAGCTGCATCAGCATGGTAACATGGATAAGCACTAGGAAAAGATCTGGCCCATGGGTAACATAGAAATGGTATAGAAAGCTGGGGATGAATAATTTCAGAATAGTGATGTAGTCATGGCACTAGTAATAGTAATAATAATAATGTTTTCCCTAGTGGGAGAGAAGTAGACCTTTTGTGGTTGTTGTGCCTGGAGCTATTAAATATGGATGAGACAGATGAAATGCTGCTTCTCCTATTACACAAAAATGAATAAACAGTAATTCTCAATCACTATATGCATCTCAGGCTTAAAAAATCCCACAAAAACAAGTTAAATATGAACACCTGCTAATGTTCAAGTGTAATAAAAGCTACTCTGAAGCTTTTGTCAACAAAGTGAAAAGATTTCCTTCCTTATAAAGCCTCTGATGGCAGCTCACCCATTGTGTATTTACACTGCTAAAGTTAGGAAACCGGAATCTCTCTCAGGCATGGGACCCAATAAGCAAGTTTATTTAACTGTCTGACTTAGTGAGTTGACGATGTGTCTGGCTTACTGCAGATGTAGTAGTGTGTGATGTAGAAAGCAAGAATCACTTTGGAAGCTTTAAGTTTTCATGTCAAGATGGCAGAGACTGCAGAATTTTTATTGGATTGCTCTTCAGGGGAAGAACTATGCTTTTGCCCGTACTTTGAATGGTGTGATTTTTGGGACAGCAGCCTGTAATGCAGGAGGAAGGGAGAGTTAAGTCAAGTGGTCTATGATGAAAACAGGTCTGCTGTCATCTGTTAGTATGTAAGGTGCCCTTCCAGTTAAGCAGTGGGTGTTGTGCTGAGAGAACCTGGCGTTTGTCTGCTTTACTCCCTCTCTGCCCAACTTTCCATGCATTTCATGCCAGTGACAGAGCTGCCTAATCCTGTAGGGATGTTGCAAGGATTAAAGCATGAGGAATTTTGAAGTTTTGGGCTATTCTAACTGATGGGACACAAAGGAGAATTGTTGCATGTCATCTAGGATATTGTAACTAAGTCTTGGGATGTGACCTTTACTTTAACTAGTGTCATCTCTCCTCTAATCCTGCGAAGAGACCACTGTTATCTGCACTGGCAGTAAAAGATGCACCATGTGATTAATTTAAAGCCAGATTAGAGAAAGAGAGAGGTTACAGTTATTCCAGAGAGATCAGTCCAAGAAGATCACAAAGGCTCTTTCCTCCACGGGTATGTGATAAGCTTGCAGAGCTGTGTTCTCTCTGGACATCTCATGGCAATTTTCTGCTGCGTTAATTCCCCTGTAGTTGGTGATGGTATTTATTACTAGACATTCAGACTAGGCTGCTTAGGTGGTAGCGATCTCACTGGAACGGAACATGCACTTCTCCTTGTTTTTGCCATCAGTTAACCCTAAAGACATTCCTATATTAGTGTCAGTGTTGGACTTGACTCCCCAGTATTCTACATGCCCATTTGTTATGTGACCTGCTGTCAGCTGCTGCTGACTCTATCACAGTAACAGACCATAGGAGCAGCTGTACAGAGTCAGGGCAAAAATGCAGCTCTTCTGGTGTCACATCGCTGCAGCCAGTGCCAGATGTGTGGGGTGTAAAGTATAGGTCAGCATTTAGCAATAGCATGATTGTTATAATGCTTTGAGTATGCCTTTAGCATTCAGTGAGATGTCCCTTCTTGAAGAAGCTGAAGAGTTCCAGTTCATTCACTAATCTCTTGTAACAGAGCTGTTTTATACCTGCAGTCAGAGCTGTCTCCTGCCTTGATTCTGCCATGTCCCACATGCAGCGAGGATCACAACAACGCACAGCTTTTGGGGTGGTGAACTGCTTTCTTAGTCATCCTTAACACTGAATGTTTAATGGACTTGCCATTTGTTCATTGCTCTTTTCTGTCTTTTCACCTGTTCTTTATCCATGCAACAAGCTTCTCCTGTCTGGTAACAGCTAAGCTGCTCAGAGTGCTTGTGTAGATGCACTCCTCTCTCAGCATAACGACCTCCCCAAACTGCTCTGCAATGAGCACAGATTCACCCCAAAAGTCATTTGTTTTGCTGCTGCTGTGTGGGTTATTTCATGCTTCTTACATCTGATTGCTTCCTCATGCACCACTGACAGAATCACAGAATCACCCAGGTTGGAAAGACCTCTAAGATCATCCGGTCCAACCATCAACCTACCACTAATATTTCCCCACTAAACCATGTCCCTCAGTACAACATTTGGTACAGTTCTGCCTTCTGATGTGCAAAAAAGTCTTTACCGAATTTTCTGCCTCTCACAACTTACTCTTCAAATGCTTTTTTCTGCCTGTTGATGTTTTTAGACTATAGCCACTGGAACTTAGAATCTGTTCTATTTCCTCATTTGGACGCAGTCTCTGATTTTGAGGATGCTGTCTTCTCATAGTTCCTCTTGCCCAGATGCTTGGTCTGTCAGACTTCTCTGTTTCTCAAGTTGTGGGTTGTTTTTTTTTTTTACACAGAGTGTAAATTTGTTCTGAACTTCGAGCGTTGATGTTTTGAAACAGCCCTTATGCCTCCTGCAAGTGTTAACTCTCTGTCTGTGCCTCCTAAGAGCTTCTTCCTTCTTGCTAACAAGTTTCCTCATTTTTATAGTTCTCCTTTCCAAATAAAACACTGCACCAAAGATTTAGCACAGAGATATATCCCTTCCTTCCAAAGAGTTTTGGTTTTATTTCATGTATGCCCTGTAATACATCGAGTTTCTTGCCTTGGAAAGCAAAGGGGAATCCAGTTCTGCAAACCCTCTTCTTTGTTGATCATTTTTGGCACAGATCTCTAGTCTTGGTTTAAAAACTGTTCAGTACTTTTGTGATAAAACACCCACTACATGACATGGAAGAGCAGTTTGCTGCTTAACATCTTTAAAATGTCCTTTAATAGGGAGTTAGGGAAAGAAATTATTTGACAGCAAATGTAAAATGAAAAAATGAGAAGGACTGTTTTCTCCTATAATCTGTGCCCAAACAGCAAAGCTCAATCTACAGGAGGCTGTGAAATTCAACGTGTAGATGGGCTTGATAAACTGAATTACACAGAGCAGTAGAGTTTAGGTAGCTAATATGTTATGGGTCAGTGCAACTATCACTTGAAAAGAGATTCCTTTTTTGGATTGCTGACTGTGGGAGGTTTGGGAGGCATACTGGAGGAAGGCATTTCTGCTACGTTAGTTCCATTTCTTACACTATATCCATTAATGGCTATTACTGGGGGGAAAAAAAACCCAGCTTGGGCTGGTCAGACCCTGTTGAGAGTTCATCATGTCTTCCTTTAACCAGGTAAAGGTTTGCCAAGAGAAGGTGTGGATACTCCAGCCCTGGAGGTGCTGAAGGCCAGGTTGGATGGGGCCCTGGGCAGCCTGAGCTGGTGGGGGCACACAGTCCATGGCAGGGGTTGGAGTTTAATGATCTTTAAGGTCCCTTCCAGCCTAAGCCATTCTATGATTCTTTGGTTCTATGAAAAAGGACATTTCATGAACAAATAAGTGACTTCACAATTTAGATCCTCAAGTCTCCATTTGCTTGTAATGACTTCTCATTTGCTTGGAAATAGAAACATTTTGATGAGGAAAGGGCTTTGTTTCAAAAGAGATCCAAAAAATTTAGAATCAAATTAGATTCTTAGTCATAGCAGAAAGCAAAACTGTTTTCCCCCAGGAAGTATCATGCTTTTCCTGCTACTCTGACAGTTTCACATATATCCTCGCAACCAGTCATATTTTAAAGGGCTCAAAGCTTATTTACTCATAGTTCATCTTCCATCTGATCATTCTGGGGACAGGCACTGTCTCATTTTGATCTGTTCCTGAAAAGACCCCAAGGAACAATTTGTGCATGTACTGGCAGGATCAGGTGTTCAACCCTCCCTTCCCTGGAAAGTCCTTTCAATGATGGTAACCAGAATTGTCCCTGAACACCAAAGGTCTGGATTTGTTTTTCTTTTCTTTTTTTTTTTTTTATTTTTAATCATCTTTTAACCTGTATGGGGAATTATGGGGAATTGGCTTCCAGATAATCTTTACACTGCACTGGGAAAAAGATTCCTTTTATCCCACTATTCCTTGCCACTCTGCAGTGCTCTTGCGTGATCCTTCGGGAGGACTTTCACCCACAAGTGAGCGTGTCATCTGGGAGGGTAACATACCTCTTCCTCTTGATTCATCTTTATAATTACAAAACAGCTTCCAAAGAAGCACTGAATTTATTTGTGTCAGGTTTGCAGAGCTATGTTCCCTTTTCCCCACCCTCAACCATCTCATTGGGTAGGTTTGGTGCTGCTGGGACCTGCTCTGAGGTCTGATCTGGGATGCCTGGCCCCATGCGATGACTGAGGAGCATGGTCTGTGTGTAACGTGTCAGCCTGCAATGGAAATGAGTTCTTAGAAATTTCATTTTTAGAAATAGGTAGGGAGCGTGGCAGCCATCTCCTAGGAAACCCCTCTTTTTGTTATGGGGCTATGATGTGCTGTGATTACACTTCAGATAAAAGGAATCAGAGTTGCTGTCAGGTTGTTTCTGCCAAAGTTTTCCAACACAGAAGGTCACCCATATGCAACAGTGTACTCTTGTTGGTGCTGGTGAACTGGTTGGGACACTGAAATGGTTTCTTTTGTGCTGTTGCTCACTGGAAAAGAAGAGATGAAAACAGAGGCGTGTGTAGTCCTGCATGCGCAAGTGTTAGTGCTGTGAGCTGAAGCCATGGGCAGTTTATCACAGCTTTGATGAGTCAACTGAAGCTCAATAGCTACGGCTTGCATAGGCAGACCCAGAAGTCTTCAGTCTTCACCCCCTTACTAGAAGGAATCTAAAGTCTTTTATGGATTATGTGACAGAGATCTCAGTGATGGTTTCCATGGAACAGATCCACCTCTCTGAGTGAGGAGATCTGTCCTCCTTTTTGCTGTCTGCCATGCTGGCAGATCTCCTTGCCTCCAGACACTGTCTTCTGGTGGAAGCTGGTAGAAGCTTCTTCTTGCTTAAATCGCTTGGGGGATTGCCTTTTTGCCAGTCCCATTGTAACTCCTTGACATGAAAAATGCTCCTTCAGATCAGAGCAGAGGCACATGATAATAGGTTTAGGGGAAGAAAGACTTGCTGATGCTGCACCTGTTTTGTCAGTAGTCTCTACACAGCACCTTAAACTATGGAGAAATTCCTCAAGAACTGAATCTAAAAGGAAAAACCTATTTTTGAACTGAGGTTTGGATAAACAGGACTGAGGCTTGCACGTGTGGAAAGTGTGTGGCAATTCTTTTAGCAGAAGTATCTGCAAGTTTCAAAGTGCCTGGTAACTTCTGCATACAATTATGCTGAAATAATCTTTGCCAAAATGTTTGTTTTCAAGCTTGCTGGTTACTAGGCAAAGTAGTTCACTATGATTTCTTAACATTCTTCAGCTCGGACATGAAACCACATGTCAAGAGGCTGGGGAGAAGGCAAGCAAGCACTCTTGTGGAATTTTAAGAGGTGGCCGTTGAAAGTAAGGTTTCAGATGGAGATCTTTTTATTGTGCAGTGGCTTTTCCTATCTATTGTTCCTACAAAACAATTTGTATTCCATTGTACTCAGTTGCCTCTCCCCATCTCTCTCTAATTCTTTATTTTTAAACTCTAAGCTACCATTTGGAGTGGGCAAGGATACAAAATACACATCATTTTTAGTCCAAATATTTAAAACAGTTACATACGCAAGACCGGCTGGATAGTTAACAACAGGATGAGAACAAGCCAATTAAAGTTTCATAGAGGCACAGAAGGGCTCATATACAATGAGAACTGTTCAGCTGTGCATGTGACAGCACTGAACTTTGTGGTCTCTTCTTTCAGTGGCAGCTCATTGTGCTTGTGGGGAGTGTTCTGGTTGGGGGCTGTAGTTTGGGTCCACACGATTAGTCTGGAAGAGGCAGATCCTAGGAGATGTGCCTTGGTTACATGATCTGATTAACTAATCTAAATTTGTCCTTGAAATAGGCAGGAAGTGTGCTGTGTTCATGGGTATAGAAGTCTTGCAAGTCCTAATCCTAGCTTTGATTTGAATATATGATTATTCTGCATACTCAGGTCTTGTACATTAGGGAGGACAGCTAAGACGTCTCAGTTAAGACCTCTCCCCCAAGGTTCCCATTGCTCTCAGTGAAGACTGAGAGATGTGTTTAGGATGTGTTTTGTCTGAGCACTTTTAGTTACCCCAAAACAAGCTGACAGCACTGCTGTATTGGCCATCTCTTGTCTGTCATGTGAGCCATGGGGAAATAGCTCAGATGTCATCAATATCCATGTAGATGAAGCCAGAGAAGTTTAATTCTGGGTGGTCAAGCTCAGCTTTCCCTTGAAGTAAGACTATATATCCTGTGGCTGACATTGCAGCTCCTTAGTGGGCATTGTGGCACCAGTCTCTGGGCATCTCAGATGATGTTTGCCCAGAGCCAAATGAAGAACAGGACTGTCGGTGGAAAGGACTTAAGCATGATCAAAGCATGCTTACCTCAATATATTTTCTAATGGGATTTAATTATCTGTTGGAGATTGTCCTCTGTTGAGTACAAAAGCGATTGTAAAGGGTGCACTTTTAGATTATGTAAAGTTCTTGGCTTTTACAGAATTAGTTACTTAAGAAGAATCAGCCCAAGTAGTTTCTGTTCCTCAGCTCCCTTGTGTATAGAATGGATCATACAGTTCCTGAAAAACAGGGTCAGCATTTGAGAACCACAAGTAATATGATTGATTGCTTTTAATTACCAAGGAAGATCACCAGAACTGATAATTAGGCTCTGTATTATAAAGAGAGAGCACATGAAGACAAGAGGTGCTGAGCATGCTTTTGGAACTTGGATTTGTGAAGGTCCAGACAGCTTTAGGTAAAACTCCTGGATAAACTGGAGTTTCATGTGGTTTAGACCCAACTGTTAAGTTACTTCCTCTTTAGGCAGTTGCTAGTTTAATCTTACCTATGCTCTGCTTTGCTGTGAAAGCTGCAGTGTCATCCATCTGCTCCTAAATTTATCCTGCCTCTTTGGAGAGTGCCATGGTGTGCCAGATCATTTCTTATCTTTCCATGTGGAGGAAGAGGAAGAAACATGCTTTTCCAAATTGGTGTGATACACTTTATACGGCCAGAAAAGATCTCCAGAAATCAGATGTGTTGTAATCGACCCTGCATGTATCAGTGTCAGAAGAGGAGAATGCATTATGGAGATCACTTACACCTCAATAGTGGTTTGAGGTCATTATTAGGAAAACAAATGTTATTTCCCTGTGAGGATGCTGCCATCAGATGAACCCTGAAAGACAAGGAGGTCCTTTTGTCTTATAAGATGAAAGGGGAGAAAAAAGTGCTTAAATGTTTGGAAAGAAGGTGATCATCAGTGGAGAAAATAAAGTGCTTAACAGCACAATGTATATTAGAAGGAAGAGATCAATACAGAGAGTATGTACTTTGCTTTTGATTCTGGATAGCTTTACTGTGACTGCCACAGAGGCAGATAAATAGTAGGCCTTTAAAGACAGCACTTCTTTTTCAAATAGGGGTCAGAATTAACCAGAAAGGAGCAAATAGTTCAGGAAAGAAGAGGACTGTTATAACAAACATGATTGGGAATCTGTGCTGGGCCAGTTTCCCTTTTTAGCATCCATGCATCTCTGTCTTAGAACAGACTGCATAACTTCCTATTGAATTAGCATACACCAGGCAGCCAAAACAAATTAGTTCATCTCAGAAAGGGAAGAGTTTCTGCAGAAACTTTCTGTTTAGCTTAGTTTCTGAGTTTTATGTGAATCACTCACCTTGGAGCCTAAGTTTTATGACACCAAATCCTTGTCCTGCTCTGTGCATACCGGCTTTTCTTGCTCCATGGCCATGTGCTTTGGTGCCTTCATTCTGCTGTTGTAGGAGTTACAGTGCCACAAGCACTGCTGAATTTCTCATCTGCATGTCTGGAAGCTGTCCCAGCTCTGATCAAAATAGTTTAAATGGTTTCCTGCAGTTTTTCCATGTCTGAAAATTGCTGACCATTAAGGAGGTGGTTGTGTTCTGGTGAAGGCGATCCAGGGGAAGAGGCATAGGTATGAAGGAAACTACCTTAACTACCTATATTGTCATAATTTCATGCTTTATCATGTGCAACTTTAAATTGATGTTTGATGGCTTCACAGAAGTCTCTCTTCTTTAAGTAGCTGATGGATTTTCAATCTTAATTCTAGTTGTTTGTTTTTTGGGATTTTTTTGTTTTGTTTTTTTTTCTCTGAGAGTTTTAAGTATTGAGGAGCAAAACCAAGAAATAATGATGAGCCTCAAATTGCCATTATATTCTTGCAGCTGACTGGTGACAAAAATAGTCAAAACGTTAAGCTGTTGTTGCAATTGTAGATAATAGTTACCAAGAAAGTAGAATTAAATCCAAGCACTTTTGGTGACTACACACAGCTTCATGCTGCTTGTTCCATTGTGGTAAGTTGTGTGGTAATGGCTGGGAGAAAACTAAAGTGGTTGCTTATAAGGAGGGTAAAGAAGAACCTCCACCTGGAGCATGATCGTAGGATCATGGAATGGCTTATTTTGGAAGGGACCTTAAAGATCATTTGGTTACAAGCCCCGTGCCATGAACTGGTTGCTCCCACCCAGATAAGGCTGCCCAGGGCCCCATTCAACCTGGCCTTGAATGTCTCCAGAGATGGGGCACCACAGCTTCTGTGGGCAGCAATGCCTCACCACCCTCTGAGTAAAGAAATTCTTCCATCATTTCTATTATGATTATAGCTGTGAGTCCCAGCAGAGATACGTGTTGGTGGGGTTCCTCTCCCCAGAAGCTGTAGTAGTTGGGGAGCAACAAGATGGTGGGAGAGGTGAAGTCCTAAGCTAAAGGACACACAGTCTGTCCCCATGCATGTCAATTCCCAGGCTTCTCTTGGCTTATGGGTAAGTGGCCACTTAACCTGCAGATAAATGTTTAACTCCAATGGTCCTAAAGTCCTAGCCTGGGCAAAGCACTGAGAGTATTGACATGGGACAATGGTCTGGGGAGCAGAGAGATGTGTCAGTGGTACAGAAAGCTGCTGCTTATACAGAAATGTGCAACAAACAGCGTTTTTGCCCCTTGCCCCTTGTTGTTGTTTGTGTGTTCACCAAGTAATATCAACAGTGTTTTGGACACAGTTCAAAGTGCTTTTTATCATCTAGAACTTGTAAAAGCAGCTTCAGCATGGGACACCAGGCACTTCTATGGGTCATTCCTGCAGGAATGGGTCAGGATCAACTATGGGGAGGGGATCCTGGGTCAGACACAGTCTGCTGAGTTGCAGAACAGCCTTACCTTGCCCCGAGGTAGAAAAGAGCATTCTTGGTTTCAGCTTGGTGGTTTTATGGAAGTTAAATAAGTAGTGAGACTGAAAATACCAACATTAATACAGTGTTAATCGTGGTCATCCTGTGTTTGCAGAGGTGGAGGAAACATTGACATAGAAGGGGCTGCAAGGTTGGGATGGTGTGTTTGATAGATGAAAATAGCTAGAAAAAGCATTTGTCCTCTGAAGAATAGATGGCATCAAACAGACAAGTATGCGTGTTTACTTTCACTTATATTTACATAAAGCTGCTGGGAACCTGCAGCAATATTTGACCTCTGTACCACATGTAACAGTCCCAAGAGTCTCCTGTGTTCTTGGCTGGGTGAAAACACCCTCTTCTTCAAGAATATATTATTGTTCATCTGAGAAACCTTCCTGACCAACCCATTGGTTCTCAGTGCAGCTGGAGAATTTGCATCAAATAGTCTTAGGTTGTGTTGAATATGGAAAATGAAAAATGGCAGTGACACATTCCCAGTTTTTGGAACTTTTTGGGAACTTTGGTTTTGTTACCTTTGCATTCAGGTATCCTTGAACTATTGAAAATTTCATTGTAAATTCCTTTTCACACATACCTTAGAACATTCACAGACACAACTTCAGAGCAAAAAGCCTTTATTTCCAGTCGTAATTCTGGTTTCTGTTGGGAAAAGTCTGGATTTTGAGAGAGTGAGGACGTTTGTACAGAAATGACTGAGAAGAAAATCTAACGAAAAAAAAAAAAGATGATTTTTGCAGAAAAATGGTTTAATAGGAAAATATTCTGCAGGACCAGAAACTCCTGTGTATATGCTGATTATATATATAACCTTATATAACTATATAATATATGACTTGTACTATAACATATAACTTGTACTCAGCACTGGTGGGGCCGCACCTCGAGTACTGTGTCCAGTTTTGGGCCCCTCACTGCAAGAAAGACATCAAGGCCCTGGAACGTGTTCAAAGAAGGGCAACAAAGCTGGTGAGGGGTCTGGAGCACAGGCCTTATGAGGAGAGGCTGAAGGAGCTGGGAATGTTCAGGCTGGAGGAGAAGAGGCTCAGGGGAGTCGTTATTGCTCTCTATGACTTCCTGAAGGGAGGTTGTGCTGAGCTGGGGGTCGGCCTCTTGTCTCGTGTCGTTAGTGATAGGACTAGAGGCAATGGTTTCAAGCTGTGGCAGGGGTGATTCAGGCTGGACATTAGGAAATATTACTTCTCAGAAAGGGTGGTCAGGCACTGGAATGGCCTGCCCAGGGAGGTGGTAGAGTCACCGACCCTGGGGGTGTTCAAGGAACGACTGGATGTTGTGTTGAGGGACATGGTTTAGTGGGAGCTATTGGTGATAGGTGAACGGTTGGACTGGATGATCTTGTAGGTCTTTTCCAACCTTGGTGATTCTGTGATTCTATGATTCTAACCTGAACTTATCTCACAGTTACTCCTTGAGGGTCATGGGAAAAGCTGTACAAGTGCCAGGAGAGATTTTTTCCTTAAATACCTGTCCCTGTCTGTGGCAGTTCAATGCTGCTTTTTTCTGGGGTGCTGAGGAACAGAATTGATGTGTGGTTACCAAAGCCATGCTATGGAAATAGCTTTTTTGGTTTGATTGGTTTCACTCATTTGTTGGTCTCCCATCTCAGAGTGATCTTCCTGATGGACGTGGTATATTTTTCAAACCATGAGCGTTCACTAATTTTTTCCATGGTTTGGCTGGGGCAATGTACACACAGAAGGCAAACTGTGCTATAATTAAGAACATTAGCTATACACAGACTGAAGATGTGAAATCTGTTTCCTGACTATGTCTGTTGATTTAGTGTGATCGAGCACCTGCTAATGCAGTGGAAAACTGTTCAACATGGAGGTCTCTGCAAATGGAAAAACTAAGTTTTATCTCTCCATCAACTCTTTGTCTTCATTTGTCAGTGTTTCTGTGGCAGCAGTATTTTTTTGCTGGATGTCAACAGATTTGCTGTCACAGTATTTGTTGTACATTGAATTTCTGAAATTAAGCGTACTAAGTTATTATTCCCACAGACAAAGAAAAGTTATTTGGCCTTCATTTTGCTTCGATCTTCAGGATAACCTGATCTTGCAGCCTCTGCTTTCTAACAGAGAATCACAGAATCATTAAGGTTGAAAAACACTAAGATCATCTAGTCCAACTGCCAACCCATCACCACCATGCCCACAAAACCATGCCGCTAAAAATCCAATCTGTTTGGTTATGAATGCCATTCATATTCCAGTGATAATCTCAAAATCCTAATATGTACACCTAGATTAAATAAAATAACCAAATGAAAAACAGTTTAAGAAAATTAGAACCATAAATACTGCCATTGCAGAGGATGCTTCTTGGTCCGTAAGTATGGGATGAGGAGTCAGAAGGTCTCAGCCGCCTTCCAGAATTTGCCATTATCTCAAACTCAAAAGTCATTTTTTTTTCTTTTACGCTGTTCCTAATTCATGTAAAAAGGATCTAGATCATAAAATTATCCAGTGCCTTAATTAGAAACTCAAAAAGAGCTAGTCCTCTAGGGTAAACAATAACGTGATCATAACTTTCAGAAACGGGTTCAATTGCTGCACTTCTATTTTGGCAGCTAACTAGGTGGTTTAATTTTTGCAGAAGTTTCTTGTGTACCCATTTCCACTGCTGTCCCTCTTCCTCAAAACCGTGATACATTCTTACTCATTTACTATAAGAGGGGTTTTGAAAGCCCCAGTTCAAAGGGGCAAAGGCTGGGCCCCGAGGTCTGTTGGAAAGGTAGCCATTAGCCATTTCTCAGCTGCTGGGCACGGATCATCCCAACCATTGCAGATACCTTTTGAAATCATAACTTTAAATTAATTAACCTCTTCTCTTTGCCTTTAAAAAAAAAAATAAATCTGTGTCACAGTATAAAAATAAATATTGCCCCACATTTTACTGGGGAAGGAGAAAAAAAATCCCCATTTTCTAACCCCAGACATTTTGGCAGAACTTTAAACACAAATCATTTTAACCCTCAATAAAATAATGTAATACATTCTCACAGATAAATTGCTGCCTTTGTTAACATCTTGATTTTAAAGGGCACATTAATTCTTCTAAGGGAATGTATTTAGCAAGCCTGCCAGGTTGGTAGTTCTGGGAATGTCTTTTGGGGAGGTGGAGGATTTCTGTAGGACATAATACTGCTAGAAAGAAAATGAGCAGCCTTATCCTGCTGACTTTAATGTTTATCTATTCATGCATAAGACAAGAGGGATTCAGTGGGGGGCTGAACTGAACTATTAAGTGTGGGTGTATTCAACATTGTGTTTGAAATTAAGATAATCACTTGTCCATCCATATGCTGTTATTTCTGACTCTCCCTTGACTCCAGCAGACTGCAGGAGAGTCTTTGCTGCCTTTTCCTTGCTGATGCTTTCTTCTGCCATTTCTTTCTTCTTATCCTATACCTCTCTTTCTTATCTCTTTAACTTTCTGATCTCTCTCTGCATCTCTCCCCTTCCTTCTCTTTCCTCCCATTGCTTCAATTCCTTTTCCCCCTTGCTCTGTGACCACAGGACCTGTAGGCCATCAGTACCAAGGGCTGGCATGTGTGTGATGCTTTAAATGAGGTTCAGCTCATTTCATGCTTTAATGAGAAAGGCAGTTAAGGAGATATGGGATTGTTTTTCATGAGTATATGTCAGAGTTCCCCCAAAAAATTGCATTTAAATTCACAGAGTCTTCTTTCAACCCAATGGCTGCCCTGGTATGTGGCAAAAGAAATGCAGCAAAATGATGAACCCAGCTGAAACACAGACATTTCCCAAAGCTGGGTATATTGCATAGAGGGATATAAAGGGATTTCATTTATTTTGTTGTCTTAGAACAGCAGGGAAATCCAGATTAGAATGGAAGCTCCGTGTCTTATAGTACTGTAAACATTCAGAGGGCTATGTGAGCAGTAAGTGACCAGTATGGATATGCTGCTGCTTTACACAGCATTTAACTACAGGCAAAAAGATTGTTCAAGATACAGCTGGCACGAAGTGGTGAAAGCCTGAGCAGATAGGACTTAAGGAGTTCATGAAACACAGCTGGGAGCTGCCCTGTGAGTTTCTGAAGCCAAAGCCAATTAGCACTGAAGAGACTTAAGACTTCTCAGAAAAAAGGATTTTACTGCAATTCCACTGTTGACTGTCCCAAGCATGAGGGTCAGGAGAAAGGCGCTACTTAATTGAACAAAATAATAGAGAACACTGATGAGAGGAAAGCAAAGAATAGTCTTCAGGAATACATTGGGTGGCTCACTTTTCATTTTTGCTACTCCAACAGCTGGAGTCTACAGTGCTATGGCATGCCATGGCAGATAATACACAAAGTAGAAAACAAAGTTACGCCTGTAGAGTAGCATGAATGAGTCTGGTCCTTTCTTTCTCCTTTTTACCAAAAACAATGAGGCAAAGCATTCATTGTTCAGAGGGTCACTGCCACATGGAGGCAAACTGTCCGTTTGCAAAAGTACTTTTTAATCCATTCCTAAACTTCTTGTCTCTTTTCCATGTTATTGTTAATGGCCAAAGCATTTCTGTGTAAACAGGCATCTCTTTCCAGAGTAGCATCCTCTTCTTTCTGCCTGCTTCACTTATCCATTGGCTCAATTCATTCAGCTCTTTTGCAGCTTGGGAAGTGGTGGTGAAGTCATGGGTGCTTGACTGTGTCATTGAAGTGCCTGCCCAGGAAACACTTCTGTTGATCTGTAAACATCTAGATAAGAAATGATCATGGGGAATGAATCACAGAATATCCCGAGCAGGAAGGGACTCAGAAGGATTGAATCCACCTCCAGGCTCCATACAGGACCACTCAAAAGTCAGATCACAATGAAAGATAGGGAAAGTGTGGTAGCATAATATGGTCAAATATTAACATTTTAGGAGCAGGCTGGATGTCGGGGGGAGGGCTGTGGGGGGGGTGGATTTGCTTAGCCTGCTCCTTAGCTGTCTTCTCAGAGAGTTATGTAGAACGGAGTAGGATATTGTCTTGTCTTTTCTGTTTTAGATATAAAATATGATCCTTCTGCTGATGGTGAGGCACCAGCATAGGCTGCCCAGGGAAGCTGTGGATGTCTCATCCATGGAGGTGCTCAAGGCCAGGTTGGATGGGACCCTGGGCAGCCTGAGCTGGGGGGGAGTAAACAGCCCACAGCAGGGGATTGGAACTGCGTGGAACTCCAACCCAAGCCATCCTACAATTCTCTGCTGGTGGAATTAGTTTAGGATCTGGTCAGACAAGTGTGTCGTTCTGGTGCTTCTTGGGCAAGTCAGGTGCTTCACTGAAGGGGATTTGCTGGTCCTTAGCAGGCCAATGTTCTGCCTTGCCCAGTACCTCAGTGCTAAAACAGTGATGAGCTAATCCTGCTCAGTGTCCCAATGACGCTCAAAGACTCCAAAAGCAGTATAAGAACAGTAGAAGCTGTAATGTATTGCTGGCCTCTTAGTCAGCTTCAGATGCTTTGGAGGAATAATGCAATCAATGGTACTGTTATGGAATAACCCAATGGAGGTAAAGCACCACCCGCTCTTAGCAGTCAGTGACTGGCTGTGTGATGGTGTTTCTCTATCCTTTATTTGTGTAATCCTCTCTGGGGAAACTGCAGGGAGGCCGCTGTTCAGGCGGCCATTTGGACCTGTGATTTAATCCGATTGTTTGGCTTTAGCGATTACACGCGGCCGTTTGTTTTGTGGAATAACTCTGTGTGCAGAGAGGAATTCTGCCGCTGCCTCCCTGTCTGAGCCAGGGGTGAGGAGATGCTCTTGGCTGCCAGGGAGGAGCACAGCGGAGGCCCTGACCTCTGGTGGTCAGTGAGGTCCCTTGACTCCCAGGGACTTTGCAAATTCCACCTCCAAAAACCTCAGGAAGAGGAAAAGTGTGTCACTGATCAGCTGTGCCCTGTGTGTGGAAGTGGTGCTTTCACATTTTTAGCCTTTGCTCAAACCTCTGCTGGATTATAGTTCTTTATTAATATTGTTGGGTTTGGTATATTTCATATTTTGCGTGAATGTAAATGTCTGCGTGTGTTTGAGCATTTTTCACCGTGTTTCTGTAATGGTATTGCTGTGATTAACAAGCACAGCTATCAAAACCCACCAGAACGAGATTTGATTGCCTAATTTCAATTAACAGCTTCCAAAGAAATGACACCACTTAAAACCTGAACTTCTCTTTTCTTCCTTCAGGGGTGCATTCTCTGAAGTTGTTTTGGCTGAAGAAAGAGCTAGTGGGAAACTATTTGCAGTCAAGTGCATTCCCAAGAAGGCACTGAAGGGGAAGGAAAGCAGCATAGAGAATGAAATTGCAGTCCTGAGGAAGTAAGTACCAGACCTTCATTTCTGTTTCTTTGCTTCCCTTACGCTCCTGCACTGAAGGAACAGGGCCAGTGATTGACAAGTATGACTGGTAGGTTGTTCAGCCTGTCACAGGCAGGCAAGAATGCCTGTGTTTAAACGAGGCTGAAAATGTTTTGAGAGATCTGGTTTTCTCTTATATTAAGCCAGTCCAGATGACTGCAAAGTGACGTTGAAGAGGAGTTAGGCTGGAGTTAAAACCTATGATGCCCTGCAAAGCCCTTTCCCGCTAATAATGTCAGCAGTTGGGTCACTGGCTTTGAGGAGTTTAAGAGCCGTGTTGTTCTTTCCAAGTGCTCAGTGCAGATTATACGCTGTTTGCTATAAAACTTATAGCATGCTACAGATGGCTGTAGGTGATGGTGGTAGTCTCCCATACCATGGAGAAGAACATCTGGAAGGGACATCCCAGGGCAACTTCTGTTCTATCAGAATTGTCCACTATGTGCAATTCTTTCCTGTCCATGAGTGTAAGACATAACTAAGGCATAAATAAGCAGCTCATGACTGCTATGAACTCATTGCAGTCATTAGAGGCTTGACCTCATCCTCATCTTATGCTCTGCAAGTTGGATTCATCTCACCTGATTTGAACTCGTCACCTTTGAATTTCTTTCTAATTAATGGAAAAAGATTAGTGACTTTAGGGTTGGTCCATATAACCTGTTCTATTCTTCTAAAAGCAACTTTTCTTCTCATTGAAATCAAAGTAATACAACTATATAGAAGTCTACATTGGACTGGAGCAAATTGATGTTGGCTGCACTGCTGTCCCCAGTGGGGCTTCTTGCCCCAGCTCTTGCTCTTGTAGAAGCTGATAGCTCATCAGCTGAGCACAGTGACTTGTCTGAGCAAAGCTAACCCTGAATCTTTAAAACTGACTGGATATTTTTATGCTAAATGCTCAGACAGCCTGAGATGAAGAAGCAAATTCAAGGGCAAGCTTGGCCATGCCAGTAGGCAGAAGGGATTCTTTTCAGTAAGGAAGTGAGGCTCTAAACAGGCACAAGCACTTGTTGCTGTTGCTTTCCCGTGGCCAGACCCATACCAGGTCAGTACAATGTACACTCAGTGATAAATGCAGTGTGCTGGCTTGCTATGTAAAGGTACTACGAACCTGTCATAAAGCCCAAACCACTGCCATCTCCATGATTAGGTAGTAATGGATGCTGGGCAGCTTGAAACATTCATCGTGTATATGGGTCTTTCCCCTGATACTCAAATGTTGGTGTAAGAGCAGAGAACGCAGCACTGGGCTGGGCTATTCACACTGCAGCAGCAGGGGATGGAGTGGGTGTTGTGGTTTAACCTGGCAGGTAGCTCAGCACCACAGAGTTGTTTGCTCCCAATGGGACTGGGGAGAGAATAATAAGAAAAAAACAACAAAACAGAGCTTGTGGGCTGAGATAAAAACTATTTACTAAGACAGAAAAAGAAGAGAGAAAAAAATAAGGATAATAATGTGTGTGTGTGTATATATATATATATATATCTCAATACATATATAAAAAAACAAGTGACACACAAGCAATTGCTCACCACCCACCAAGCAATGCTCAGCCAGTCCCCAATCAGGAGCTGCTTGCCCAGCCACCTCTGCACTGTTTTTCGAGGCTTTTTTTGCATGATGTCATATGGTATGGAATATCCCCATGGCCAGTTCAGATCAGCTGTCCTGGTCCTGTCCCTTCCCAGCTTCTTGTGTCCCCATAGTCCCCTTCACTGGCAGAACAGTATGAGATGCTTTTGGCTCTCATACTGCATGTCATCATGCAGTACTGCTCAGCAACAATTAAAGCATCGGTCTGTTATCAGAGTTGTTTTTCTCCTAAAGCCAAAGCATAGCATCATACCAGACACTGTAAAGGAAAAATCAATTTGCCCCAGCTGGAACCAGGTCTGTGGGCAGAAAATTCCTGAATTTCATACAATTCATTCTACTTTGTCTCTCATCCTACACTCAGTAGGGCCATAAGAAAGATCTGCCTTATTTTTTTAATCTGGTGTCTCCTACTAAGCTGTTGTTAATATAAACTTTGTATGTCATTGTATTTATTCTGAAAATAGACATCTTTGCTAGCAGACGCAGCACTGAATTTGTATGCGCCACCAAGGAAACACTTAGACAGATCCAGTTTGTTATTTTCTGCTGTTGAGGAGAGAAGATATCAACCTGTTCCTCTGTTCAATTAATTAACTGCCTCTAAAAAGTAGAAATAGATTTGAAAGGGTTGAAGTGGGTTCCGAGCAGCTGTTGCTAAGCCCCAAAGGTATCTACACGTCTGCTTTTGTTTCTGGTAGCTTTCTACCAAGTAGGGATGGCAAGTGTGTGTGATGTCTGATTAGTGGGTAGGATGCCAGAGCCCCAGGCTGCCACAGCCATGCCATGCCATGCACTAACTGGCCACTTCTGCGAAGGATGTGCACAGATGCCTGGCAGAGGGATTTGTCCCTGTTCCCTGTGAGGGTTGTGCAGAGCTGCAGAGGATGGATTCAAAGCAAATATAAATATGCTCTTTTGTTCATCCTGTTCTCCCTTTCTATTTTTGCATTATGTCTTTGGAGTGCTTAATCTCTGATGGGATTAAAGTCCCAAAGGACTCCCTGCAAAGCTGAAATGCAAGAGAACTCTTTGTGTCCCCTTCAGACATTTTTGTGGGGACAGTTGGAGGTCTTAAAATCATAGAACCATTAAGGTTGGAAAAGACCACAAAGATCATCTAGTCCAACCATTAACCCATCACCACCATGCCCACTAAAATAGATGGTGCTGACCATGTCCAGAACTGATACACACGAATGTCACATGTGCTTTGTACCCTCTGGAAGAGACCTGTCCCAGCATCAGTCCTGCCAAAATCACCCAGATCTGACAGAATCGAGATGGAGAAAGGTTTGCACGATGCTGTCTGTTGAAGTCATGTTTTAATAATGTCTTCTGTATTCAGGATTGAAAGCATGAATGTAATGACCAAAATCTGTGCAACCTGCTGTAGGGAATCCTGCTATAGCATGCAGTTGGACCTTATGATCCCCAGAGGTCCCTTCAAACCCCTATGATTCTGTGATTCTGTAAAAACCCTCTCTTGTTTCTTCTGCTGACTTCCAGCATGACCTGAAATGTCTCCTGTCTTAAATATTTATCGTCTGTGAAACAGCCAAAAATTTTTGAACAAGAAGTTTTACCTGCAGAACCTTTGGCTTTCCTTTCCCATGTCAGCAGATGCAGGAGAGTGGGTCCAAGAGGGGAAGTTTCTGGTCTAGGCTTTTTGTGCAAAACCATCACAGTGTCCTACCAACTCTTCTTTGTGTCTCACCTAAAAACCCATTGGAAGTGCTAACCAAATACTCTGTGTTGGGGAAGGCTGATGGAGCCCATGCAGAGTTCATGGAAGGTAGGCTAGGAGATTTTATCTCTTGGATGCTCCCTGTCTGTGGGCTTGGCCACTGTTGCTGCCAAGACAAAATGACACATTTTAGAAGCGATGTTCTGCTAACAGAGGAGCAAACTGCCAGCCAACTGATCTGCATGTTTGTGCCAGTGCCAGAGTGAATCATGCACACTCCAACATTTTATTTTTCCATGGCCAACAAATCTGTTCTTAAAAAAGAAAAAAAGACGGAAGAGCCGTTAAGTCAATATTTACGCCTAGCAACCTTAACAGGGTTCTTCCAATATGGACTCTCTTGTTTCCCGTGGAAATCCATGGCAACATTCCCTAGAGACTCCTCTGGGTGGGGACGTAGTGGGAAGGAGCTCGCTGCTAAGTGAAGTCCTGGCACGAGTGATGCATGCAGCTAATCCAGGAGCTCCAGCCTGACAAATTCTTTCATCCTCTTCTCAGCAGAGTGTTTAAGCATGTGCCTAATTTTGGATGATAATTGATCCCTGTGAAATCAGTGGACTCTTTGAGATTACCATGCTGAACTTGGGCCTAAAGGGATGCTTCACAGCAGGGGAAAAATCATACAATCATTAAGGCTGAAAAAGACCACTGAAATTATCTAGTCCAAAGATCGGCCCATCCCCACCATGCCCACTAACCATGTCCCTCAGTGCCACAGGTTTCTTGAACACCTCCAGGGGTGGTGACTCAACCACTTCCCTGGGCAGCCTGTGCCAATGCCTCACCACTCTTTATGAGAAAAAACGTTTCCTAACACCCAACCCGAACCTCTCTTGCTACAACTTGAGGCCATTACCTCTCATCCTATTGCTGTAACTTGGGAGAAGAAGCCAACTCCCACCTCACCACAGCCTCCTTTAGGGCAGTTGTAGAAAGCAATGAGGTCTCCCCTGAGCCTTCTCTTCTCCAGACGAACAATCCCAGTTCTCTCAGCTGCTCCTCAGAAGACTTGTGATCCAGACCCTTTACAGCTTCGTTGCCATTCTCTGAAAACACTCCAGCTCTGTGAACTAGCTCTGCATGAGGAGCAATACTGCACTGGGTTACACAAACTTCTTCTGACCTGAAATGTGGGGAGTTTCATAACCTGCTCAGAAAGCAACACTTTTCTGCTTTTAAGCAGAAGGGTAAATGCAATCTCTTCCATTGTTTGCTGTAGAATAGTGGCAATTTCTTCCCAGTATGGTAATTGTGCAGGTGTGAACAGGCTGAAGGATGAATTGGCTGTTAGACGGGTTTCTGCAGGCAGTAGGTGGTGTGAAGAGCTGGGATGCAGCAAAGCACCCGTCTGAGCTCTAGAGAAGTAGAACAAAACAACCTTGTAGGAGTCAGACAGAAAAATATGCCTGATTATTATTATTTTTTAATATATCGTGTTTGTTTTTTTTCCTTGGCTACACCACTGTTTATTGAATAGAAACTTTCTAAGTAGGTAATACAATACCTGCACAGGTTCAGTGCTGAGTCAGGGGAAGGCAAAGGGAAGGATCAGTGCACCCAAGTGTATTGATTACTTCCTAGCAGCCACATGTACAAATTAAAGTCTTGTTAAACAGATGCTGTTTAGCTAGCAAATCAGACTCTGCTTCGGTTAGTTTCCGCTGAATGGGGATTTTAAAAATATTTTATAAACTCTTTAGATATGTCCCCACACTCATCTGCTCTGTAATCTCCTAGATCCTTGGGGAGAGGCACCATTAAATTCCTTATTACAAATCTGAGCCATGCCTAAATGCAGGTTGAAGACATGTTCCTTATTAAGCAGCTGGTGAATGGTCTGGAGCACAAGTCTTACAGGGAGCAGCTGAAGGAACTGGGATTATTTAGACTGGAGATGAGGAAGCTCAGGGGAGACCTTTATAGCTCTGTAGACCTTTCTGAAAAGAGGTTGTGATGATGTGGGGGTCGGCCTCTTCTCCCAGGTAACAGCGATAGGATGAGAGAGGCTGGCCTTAAATTGTACTGGGGGAGGTTCGGGTTGGATATTAGGAAAAACTTCTTCTCAGAATGAGTTGGAGAGGCATTGGCACAGGCTGCCAAGGGTGGTGGTGGAGGTGTTCAGGGAAAGGTTAGATGTGGCACTGAGGGGCATGGTTAGTGGGCATGGGTGGGGGTGGGTTGATGAATGGACTAGATGATCTTGGTGGTCTTTTCCAACCTATATGATTCCATGATTCCATGTTTTGCTCCTTTTCAGTAGCCCATTGATGAGAAACTCCTCCTAAAACTTCTATCCTCAGCTCTTACTTGTGTAAGGGCTTATCCATCCCAGGCGAACCCTATAGTCTCTGGGAAGCTGAAACAACATGTAGTTTTGAAACCCATTAGTTATCTCTTATTAAACTCTTCTGTGCAATTTAACTCCAAATAAAAGGTACATTAATTCTGAGTAAAACTGTTCATGTAGAAGCTTAATGCACCTTAACACAAATTTAGGCATTTAATTAATTCAGATGAATGCTCCTGAGTTACTTTGTAGGTTAGAACCTCCAATCCACTGGATATTTTTGATTCAAAAAACAAAGCTCTTGCAGGCCTGGGTCATCCCATACTCCAGTTTCCCAATCCAGAGGCTCTGCTGGTATCCACCATTGCTCTCCTATGGCAATTATTTTTCTATGAGAGGTCACCCAGCTGGAGCATGGGGCCAGACAAACTGAAGAGGAGGCACTCAGATCCTGTGGTAGTGAGCATTAGTGTAAAAGCAATAGTAATTAGGTCATGTAACTGGTGTATAAAGAAACTACTATGGGACTGGTGTTTAAGTAGTGAATGACTAATTACCTCTTGACGCTCCAGTGGCAAGAGCTCTTTTCCTTTAAAGAAATGAACGAAATAGTTAAGAAAGGAAAAAAAAGATAATAATAAAAAACCCCAAATACGTGGCAACTCTATCTGTCAGATAAAATCATTTCTCTGAAGCTTTGCTTACCCTACAGACAAAAAAGGCTTAGTGTTTTTTTCCCTTTTTCTCCCCCCACCCTGTGAATAATGGTAAGAAGATAGGCTGCCTCAGCAAGAACTGAAGAGACAGCTGGTTGTTATATTAAGTAATCACTTTCAGATAAAGCCTTTACGTAGATTTACTAGCTAAAACCTGGCTTGCACACACTGTTGCAGTAGTGCTGAGGTGACAGAAGGCTGGGTCTGCCCTCCCTGAGCTCTGAGCCTTGCCAGCTGCAAATCCTAGGGCTTCCCAAAATCTGCATCCTCAGAGGGATCCTGAGGGAGGCACTGGCACAGGCTGCCCAAAGAAGCTGTGGAGGTGCTCCTCACCACCATCTTTGGAGGTGCTCAAGGCCAGGCTGGATGGGGACCTGGGCAGCCTGAGCTGGGGTTGGGGGGCAAACCCATTGTATGGCAGGGGGTTGGAATTGGATGATCTTAAGGGTCCCTTTCAACCGAAGCCATCCTATTATTTTGTGATGGTGATGTCAGTGGTCAAAGAACAGAGCTGCCCCAAGGACATATTTGTTGGCATTGCACATGGGTGGACTTCATCACTGCCCATGGGGCCACAGTTAGTGCTAGGCACTACTGCAGGCATGGCCCTTAGAGAGGCAAGCTAGACATGGAAAAGAGCCAAAATCTACAACACGCATGCTAGAGGGCCGTTTGGGCTTAACTCAGGGCTGACATCAGCTTTGGTCCATGAGATCATCACCCAAATGAAGGAAATGCAAACAGCATGAGTCGCCCTTCTCAGATGTCAGGCAAAAGTGAATCTGACCCTATATATATAGGTATGGCATAAGATAGCTTTATCTTGGCACTACTTCTGGACTTCTTGATAAGCAGCTCATTTTGCTGCAAAGAATTCACACTAGTGGAAAAAAACAAACAAACAGTGAAATCTGAAACAAAGCTGACACCATTTTTGATCACTGAGATGCTGGAAACTTTGCAGAGGAAGACTTTGCAGGCAGGACTTCCCAGATCGTATTTCATGCAAGATTAGATATAAGTTGATGTAGGGAAGCAGATCACAGCATCTGAAAAATCCCAAAATACACTAAATAAGGACAGAAATAGTAAACACAAACAAAATCCGTGATATCTTCTCTTGTCATACACAGTTTTATCTACAAGCAGCGTGCTCCTCAATAGCTTTCCAGTGACGTGCAGGTTTCAGTGTTTCAGCCTGTCCTCTTGCAGCGTGCTCAGAGACTGCTGTGTTCCTTGAATGAGGCTACAGTGTGAGAAGCTGTAGCCTAATTTCCAGATGACGGAGCGGCTGTGCTCCCTTCTGGGGAGCAGTGCTTTACCAAACATCCCCTGCATAACTGTTCTTCAAGGTCAGCCCCTGCCCTGACTCATCTCAAAAGATGGGCCCCAAGAGATGCGGGCAGGTCAAAGGGGATAAGTGTACAGCAGAGCTCAGAGCTCCTGCTCGAGAATTAATCTGGTATACTTTGGAAGAAACAGCTGCTTTCTGAAATAGTTACTCCGAGATGCTTTCAAATTAGCAGAATGTATTTTTCAGCGTAAGCTGTGCCAAGCGTCTGCTGTGTGCGGAGCCATCCTCTGCATAGCTGCATGCACAAAGCTGGGGTCCTTTCAGAGCTTTAGCTAAAGAATGACAAAATGTACCCTGTTTTCATGTGTTTATTACTCAGGAAGATGGTTAGAAGTATAGTGCATTGATACAAGTTCCTGATTATTTGTGCTGTTGTCTGTTACCTAAAAGGAACAAATTGTCAAGATGCATAAAGGCTCTTTAATAAGATCCAACAGTTTGATAAATGACTCAGCCTTATATCTGGACACATAAGGTCTCTGTCACTCCCACTTGTTCAAAGCGAAGAGTTGCCTTATTGGTGAGCACCTGTCTCCAGCAGGGCCTCTTAGAGCATCTAGTCCTTGCATAGGAGGACATGTATATGTTCAGCCAACTCACGTCATGGTAGATGTGGGGTTGTGTTTAGGGGATGCAGGTTGTTGAGTGGTGTGGTAATAATAGGCAAAGCATTTTCACAGCTCATTGCAGTCCAGATCTTCCAGGAAGTGCTGGTGCTGAAGATGTCCTAAGTGGCTCCATGGAGCAAAATACTTCCTCTTGCTTCTTTCATAGGGCTCTTCATAGGTCATCTGGAATACTTTATCCAAAACAAAGTTGTTATGTTATGGTTTTTTTTTTTCCCCGTGAAAGCCATTTCTTCATTTGAAAGAAGTATAAAAGGCTATTTACAGGCCTCATGGCATTTGCAAAGTGAAGATGTCATTGTCAAAATCCTACCAACAAATTGCATTTTGCCTCTGTTCTAATTTAATCCTGAAACATTAACTAGAGGAATTCAGTGTTAAATGTTAAACAATTGTGATGCCCTATTGGAGCCAGTTAGCTTAACCACGCAACTGCCGTACTTTAATGATGGATAGGTTATTTACATGCACAGTACAAGCACCTCAATGGATATTCCTCTATCTCATTTTGTTGCTATTAAAACCCATGGCATTAATTCATAGAGCATTGCAGAGTGGTGAAGTAGGGTATAATTTTCAAAGTGCTGCATAAAGTAAAACAAGTAAATGCAAGGTAGGATTCATCCGGCCAGCTGGAAGCTTCCTCAAGGTACACAGCTGCATCTGAGCTCACATCTCGCTTGCTTAGGAAATCATCAGATATGCATTTCTAAGTGGATCAGAATGTACAGGCAGGAAAAAAACAAGTATTCCAAAAATGTCAGTTCATGAAGGTAGAAACAGGAATCTTATCAGAAATGACAGTTTTCGTAAGCACTTCTTGTCTAAAGCAGTTTGTTTACTCTTAGGAGCATGCTAGAATGCTTTGTGAATACAAGCCACTGCATTTTAGGCCTCCACTATGTGGAATTAGACCAGCAGAGTTATTGCTGGGCCAATTTTGTGGTTGATGAACTCGGTGTGAATTTAAACACCTCAGCTGGCAACTCTACTCCAGAGGGTTGTGGTTAATGGCTCTATGGAGGTTAGTGATGAGTGGTGTACCCCAGCCATCTGATTTGGGACTGGTGCTCTTCAACATTTTTATCAGTGGCATAGAGAGTAGGATCAAGTGTACCCTCAGCAATCTTGCTCACATCCAGCTAAGGGGTGTAGTTGACACAATAGAAGGAAGGGATGCCAACCAGAAGGACCTGGATGGGCTCAGAAAGTTGACGCGTGAGAACCTAATGCGGTTTAACAAGGCTAAGTGCAAGGTATTGCAGTTGGGTCAGGTCACTCCCAGATACATGTACAGACTGGGAGAAGAACTCATAGAGAACAGCCCTGCAGAGAAGGACTTGGGGTTCTGGTGGATGAAAATCAGGACACGAGCGAGCTGTGTGCTCTTACAGCCCGCAAGGCCAACTGTATCCTGGGCTGCATCAATAGAGGGGTGGCCAGCAGGGAGAGGGAGGGGATTGTCCCCCTCTGCTCTGCCCTCAGGGGTCCCCATTTGGGAGTACTGTGTCCAGGTCTCAGCCTTCCAGCACAGTAAGGACGCAGAGCTGTTGGAGCAGATCAAGAAGAGGGACACTAATTTGTTCAGAGGGCTGGAGCAGCTCTCTTATGAAGAGAGGTTGAGGGAGTTTAGCTTGTTTAGCTTGAAGAAGAGAAGGCTCTGGGGAGACCTCATTGCAGCCCCCCAATAAACATGAGGGGAGTTTATAAACATTAGGGAGACTGACTTTTTGACACATGCTTATAGCGATAGGATGAGAGGGAATGGCTTTAAACTAAAGGAGAGGAGATTTAATTTTGACATTATGAAGAAATTCTTTATTTAGAGGGTGGTGAGGCACTGGCACAGCTGCCCAGAGAAGCTGTGAGTGCCCCGTCCCTGAAGGAGCTCAAGGCCAGGTTGGATGGGCCCTGGGCATCCTGAGCTGGTGAGGGCACCCAGCCCACAGCAGGGGTTGAAAATGGGTGGGCTTTGAGGTCCCTTCCAACCCAAGTCATTTTGTGATTCTGCCCTCCATTTTCATTTACAGAAGATGAATCACAATTACATTTTCTCTCTTGTTAAGGTCATGATTCCACATATCTGGAACCAGAGTTTGCCACAAGGAGCTGGCTCTGACCATAGAAAATGGGAAAATATTTGCACTCCATACCATATTCAGCTGCACCGTGTTGAACCTAGAAGCCACCTCTGTGTTTTGAATATGTCCTGGGTTGACAGCTGCATAAATTAATTGGTATTTTGCCAACTAAGCCTGCAGTTGTCATCTGTACCACATATTGATTTAGTCTTAAAATGCTTACTCACACAACACTTAGTTTGTGCTCACTAGGAGTTTTGCAGGAAAAAAAAATGTAAAATAAGATATATGCAGCTATGGATTTCATTTTTGACGAAGGAAAAAAATGATGATTGTTTTGTTACGAATTAATTAAATTAAAAAATATATATATAAGAAATTCTTTTTTTTAAACATATCTTATATTCATATGACATTAGCTTAAGCAGAATAGATTTGTTTTACCCTGAAGTAAGACTGGCCATGCTTTGGGGTCATGCTGCTGCAGCTACAGGACTTTAAACCTATTAATCAAATCAGTTTTTAGAGTAAAGCCTAATATTCTCCTTCTTTGCATTCATGTTTCTGTGTCTCCGATTATCAGATACATTGCCCAGCTCTTAATCCTTGTAAGTGCTCAAAACTGTGGGGGTTGTTTTGGTTTTTTGTTTTGACTACAAAATCATTTCCCTAAGAACGTATGGCAGCTCTTACTTTGCCAGATATTTTATCAAATTAAAGTTATAGAGCATTACATTAAATAGGGATGCTATTGCCTCCTTCACTTTCTTATTACTGCAAATTTTTTTGTTCCCCAAGGGAATAGATATAGGTGAACTCAAGCTTTCTTAGAGGCAAAGCTGTCTTTTTTGAATGTTGCTATCTTAATGGAACTGATTTCCTTATTGTCCAAATTTGTTTAAAACTTTGGAAATATTAGAAAGAAGCATTAGCAAATAATCTAGGGTGTTTTATAGCTCCAGACTGAATCAGAAACAACCGACAAATGCAAGGCAAATGCCAGGTATGCTTTTGCACACCAGCACTGACTCCTCCTGTGATTAGTCCAAAATTTCTATATATACTCCATTTGGGTTCCACCAAATGGAATAACAGCCTGCTTCAAATATCTTCATACCTTTGTGATATCTGCTGTCTTGACTGACGCACCAGGGATTAAACTGGGACCCTTTTGGATTTACACACATGTGTCTGTGCATCCTCAGCTGATTCAGGCCATGGTGGACTGGACACTGGGCACAAGAGCTGACTCTTGCTGACATACTTATTTGAAAAATACACCAACATGTGCTTATTTTTTTCATTGTTTATCCTATTTTTTTCCCCTCCATCCACCAAAAGCAGAGGAGTCCACATGCAGAAGCTGTATTTGGCATGATGCTTTGCCAAGACGTGCTCTGGAGCAGTGCAATCTGGTTATCCCATGTCTGCTGTAAACTTGGTAATTAGAACAGAAAACAGCAGCTGTTCACAACTTTTCTCTTAAAAGGGATAATACAGGATTTCTAGCTGCAAACAAAGGGGAAAGGGCTTTGTGTTAGTTTTTAAACACTCTCTGTGATTCATAACAAATATGTGCATGTGACATGATCCATATGCAGCCTTAATCTGCATTTGTACAGAAATAATGCTAGTTTTTCCCATTCTAAAGATAAAATCTTACTATAACTGTGATGGCTGTCTGCTTTTAGCTTTCCTGTGTGTGGCTGCTTGGAGGGAAGCAGAAAACTTCACGATGAACTTTTCCTTCTGTGTTCCTTGGGCATGTGAGAACATTTCTTGTGGGTAGAGCTGTTGTGTGCCCTGCAGCATTTAGATCTTGAAGGCATTGTCCTTCCCTTATATGGTGCACAAAGCCTGCATCCAGGCTGTGCGGCATCAGCATGGGTAAATGAGCACTTGTCGTTAACAAATAGACGTGGGTAATATGAGCTAATGCTATTCTGGTCAATAGGAAAATTCAAAGCTGTTGAACTTGGTTACATGACTCGTGGAGTCTCCCTTGAGAATTTCAGCCCAAAGCAAAAGTGGAAAGAAGCCCTAAGCTGAGGATTTTGGGCTTTTACCTTCTGTGGTCCCACAGTGAGCACATAGGCCTTATAACACAGCAGATGTGCTGCACAGCATCCATTCTTGCTTCCAGTGTTTCCTAAACTACTATCTCCAAAAAATCAGCTCCTTCTTCCCAGTATTTCATAAATCAATGTGGCTTTACTGTTCCAAAGGTAGTTATCCCATCTCCAAGCACATGTAACTGCAGCACAGCTCAACCAACACAGGAACATGGCTTCCCCATTGATATAGTTCTCCACCATCTCTGGGTTATGGGTGGGTACACTGGAGTTTTGTGGTGTTGCAGCTGATTTGTGCTGCTGTGACTGAGTCCTGAGTTCACCCTGCAGAGGTGGAATCTGCCAGGAACCTGCCATGTCCTCTTCCCTGTCCTCTTTCCTCCATGTAGCTATAGATCTGGTACAAGGAGATCCAAAAAGATGCCTGTATATAACAGGAATGTGGTCTCCATCTTACAAAAAGGGGTTTTCTCCTCCCTGGTCTTGCTGCTGGCACTGAAGTAGTTTTCCTTCTAGAAATGAAAAGTCCAGGCACAGAGTTCACCACTGAACTTCACCCTGAAAAGATGGAGATGACACGTAGGAGTTTTCTCCTCTTGGCTCTGAATTACTGTGGTGTCTCTGAGTTGCTGACTTGGTTTAAAATTCCTTCTTTCATTGGAAGCATATGCTTCTGATTTTCTTTCTTATGGTGACACAGTTTGCACTCTTACCCAAGAGCTGTCTTCTTAATAGGACCAACTATATTTGGAATCACTTTGAATTGCTCTTGAAATGGAAGATTAACGTCAATATTTCTGGCAGTTTTTCACTATCTTTTTCCCTGTAAATGAGTGTTAAACAACTATTCAAGCTGGGAATACCTACACCACTTCTTTCTGAGCATGATTTGATTTGTTTCATTTTAATGCTGAATAAGCTCCTAGCATAGCAGATAAAAGTAAAAGTATTAGCAGTAAAACTGGTGGAGGATTTTGTAGAAAGGGTATGTTGATGACTATAGAAGGTTATGCTTTGCATCAATTTACATACAGGGAAGTCTTATAAACTGTAGAGACCTGGGTCATGGGTCATATACAGACTATGTCACACATCTGGATCCCATTGAAAACTGTGGACTGGGGATGTTAGGAGACCTTTTAGTTATGATATTCAGCTATAAAATTTCCTATACCATATTCGTGCCCACTACATCCATGTAGGATACTACTGCTCTCTGGTTTTGGGCTTCACATTGGACAGTAAGCAAAAAAGTCAGCCCTAACTCTCAGGACCTGTACTCAGCACAGGTGACGTCACACCTCGAGTACTGTGTCCAGTTTTGGGCCCCTCACTGCAAGAAAGACATCAAGGCCCTGGAACGTGTTCAAAGAAGGGCAACAAAGCTGGTGAGGGGTCTGGAGCACAGGCCATATGAGGAGAGGCTGAAGGAGCTGGGAATGTTCAGCCTGGAGAAGAGGAGGCTCAGGGGAAACCTTATTGCTCTCTATAACTTCCTGAAGGGAGGTTGTGCTGAGCTGGGGGTCGGCCTCTTCTCTCATGTCATTAGTGATAGGACTAGAGGCAATGGTTTCAAGCTGCAGCAGGAGAGATTCAGGCTGGACATTAGGAAATATTACTTCTCAGAAAGGGTGGTCAGGCACTGGAATGGACTGCCCAGGGAGGTGGTGGAGTCACCGACCATGGGGGTGTTCATGGAACGATTGGATGTTGTGTTGAGGGACATGGTTTAGTGGGAGCTATTGGTGATAGGTGAACGGTTGGACTGGATGATCTTGTAGGTCTTTTCCAACCTTGATGGTTCTATGGTTCTATGATTTTGTGACCTGGCCATGGGAGTCCTTTAGCACTGTGATCCCTCCTGGCATGGTCCTTGGCTTTCTGCACCCATGAAGGCAGCAGCTCAGAGGTTGGGCACACCTTGAAGCATCTCAAAGTACAGAGCTTACGGTTTCATTGGTATGGATTGTTTTTTTGTATTTCTCGCCCTAATTACATGTCAGAACTAGTACTGTATTGGAAACCTATTAAAGACTCTTTTGTAAAAGAGAAATATACTTTTTTTTCTTTTCCTTTTATTCACTGGAACTGTGAAGGCATCTTCTATACTCCTAATTTTAAAAACACCATTCTAATTCCCATTTGTTTGGATTTAACTTCTTTCCTGACTTCTTTTCTCTGTGTGTTTCTTGATGTATTAAAAATATATATATATCTTAGTTTAATTTCCTCCACACATGGGTGCTTGTTTTGTGTAATCTGTCTGTTTTGAATAAGCAGAGTTGAGTAGAGCTCTTCTTTATAGATGCTGGCTGGTGCCTGGAGTCCTCCCCCATGTGTACTGTGCAGCTAGAAGTGTTCTCTTGGCACATTGTGATTTATGGGGAGAGTGACAGGAGGAAAAATGCATTTGCAGAGCAGTGTAATCCTGAAACGAGCACCTGATTTGTTGATAAACTTCAGCTGCATTTTATCTTCATTTATTAAGTGCTCCTGTGAGGTTTGAGTAACTGAGAGGTATGGAGAGCTGATCTGGGAGGATAGTGAAGCTGTGGGGGTGAAATATGATAAAGACCCACAGCCAAGAACATGAAGTACCAGGAAACTAAGCAAAAAGAAGGATTCTGGTGGGGGAATCAGCTTCTTGTCTGCTGAGGGCAATTTATTTCTTGTATTTAGGAGCGTGAAAGAGTAAAAGCCCAAGAGCTTTTTCTAGAAATGGCTTTCTAGCAGTAGCTTTCAACTGTTTGAGCAGGTAGATACTCCTAGTTTTTCCCCAGTGTATTGCACACCCCAGGCTGGAAACCACCTCTCTGAAGCATGGGGGGATGAAAAGAAAATTAAAACAAGCAAACAAAAAAGCAATTCCAGAGAAAGCAGAAGCTAGCCATGGCAGGTTTAAACTAATACAGAGTGCCGTGCTGGGTGCCTCTTGTATCAGTGCAGTTGCTGAGTAAATGTTGGATATGGCTTTCAGGGAGTCTCTATATGTGTATTTTTTTCCTTGTAAGTATCTGAGCCTACAGCATTATTCGTCAGGCTTGCAGAAACCACAACCAATCCTTGCCTGTTCCTGCACTGTGGCTTTCCTAAGAATCACAGTGAAGGTAAGCTGACCAAAAAAAAAAAAAAAAAAAGGCAATAAGGCAGCTTGTTCAGCCTGCATGTGTGAGCAAACAAGACTTCTCTCAGCCTCTTCCAGACTCAGCTTTTCATTTGGAGGATCCTAGAAGAGCATCTCCTCCCTGAGCCTACTCCTGCTGAGTTGTTGCAGAGCCCAAATGAAATAGCATTTCTGAAGCAAAATCGTCAGTATTGCTGAGTTACATAAATAACTCATTGTTAGCTAGCACTAAAAGCAGTGTTGGGAGAGAAGAGTTAGTTAAAAACTGCTTTGCAGTGCCGTGCGTCTCTTTGTATTGAAACAAAAGTGGAGCATTGATGAGTAGGTGATCAGGCTGTTTGGTAAACAGTGTTCCTCTTTCTTTCTCCTCTTAAAATTAGATAATGTCGAGGAATTGCTGATGATCAAAGAAGCTGCCCAGTGTCTGTTACAGTGGGACTAGAAGCTTTTCTACAGCTCTTTCCGTAGGACTTACGGGTTGGAGCTCGATGATCTATAATGTCGCTTCCAACCTAACCATGCTGTGATTCTGTGACTTGTCATGTAACAAAACAGAAATGCTTCTTCCTTGGGATCAGGACACTTGTAGTACTCCACCCTTCCCAACAAGGCAAAATTCATCTGCACGTTACTCTAAGCAGTAAATATATTTATACATAGCACATGGCTACATTAATGTTACTGATGCTATTATTGTTATTAATGATTGAGTAATCCAGGAGAAAGGGGGAATGTTGTGGGAGCGAGGAGTCAAGATTCAATAGAAGAGGTTCCCAATGACCTCCGAATGAGGTTCCCAAACACTTAATTCCCAGTGCATTTTTTTGTTCTCCATGCTTACAATAGGAAAGAAAGAAAACAACCTGAAACAAGTGTTGTCAAACACTAGGAATATGAATAGGAACTGCGAACCTCCATGAAGATTTGCAGTTTGGTTGTTGTGAGCGATGGGTGCATGCCCGGGGCTGAGCCAGGCTGCTCACTGGGAAAGAGCTGCTGCCCTTATAGCACAGGGCAGGGGGCAGCCATAGGATAAGCTGGACTGCGTTTAGCCTATGGGCCACAGGTTGGACACGCCTGGGCTAACCCAACGTACGTCATGTGTGCATGACTTGAACCAGCACTTCCCAGTCCTCTGTGTTCTGCAGTGAGATGCCCACGAGGATTTGTGTCAACCCAGGAGAGCTGGCTTTGTGTATAAGTCATCTCATACAGAGCACAGTGTGCACCATGTAATACAAAATAGATTTGTCTGTAAACAATGCTGACCTTTACTGCCATGGTACGGTCTGCTTGAAAAGAACACCCTGAGGAGACATATTCCACTGAGAAGTCAACACTCTGATCTCTGTAATTTGTGTGTGGTATTTCTGACTTGGGAAAGGCTAAGCCATTTCCTTGCTGTCACTTCCCACCAGACACATTAACACCTTCCTGCCCAGCTCTCTGGTAATGCTGTGTAAGCCAAATTATTTCAGGAGGGAAAGATGTGTAGGGGCACCGTTTTCCCACAGACAGCTCAAGTATTTTTGCTGTTTCCTGTGGTCAGAGTCAATGAGGTTACTCTAACACAAATAACCTGTCTACTGTGAGAAGTAAGGTACAAGCCAAAACTGATGTGATGTATACTGTGGTGCGGATGATATCACAAACCCATTTGTTTGTCATGAGATTGCTAATATCTCTGCTGCACCTGTTACCCCAGGGCAGCATCCTTTAATTATCATGGTTCACAGCTGTTTCTCACCATAGTGTCTTGGCACTGTGTTTGCAATACTGCAAACAGTGAACAATAATCTATGTTTTCTCTGCTTTTGAGGAGGTAATGATGTTTTATGTGGGGTAGGCTTTCATGGAGAAAGAAGTCTTACAGCATATCTGATCATGGAATCATCATAGAATATCCCGAGCTGGAAGGGACTCACAAGGATCATTGAGTCCAGCTCCTGGATCCACACAGGATGACCCAAAATTTGTAGAAATCATTTGGATTGTGGTAATACTTCAGGCCTAAAGTCTTGTAATAATGATTCCTGTAGGAAAACAGAACATGACTGCTCCAGGTTAGCACCAAGACACATACTGTCCTGCTCTCCTTCAGGAAGATCACCTGGAGTGTTGGCTCCACTTCTGAGATGTCTTGCCTTATTTCTCCTTGGGCGTGTTAAACATATAATGTCTGACAGCTATTGCTGAGGTAACTGAGTCTGGTAGAAATGTGGCTGCTCCCTGGGACAGTATAAGCTTAATTTACTGTAAGAGCTTTTTAGATTAGTACCAGGGGCTGCTCTTGTAGACAGAGCAGGGCACTGGCACAGGCTGAAATGCTGTGCTGTGTTGCAGCACATGGATGTTTGATTGACCCATAGGGAGAATGAAACTCGGCAGCCAGCCCAGTTTCTTAGCCAACTCTTAGGTCAGAGGCAGGCAAGGTAAATATGCCAAGTGGGAGTTGGGACAGCGAGCAAGCCCTTTTGTTTCCCTTCTGGGAACTGGAAGTGGTCCCACCTTCCTCAAGACATTGTTGCTGTAGGATGCCTGTCCTCAAATGGTTAAGCGCTGAAGCTTGTCTGAGATATTTCCCTCTTCTGGGGAACGTGTTAAGCACTAAATGATGCATGAGCCCCGTTGGAGGGAAGTGTTACATTCTGTACACAGACTGTTTATTTTTCACTGATGATTTTATTCTGAAGCCAGGTGTGGTTCCAGGCAAACGTGACAAGGTAAGCAGGCCCTGAAGCATGGCAGTCATTTGCCTTCCTCTAAACAAACACATCCCCTAATTACAGTTTTAAAGATGATCTAACATAGTAAGAAGTAATAGCAAATAGTTCTGTAGGGTGGGACACACGTCAAACTGGCACTGGAGTGAAAGAGGTTGTCTTGAAGTTGTAACAACTTGTCTTATATTTGGCATGCTGCTTTGCCTATCCCAAATTTAAGAAAATCGTGGGTGATACTTCTTAGGAAGGATTGCTATCTTAAGGATTGGTGTCTGTCCCAACTGTAAAAAACATATTTTTCTCATTAGTTTATCTCTGCTTTATTATTTTGCTTTCATTATTTCTTTTTTTTTTTTCTTTTTTTTTTTCCACATATATCTTAATAGGTGAGCACTTGTAAGTTCAGCTGGTGACTAAACTGGGCTCTCCTGTGGTATGGACAGGCATTGTTACAGACAGTTAGAAGAGCCCATCTCTGAGGTTGCTATGGAGTCTTAACAACTGCAAATAGAGAAAAGAGGGAGATGCAGAACAGGCAGTCAGCAAAGAGTTACACTTTGAAGAATATGCAAGCGTGACAAGCCAAAGTCTCACAGTAATTAAGACTGCAGTCAACTTTCATTAAGATGCCCAACTTTTGATCCTCTCTTCTCCCCCTGGTCATGACTTGCAAAGCTTAATTGACCTCAAAGATGACATATTTGTTTTGGAATAGGTTACTTTGATTTCTGTGGAGTGAAAAGGAAATTAATCCAATTCCATTTTGATGATAGACCATGAGACAAGTTGGCATTTGTTGAACACTTCAACAAGATCTTTTGAAGTTTTCATCCCTCACCTTTACAGTCCCACCAGCAGTCATGCTGGGTGAGTTATGGTTCTTGGGCAACATCATTCGCTGCTCTCCTTTATACAGTAGTGACAGCAGCTTCAATCTGAGTTTACTTTTTATTTCCTGCATTAACTGGGAAAGTTAGATCTTCCATGCAGCATGTTGGAGATGACAGGTATATAATTACCCTATTTTAAGTTTCTCTAAGGATTCCCCAAATGCTTTTTATGCTATCACTTCTTTAAAAAAATCTAAAATTATTAAATCAAAAATCAGTTATGTTAGTCAAAGAGATTGCCTTATCCCTTAATGGTTATTTAGCTTGAGGTTGTTTCCCGCTTATCTGTACAATGCTTTTCTGTCATTTCTGTTACACATTTTACATAATAAAAAATACTCTTCCTCACAGACTGAGTGGTAGACAGTGTACCTGAAAAAAAGCAACCCACTAGAAAACACCCCAGCACACAGGAACATTGCAGCCCATTATTTAAAGATTTGGTTAATCTAATCATTCCACGCTCAGCAAAACACATGGGATATTACCACTGACAGCAGCTGCACATTGTATCAAAGTGTTCAGTAATGGGACACATGTAGCAACACTTAAGATAATACCCAGACAGATAATCAGTAAAAAGCACAGGGATATAATGAGCAGAGAAGGAGAAAAATGGCATTCTTGACTGCATGACACTATCTGGATCAGTACAGCTCACCACCAAAAGCCTGCGTAAATATCAGAAAACAAACACTTGTTTAAACAATTTCCTTCCATTAGGATTCAGTCAGAGGCTTCTTCGTTCAGGCTCTTCTGAGGTGGTTATTTATTCTTCATCCAAAAATATTTTAGTTTCATCAGAGGGAGCTGTAGCATGCTCCAGCTAGCAATAACTTGAATTTGCACAGTAAAATATTGTAGCCTGTCTTGGCAGTAAATAGTGACTTTAACAAATGTGCATTCCCTTTTCTTAGTGTGATTGCTTGTGAAACATCAAGAATTGCATGCAGGCCGAGGGATGTAGCCATTGTTTGTGTGAATGTCGTGCACAGCTGAGTTTACATATTTGATACGGTCCTGTTTGACTCCAAGGAGATAAATGAAATTAAGTTCTCAGAAAGGAAGTAATTAGGCCGTGGAACAATGGCATAGATAAGGCCTTATGGGAGAGAATGTCCTAGAATAAACAGGGAGTGGAGGGGGCTCTTAGTGGAGAAATACAGATTTCCTTAGCTCCAAATAGATCAGCAATGCTCAAAAATGAAATGGGAGCCAAAGGAGCTGCTACCAAAAGGTCTAAGACTCTGGCTTTGAGAAGTGAGGGAACAGATTTCTGGGGGAATTGTGTTGACGAGAAATCTCCATGAAGACTGCAAGGTCGGTTAGATCCAGGCTTCAGCCTTTTTTCCTGCTTTCTACAGACCTTCTGGGGAATAAACAGTGAGTTGGCTTAAAAAGAAAAGAGTCTGAGAGGTGCCAAACGTAGATGGACCATTTGTCAACAAGGAGTGTGCCCATTGGCAATGTTGGGCAAGAGGGTTTGGCCAATGGTGTTCAGCTCAGGGAGAGGTAGAAGAAATGCTTGGCAAAGTGTGCTGGCTGTTGATGTGAATTAATTTCTTCTAAATCTGGGAAGGTTCCCAGCCCTGAAATCTGTCTTTGAAGTGAATAAGGCAACAGATTTTTATTATTATACCTGACCTTTAGTTAAACAAAAAATAAATGCTACCACTAGGAAATGCTGGCTAACATTCCCTTCAAGTTATCTAATAACTTGTTTGTTTGGAGAATTAGGCTCTAAATCTCTTCCTACTAACATTTGTTTTGTGTTGGTTTAATTTCTTTGACTTCAACAAGGTTGTTTCTGAATTAAAATCTAACTGGATGTAGTCAGCTATTAGCACGAGCAGCTTGCAAACAGTACTGGTGGGATGTGGAAGGATTTTTTTTTGTGGATCAGCCAGAGTCTGTGGAGACTCACAGTTGTGTGAGAAAATGGCCTGTTCTCAGTTCAAGTGCCAGAGAGTAGTTGTTTCATCTTAACAGGTTCACATGAGACTGGCATCCCTAAAGGTTTTCTCATTGGATGAGGGATGACACTGGGGCTGACCCTAAGCATGGGAGGAGTCCGCTTTATCACTAAGTCCATTTAATCATACTGCATACTTAGAGGCTAGTTAAGTTTAAAATATGTCTTAGTCCTAAATTAACTGATTTTTAAAAATGCTTAATACTCCCCATTTCAGGGGCAATCATCTGGAAATCATGGGTCTCTGCATTTGAAAGCCTTAAATATTTAACTAAAAAAATCAGACTGCAGGTGAGATTTCTCAGTATAGCTGGGAGCAGATGGTCATGCCAGGGAGGCAGGAGCTTTGCATCAGTTCTGGACCATGATATGAAACTCAGTAAAGAACATGGCTTCTTGATTTCAGCTGTTGGTCTTGATCCCAGCTATGATACTTCATCCTCAAGCAGCCCCATCAGCCTGTTTATAACAGTATGAAAAGTTAATCCTGTTTGAAATGGAGGATTAATATTGTCAAGGGGCTGGAGGGAGCAGAGAGGGCGCACACACACTTGTCTTTTCTCTTGCTTTATGCTGCAAACCATCACCACAGCATCACCTGGGTAATGCACCAGGTAGATTAGAAATTGCTAGGTCTTTGCTAAACTTAATGGAGTTGTTATTCACCTTGCTTTTGTCCTTATTAAATGCAGTTCATAAACACGCTTGCTTGATGTTATGTAGTTAATTTTACATTTCTATGTTTAAAGTTTCTTTCTGACATTTTTTTTTTTTTTTGTGGTGCAACAGGAAAGTGGATAGATGTTTTAGTCTGGGAAGGAGGTAGAAATATTTGCCAGAGGGCTGTGTTCTGGCCCTCTCTAACCACCTTTAGAAATGCTTTTCCTAGCTTATCCCCAGCAGCAGACGCATACGCAAGCAAACCTCTCAAAGGGTGCTGAGAGAGAAATCTCAGCTCATTTCCATGCCTGGAGTTCCTTCCCTTGGTGAATTTTTCCACTTTCCAGGGCCATTTCTACTTTAATCAACTGGAAGTTGAGTTTCTTTGGACCATTAGACATCTTTGTTCTTCCTCCCAAGTGGGTTGCTATTCTAGAAAAAAAGAAATGGAGGTTGTTTATCTGCAGAGATCTTTGGCCAAATCCTGCCTGCAAACTGTAGCATTGTTATTTGGTAGGAAAAGGAAACACAGAGAGCCAGAGTGGGACGCAGATTGCTTTAGTGTGGTCCAGAGTCTGTGGAAATGATCCACAGAGCTGAAAGCCTCAGAGCAGCCTTCCAGAAAGTTAAAATGCTGGGTGGAGATTTTCCCAGAATTAAACAGAGGTGATGCCTGAGTTTCTGTCAGGTTGCTGATAGCTAGAAGCTGTTCAAATGTGGAGCAAAAATTGCTCATGCTGCAGGGGAACGTGGCATGAGAGACTGATGCAGGCAGATGACAGAGCACAAGGAATCAGGGAGATGTGCTGGAAGCTCTCCCTTTTAACAAAGGCTTTTAGGAGCCTTCAGTAATGGTCACTCTAAATGTAAGGAGTTGCTCCAAAATGTGTGGGCAACCAGTGAGCAGAATGATGGAATCGTTAAAGCTGAAAAGATCACTAGGATCATTTAGTTCACTCATCAACCCTCCCCCCCCCACACACAGCTTGCCCTCTAACCATGGCCCTCAGTGCCACATCTGCCCTTTTCTTGAACACCTTCAGGGACAGTGACTCCACCACCTTCCTGGGCAGCCTGTGCCAATGCCTCACCACTCCTTCTAAGAAGAAATAGTTCCTTATATCCAACCTGAACCTACCCAGCACAACTTAAGGCCATTTCCTCTCAACTTATCACTGTTACCTAGGAGAAGAGGCCAACCCCCACTTCTCCACAAACTCCTTTGAGGCAGCTGTAGAGAGTCACAGTTCTTCCTCTTCTCCATACTGAACAATTCCAATTCCCTCGGCCGCCCCCCATAAGACTTGTGCTCCAGGTCCTTCACAGCTTTGATACCCTTCTTTGGACAGGCAGCATAAAGGTATTTCTTTCAAAGTCTTGTTCTTTTTTTGATGGATACCACCTCCTTGTAGGAGGTGAGGAATGAGCATTCAGTGCTTTAGTTAAGACAGGGATAGGGTAGCAAGGTCCTTGAAGATAGAGATAAATGCACTATGTTGTAGGGAATCAGTAGTCGTAGAGCGACCAGGTATTGTGCAATAAGAAACACAGACTGGGAGATATGCTTTTCTGCAGTATTTTTGCATGAAGCTGACCAAAGAGAAGACTGCAGTAACTGAAATATGCATGTCCGTGACTCCTCCCTTACTTTGCTCTCAGCACATATCCCTGGTTCCTCTCAGGTGAAACAAATGGAAGCACAAGCCCTTGGAAGCCTTGTCATTACACAGCACAGCCAGCACAAAGCCCAGCCACAGGCACTGCACAGAGTGCCACAGAGCAGGAGAGAGCTTCCCACCTTCAGGCAAACTTCTGACAAAGAGTAAATTGATGGGGAGGACGCAGCTGAAACCAGAGGAGAAAATAAGAGGCAAAAACAAACCCCAAAATGCAAACACAGTGGAAGGCACTAAGTAACAATTAGGCTAATGCAAGATTAATTTTGTAATGTTTTAGCAGTTCGTGCTGAGAGATTAAGTAGTGTGAGATTTGACGACTCTGATTATCTACTCAGAAGTATATTTATGCCTGTCAGAAGTAAAATGACGTTTTAGAAATAGATCTTCACCTTCCCCACTTGTATCTCGTATGGAATTTGTAGAGTATAATTGAACAGTCCGTATTAATACAATAACAATATCAGCAAGTGTGTGTGAATTAAGCACATACATGACTGATACAGTCTTAATTGCTCATCGGAGTTTGTACATGGGATTATGACTATGTGACTTAACCAGAACAGGGGTGAATGAGGACATGAGGTCTGGGCAACCTGACATCAAACTTTTGATATGTGCAAGAGTACATCCTTGGGATAAGAACTGGCATTCTTCTCCTCATCCTGTCTGACTGGTCTCACTTGGTAATGTCAGAAAGATATATGAGGTGACATGTAAACATTCCTTGGTGTCCAGTATCGCAGCAGGTTTCCAGCTGGTTTCTTGACTACTGTTCGTGCTTCTCCACATGCCTGCTAGTTGGCGTGAAGTGACACATTTAAGCCCAAAGAGAACATATTCTGGACATGTGGATATATGATCCTTCTTTCCTAACTATTTCCAGAGCGTTCTTATAGTGTTTACCAGTGCCACTATGAAGCCCAAGCACATTTCCATGCCAACTCCAGCTCCCTTTGAAATGCTCCTAACTTCTTGAACAGGTTCCATTGGCTTTGCAAGTTTTTATTTTTGGTCCTAGCTCTAAGGTGGATTTTTTTGAAGTGTGAGAACAGTGTTTCCAGCCACACTTCAGAGCTATGTGAGTGGGGAGAAATGTACTTTTTTCCATACGCTAGGTCATGATTTCGTAACGTAGAATGGGCAGAGTTAGGGGGTTAATGGAAACTCAGAGCTGCAAGCATTAACACAGCAGGTACCTTCCTCCCTCTTACAGTCCTATTGAGAACACACAAATGTCCTCCTGACTGGAGGAAATAATTATTTGCATCAAACAGGTTGTTATTTTAGAATCCCGTCAGAACGCAGAATAATGTGATAGTGCAGTAATAATTCAACTGAAGTCTAAGTAGGTGGATATAGTAATAAAACAAGATAAAAAGATTAGGAGGGGATGTCTTAATAAAAATGTGTCAGGATTTACAATAAGTTTTGATATTCAAGTAATTCAAAGTTAATCTGGAAGAAGCATTTCACAGGAGAGTGTGAAATGAGCAGATACGTAACTGACACGGACCTGTGCAATTCTGGGCTTTAAGCTTCAGCAAAAACTAGGAATTGTATAAGAGCATCTGCACGTGTATTTGTATTGCATCTGGAATTGAGATGTTCTGTAAATTCAATTTCAAATCCAGCTCTTGAGAGATCACCCGCTCACAGCTGATAAGACCCGTGAGAATGTGTACATCGATTCAGAAATGCACATTTAACCTCTACAGTTTGCAGTGCTAATCACATCACCAGTTATTTTCCCTGCTGCTTTGTTACTTACAGTGCTTAGCATCTATGAAGCACTAATGTACTGGCAATTGCAAAGCATTACAGAATCACAGAATCACACCAGGTTGGAAGGGACCTCAAGGATCATGTAGTTCCAACCGCCCTGCCTAGCAGGGCCACCAAACATACACATTTACTAGATCAGGTTGCCCAGGGCCCCGTCCAACCTGGCCTTGAACACCTCCAAGGACTAGGCATCCACAACCTCCCTGGGCAGCCTGTTCCAGGGCCTAACCACTCTCCTAGTAAAGAACTTCCCCCTAAGTTTATTGGACTAAGTTTATTGGAACTTCCCCCTAATTACGTTTATTGGAGCTACATAAAGCTGAGGCAATGATAAAATGGAGGTCACTTCCATGACTGTTTCGTGAAGTGCCATAAACTAAAGCATTGCCCCAGTCAGCGGTTGGATCTTGCAGGTCTTTTCCAACCTTGGTGATTCTGTGATTCTATGATTCTATGATTCAAGCATACAGTGAGCAGGAGTGGGTTCTAGAAAATCACACCCCTTGCTTTAGAACTGCTTTTCTCTTGTGGGACAAGCCAAGCAAAGGCTGAGCTGGGAAACGCCTTCTTCCCAAACACGCCCTCTGCCCAGCATCCAGTTGTTGTACCCTTTGTAAAGCAAGATTTATTGTTTTGGGGGTCCTCTTATGCCACTTTGACAGGCTCTATTGGCAGACACACTTTAAAAAGAACACAATTTACATGTATTAACTTGGTATTTTTTGTGGTGTACCACACAGAGGAGAGGGTGATGTTACCAGAATGCCCCACGTCCATCAGCTCTAAGACTGCATTTAGTACCATTTATTTTAGACTTCATCTAATAGCTACCTTTCATTCTAAATACCTTGAATTAATTAGATGTATTGCTTAGGAGAAAAATGAGTCACTGTGTATGACTTGTACGTGTGACTTGGCTGCATAAAATATTAGAAATCTATAGCACCGCAGTTAATAAGTCAGTTGGAAAACATTCTCTTAAATGCCATGGAACAGCCCACTTTTTCATACTGATTTCTTCTGAGTTGAGTGAATGGAAACAAGGAATTGACAAAGATTTATCTGCTGTCATTATCCTTTGAAATATATTTATGAGTTCTTATTTTCCAATCATGTTCATTCCCCTTTCTGCTTCCTCATGGCATACAATGAATCAATGGGCAGTGATAAAACCTAGAATAGTGGAAAAACAATTCACGTGTCATTGCAATATTTTTCCTTAGGCCTGCTTTTCCTACAGTTTGACTTGTTCTACAGGAGATATTTGTTGTCTTTTAACATTAATTACTGATTATGAATTTAGCATTCTGCTTGTTGCTGTCTGAAGCAGTGGCACTGTTAACCTCCATGTTCTGAGAAGAATAGTGCTGCAGTGACATCTTAGAAAAGCAAACATCAGTTCCGTGTGCAGTGATTATTAGGGTTCAAACTATGGAAAGACTCCTGGGTTCCAGCTCATTGCCTATACCACCTTCAGCACTCATGTGGAGATACATTTTAAAGATATTTAGCTACCTGAAGATACCCATGAGGTAGTTTGGCAGTGCTTTGATGCTTAGTTACTGTAGGAAGTTACTTGCATCATAAGGTGCCCAATAATCTTTAAAAATCTAGTCCTTTACTAAGTGGATGTTTTTGAAATTCGTACATCCATGACATGGGCAAAAGAGGGAACTGCAATTTAAAGTCCTTGATTCTGGGTGTCTGGCTGAAATATAGACCTGACTCTTGGTTCAACCTGCTCTGCTACCTCCCAGAGGCACTTTTGGATCTGGGTTTCTCTCTATTGAAAATAGAGACTTTATACAGAGGGTCCCTGTACACCACAGTGAGACAAGTAGCAAGAACAAATGAACTAAAACACTATTGAATTTTTAATTGGATCCCTTTTATCATATCCTTTGTAAAACTGGGGAAATTAACTTTTGCAGACCTATTCTCACCTGGTTAAAAAACAATTAACTCTCACACACAAGCCAAACGCATCCTTATTAGCAATAATTTCTGCTAATTGCATCGTTCTTGCTAAATAACTTTTCTGCCATTTGATGCATCAAGTTCTGGTCTACTTTAACTCTTTGGTGATGTTGCCAAGATCTGAATCCAGCCAAGTGGGACTCCCAGCGGTCTTGCCTGATTAAGAATTTCAAGAACTGGGGCTCTTGAAGGGGAAGACTCTGTGTACACCTGATTGCGGCCTTTCAGTATCTAAATGGGGGCTGTAAGAAAGAAGGGGACAGACTCTTTAGCAGAGTCTGTTGTGACAGTATACGGGGAAATGGTGTCAAATTAAAATAGGGAAGATTTAGATTGGATAGGACGAAGCTTTTTACAATAAGGGTGGTGCGGCACTGGCACAGGCTGCCCAGATTGGTGGTGGATGCCCCATCCTTGGAGACATTCAAGGTCAGGCTGGACAGGGCTCTGAGCAACCTGGTCTAGCTGTAGGTGTCCCTGTTCATTGCAGGAGGGTTGGAGCAAATGATCTTTAAGGGTCCCTTCCAACTCAAATAATTCTGTGATTCTGTAAGATTTGCCCCAGCTGATAGGTTACTATGATTAAGTTTGCCCACTGGGTTCTCAAAAGCACTCTGGGAGTTTCCTTTCTCTTCCATCCGTCTGCTTCTTTTCTGACAGCCAAGTGCAAAACAGGCCAAACAGCCGTAGAAGATATATTTTTGCCTCCACTATTTGGGAAGATTCATTTGAAATGGCAAGCTCAGTTGCAGAGGACTGTACTGTCCTCCCTCATTGCATGCTGTGCAGAGCAGTGACTCCAGGACATTGAGTAGTCCCACGGCTTCCACACTGGTGCCAGGAGATGTAAATCCACCCTTGAGTTTGGCTTTCTCTACACCATGATTAAGGACGGTAACTTGTAATGAACACAAAGCAGTGCGACGGTCCTCTGAGATTCATCCCCTGCTGTGAAGAGCTTTTCCACTTACTCTTGTGGTATAGAGTGTATATGACTCACCCCAGGGCTATTGGCACTTCCCACAGGCAACTGGGGGAGCAGCCTTCTGTGTAGGAGTGTCCTAATACAGCAGTGATGAAATGTGGAAACCTGCCTAGCCACTTACTTATCTGTCTGTCTTTCTCAATAAATAAAACAAATTGGCTTCCCAGTAGCTTGGTGGGGAGGGGGGGAGTTCTGGCAGGTTGCTACTGATGGGTTTGCCATGTGATTTGTTTGAGTGTTTCAGTCAGACTGCTGGTGAGATGCCAGCTAGGGATTGCTTGGGAGCCTGCAGGGAACTGAGCTCCAGCACCGTGTGCTGTAGGACTTCACTGCTCCATGGGCATGAAGTCCTGGGGCCAGCTGGGCATGCAGGGTGCAGGCAGCACAGCTGGTGCACAGCAGTCCTAATGACACAGCTATGTGAGATCAAGACTTGAAAGCAAACACGCTAGGAGAAGCAGAATGACTATTATCCCCTTCTGTACCCATGGACACTCCTACTGCTTTTAGAGAGCATTTGCTGCTTCTCACTGTAGGAGAGGACTGCAGCTAGACAAATCTGGCAGTGCTGGCCTCCAGCGTGGCACCAAGGAACTGTAACGGGCTTTAATTATTATCATATGCACACTCAAGCTGACAGGATTCAATAAAGGTTTGTGACTTACCAGGCTGCCCAGCAACAACGCCTGATGGCCCCATTTGCAGAGCTGAGCATGCAAGCAATTCATCAGTTTCACAGGGAAGCAAAACATGTATCTGGATGTATGATGTGGATGTTACTTGTATTTGGTTCTCTGTTTGCTTTTCAGCTTTGCTTGTGGAAAAAAGCATAGTTTTGAGGAGTAAACCTCTTTGGATATGATTGTAGGGCACAGCCCTGCTTTGTTCTTGGAGCCAAAGTGTCCTTTTGGCTACATCGCTGAGTACATAAGCAACGTTCATCAGTGTGCCAATCCTTGGCCTTGTCATCAGCAGTAGGGGTCCACCTCACTCACATGTACTAGCTTTTAGGTCAGCCCAATAACAAAAGATGCTATGCAATCCACAGCCTGGAGTCCATGCTCAGCTATCTCCTGGGTGATGGTTACATTCATAAATTCATAGAATCGTTAAGACTGGAAAAGATCACTGAGATCATCTAGTCCTGCCATCAACCCATCCCCACCATGCCCATGTTCCTCAGTGCCACATCTGACCTTTTCTTGAACACCTCCAGGGTGCCACATCCACCCTTATCTTGAACTCCTGCAGGGACAGTGACTCCCCCACCTCCCTGGGCAGCCTGTGTCAATGCCTCACCACTTTCTGAAAGGAAATTTTTCCTAGTATGGTGGAATGAAATACTTAGTTCTGTTACATCTCTTAGTCCCAAACGGGCAGTTTTCTGTGTTTTTGTGTAGTTTCTCTATACAGGTGTGCGGGTGGTATAACATTCACCCCTCATTCGTATGTATTCAAACCAGTGAAAGAGATAATAATAGTAGACAACAACATCCCCATGTCCATGTCAAATGGCTATTTCACAGATGGCAGATCTTTCTCTTCAGAAGTGTAGAATCTGTTGTCAGGTTTCAGGTACAGCTGAATGTATGTGTACATACTGCACTCATCCAAGAGCCAGGAGGATGTGAAAAGAGGATTATACCTGTTATTCAGCGCTTCATTTGCTGTAAACTAAATAAGAGCTTTTAATTTTGTGAGACAAGGTATTGGGATAGTTGCTCAGCCTGCAGCCAAATCATCCTCCCAAGATTGCCTGTCTTCCTTTTAGGGATTTTGCAAAACTAGTCTCCTTTTGTTCATCTGTCATTGCATGAAACTCCTGCAAAACAAACTACCCCAGCCCAGGCACTACTCACCCCCTTTATTGGCATATAGGTCTCGTGTCTCCTGGGCAAGGGAGTGGCAATCAGCTATAATTCCTGGCTGCACATGTAAATCCACAATCCTCCACACTGGAAAAACAGCACTGCTGCCAACAGCTAGACGATGGTTCACTGTTTTTGGCTGAGATAAATCCTTGCAGTGACTACTTCTATCTTTTTCACCTTTAATGATTAATTCATCATTAATATTTGTTTTGATGTGTTTCAAATTAAACAGTCTGGAGGTTTTTACTCGAGCTTTGCAAGCATTTCTGAGTACTGCCAATTGCAATCTGCTTTGAAACCCTTGTTCTGATGGCTTGGTCTGCATCTCATGGCAATCTGTGATATTCTTGGAATCAGGGATAGCCCTGACATGGGGATTTCTCTTGTTGGCTTACAAGCAGATGCAGGTCCCACTGTAGGAGTCCAAGCAGTTTTTAAGGTTATTTAGTCCTAGTCTTCCTGCTAGAGCTGAGAGCTATTGTAATGAAGAACCCATGACTTGAATTTTGTTTTCTTTAAAACTGAGCATTCTTCACATGAAAACACTAAAGACAAGTGCTCACTTTGTTACCTAAAATAAGCAGACACAAGTATAGTACCTAAGTCTGGTTGTGCCATCTAGGAATCTCTTGCTTTTAGTCTCAAAGTACCTACATTTATTTGATATGTTTGGGATTGCGATACAGTCATAGAGTCATATAATCATAAAGATGGAAAAGGCCACTAAGATCATCTGGTCCAACTGTAAGTGCATCACCACCATGCCCACTCACCACATCCCTCAGTGCCACATCTGGCCTTTTCTTGAACACCTCCAGGGACAGTGACTCCACCACCTCCCTGGGCGGCCTGTGCCAATGCCTCACCACTCATCCTGAGAAAAAATTGGTCCTAATATCCAACCTGAATCTCCCTGACACAACTTAAAGCCATTGCCTCTCATCCTATCCCTGTTACCCAGGAGAAAAGGCTGACATCCACCTCACCACAACCTCCTTTCAGGAAGTTGTAGAGATCTATAAAGTCTCCTCTGAGTCTCCTCTTCTCCAGACTGAACAACTCCAGTTCCCTCAGCTGCTCCCCATAAGACTTGTACTCCAGACCCTTCACAGCTTCACTGCTCCAACTCTGAACATGCTCCAGGGCCTCAATGCCTTTCTTGTAGTGAGGGGCCCAAAACACAGCATTTGAGGTGCAGCCTCACCAGTGCCAGGTACAGGGGGACAATCACCTCCCTGCTCCTGTTGGCTGCACTGTGTCTGATACAAGCCAGAATGCCATTGGCTTTCTTGGCCACCTGGACACACTGCTGGCTCACGTTCAGCCAGCTGTTGACTAATTAACACACATGGAGCCTTTTTAGGATATTTGTTGCCTAATGAAAACCCATGTGCCTGTGCCAGGGATGTTCAGCCTTTGTCTGAGCTTTGTTATGATCTGGAGATGAGGCAGAACAGGGCATAACCTCATCCTGAGTCCCAGGGAGGCAGCGAGCCTGTGGGCTCACGCCTTGCATGCTTAATGCACACAGCAGCACAACAGCTGGAGCCAGCTATTGTTTCAGAAAGTGTCAGAATTTTGCCCTCAGCATGCCTTTTGCATCATGCTTGATGGCTAGAAAGTGTCTCCAAAATGAGAATACATGTGCTGTGGGCCTTGGGAGATTCATACAACTCTCTCCCCAGAAGGTAAACAAGCTATTTTTCGAGCTGAGCAAAAAGTCCCCTTTCTTTAAGCTGCACTGCAAAGCGCCATGCAGAAGGAAGGATGCCACCATGAAAAGTATCAGCAAATGCCTTGGGCAGTAAAGAAGCCAGACCATTCTCTGCTCACAGGATCTGGAGAAAATAGAAGGATTACAGTTAGGGACACTACAACACGAGGTAGGGCACAGATCAGAAGTGGTGAGGTGCACGTGGGTGGGTTTTGTCACAGCCAGTTAGTGCTACAGCTGCTAAATTACACAGCTCAGGTTTCCAGCTGTGAAGTGCCTCCAAGCTGACATTATCACAGAAAAAACACATGAGGCATGTTGTAGCACTTGAGATGGGAGAAGCGCAGCACTGGGCAAGAAGGGCCTGCTGCGTGCCCACCCTCCCTGCTCTGTTCAGCGATGCCCTCACGCCAAGCCCTGTGGAAGGCAGCTCCATGGGCACCAGAAACACTCAGCACTGTGCTGGGACACTGCACTGGGACAAATCCCATCCAGGCTCATTTATTGGCATACAGAAAAATTCAGTCCAAACTGAGGTGTGAAACTGTGGAATAGTTAAACTACTTAAACTAGTCAATTTGAAAAACTAGTTTGAAAATCATCACCATGCTGTAAGGCCAGTAGGGAGGGGCTTTTCAGTGGTCATCTGTCTCCTGAATTTTGTCTGCTCCTGCTTCTTTTAAATTCTGGGCTGCTGGCTGCTTCCTACCAGCACTGGGGCTTTTTATCACAATCTCGTCTTCAGTCATGACTGAGGGCAGGTTTATGAACAGACTGATCCCACCATATTGGCCTTTGAGTACCATCTTCCAAGGCATCCAGGATCATTCTCTTTTTGCAGGGTTTCTAGAGCAGGCAGGACTGTATGATAACAGTTTCTGTCTTCAGTTAATCCCACAGAAGCATGGACATCTTAAAGACAATAGTGAAAAATATTAATTTCCTCCATGTGTTGTCAGCAGGCTGTGGTTTGGAGACCACATATGTCCTCCAAGTTAAACCCTTTGGCCTTCCAGTCAAAGGTTTAGTTAATCTGACCAGGCATTCAGCATATGGGGATGGAACCATCTGGCTTTGAGCTGGAATTAGCTCTCCCTTGCCTAGTCATTGGATCCAGCAAGGCAAGGTGGGCAATGCTTGTGAGAACAAAAGGTTTTGTTGTGGAAGGAGATCAGAAGAGGTCAAAAATGCCATCTGGCTGTGAGATGCAGTGAGCAGCATTCCTTTATTTCTGTCCATAACTACAAGCTCTCTTTCATTTTTAATGCAAGAGAATACTGAATACTGAATCCAATGAAACTTCTCCTGGTCTTTGTAATAAGAAAATTAAGAATATAGATTAAAAAAAAAAAGACACCATGCGGTAATCTAGATGCTGTAGGATAGAAAAGCAGATACTGGGGCCACCTTTCATGGATGGTTGAAGTCATTGCATAGTGCTGTCCGCAGACTGTTTTCAAACCAAGCAATGGTGGTATAAAAGATTGAGTGGACAGAAATCATCATGAAGAAAAGTTTGCATCCTGTTGGAGGGAGAAGGGCTGCTATAATGACACCTTTTATAAGATACCAGAGAATCTAAGGAAGAGAGAGACCTGGTAAATATCAGCTATATGAAAAAGTCTGGACTGGAGCTTACATTTCTTCTTTTCACACCAGAAAGTCCACGTGGGTGGGAAACCTGGACGATGAGAGGAGTGTCATGCTGAACTCTGCTCATGCAAATATCAGTGCAGCTATATGGGGAATATCCATCTGCAAAATACCCACCTTGGAGGACATTTGGGGGCTGTGGGATAAGAAAGGGAGGGAACAGAACTAGAGACTTGACTTCTCCCATCATACATGTTTGTTTAATTGTCAAAAGTCCAAATTGTAAGTGGCCTCACACGGAGAGGATGAACCACAAATCCTGCCACTCTCTCCCAGAGCAAGAGCTTTGATTTCATGGAGTCCTAGACTCATTAAGATTGAAAAAGACCACTAAGATAGTTTAGTCCAACTGTCCGCCTACCACCAATATTACTCACTAAACCACTCCCCTCAGTGTCACGCCTACCCTGTTCTTGAACAACTCCAGGGACAGTGACTCCACCACCTCCCTGGGCAGCCTGTGCCAGTGCCTCACCACACTTCCTGAGAAGTTTTTCCTAACATCCAACCTGAACCTCCCCTGGCACAACTTGAGGTCATTCCCTCACGTCCTATTTAAACAATAAACGTCCCTTAGCCCAGTGGTGAACTTGACAAACCTGTAATTCCGTGCTGCTGGGAAAACCCACTGCAGGGCACCTGTGGAAGTAACTGAACACTTGCAAAGATGTTTCATTACACAAAGATACAAATCCTTACAGTCTTGGGCGTTTGTTATTTTTGGCTTTTGCAAAATTATTTGTGCTTTCTTGTGGCATTTTATCGCTGACGCGTGCTGTTCGTGGAGGTGCAGCATTAAATGTCATGGCTTGGAACTGTAACGCTCTGACTCAAAAAGAGTTGTTACGTAGGGAACCTGCCCTACTTAAAAGGATCTCATGTTTGCCCAGAGTTTATGTACTGTATTCTTCTAGCTGATCCGCATTTTCAGCGTTGCATATGATAGATGCTAGTATGAGTGATTCAGCCATAGTTTATTGCATGCCTTTGCAGCTTGGAGTTTTAGCATGCTGTCCTGCCAACTCAGCAGCTAACAGGTCCTCTGCTTTTATCCATGCTGCCCTTCTAATTAATGATCCATGGGAATATGCAACAAGTTTACTTCCGTCTTCTTTGTATCTGGGATGATGGGGAGCCAGCAGGGATGTACAGAAGCTTAGTCACGAAGGGATTCAGCTTCCCCTATTGTACATCACTGTCCATATTTAAATCCTTTGATTCTTCATAGCAACCTTCAGCCTAAACCCACGTATTTTATTAATCTATTTATTGGTGAATGCTGAAGTGATCTTTACCCAGTGGGGCTAGTTCTAACCCTGTGGGACTTCTGCCCTTCTGGTGGCAGTGGGCAGAACATGGTGGCTATGCTGCCAAGTCCTAAGGGTGGTTTTCGTGGAGTTCCACACCATGAACTCATCACTACTCCTTTGCCACAGAACACCCAGTTTGGCACGGTTGTGGGAATGGTCCCATGACCAAATGCCACTCCTGGTCAAGCCAGGTCTTGTTTTGGGGAGAGGTTTCAGCTCCTTCAGAGGGCGACAGTTCTGTGTTTCAGCAGCACTGAATGCTGTAGCAGGCAGGGAACAATGATGAGTCCCCAACCAAGGCTCTTGCACAACAGCTCTGCAGCAGACAAAGGGAACCTATCCGTGCTTGATGCAGTGCAGCAGATCAAACGCTCTCTGCATGCCCTTGTTTGCACAGCTGCTATGCTTGGAAAAGTCACACACAGTCCTCAGTTGCCTGGCTCAGTTTGCTCCCCAGCGTCTTACCTGGCAACTAGATTATTGGTTTATATATGCTATACTTTACTAGACTGTATTCACACACAACAGCTATTTGATTATTAAATTTTTATCTATACATTAGGTTATCAATAGATATTTATTATCAGATCTTTATATTCTATCTAATCTATAATTTATAGATCATTAGTTTATGTGTTACATTGCTCGGGTACAGCAGTGTCTCTTGTTCATTTGTGTTGCTGACACCTCTGTAGAAGCTTATGAGCAGACTGGAAAGGCCAGAGGGGAAATTCTGTAATTTCACTTGGTTACATCTGCATTGTGACTTGTGGCTCACATCTGTCTGCACAGCTTTTAAACAAGTGATGCTGTGATTTTGATGAATCCATTATTTCTTTTCATAATTTCATACTAGGATTAATACTCTTCATATTTTTTTTATACTTTAATTTCCCTGATTCTCACTTCCAGATAGATTTTCCTCTACTTTGACCCCTTATCACTCAGAATTTCTGAGAAGAAATCTTTTCTGACATCCAACCTGAACCTCCCCTGGCGCAAATGAAGGCCATTCTCTCTCTTCCTATCGCTGCTACCTGGGAGCAGAGGCCGATACCCACCTCTCTACAGCCTCCTTTCAGGCAGTTGTGGAGAGCAATAAGGTCTCCCCTGAGCCTCCTCTTCTCCAGAATGAAACACCCCAGAAATGGAATGGCCTCAGAGTGTTTCTAACAATGAACATAGCAACAGTGTTGTGAGGTGGCACCTTCCTTTCATGTCACAAATGGAGAGATGGGGACACAGTGAGGCACAGAAAATGGAAGCAGCCCTGGGATTTGCCAGGAAGGAGAGACTGAATCTGAAAAAACATCAAGTGTGATGAAGGGCAGGTTAAAAGGGAGATGTCCTTAGATGGATGTTTCCTTGTTTTTAACAATTTATGTAAACTGATCTCAAATACTTCAACCAAACCCAGGTTTTCGTGTTTACTTTTGGGGCTTTTTTAAAACTGGGAAACAATTCACTAAAGCTGTTGTCAGTACAGTGCCCCTGCCCCTCCAGGAGAGGGGTCTGGAATAACATGGCCCATTGGTTAGGATGCTACCCTGGTTTTGAGGAATCTTCTTCCTTTTCATGTAGGACTTCAGAAAAAAACAGCTCAATCTCCTCAGTCTCAAAGTGTTATTGCAGTGAGCAGCATTCAATCAGGAAGGTTTCAGATCTCTTGGTGATTGTTCTTCCATGCTTTAAAGTAAGAGAAGGAGCACATGAATTTCTGCAGGTGGAGTACATCTCAGCACAGCTGCTGGCTGCAGTGACCTCTGCTGGGAAGCACGCAGCTGTTTGGGTTCACCAGCAGAATCACCTTGATTGACCCCATAGGGTTCCACCCAAGCTATCTCTAATGAGCAGTATAGTTTTTTTAATTTTTATTTTGGACTTGATTTTCCTTTAAATAGCCTATCAGTTGATAGGCTGAGCGTGGAAACCTAGAATCATAGAATATCCCAAGTTATGGAAAGAGACCTATAAGGATAATTGAGTCCAACTCCTGGCTCCACACAGGAACATCCAAGAATCAGATCATGTATATAGGCACCTCTTGTTTTCCTTCTTATAGAAATGATGGTCCCAAAAGCCAAACTGGAAGTAGATGCAGGCCAGGATGGTTAGCAACATTGGCAGGGATATTAAGCACTCTGCAGTGCCAAGTTGAATGCCTTTCTGGTCTTGAGGAGGCTGAGCTAGAGATGAAGTAAATCATAGAATCAGAGAATGTTTCCATCCTATCGCAGCCAACTCCTCCAATGCACCAGCATCTGGGCAGCAATGGTTTGCAGGTGTCACTTCCCAGGACATCTTTTTCCAAATACCTTCATCCCTGTGGGTTGATTCAGCATCTGCTGCCTTCTTTCCCTGTTGGGTTTCACATTCCCTGTCTTGCTCCTTCATCCACTTTCTTTCCACTTCCCCTGTCTTTCACTGAGAAATTCCTAGTGTTCATGTCCTGCTCCTGATTTCAAAGATCAGCATATAAATAAAATTAAAAGGATGTTCTCAAAATCTAAAAAATAAAAATGCAAAGAAGTAATCTGCATACTGTGAAAACTGTACCGTACACATTGCAGGCTTTAAGCCTGTATCACTGTGTTATTGCTACTTTCTTGATTATGATGGTGCCAGTTGCACAAATGTGCATGTGCATAAAGGAGAATGGACGTACACGTGGAATAATTTCCACTAAAAGTGACTATTTGCTTGAAATGCCATTTGGAATTCTAGAGTACCTTCAAGTGAAGAACCTACTCATGTATCTGTTGCTCTGACCTCCCGTAGCGCATTGCATTTGGGTTCACTTATTGTTGATGTAAAATTTCCTGTGCGTGAAGGTCCTTATATGAATGCAACTTTTGATGGCTGATTATAGGTATAAATTCAGGTCTGTCATAATCTACCCAGTGAACTCAGAGGAAATTGGATTAGTCTGTGTTCCTAGGGGAATGACCTTGCCATGTGAATGGGACCTTCTGCTCTCATCATCGTAACACAGACATTGGGACACTTGGGAATGCTGAGGATGAGGCCTTGACAAATAATTAAGCATCCTAATTAATCTGCTCGAACCTTGAGACTTGTAGAGAGCTCTGCATGTGCTGATAATGCACTTTCATGTTCCGAATGTGTCTGTATGTTGTTCGATGAGCAGTCTGTGCATGACATTTCCCAGCTTCCTCTTGCTCTTAAAACAATTGTCTGTAATTGGTGTAATTAATATTCTGCCCCTGGGGTTGTACTGTTGTCTCTTTAGAGTTTGCACAAGTTAAATGTATCTTTTGGAAATTGTTTTTTAAGTAGCAAACCCAGAGAGGCATTGCTCTAAGTAGTTAATTAGATGTGTGTTTATAGAGATTATTTTTCTCTTTAAAGACAGCATTTTGACAAACCAGAGGTCCTGGAGGCTTGGTGGGAATGATCCATGCCCTCCAGCCACCTGCTGTGCTGTATGAAATCTGGTTTCCTTTCAAAGTGAGGTTTATGTCATTGCACAATCTGCCTGTTCCCATCCCTGGGGAGGAGAAGTGTGAGAGCAGGCTCACCCCTTAGGAGACATAGAAAATCCACATGGCAGATCACCAAATGCAGTCACTTTTCAGAAACTCTGTGTTTATGTAACTGTGTTCAGAGTGAGAAGAAAGCAGCACTGTGGAGACTGAGGCATCTTTTGGTAGTGACGATTTCAAGGATTTCTTGGTCCGTATCATGAAGGCGTAGAAAATTCGTGAATACAGTGGGAGCATTTGGATGGAAAGCATGCAGCACTTAGTAACACTGCAGGGAAATTTGGGCATCCAGACCTGGTGTGACATTGGAGTGGGGATATTCAGTGGATAGGGACACGGGGCTGTTGTATGTCTGTTCTATCTCTGCTCCAGCTTCTGTCTGCATGGAGACAAATCCCTCCAGCCTACACTCTGCCTCCCTCACCCTGTACCCAGTTTGCCGCTGTCTTGAGACTTCAGCCTCCAGGCAACCATCTTCATTCATCTGACCCAGAAACTCCAAGCTTCTACTGCCCCAGATACTTAACCATTGGGCATTTTCTGGGCTGTAAATTGTTTGTGACTGTTTACTTCAGTCAAGATTGTGTTTTGTCATGATGAATAGAAGCACTGACAATTAGTGTCTAACTAAAAATAACTTTCTTTTTTGCAGCCACTTTCTAAAAAAAGACTACTTCATCTTTTATTTGTCTTATGTTTTTCTAGGATCAAGCATGAGAATATAGTTGCTCTGGAAGACATCTATGAGAGTCCGAACCATTTATACTTGGTCATGCAATTGTAAGTACTGAACCCAACTAAATTCCTGTGTCAAAATTGCCAACTCTTCTTGTTCTAATCTTGATTTTTAACTCAAAAGATGGAATAACTGAAAGGTATTTGTCTTGTGTCCAAAATCGTTGGCTGGTGGTTAAAATGAATCTTCAGAGGTGGTAGGCTGGATTGTTGTGAAATTGGGAGTTCAAGTCTTTTGTGAACAGTCTTCCAAAATCAAATCAAAGTTAACAAGGGATTTTCTGTGAAGGGGACTGGAAATGATTCTGAATACATGGGTCTCCCTATGACCCAACAGATACCTGGTCTGCAGTGAGAGGGAGTGGATGGGTGGTGGATTTGCAAGAAAGCATCTTGCTTGTCTCAGAAGCAGGACAATCTCACTGCACTGTTCCTTCACGTGTGTCTCCCACCAGAGCCACTCTTCTTCCTTTTTCCTCCCTACTCTGAGCTTAAGAAGATCAGAATCCCATCAGATAAGTGATGTGTTGTGGCTGACCTGGCCCTCTTGCCACATCCACCTGGCAAGGAGGAAGTGATGATCATAGTGCTTTGAGGGTTTTTTTTCTTTTTTTTTTTCTTTTTCTTCCTTTTTTCTTTCTGAAATTGTTAAAAAAAAAAACAAAAAAAAAACATGAAGTTAAGATTTCTTATCGTCTCTGGTCTCCCACTTCTTCACTGATGAAACTACCTGAAACATGAGCAGTGCCGATAGATGGGGCATAGGGATAAAGTGCTGCTGTGAAGAGACAGATGTGCCATAGGGGAGCTTGGAGCATCTGACAGAGGTAGATCTGGGGTTTAATATCTGACAGGAAGCCACTGGGGACCATGCTGGGCCCTGATCTGTTGGTAACATCCAGGGAAGCAGATGTCATTAGTAGCTGTCCTGCTGGTTGTGTAGGAAGAATGGTGCCTTGTACATTTTTAGTTTGTGTTTGTAGTCCTACATTTCTGCCCAAAATGCTGTAAAATGGTTTGCACAGGCACCTCAGCATCATACAAATTTCAACATACCATCTGGATTGTGGGAAGTACCAGTTTCATTACCAGTTGATTTACAAATCCTTATTTTTGTTTAATCTCTGTAGAGAAGAAAAATCAGTATTACTCCTGTTTATTGCTACCTAGCTTATTCTGGTGTAACCCTCACTTTTCCAGGTTTCTTGTGTCCATATCATTGGCTTATCTAAAGTGTAAGGCTGTAATCATAGGCGAGACTGAATATGTTAGCACAGACAGAATCATAGAATTATTAGCATTGAAAAATACTACTAAGATCATCTTAGTGATCTGTCAACCTATCATGGAATGGAATGGAATGGAATAGGGGAGAGGGGAGGGGAGGGGAGGGGAGGAGTAGGGGAGGAGAGGAGAGGAGAGGAGAGGAGAGGAGAGGAGAGGAGAGGAGAGGAGAGGAGAGGAGAGGAGAGGAGAGGAGAGGAGAGGAGAGGAGAGGAGAGGAGAGGAGAGGAGAGGAGAGGAGAGGAGAGGAGAGGAGAGGAGAGGAGAGGAGAGGAGATCTTCAAAGATCATCTAGTTCAACTGCTGGACCACTTCAGGGCAGCATTGCTCCATCCCAGGGGCAGCACCCAGCATTTTCCTTTGTTGAAATTCTACTTGCTTGCAATTCAACACTTAACTAGGAAATTATTCTTTTTTATCATAGCTGCATTTGTAAACTGAGCCAATTGATTTCCCCAGGACCAAGAATTTGGCTGTTGTAAATGGATACAGCTTCACCAAAGCCCACAGTGGTGGGATGTCTGGCTGAAGGCAGAAGCTGGGACCCCATCTGGAATGCTCAGGGCTGTAGGCCTGAGCCCTTCTCAGCCAGGATGAGGAATCCTTCAAAACTATGGGATCATTTCATTTGAATTTGGGCACATACTTGAGTGTGATCTAGAAACAGCAATGCAAACTCCCACTCATGCAGAAAGCCAGTGTGACAAAACTCGTGCATGTCCCTGCACTTAGTCAGCTTCAGCTATGGAGTAAAACACATTAGGTTATTTTATTAAAGACTGTTCATGTTGTGCCAAGCTGTGGTTGTCAGCCCTCCTCACTGCTACAAATTGAAATAAGGTGCTGCTGTACTGAGATCTGCACGGGGTGTATTCTGGGAATAATCTCAGCACTTTTGCAAAAGGGTCCTGCTATGACAAAGTGGTCAGCATGCACATCCCCATCACTGTGCACATTGCATTTGCACTACCTTTTTGTTCTGAATTTTCAAGAGCTGGGATTGAAAGCTGCATCTCCACAAAGTTTAGAAGACTTAAAATCAATTCTGAATGCTTCCTTTCTTGGTTTCTGTCGGGGAGAATGCATGCACAAATAATCTTGTTTCCAGAGTAACACCAACTTACTGATACAGTAGCTCTGAAGCACTGCATGGCATGAGGTATCTATTTGTTTACATCTCTTCCCTGTTTAATATTGTTAGATTCCTTATGTGGTTTAGCTTCAGGTTCTTGTATAACTCTCCTAAACAAGGCAATGGTTGTGTGCATTTAAAATTTGAGTTTAGTATGAATTTAGAAGTGATTATGATCAAGCAGGTTCCCAGAAGCCACATTTAGACAAATAGAAAAGAGGGTAATATTAGGACCACTGAAAGAGCAGTGCTGTGGGCCCAGCAGATCTCAAATCCATATGCCCTTCTCCTGACTCATTGCTTTCTAAGCGAGCGCTTACTCGTGATTGCCGTGGGAGATTTTTTGTTGCATGGGCAGCATGTTCATCGCCAGCCTTCAGAGCACTCCTTGCAGTTATGTGGAAAATCCACATCACAGCCCCTGAGCATCCCACAGCTCACTGTGGGAGAAAGTTTTTGGAGTCACTCCATACCCCTGTTCATACCCCTATGTGTTCACCCTTTGGTACATCTGCTATTGAAAGCTATGCTTGTTAGCTGGTTATCCTGAAGGATAGATATCGCACCTCATTTAATCTGTCAAAGACGTGAGCAGGAACATGTGGCAGCATCTGTGCTGGAGCTTGTAGAAAAGGAGGTGAGGAGGTGGCTGGCTGTGTCTACTTGACACTTAATTCCTGCAAGTCCCTCTGGGAGCATTTCCCAGGGTTATGTAGTTGTTGGTGAATGTCCCGTGTGTTTCCTAGTATGTTCTTGCGGAAATCTGATCTCCAGCTTTGGTTTCAGCCCCTTATTTTTACATACAGTGTATGTGACCCATCATAAAACCATTCAATCTGTCACAGCCCTGTTACTGAAAGGTACTCCAGAGTTGGAGGTATCTGAATCTGACAGCTCAGAGTTTCATGTGCAGTCTCAAAGCATTACCCTATTCCTTAGTAATGGCTGGCCCATTATTTCTTCATTTATTTTCTCAAAGTGCAGGATATTCCAGCCCAAGAATGAAGACAAACACCAAAATATTTGAAGACGTGTCATTCTTTTAGGGTGAGATTTTCCCAGAGAAGAAGGGGGAAAATTATTTCATAAAGGAAAGTTTTATTGAAGCGTATCCTGGAATGGTAGTATAAATTATAGTAAATGTCATTATTGAGCAATTATAGGTTGCTATTGGGGCTGCATTGTAAGAATTACCCTACCTAAGCCATCTACCTCACCTTATCTTGCCAGTGCAGGGAAATATCCAGTCGTAGTTTGTATTGTCAGATACTAATATTTCATTGCCATAAATGGCTTCTTTGGGTATTGATGATTCATTCTCTGCATGTCGGAAAGTCATGCGTAAAAATGGATTTACATAAACACGTATTTTCCATCCAGGGACTGTTTAGATGCAGTGTTTCAGAAGGCACTGCCTGTGCAGGTCAGAGCAGATCCCCAGTGCTCATCACTGACTTCATCTCCATCATTTGTCTACGCCAGAGCACGAAGCATCAAAGTTTGATCTCCCATAGACCTGCATGCACCCTCCATTAGTCACAGGCCAGGCATGAATCCCCTGCACCTCTGTAGAGATGTGTTTCTCACTGCTGCTGCTATTGACTCTCCAGAAGGATATGGGCTGTGTTAAAAGTCAACGACAGTGTTCCATATTCTCCCTTACTCATCCATTTGCTTTAAATATGTAAGAACTGCATGTTTTTGGTATCTCCACTCTTCTGACAAAAGTATCCTTATGGGTCCCTTCTAACTCAGGATATTCTATGATTCTTAGTATGCCCAATAAGTCAGAAGTTTCTAAGGTTTGACAAACTGGAATGGACATACAATGACCACATGTGCCTCACTTCTTATGGAAAATAGGCTGGAAATAGGTCTAACAGGCACCTCCAAAGCTTATGAAATTCATTCAGCCTTTTCTTAAAAGTCTCCAGATACATGTTCCCCAGGGAATCCATGCCACTGTTGGACAGCCTTATGGATATGGAGCATTTCCTAATAAAATTACGTCTTTCAGGTTGCAGTTTAAACTGAGGCTGGTAGTCTTATTTCTCTAATTCCTCATGAAGATAATGAGACTACGAAGGTGACACCAGCGGGCTCTGGAAGGTGCATGGCTAGGTAATGATTAAAACTAAACACCCACCTTGGCCAAGAAGAGTGCTAAATACAGAGAGATTTCTATTGATGCCAGGTGCTCAGGGCATGCTCCCACGAAGCTCTGCAGTACTGGAACTAACTTTTGAGGTGTTTCGGAAGGACACAGGAATTTAATTCTAGCAGAATTAAACCTCGGAGCTGAGAAGAAAGGGAGGCAGGAATATGTTCTGGTTGAGAACTTTGTCTTCAGGATCCAGTGACTGAAAGTCTAACCAGTGGCCTCTTTGGTGGCTGTGCAGCAAGACAGTAGTTCTCTGTAGGAGGGCTGTTTAACCTAGATCCTGTCAGTCTGTGTTCCTGATGGGCCAAGGAAGCCAGAGCATTTCCCCCAGATGAGGTCTTTTTGAGGCCATGAGGTCCCTGCTTAGAACAAGTTTTATGGAGAGCAGTCCTCTGCAGCAGACCCTGGAATGCTTCTCCTGAAATGCCCCAAACAGCCCAAACTGAACCTAATAACATAACCTTGAGGGTTTTCCAGCTTGGCATCTCAAGCCTGCCAAATAATTCAAATGATTTCCAGCACAGACAAGCGAAGATGACAGAGATCCTTGCTTCCTGGTGTAAGTCACGCACCAGAGTATTTTGCAGGCTCAGAGTTTCGGTGCACCATTTCTGCTGTTAATCAACTCTCCCTTACTACACATAAGCATGTTGTAACCCTGCAAGGGCCTGGAAGTCAGCTTGGACCAGCATGCACCTACCTGCAGTAAAATCTATAGAAGTTTTTATAGTTACTGGAACCCACACCACCTGTGATTTTGCCTCTCACCTGTATGCTTTGCAAATAATTTGCAAGTGGAGTGCTAAGCTGGGATTAAGTGCTGAATTACTTTTGTGTGTTTGTTTTTTGTAAACTCAGTGCTTACGCACACTCCAAGAGCAGTGGAGCATGGACAGGCTTTGCAAGTGGCATTTCAATGAAAATATTCAGCCTCCAAGAAAAACAAGATACAATTGAGGGAAGTGCCTTGTTTGCCAGGTTCCTTAAGGAGTCCAGCAAGGACACACGGTGTTACAAAAGAGCAATCCACATGCCAAGCCACCATCACATCAGGATGCTAATTAAAGGAAAACATAGATCTTCTGCTCTGCATTCCTTAGGTGGGATTTATTTCTGTACGTGTTGTTTTGCCTGGGAAGCATTATACATAAGGCAAAAGGAAATATCCCTTCGTTCACAATGGGATTTATATGACCTAGGAAAGCCATTTGGGTTCTTTAGCTGCAGAAAATTCTCGTCCAAGCAGCTAAGAGAAGCCCCTCACATAACCGTTTTCCACGGATGGTGTGTTATCATTATCAGTAATGGTAGTAAGGGGAACGGAAAAAAACAATTCTAGTAAAGAACACTGGAGTTGATGACCATTGGCCAACGGGTTTGGTTGGTCTGTGGTACAGTATGGGAGATCAGCTGTGCACCCATAAACTCTGCTCTTTATATCCTATAGTCTTGACTCACATGGGGCAAATTGGTCCCTGACACACATTGAAAATACATTTGGTCTATGTAAAAAGGATTGAACACATGCTACTGATATACCTCAGCGTGCTGCATGAGAACAAGATGGTAAATTTACGTGGCAGTTAGTTGTCATAGGTTTTACTGGTTAGAACACTTGCTAACCCTTGCTCTGAGTTTCTGATCAAGTAAATTTTCACAAATTTTACTTATTTTAATATATGTTTTTGAGCAAATGTTGCCTATGAACTACATCATGAAGAACAGTGTTCGACATCTGAGCATGCCAGGGGGAGAGATTGTGAGTGCTAAGGGAGCTTTACTTGGATTTTGACACAACTAAGCAGAGATTTAGGGGCTCTAGTTGGGCAAAACTGGATTTTGTCATTGCTTGTGGGGTCACATCACTGATGTGGGCAGAGCAGCCTCCAGGAGTCTGCAGTGGAACAAGAAATGGGACTAGCTATGTCCTGTGATTGAAAAAAGCCTTTTGGTGTTTCTAAGGACGAGAGCTTTGTGAACAGGGGATAGAGTGCAATATAAGGAGCAGCTCTCCAGGGGTGGATCCAGCTGGGCAAAGTTTAAAATGAAATGGGACAGCAGCAACAGGGTTAAGTGTGTGTAGCACGATTGGGTGCATGGAGCACAATTGTGGGAGAAGTGCTCAGAAAAATGAATCCTGGGTTAATCACAGCCTTTGATGTGGGCAAATTGTAGGTGTGTGCCAAACTGCAGAGCTGGGATTTTAGATTTTGAAATCACACTCAGTATTTGGGCATGTATGGGCTTGCAGTGTTTGGGAACAGATTTAAAGGGGAGATTTGGATTATATATTAGGTGGAAATTCTTTACTCAGAGTGTGCTGAGGTGCTGGCACAGCTGCCAGAGAAGGTGTGGGTGCTCCATCCCTGGAGTTGCTCAAGGCCAGGTTGGATGGGGTCCTGGGCAGCCTGAGCTGGTGGGGGGCAACCAACCCATGGCAGAGAGTTCAAACTGGATGGTCTTTAAGGTACCTTCCAACACAAGCTGTTCTATGAATGTATGATTGCATGATTTTATGAGTTTTTATGTACAACACAGGTTTCATTTTTAGCCCTTTTCTAAGAGTTGACACAGTCACAACATGGTCTATCAGTGCAGCTCCAAAAAGGTGTATTTTAAAAACTTCTGTCTTCACTGAAGTCTTCAAAGGCATATTGACTGAAAAACACAGGTCACCCCATTGAAAAGCAAAAGGAATTACTCTCAGTGTACTTCAGTACTTTTGCACAGTAGCTTTGCAAGCTGCTGACTCCTAGCATCATGCCCCTGGGATCTGGGTGGCAGCTATTAATTCAGCATCAATTGCACATCTTTTTCTTTGGAGATTATTGCATCAGTTGAGTTATACTGATGTGTTGGACATGAAGGAGCATCTTTCCTTTTCCAGTGGCTGAGAGCAAAGGTCAGTGTTGGGCAGAGATCAGGAAATGAGCAGATTTGTTGGTAATGGACTGACAGACCACACAGTCTTCTCCAGGATAACTTCTAGACACCTGCAGTTGTCTGGACTGTGTATGATCCCAAAAGCACAGTGTGCACTCATTGTATGGTCCCATCTGCCTTTAACTTAGATTTTTCTTCTGCTTTTTTTGTGGTCCTGGCAGGACTTCTTAGCTTCTGCTTTCTGTCCTCTCCAAGTATAGCAACTCTGGAATGGCACTGAACAGCAGCTATATTCCTTCTTTGCACTGCTTTATGTCTAAGGAGTTCAGCCCTGGCTAGGAGCAGGACTTTTTGCAATCCCTGCACATCAATGCAGCCTTCCTACGGAGTGACAAAAATGCGAGAATCTTCTTTGTTTGGGGACTATGAAAAATTTCTCATGATGATTTCCAAAGCCATTTACAGGCAGTCAGCTTCAAGAGGTGTAGAAAAATGCCAATGTCCTTGCTTCTAAACTTGCACTCGTTATTGTTAGCTTAGTCTGAAGGATCCCTCTATGGACTCTGACACATTAGCAACGTGGCAATGATTTTATTTTGAATCAAAGCACTGTGCTACTTCTTATGGGGAATGCTCTGCAGCCTTGAGAATGAAGAGATAATGGAGGAATATTTCCTTGAACAGACACCTTTATAATGTAGTTTGCTTTTATAGAAATGTGACCGGTTCCAAAGAAAACGTCTTTTTTCTTTAAGTGATCTATTGTTGTGAAGCTGCTGTTGTCAGTAAAGAAAAGAGGAGGTTTGTCCAAAGTTCCCAGTAAACCTTGTTCTAAACCATTATTCCTAAGAGTTGCAGGAAGACTTGGAGGACTCATAAATCAGACAGACATACATGAATGTTTTCTGGTGAATACAGTGAAGGAGTCTTCTCTGAGGGAGTTCATTCTGGGCCATTCCTCCTCCTTGCTACAAACACATCACTGAAAGAAGGGGATGAACCCTGCATCCAGCAGAAAACTTGTTTGGGATTATGTCCAGTCTCCAGTAAGGGCTGGCACCAAATCTTTAAGGCAAAATATGTGAGTTGATATTGGTTTTTTACAACAATAGTAAACTGTTGGCAGCATCAATACAAGTCCCTTCCATAAGCGGATCCCCATCAGCTCCCTACCTAATTGCCTGTGCCCCTATTGTATAGCTCGAGCTGGTGTAGGTGGTTCATGGAGCAGCAATATATATCTGCCAGCAATCCTGTGTAATACCACTGCTTCCCTGAGAGCAGCGGTGGGGCCTTTCTGAACAGCAGGTAGGTGGCAATTTAGATTCCTTTCCTTTCATGCCTTGCCCACGTGTTGCATCGCTGGTTGCTTGATGTTTGTGTAGTTACTGACTTGCTCTTGCACATTTCGTTCTGCATCTCTCAGTACCTGGTAATTTGCGCTGTGGTGCACTTACTGCATGCACTAAAATCAGTTGAATAGCTGGTGTTGGCTTTGGGAGAAAAGGGCTTTGGAGCAAGGTAGATAATTAATAAATGTTAAATCCATATATGCCCCAGCATGAGAATTCATTATGAGATGGTAGGATCCCTTTTTGATACCACATGGAGGCATTCTGACTGAATGGTTGCACGCCTTTAAACTGAAAAGGGCTTTCATAACAGCGTGGAAGGCTTTGAAGGGAAATAACCTGGTACAGGGGCAAGATGCAAAATGAAAATCAGCGCTCATGAGTTTGTTCTTTTACATTGTGATACTGTTATTAAAAGTTGTTTTTTCCTCTGTGTTATCTTCTGGAGGAATGTCGATGTGCAGCAGAAGACATCTAAAAGATTTGTGGCCGCCCGAAATGCCTAATTTAACAAGCATGTTCATATCCCATCTTCAGCTTCTCAGTAATATTGTCAGATAGGTTACTCTTTTCCAAGGCCTGTAAGTGAGTTGGTGTTGTGCTGTCTTGCAGTTCTATTTCTCTTGACTTATCAAGAGGCAAGTTAGTGATGGAGCATTACTGTCACGTACAGAAGCATTCCATGTTCACACTGAAAATCTCTTGTTTTACATTTTATTTGGAACCTGCCCCCAGAACTCTGTGTAGCACATCTTTTCAAGGCCAGGGAGATCAGACAAGGAGAAATGGTTTCAAACAAAAATAGGGGAAATTTAAATTGGATATAAGGAAAAAATTATTTATGGTAAGGTAGTGAGGCACTGGCACAGGTTGCCCAGAGAGGTGGCAGATGCTCCATCCCTGGAGACACTCAAGGTCAGGCTGGACAGGGCTTTGAGCACCTGATGTAGCTGTGGGCATCCCTGTTCATTGCAGGGAGGTTGGGCTAGATAATCATTAAGGGTCCCTTCCAACTCGTACAATTCTATGATTCTATGATTCATACAATTTTCTGTGGCCAGGCTGGGGCCAGGACTGTAAACAAGATTATGTAAAAAATGCAGAATTTTTAACGGAAATGCTGGTTCCTAACTAAAATCCTGTTTTGACTTTCTTTGTAGTGCTGTGGTTACCTCTTCTTGCAGAAATTGTTTTCAAAGAACTGAAGAAGTTCTTGCCATAGTTTTCTGCTTTCAGCATTCCCCAGTGGAAAATTACTCAATGGAAAAAACAAACCTGTAATTTTTTCCCCTGAAGCAGTGGTTAAGTCTGCTATAGCCAAACTTTTACTTTTTAGAGTATATTATAGACAAAGAAAATACTGCAGCCGATGAAGCCTTACTTTGATGCATTTATAGAACATCTGCTCATTTTATTCTGATTCATGACACAAGGTTCTGTCCTAGCCTGTAAAGGCTGTTTTTCTGTTTAACTGGAGGAAAACTCTGTTCAGAGACCAAGATTCTTTTGTCTCCTTTCTCCTTCTTCTCTTAGATAAAGTCTCCTTCTAGGTCTGAGTGACCCTGGCCTAGCTGTAAGAGGATTTCTGTACTGGAGTGCTGAAAATGCATTGGAGGACATGGGTGTTTATTCTATTTCATTTTCCTTAGTTAGTTAGAAGCAAATAGAATTCTGTAGTTCCAATTTTTTAATCCCCAATTGATAATACTCCAAGGAATGCTGCCATCCTTGGATTAGGGTTAGTGCAGCCCTTAAATGTCCATGGAAAGAAGATAACTCTTCCAAAAATGTGTTGTAATGAAAAAGAAGTCAGAAACCCATCCTGAGAGTGACTGAAAGAGAGGTGATGTGTTAAGACCTACTTAAGGAGTGAGATACTGGTACAGGTTGCCCAGAGAAGTTGTGGGCGCCCCATTCCTGGAGGTGTTGGATCGGGCTCTGGGCAGCCTGATCTGATGGGTGGCAACCAGCTCACAGCAGGGAGGTTAAAACTCAATGATCTTTAAGGTCTCTTCCAATGTAAGTCATTCTATGATTCCATGATTAAGCATACAAAGAGCATTACTAAGAGCTGTGGTTTAAGTTCTTACCTTAAATATCAGTCAACAAAACAAAAATGATCCAAATATTCATTTCTATCTTAGAGTTTCTACCACTAAAACCATGATTCTCTTACATCCCCAGAAAAAGGGGATTTTTATTTAGGAGAACACAGAACCAAGCACCAGTCCTACTGTCAGGGTGAAGCTCCTTGTTATGTTGGGATTGGCACTCGGTCCTATGGGTCGTGGTCACCCCATTGCTGGATGCTTCCCAGTGCCTCCAACCAGGAGAAATGCAAACGTAACTTAGGGATAGCAAGAACAGAAGAGAGGAAGATGGCCTCACTCTTATCTTCCACCAGTGTTATCTGCAGCAATGTTTGTCTCATCTCAGTCCAGGGTCTCTTCCATTGACTCATGTCGGGTTCTGTGCAGGCATGGGGAAGTGCTATCCACAGAAAGTGCTGCTGACATTTTGTCTCTCAGGGCTAGAAACCCTCTGCCAGAAGCTTTTAAATGTGCTCTTTTCAGACAGTTTCACAGTTGGATGTGCTGCGTAAAGGGTCTGCTTCACCTTGGTGCTGTCTTGCCTAGTTTGAAGGGTGGCGAGGGAAATGTAGGTGAGATTTCTGTCGCAGGAGATTAGGTAATCCTTCAGACTGCGCCAGATGAAGTGAAATATATTTGAAAAAGCTAATTTCCTGGGGAAAACTATTTTATCTTTCACTCTTTTTGTCCTGGAGCTTTATGTGGTTGTGTGTATGTTCAAACATTTAATGCAAAAAGACAATTTATGCAACAGTACAGCCAAAAAAAGAAAGGAGGGAGAAAAATAAAGAAAAATAATAGTTAAAAAAATAAAGTGAAATAAAATAGCTAGCGTAGTCACTGTCTGTGGATTTAGTTGAAGGTCTAGATCTGTCCTAAATTTCTCTTTCTGTAGAGCGCTGTTAAATGTGAACAAGATAGTCATTTAGTACGTTGCTACTAAACATCTTGAAGGACCCCTGCAATACCCATCCACTGTTGGCTCTGAATTTTGACATACAGGCAGGAACAGAGGAGGCAACTCATGGCTTGAGAGAGGAGGAGGAGAAAGAAGATGGTGGACCATGTGGTACCTAAAGTAGAAACAGATAGAATGGTAGACTGCTTGTGATGCGCTGGAAAGGCTGAGGGTGTTCTGCTAGAGGGCTTGCAGTGTTCCTGTATGAACTAAAAGATACAGCAGTGCAGAGTGGGTAATGGACAGGTCTCTTTTATCTGTGGAAAAATATTCTAACTCTTTACCTACAATGTACAACAAGAACCAGAGGCTGCATGTCCCCAGAGTCTTGTGAGCATGTATTTGTGGTTAGAGCACACAGGTCTGAAATTCCAGGCTCTTGTCTTACTCTGTCATTGATTCATGTTGTGGTCTCATGCCATTTTGCCTTCTGATTTTCTTGCCCACAGGAAGGGAATACTTTCCTAATTAATTCTGGGTAAGATTTTTTTTTTTCCCCCTCAAGTCAGTGCTACTCTTACTATAGTAAGTTGTTACAAGAAATAAGGGTGTGCAAACTGGCCTCTGGCCTTTTCCGCCAGAGGGGACCTGTGGGGTTGAATAAAAGCCAGCAGGCTTCTTTTCTGGGATCTGTGATTATTTTGAAAAACATGTTCAGTAATGCCTTGATCAACTCCATCTTTTTCCCCATAGGTATCAAATGCTATACATGATCTGTATAACCTATACAGCTCATAACCCAGGCTGCCTACAGGGTAGGTGTAGAAGTATGACCAGTGATGACCATCATGATCTCATAGATTTATTTATCCTTATGGGGTAGCTATGTGGAAATCTAAAACAGCAGCAGTATGACATCCCAACATTAAAAAAGTCTGCTTAAATGAAGCCAGGAAGTCACCTACTATGTGCAGAAGTGGATGCAGCCAAATGCATCAGATCGGTGATGGAGGGCAACAAAGACAGGCATCATTAAAAGCTTCAGTAAGGGAGAGCTATAAAAAAGCAATTTAAATCCAGGCTGGTTAAAGACTGAACAGCAGTATCCAGAATTTGAATATCCATTTCTTTATGTTGCGGGTGGGTGGAAATGGTTATTGCAAATGAGGAGATGAAAGGAGCACTGTGTGCAAGGACATGGTACAGTGGGCTGGCTTAAAGTGATGGATGCCCCAGGAAGCGTTACAACAAGGTAACAATAACAAGGTAACTAGTCTTTGGCCCTACATCTGAAAAGCTTATTGCACTCAATAAACAAAAAATACCAAAAGAGACATACAGGAAAAGATCCTTGGGGGCATAAGAGCCTTAGACTTGATACATGACTTCAGACCCACTGACTCTACAGGGCAAGTTACCTGGTGATAAATTGTTGTTGGGCATCTCCATCCCACTCCGGGGAAAAGATATGGATGCAGAGCTGGATAACAATAACCTTTTTGATTACATCTGTCCAGGTGCTCTCAGAAGTATGGCTGGGCACAGGGGAGCGTCACCTCTGTGCCTCTGCTCCTATCTGAGAAGTGAGAATAGCAGCCCTTTTTGCTGTGTACAAGGTCTGTCAGGATAAATATATTAAACTCTACAATGTCTTGAGATAATAATATCAGTTTTGGTATGCAAGTGCCTCCAACAAATCTTGTGTGCAAGTGCCAAGTGGCTGAAAGCGCAACTTTTGGCACAGTGAAACTGCTTAAAGGGAAGTTTATTTTGATTTCAAAGGGTTTCTGGGGATAATCATTCTGAGTCCTGCTCCTTCTCTGAAAAAAAAAGAAAAAAGAAAAAAAAAAAGGAAACAATGTCACGAAAAAAACATTAAAGAAGAAAAGCAAAGTGCTCAGATGATTTCTCCTGGTCTGGCTTTCCACATGAGAGAAGCACGCACCAGTTCATCTACTGAGCTTTGTTGGTCTGGCAGTGGTACGACTGTTCATTACCCTGCAACACAAATCACTGCTCCAACGGCTTCTTCAGGACATAGTCCTTTGTAATCATAGAATCACAGAATAGTTTGGGTTGGATAGGACTTAAAAATCATCTGGCTCTAGATGGACAGGGACACCTTTCAATAGACTAGGTTGCCCAGGGCCCCAGTTGATCTAACCTGCAATACCTACAGGGATGGGGCATCCACAGCTTCTCTGGTCAGTCTGTGCCAGTGCCTCACCACTCTCTAAGTGATGAATTTCTTTGTTGTAACTAATCTAAATCTGCTCTCCTTTAATTCAAAGCCATTACCCTTTGTCCTATCAGGGTGCACCTTATTAAAGAGCGTCTTCCCATCTTTCTTGTCACCCCCTGTAAGTATTGGAGAGCTTTAAGTATTTAAGAGCTTTCTGGCTCTGACATAACTCAAACTGCAGACTGTCTGTCTCACCACTGCCATGAACATCATTTTAGAAGCATCTTACAGCCCTTAGACAGCCAGACCCTCTTGTGCTGATGGGGTCTTTCCCAACTGCAGGACAAGGGAAGCAGAAACAAGGAAACTACTATCAGCACCAGAATTGATTCTGAATTCAAGACACCCTCAGTCACACATGCACCATGCCACATGGCTATTAGTGCAACATTTCTTTTTTGCTGTTCACTGTTGACATCCTCTTGGCAGTAAATTATTTTCATGCCTCCAGGCTCTGGTCCTGTTGAATAGCTATTTGCAAAGCAAAGGAAATGTGTACTGTTTTTCTTCTGTTTAGACTTTGAATGTATAAAATATTTTCTTTTCAGTCAGAACACGCAGGTCCCCTTTAGAATGTGAATATTAACATTGCTTTTGGAAAACATATTTTATTTCTAAGTAGTTACTTCTCATGTAACGACCTATTTTAAAGAATGCGGCATTATTTATGTTTCTCAGAGAAATTCATGAAGTAAAAGGTGTCCTACTTTCCTTCATCTTGAATCCTCACTTGGTAGATAGCATCACACTGCGGTGCAGTTCTGTCTTGTTCAATAAACCTGCGAAGAAGAAATCCCAGGGCCATCACCTTGCAAAATGCACTGGGCCAGACAGATGGAAAGTAGATGCAGTTGCTTGTGACATTTTGCTTTTCACGATGTATTTAGAGTTTATTTTGAAAATTCAAACAGTTAATGGGTAATCAAAGTTTTAATAGAGATATCCTGGTTTAGACTCAAAGAATCAGCAGCTAAATTAGGCATAATGAGACTTGTCCAAAGTTCTTTTGTTGGGTATTTTGTTTACCAATGCATTTGCATTCTGACGGTGTGATGGATCTGCTTGTTTTTTGTGTCCCACTGATATATATGACACGTACAAGATTTCCCTCATAAGCCCCATCTCTTCATTACTTGTCCAGGAGTCCGGGAGATCTTTGCCTTGGTTCCTGCAGGGAGGCAGTGCCATGGTGTCAGCCACACGGGGCATTCCAACTTGCCTTCTGTAGATTAATTATCTGGAGGGCTGTTCTTGAAAGGTTGGGCTCTTGCACTTGATTCATTCTCTGTGGTGAGCTGAAAATAGTTTGTATTGTTCACATAATCCTTAGCAACTTGAAAACTGCCTTAAATTGAATTCTTCTTAATATTCTTCTTAATCTTTACCTGAAGAAAAAAAAAAAAAAAAAAGCTTAATTCATTTATTCCTGCAGTTGCTAATGTTAATTAACTGGGATTTTGATGGCTTTGTTTTCTTCAGCAGTTTTCTAAACATTTCACTTATCGTTTCAATGAGTCCTTTACAAGTCTAAGCCATAGTGAATAGCCTTGTTTCTACAGTGCATATTATTAAGTCAAAACAACATATGTAGAAGTATATGTCCAAGGAGAAAGACTCACTCCCACAATCTCATTAATCATCAATTCAAAGAGTCATAGATTGTCATAAAGATTCAAAGAGTCATAGATTAGATTCATAATACCCTGGGTATGATTTTGGCATGGAAGCTGTTTATAGCCATGTCACAGTGTAGAAATAAAAGAAGGCCATGTTGAGAATTATACAGTCATGAAATCATTAAGGTTGGGAAAGACCACTAGGATCATCTAGTCCAACCTTCAACCTATCCCCACCATGCCCACTAACCACGTCCCTCAGTGCCACATCTACATGTTTCTTGAACACCTCCAGGGATGGTGATTCCACCATCTCCCTGGGCAAGCTTTGGTGTAATTGCAAGTCAGATGTGCTGGTGTAGTTGCAGGATAGATACTGGACAGATACTACAGACCCACCAGATCGAATAACTATGGCCGAAATTGATTTGGAGGACTGTGAATTTCAACGTTGGGTATTTTGAGGACTATTTTGAGCTGCATTTGCTTTGTTTCCCTTTAAATCTGCTCCTTCTCAAGTGAGTTACAAACAAGTCGGAGAATTACATAGCTGTGGTCAGAAAGATCAGGTGAAAAACCTTGGTAGGTAAATTCAGTCTGATAGTAATTGCTGTAGTAGGAAGGTCATCTCTCAAGTGAGCAGCACAAGTGGTCACACACACAGTGTGATGCAGAGGAGGGGCCCTGTATATGCATAATGGTAGATTTTTCCCTCAAAAACTAGGGAATGGTTGTTTTGTAAGGCTGTTTTGTGACCATGATGATCCAGAACTTGCTACCTGTTTTAAGAGGGCTTGCAATTATATTTTGAAACCCTGTTGACTCAGTGATTTCTGGCCTGATCTGTTTCCTGAATTTAGTTGCATTGAGCAAGGGCTTGCCTCTCCTATCAAAACAGCATTAAGCCACGGACTGATGAAAATTAACAACCATCAAATCAGCTGAGAGCATTAGATAATCTCATTCAATAAGAAATGTCCTCCTACTTTTACTGTACAAACCAGATGCCTCAAAGGGATTTTCAAGGGCTGTGCGGAGGGGTTTGAAGCAAGGCAGAAGAGAAGCAGTACTGGTGGGATGAGGATGGGTGTGAGCAACACAGATCTGCTTTTCATCCTCTGGCTTTGGAGTAGCTATCAGCTGTCTTCCCTGGGGCTTCCTCAGTTCTGTTCCTGAACCTCATGGAGTTCAGAGATGAAGTGTACCCATGCTCACATCCACACTGCTGCTGTTGTCAGCCAGAATTCTGTTAACTTTGATATGATCCCTTCCATTGGTGACAGACTAAGTTTAACCTCTGAGCAGAGCAGTAAGTATTTGAAGCAATTTTAGCATTGCATGGGACAGTGAAATGCTTGTGATAAGCTAGGGGATTACAAAAATTTGGCAAACAGGATTCCAAGATTCCATATCTAGAGAAAACTTATATAAGTAGCAACCAACCTGATACTAACCTGATACAGTAAAGAATTTTGCTGGTTTGGTTTGCTAAATAAAGAGGGTAAGGGGCTTCTTTGTGGCCCTTGCAATAAGTGGTAAAGACCAGCTTGCACCTGCTCAGCTTATGGCCAGCCTGCTCTGTATCTCAGCTACAAGGATGTCACAGAGCATTGGCCCCTGGTTCCCTATAGTTATCAGACTGTGCTGTGGTGGCCCTCACACTTGGTCATTACACTGCTTGGCTTTTTTCAGTTCAGAGTGTCTCAAAGGATGTGAAGAACTATGGTCGAGTCCTCCATGATGGTGCTTTTGTAGCATGACACAGAGCAGCATGGGAAGCTGGAAGGTGTTGGAGAGAGCTTTTGTTGTAGTGATCCAGGAGGGGGATGAGAGGGGATCCATGGATCTCAGGCATTCAGCACATCATAGAATCATAGAACAGCTTGGGTTGGAAAGGACATTAAAGCCCATCCAGTTCCAAGCCCCTGGCATGGGCTAGTTGCCACCCATTAGGTCAGGCTGCCCAGGGCCCCATCTAATTGAGCCTTGAAAGTCTCCAGGGATGGGGCATCCACAGCTTCTCTGGGAAACCTTTGTGTTTCCCATCCTAGCCAATGTTGGGATTGGGGTGTTGAGGCTGGTCTTGTCTCCCATCCCAGAGGCAGGCCTACTTACTACCCTAGCACAGTAGAGGCCATAGCTGATCCCAAGCTAAGTGTAGCAGCTGGTGGGTAGGAGTCAGTGCTAAGGCAGCATCCTGTGCTTCCCTGGTGGTGTGAAGAGCTGCTTGGCACTGAGGGAGGAGAGGAGGGAGTATGCTGGGAGGAAACTGTCACAGATCTGCCTCTCATTGCTGCTCACAGGCCTACGCTGGCTGAGTCAGAGCTGGCGGGAAAGGCGAGACATGAGGGTGGGCTCTGGGGAAAGTCCACGCTCACATTAGAAAAAGGGTTTACATGGAGGAGAAAACCTACAGGACCTTCTCTGCAATCTAAGAACCAAAAAGCTGAAGGACTGCCCGATGTTATAGAGGGGGCAGGGATGAGGAAGACTATCCAGAGCCTTCCTTTGCAATCTGTATTGCCTGGGTAACTATGCACACTGGTTGCATATTAAAAGGCCATCCCTCTGTGGGTACTGTGTCTTTTGTACCACTGGTCCTATCCTCAGGAGCAGGAGACAGTTGGTCTTGTGTAATGAAGTCTGATTTTCAAGGTGAGCAGGCTTTGTGTGCACCCTTTGTGTTGGTTGCCACTAGTGGGTGGCAATTACCATCACATGGGCTTTGGTGGGCAGGTGTTGCTGGACTGTCTCAAACCCCTGGAAATCAAGAATTTGTCAACATTGTTGGCTTCTGGGAGGCTCAGCCTTCAGTATGGACCAAGCCACTACAGTCAAGCTGCTAAGAGCAAATGAAGATTGAGGGAGTTGGGCTGGTTAGCTTGGAGAAGGCTCTGGGTGACCCCACTGTGGCGTTCCAGTACTTGAAGGGAGCTCACAAGCAGGAGAGGGATCAATGTTTTACACGGTCTGATAGTGATGGGATAAGGAGGAATGGCTTTAAATAAAAGAGGGGAGATTTAGGTTAGATGTTAGGAAAAAAACGTTTACTCAGAGGATGGTGAGACACTGATACAGGCTGTGGATGACTTATCCTTGGAGGTGCCCAAGTGCAGGTTGGATGGGCCCTGGGGCAGCCTGATCTGGTGGGTGGAAACCCTGTCCATGGCAGAAGGTTGGAGCTCAATGATCTTTAAGGTCCCTTCCAGCCTAAAACATTCTATCAGTCAATGAAAAGTGCAGAGTAGTGAGATCTTCACCACAGCATCCAGTGAGTTTCCCTTCCTCCCTTTTCTTTTGCTCTCATATCATAGACTCAACAGCATTCACGTTGCCATACCAGCACACACAAATAATGTTCTGATCAAAAGCACTTTTGCTGAGTTCTCCTGGAGCTGCTTAAAGTGTTTTATATTGTTCTTAGTTCAGATGTGCAAAGCTAAGCATGGTGAGCTTTGAAATCAAGCTTATGTTGAGCAATAATCCAGAGAAGAATTAGCAAGGACTTCAAAGTCAAATTAGCCAAGATAACATGTCAAGCCATTGAATTTCAGTTTAATAGCATGCCAAAATATCTCAAGATGTCTCTTATGAGGTATTTCATTGTTGCTTATAATTTCAGAAGTAGGAAAGTGAATAAAAATAAGGCTGCATCATTCGGCTATTTTTTTGATTCACTGTCTGTAAAATTGAAGATGTTTGAAAAGGTATTTATAATTGTACATTTAGACTTCTACAGGCATTTATTTTACTGCGCAATTTGAAAGTGATTCAGTTAAGCAATTAAAGGCTAAACTAAATTGTCACACACAAAAGATGGTATTTGCATATGTTACTTACAGCATCCATTTCAAGCTGATTTCCAAGAGTGAAACATGAGTCGTTCTGTTCCTTCCCCACATCTTTCCTAATAATTTTTGAAAGATTTGCCAGTTTGATGCGTATTTGATAGAGGAGTAGAGTTCTTGTGTATAAATAGATCCCATTGAGTCTTGTGTAGATATCTTCCTGGTAAAGAGAGCCTATAAGTGCCTCCAAAAGAAGGAAATGCATATTCTTGTGAGTTTTGAAAGTGGTAGTACGTGCCCCATAAACAGCTCAGCATTTCCCCGTGGCTGAAGCAGGGAGGTGTTTCCTTTTCTAAGTATAGAGTGATTATTTTGAGGGCTTGACAGGGGAATGTGGAGTTTCATGCATCACCCACGATGTTTGAAAAAGCATTAGGATATTGAGACTATCTATGACAAGAAGTACAGAAATGATTTAAGAGGCTGGCCGAAATGCCAGGGAAGAGTTTAAAAGAGCTCAAGACTTTAGTTGAACCAAGCGATGATTAATAAGGGATATGTGAAGCACAGTATCTGATGGGTACAGACTGATAGAAGAGAGTAATTGGCTACAGTTGAGAACGTGGGACAGACCTTTTGAGATTACTCATTCTGGCTGCAGGTTTTAAAGATCAATTCTAGAGATCTGTTAAGTTGCTTCAGCAAGTATAGCTCTTTCTAAACCTCCCTTTTTCTGCAGAAGGACATCAGGAGGCAGCCAGTATTGGATGAACTATGGCCTGGAAGGACATTTGGGTTGATAGTTTATGTGTGCATGTGGAATACTGCTCAAAACCTTTGAAGTCACTGTGAGCTTTTCCATATGCTGGGTGAGCTATGAATCAGGCTCTTGCTAAAGTGGGGAGAAAGATGGATCCTTTTTTTTTTTTTTTTTTTTTCCCCGAGAAAAAAGCAAATATCGTCTGCATAAACTTATGTTCAGCAAAAGATTCCAAAGAAAACCTTGGAGTTCATCTTTTCTGTGACATTCAATTATGGTAATTTTAACATATTCCTTTAGATTCTAAAAGAGTGTGGCATGAGGTCCATAAACAGCTCCATGTTTCTCACTGGTAGAAAAGAGAGGTGTGTGATGTTGGTACGAGCGGTGGGGTTTCCACATACCCTCAGAAGGAGGAGGAGGAGATCCTCACGTGGTTTATGTTGTAGCACTGGTGATTCCAACAGTGGCTCACAGAGGAAGAGCAGAATTTCAGAAGGGTCTCTTTTAGTACAAGACCCTAGGGAAGAGATACCTGCCCCAGAAATGTCCAACCTGAGATTTCTGTGGTGTTACTCACTTTGGCACATATGTCTCAGAGAAGGCAGCAATGCAATGAATGCCAGGGAAGAATGAAAGACAAGGAAATTTTTATGATGAGTGCCAGTAAACTATTAACATTTTAAGGCCATCAAAGGTAATGGCTTTAAGTTGCACCAGGGAGGTTCAGGTTGGATATTAGGGAACATTTCTTCTCAGAAGGAGTGGTGAGGCATTGGCACAGGCTGCCCAGGGAGGTGGGCATCCCTCCATCCCTCGAGGAGTTCAAGAGCTGTGGAGATGTGGCACTGAGAGACATGGTTAGTGGGCATGGTGGGGATGGGCTGACGGTTGGACTAGATGATCGCAATGGTCTTTTCCAACCTTAATGATCCTGTGGTTTTATGAAACACTTTCCTAATAGTTGAAGTTACCCTCTGAATGAAGCGTGAACTGATCTGTCACTCAAAGCTGAACACAATGAGAAGTTGGGAGCAATCCTGCAAATCCTGAGGAAGTGATCAAAAGATAGATGGACAAAATGATTCAGAAGCTTTTTGCATACTTCAGTCTTCTGCAGTTTGAAATTGCTTCTAGTGGCAGGAAAATCAGAACAGAAACAGGCAATACCGCAGAAGCATTGGGTATGGTCACACTTGGTCAGTGAAGGGCCTTATAATGAATTCACTCTAAACGTTTGCAGAGTACATACTGTATTTTAGTGAGGGAAAACGGGGCTCGGATTGATTTTTCTCTGAAGATGGAGAATTTCTGTGTAATGTTCATCTTCAGGTTTTACCACATTTTATAAATGCTTTAGTTCTGTTTTCTTTTTCAAATAGGAAAACTCCTGCTGTAAAAGAAAATTCTTAAAAGATTTAATTTGAATAAAGAAACTGCTTATGTGCAAATGCGAATATAAATTTAAGAGAAGAGGAAAGCTGAAAATAATAAAACCTCTAGAGGTTATTACATCAATCTCAAACTTAATAAGCTGGAAGAGAATGCATTTTAGATTTTATATTAACCTCCTTCAGACTAAGTACCATTTTTCCTTGCAATTCAGTTTCCATCTCATTAATTTATTAATAATTAAACACTTGAAAAATAAAAGATCTATTATTTCTCAAGTTATGTCCACCTATAGATTTCTAATTAACCAGCCTCAGAGCACAGAGAAGCCATTCCTCCAGCAACTGCTGCTACAACCAGCAAATTTTAGTCACAGAAATGAAATGTAATTATTTTTCTGTGCCAGAACAGAGACCGGAGGCCAACAGAGACTGTGCTGAGGACAAAGGCCGTGTGTGAGGTGGGAGCCTAATATCCTGGTCCCGGGTTGTAGGTGTCTTTTGGCTGGTGGGGCAATGCATCCCATCCTATGTAGGCTGGAAAACCTGAGTGCATGGATAAGGAAGGATTTGTCCGTGCCCCCAGCTGCGTTAGTGGGGGTGCTGTGGTGCGCAGCTTGGTGAGAAATGGCTGAGTGCATTGCCCTGGAGCTTTGTAGATAAAGCAAACAGCAGAAGGAAACTTTGCCCAAATAAATAATTCCCTCTGCAGGGATTTGAGAATCAAGCGCTCAAATTATAGCTGCTGACATGCCAGGTGCCTCCAACTCCAGGGATCTCAGTCTGCAGAAAATATCCCTAGAAACTCTTTCCAGATTGATCAATATGCTCCTTCAGAGTCATTATATATATATATATATGTATATATTTCCCGGTTACTAACTGAAGAGACAGCTGTGCATGCAGAAGGAAGCTGCAAGCGCTCCTTGGAGCTCCCGAGCTCTGCTTGCTAGTGTGGTGTTGAGGCTCCTCCTGGGGGGATCTCAGAGAAATACAAATGATGAAAGTACTGGAAACATGTAGAAAGACTGGAGGAGGGATGCTGACTGATGAGGGATGAAAGTCTTAGCAGTGAATCGTACAGTGGTAGAAGTATAAAATAAAACCAGTATCTGTCCTCCCCTTCCTACAGAGCATCAGAGGTTGCTGTTGTGTTTCTGAGCTCCTCCTCTGCGTTTGTTGCTGGAAGTGGTGGCACCTATTCCAGCTGAAATCAGAAACCTGTGGGATTTTCCTTCAGGGAAACCCAGGCAGGTCAGTGATGCTATTTAAGCTCTAGAAAAGCCCTGACATCCCAGGGTTCAGCTTTTGCCACCTTCCAGAAAGTTGTGCAGCATCACTGTGCTGAGGCTCCGGTGTGACTCCTGTTGCTTGTTCTGGGAATGCCATTCTACAGTGAAGGATGTACTGTCTAGTCACCAGCTTTCCTCACTCCTAGTTACCACGCTTCCATAGTCCGACGGAGGTATTTCACAAGTATTGATGAGACCCATGCAATGAAGTAAAATTGGCTTTTCTCCCCCAGAAAACTTTATACTGCATGTGGCCTCTGCACAGAATCACAGAATGGCTTGAGTTGGAAGGGACCTCGAGGATCAACTAATTCCAACCCCACTGCTATGGGCAGGATTGCCTACCACTAGATCAAGCACCAGGTCAGGCTGCCCAGGGCCCCAACCAATCTTGCCTTGAGAACCTGTATGGACAGATCACATGCCCTGTATTGGATGGAGATGCATGAGTTTAAGTGGGGAGCAAGAACATTATGTGCTGGAGGTGGGATAGAGCGAGAATGTTGAATCTGGCCCTTCCTGATCTTCTGTTTGAGTGGTTCAGATTCTGAAATAAAACCTGAAAGAAAAACAAACAAACCTAACAATGTATGAAATCTATGGATGGATGGAGAGGTAGGCGTCAAATGCAAAGAGGGACTTGGACGTCCAGAATCATGCTCAGCTGAAATGCAAACAGTGACATCCAAAGCTACCATGGTGATGACTTGCACTCTTTAGGGATCTCTTTTCATACCCCTGCCCCAGGAGGTGGTGCCAGACTGCTACCTCCTCTCTTTCCATAGCAGGTTCCAGGTAGGTACCCAATCAGTGGGTGCTGATACTTTGATTCCCTCCTAGAAGAAATGACTGGCAAATGTTTCAGCCAGCTGGAATGGCTTACTGCAAAATCTACTTTTTCCTTCCTTTCTTCCTCCCTTCCTTTCTTTCTTTCCCAGATATTTTTCTCTTACTAAAATGTATGAAGTCCTGGGGAAAGATGTTGAAGTTTCGTCCATAACAAAACCTACTGATTACGTAGAAATGCAGTATAAATTTACTTAACACACTGCTTTTCTTTTTCTATCATAGAGGGATTTTTTTTTGGTGAAACTGTACTCCACTTCTAAAGACTTTTAAAAGATTCATCATTTCAAAAAAAGTCAGAGAGTAAACACATCATGGTTTTTTTTTGGCTTGGTTGGGAGAGGTCACATTTACAGAGTGGGAAAATCCTGTCTGAAATTTTTCACACTTACGTTTTATTTTCACACATCTTGCGATGCTCAGTTTCTCTCTATTTATGCTGTGGGTTGGCCGGTTTAGCTCAGAATCAGAGGAAGTCAAGAGCCCAAGGGATGCATTTTAATTAGAAGGCAATCAAACCACCAGGTGGCTCCCTGATGTCTTAAATCTCCACTTGGGTGCAATAAATCGATTTTTCTTGAAAACGGTGCTAAATTTTAAACAATGCCCCAAAGCTAAAACATGAAGTAATTTTGCATAGTTGTGAGAAGAATTCGTACACTGGAGTGTTTTATTTGTTTAATATAAAGCATTAATTGTTGAATCATGGGTCGATTTTGCAGTGTGTCCCGTGATCTCTTCTCAGCATGGCTTTTGCTTAAAAATATTTTTAATTCTTGAATTTCTTTGAGCCAAATGAGAGAAAATGCATACACACACACACACACACACACACACACACACACACACACAAATAAATAAACAGTCTTTGTGAATCTCAATTTTGGTTCTGTGCTGCTCCTGAGAGCAGTGGCAGTTTAGGTCTGAACCACTTGCTGTGTTCCCTTTGGACCTGCAGGGCACTTGTGGGACCACAGCTTTCTCCCATGTCCTGTCTACTGCCTGAGGACCGTAGGGCCAAATTCAAAGCCCATTTGAAGTTAGGGGAGCCAATGCCTCTTGTCTGCATCCAGACCCCACTGATCTCACTGCTGTTTTCAATAAGCATATGAAAATTTGCCATCTCACCATGAGTTGGTGGCTCACGTGCCAGCATGGCCCATGTGCTGGGAGAATTGCGTCCTCCTGCCCCAGAGCTGCTGCCCTACAGGGCTACATCTGCTGCCACAGGAGGGGCAGCCTAAACCATGTCTGACTGTCAGCAGTGGGTTCAGTTTCTGTATCTAGCTTGGCAGCTTCCTCCAAGCTTCTAAATGATCTACATTTTTGTGCCTATAAATAACAACAGCAGCAAAAATTTGTGAGTGTTTTAGTGCTGTCTGCTCTGCAGCCATGTGTTCTTTTGCACACTGCCTGTATATTGCATCGTAGCCTGACCTCCTGCCTTGTGCTGCTCAGCTTTCTGGTGTCAGGGTGGCCAAGAGAGGTGCTGTAGGTTGTATTCTGGAGAGTCCTGCACTGCAGAGATGATCGATTGCAGCTGCAATGCCATTACTTCTTCAGTATCACTTGGACAGGTGTCTACAGCATCTGAATGGGACATACATGCAATCAAAAGACACACTGGACTGTCACAGAGCAGGTGACTCAGCTCCTGGAGTATCCTGTATGTGACCCTGGGGAGATGGGAGCACTGTTCTTGCAAGCAGAGATGTTTTACTGTATGTTAATTATTCTACTGCAGTGCTATCCATCCATTGTACTGCAGATAGAATTGTAGACCCACTGAGGTTGGAAAAGACCAGTAACATCATTTAGTCCAGCCGTCAATCCATCCCCATCATGCCCACTAACCATGTCTCTCAGTGCCACATCTGCCCTTTTCTTGAACACCCCCAGGGATGGTGACTCCACTGCCTCCCTGAGCAGCCTGTGCCAATGCCTCACCACTCTTTCTGAGAATAAATTGTTCCTAATATTCAACCTGATCCTCCCCTGGCACAACTTAAGGCCTCTGCCTCTTGAACTGTCGCTGTTACCTGGGAGCAGAGGCCGACCCCACCTCACCACAACCTCCTTCAAGCAGCTGTACAGAGCAATAAGGTCTCCCCTGAGCCTCCTCTACTCCATACTGAACAATCCCAGTTCCCTCAGCCACTCCACATAAGACTCATGCTCCAGTCCCCTCACCAGCTTGAATCCAGAGACATCAGTGTGCACAGGATGTGCCACTTGATTTACGTGTTATTTCTTCTGAGTAACCTAGAGGAACTGAACCACAGGAAATAATCCCAGTAATGCACTGTGTAATCCTGGCTTTGTATCTCCCTAAGGGCCTTGGTCAGTTGTGCAAGTGAAGTTCAGGTGGTTTTGTGCCTGAGGATTCTGTGTGGGGAGCGCTGGGACATCAGATGTATCCTTGGGTGTTGGGCACCTTCAGCGTTCAAGTGCTGACCCCGATCATGAGAGCAGCACAATGATAACAACTGTAAAAAAAGGACCTGAATCATAAAAACGTCGACTCCGCTTTCCCAATAAGTAGTTTATTTTAACTGGGTGTTATACAGAGGTGCTTTTACATACTGGCATGGCAGTTTAACAAACAGCACTTTAACAAGGGGTTCAGACTGGTGTATAACATCCACGAGGCCGGGGGGAAACGTTTGGCAATCCTGTTTTCCTAACCTCCAGAGTACACACCAGAAAGATTCTTCTTAATTGAACCCTTAAACTTTTAATGCAGTCCCTGGACCACTATGCATTTGCCATATGTTTTACTTAGCTGTTAAATGGTTGACTAAGGCCTTTCCCTGCCCTGTTAGACTGGATTGATGACATTTTAATATTGCACAGGGAACACCGCAGGCAAATAGAAAACAGACATCTGTGATGCTGAGACTGGTCAGTCCTGGCATGGGGCTGTGCAGCCAGAGCAGGGAGCTGCATTCTTGCGACTGGAGTAACATAAGTAACGCTGTGAGAGCAAGAGAGCATTTGCAGCAGTGGCTCTGAATGCTCGTACCTAGTTATAACTTAATATTTAAAGATTTTCTAAAAGCACTTCATAAATCATCGGCATGAAATCTATTTTCCATGCCTGTCTATAGCAAATGAATTAAAATGAATAGCTTCTTCCACCGCGTAAGTACACCTGTTTGCCTGCTGGAGGGGTGGATGAATTGTCACTGCAAGACCAACCTTGGCTTGGGGATTTCTGAGTTAGTGGAAGACACGGGATAAGATTACCGTCTACTGAAAGCACAACAGGACAAACACATTTCTAAACAGAATGAATTTGGCTCTGTGATAAGGTGAAGGGAACAACTGACATTCATTTTAATGGACTTTGTTACCGCTCCGTGACTTTAGCATCAATAATGCAGTGGCAATGCTGAGTAAGTGTTACGGCACTGGGGGAGTCTTGAGTTAGTTTCTGAGAAGTGGAACATTTTCAAATGGAGGTATGGAAAACACCCTGTGGTTTGGAGTGCTTTCCAGAACCTGGAGACATTGGCTTGAAGCCGCCTCTCCTCCCTTCCAGTTGGAGCAGGGAATGGAGTTTGTGCCCCATGTCCCAAGAGCTTCAAATCTTGTGGTTAGCTGCATGGCATGTCTTGACCTGCTGGGAGCAGAAGTACACAGGTTATCTGAACCACGTGTGACCACAGATGCCCCATTCCCCTTGAGACACCTAAGTCCCTTTTTAGACTCATCCTTCTGTGACTTGCCCAAGGTCACACTGGAAATCAGTGGCAGGGCAAAGCTAATAACCCAGTCCCCTGGCTTGGAGCTCTGATCTAGCGCCTGGTTTAGTGGTTGGCAACCCTGCTCACAGCAGGGGGTTGGAAAAAGTTGATCTTTGAGGTATCTTCCAACTCAAGCCATCCTGTAATTCTGTGATTCTTGTCTTGCCATGCTCTTGGGTTCGTGTGGTAGCATGGTGGTCCTGTACATCTTGCAACTCCCTGCCCATAGAAGTCGAGGAGAAAAAGTGTTAAGGGGTTGGACCAGATGGACTCAGAGGTCCTTTCCAACGTCAGCCATCCTGTGACTCTGTGATGCTTTCTTAATAGGCAACTTGAAGATCAGCTGAGTGGTCAGATCATCTGATGGTGGATATTGGGCCTTGCAGCACTTTTCTTTGGTCTTTTCCTTCAGACCAGCATAACAGCAGTTTATTGATTTGACTCCGGCAGCTCATGGGGACACAGAACCTCCCTGGCACTGCCTGGGCTGAATGTCATGATTTTTGTTACAATTTCCTCAGCCTCAGAATTGCAGATAACAAGTTGCACAGATACACTTTCCCTCATACACATGCATCATCACGCAGGCTCCTCGGTGCAGGGAGGCAACTGTGGAAAAGGCTTTCCCTTGCATGATATGCATATATAAAGCAAAGACTCTTTAAAAGCTAAAACAGCATCATTCATTAGCAATGGCTAAGTGCACTGGGATTTTAGTCCCATGATTCCCAGTCTTGTCTGTACGAGACAGTGTCTGGAGTAGCTGCTACAGATCAGCTTCCTATAGATACACTCTGTGCCATATTGAGTAATTTTACTAATTGTGAATTAACTAATTGTGAATTTTATCACTGCCATGCCTTGTCCCCTCCCTCGTTGCTGGTCGCGCTGGCTGCAGACTTACTTCCTTGTCATGCCCCACATTAATTCCATTTGAATGAAATACTCCATTGTTGTAATCAGTGCAACCCCAGGGGCACCTCTGGGTCTGTTTTACTCAGTGTTTGTCCATGCTGTTGCTGAATCCTGAACACTCAGGATTGCTGTACAGGACTTGTGAGACCTGCGGTTGCAGTCTCTGCTTCATTTTGTCTTTTAAGCTTTGTAATGTGCCCTGACTACCATATTAGCAAAGAAAAATGTAAATATTCAGCTGTTCTCTCAGCTTCCTGGCATTCTCAGTCTGTCTGTATATCACACAGCCCTGGAGCACAGTGAGAGCTGTATTTGCTATATTATTGTTTGGATTTGATTTGATCTAATGATTAGTTTAGTTTAGGCTTGGGACAGCGGAGGAACTTCTGATTTTAATTTTCACATTGGACTTGATCTAATCATTGGTTTAGTTTTGGCTTGGGATGGAGGAGGAAATTTTGATTTAATGTTCACAAAATTGTGCTTTATAGTATATGCAAAAGATGCTAAGGAACCTGGATTGACACATAGGAGTATGACTGCAGAACAGAGAAGGAAGATTAAGCCCTATTTTTTAAATAACAGCTAAATACATGAAATGATGTTGTCATGTTGGTATTCCAGCAGGAGTGTCCAGTACATTCCAGATCTGACACTGCCCAAATGAAGTAGACAGCAAGTAAATGCTAATGGATTTCCTATTAAATGCCCTGAGCTGTTGTGGTGGCACTTCAAGTGCATAGAATCATAGAATCATAGAAACATTAAGTTTGGAAAAGACTGCTGAGATCATCTAGTCCAACCATCAACCCATCTCTACCATGCCCACCATAAACCATGTTATATCTGCCCTTTTCCTGAACACCTTGAGGAATGGTGACTCCACCACCTCACTAGGCAGCCTGTTCCAAATATCACCACTGTTTCTGAGAGGAAATTTTTCCTAATATCCAACCCAAAACTTTCCCAGTGCAATTTAAGGCCCTTACCTCTTGTCCTCTTGAAGCAGCTCAGTCCCCATTGGCACAGTTGTGTCCCCACAGATGGGAAGAGATCCCAAACTGCATGTCTTGGCTTATACCTGGTCTGCAGCTAATGTGGCTGGCAGAAAGCATGCTCTTGGATCATATCTTGCCATAGAGCAAGCAGCAAGGCTTGCTGAGAGGACAGTTCTATGTTTGTAATTTGAAGTTGGTGCAGTTTTACAGCTTGTGTTTTGGTGTTGCTTGGGGCTTGTTCATGAATGGGATTTTATAAGGCAGTTTAAGTATGAAACATGAAATATGGGGGAATTATATTCTTTATGGTGTCTAGGAGATGATAGAGTTCAAAGTAGAACTGCACAGGACACAACATAGAATAGCAAGCTTTTTTGAGGTTTTGGGATAGCCCTGTCTCCCAGGCTGGGAGAAATAGTTTAGGTCTTCACTCTTTACCCATTCTGCTTTGGTATGGTGTTTCCCAGCTTTTGGGATGTTGCATTTGGGGGGGGGGGGGGGGGGGATTCTATGTTGATTTCATGTGAGATGGACACAAATGACAACTGTGACCTGCTCCAGCCTCACTGGTGTGCTGTGCTGGTGGTTGGATCTTTAGAAGATGGCCCAGGTACTTGCTGTATGGCAGAGAACAGGCTTTGAATTGTTCTGTTTTGGGCTTTGGGTGCTGGATGTTGTTCCTGCAGCTCCAACATCTGAGAGCAGCTGGTACAGCTTTTTTTTTTTTTTTTTTTTTTTTTTATCAGTTACAGCTTAGTTTCTTTCAACCATCAGATTTTACATCTTACCACAGATTTACCTATTGAAATGTATTAGGGAAATAAACAAAGTGATGATAATACAAACTCCTAAAACATTGAGCATGAAGTGTAAGGATTTGCTTATTGGCATTGATTTGCTTTACTGGCTTGAAAATAGAATTACTGTGGGGCTACTCATGTTGATTAATGAAGACTAGCCAGAGACTCTTGTTTTCTGTGTCAAGGCAACTGTGAAGTGTGAGAATGGAGAGCAGCCTTGAAGCAATAGTGTAGAAGCGGATATTTACAGTCTCCCCCAAGGCCATGGGACCGTCCCAGTAAAAACCAGAAGGCCTGGCAACAGGCCAGCCGAAGTTGTTATGAGGCAGAAGCAAATAGCTACCTTTAAAAATAACAGATATTTAAATCGTCTCTCTGTTGCTGGAGTCTTCATTGTTAGCACGAACATGTGTCTGTTCTCATTTGTATGATTAGATTCTTGGAATTCATCTCCATGATAAATTGATGATTTCCATTAGAAGCATCTCAATGGCCTGGACTAAATCAGCTACCAGTAAGGCAATAATTGAAGAATTATTAAAATAAGCCCAGGGCACATTTGTTTTACGTAGAACATTCTGGAAACTCTGCTTTGCGTACTGGGCTCCTACTTTATTTTCCAACAAATGCTTTTCTAACAGGAGTAGACTTTCAGAAGATAGTAAATTCAGCAATTGCACAGGATAAAAACAATACATTTGTGGCTATGGCATCTGGTTTGGGTCTGCAGTGCTGAGCAGCCAGAATGGACTGAGCAGGCACAGGATGTTGACAGGTTCATAGAATCGTTAAGGTTGGAAATGCCACTAAGATCATCTAGTCCAACCACGAACCCATGCGTGTGACTGCTCTGGACCACTCAGTGCCTCATCTACACTCTTCTTGAAAACCTCCGGAGATGGTGACTCCATCTCTGTGGGCAGCCTGTTCCAATAATTGTCCTTCCTTCTCCATGCACAGCTGTTTTCCCTTGGTGCTTTCCCAGAATTCTGAAGGCCATCCTTTCTGCTTGTTGGCCTGTTTTGCCCAAGGCTTTGTTAGCCTTTTCTCCCATGTCCTGTGGGAGACACCATGGTCAGAGTCTCTTTAAGGAGCTTATCCCAGAGTAACTGAAGAGCAGATATAGATCCTTGGTGGCACACATTGAGGGTTTGTTTTTTGGGGGGGGGCCAGAGTGGGGTGGGTTTTTTTTAAAGTATATCAAGGAATTAGGACCAGATGCTTTTTTGTTGTTGTTGTTATTTGTTTGTTTTGTTTTTGAGAAAACATCTCTTTTGTGCATCTGCATCATAAATCTTTCCCTGAGTCTCTGAGAGAATATCTGAGCTGCCCACCCATGAACCAAACCACAATAAATCAGCAGGTTCTCCTGGCCCCTACTGCACCTTATCTGTGCAAAGGGCACAGCTTGGAAATACAGTTTTAGTGGGAGAAGGCAGCTGTCAAGCTGCAAATAAAGATGGAGCTTATGGATTCAGTTTGGGATCTCACTGAAAATTGGAAAAATTAATTATCTGTTCTAGAAAATGGTGATATTTAGATTGTACAGCAGTGAGATAAACATCATGAGGTATAGAAAGATGTAGGACTGAACAAATGATGCTCAGAAGAGAGTTGTAATTGCAGACATATGTATTTTATTTAGGTTATACTCAGTGCAGTATTGAAATACAGATACTTAGTACTGCTCTGTATCCTGTCCAGGCATGGTCAAAGCATTATTGATGCAGATGTAAGGGAAGATATTCAACATGGTATTGTAAATTTCCAAATGGAGGACGAGAACTGAGCATCACTATGTATACACTCCATTTCTCGGCAGCACTTTGCAGAGGCTGTGAAAGCAGCTGCTGAAGATCATTTTTGGACAGAAATATCAGGGAAGAGTAGGAAAACCTAAAAAGAGTAAGGTTGCTTTAATATGTCTAAAGAGCTTCTAGTCCATATTGAAAGAGATCCAATGACAGTACATCAGAAATCATCATTGGAAGGAAACTTAATGTAATTAGTCAGTGTGTGTAATTACTTCTGGATAAAGCAGACAAGGGATTAATGGTATCTTCCAAGTCAAGCCTGGATACTCTGCTAAATGATAGTCTTTTGTCCAGCTGTCCAGCCAGGAGCTATGGATCTAAGGCAAAAATTGTACTGTCTTTGTTTTGTCTGAGTTCAGATTGGATTATCATAATGGCTTTAAAATCTATGAATCTGTCATATTTGATTTTAAATGAGTGAATCAAAAGACTCCCTTAATGTAGGTATGCACATTCAGGCCAAAGTTGACTGCATAATTCAATAATTAATTTGATGAGCACAAACATAAGAACATGAATGATGTTTTATTGGGTCACACCAAAGATTTATCTGTTCCAGGATTACTCCTCCAACGATAAAGTCTTCTGCCTTAAGTCTTCCACATGCTAATTCCACCAGGTCTGCCATTTCTCATATATGCTGTGAAATAATTCCTTATATTTCTCTTTTTCATCTTCCATTCAATTGTTTGGTAGAGCTCTATCCTATTTCCTCTGTCATCTCTTTGTGAATTTGTCCTATCTTTTCAAGGAGACGCAGGCTGGCCCCATGTTATTTCTTCTCTCTGCTTTCTTAGTTTGACTGTACTTTTCCTTGATGAGACGACCAAAGTATCTTTAGGACTTTTTTTTTCCTAAAGATCATCAAGGTGAGGTTTGTGCAAATGGACACAGAGACGGACATTTCTGTTTGTCACGTCCTAGAGTGTGAACTCAGCAGCATCACACCGTAGAAATTCTTCCTTTGCATTAGCTGAAGGAGCCAAGGGTGTTAGCTCACTTACAGGTGTTTATACTGTAGACTTGCGTGATGAAATCTGTCAAAACATTGAACGTGTGTGTATTACAGGAAGAAATTATTTTCTTCTTTATGCTCAGTTTTCTTCCAAACTTGCTTTCTTGTGGTCACAGAGCATTTCAAAGAACTTGTTTCCTGATTTTTATTATTGTGTACCCCAAAGTTGTGTGTGTACAACGGAAGGGGGTTTTCCTTGTGTTACCTTCAGTTACTGGCAGATTTCTTAACACTTCATTATAACCAACCAGAATCGTGTGGTTTTCTGTATTGATTCACCATGTAAGTTTCTTCGCACTTTCTCAAAAGCTGAAGAGCACATTAATAACTTTTTAATGTATATAAATGCAGTTTTAACAGTTTGAAAAAATAATACCTTTATAATCTTGTATTATGCTGGTCATTTTGGTTTAATATATAGCTTCCTGTGTATTGTTTTGATTCACTGCTTGTAAAGTTAATTTTTGCATCTTGACCAGTTGACTGCATTTCTTTGTTTCAAATTAGATTTTCTTCTGTTGTGCTCTTCTAGAACAGTGGATCAACTCATAGGCTACATATCCAATAGAAAAACTAGGTAAAAATAGAATTTGCATGAGATGCAGGTGGTTGAAGGGGCTTCAGAGCAATTTCTGCACTGAGACAAGTATCAGTCAGTGTTATTTTAACATAATCTCTTTCCACAGATGATGTGTGCCTGCAAACTCGCTTGTGAGAAAGAAAATTTCTGTGTGTTATTCACAGAAAAGCTGGACTGCTTAAGCACTGTCTGACAGTAGCTTTAGTATATTTTCTGTGGTCTTTTGTGGTATTTAGAGCAATTCTTCCGAATGCATTCATCTTATATTTCGTAATTGTTTACTGTACATTGCATAATTTATGGCATCCATTTTCAGTTAGATTGGTTCTCATTATTTTTAGGTCTGTTCCTCCTAGTTAACGCTGGCAGGACATTGAGGTTGGTTTCCATTGGAAAACAAGTCAAAAGGAAAACAAACCCAACCTATTAGCGCTGAAACCTGACCTACTTTTAAATTGCTGTCAGGTGAGGAATATCCTCCAGATTTTTACCATCCATTTATTTTATGGAGAACTTGAGCAACATGACGGCAGTTAGGAAATACATTGTTCCAGACACTGGAAAACATATTTTGTGTGGTTTTTCTGCAGAGCTCTACTCTTCTGTTTTTCAGAAGCAAAGTGAGAAAGACCGAGGCAACAAAATCACATACATGTAAAAATATGCATACAGTGAGCGGGGTGGTTGTGCTTGGGCTGATTTACTGACATCCTACATAAGGAAATACATAAAACAAGGAGTAACTGCTTCTTTAACACAGAATTTTTGATTGATTTAATGCATACTGTGCACATTCTAACAAAATTTCTTTAAATGCCTTTTTTTTTTTTTTTTACGGTGAAACTCATGGTACATCCATTGTTTATAAGGATTCATGGAATCATTGAGTCATAGAATGGCTTGGGTTGGAAGGGACCTCGAAAATCATCTGGTTCCAACCCCCCTAATATATGACATCTAGGCACTGACTGATACATAGGGCACACATGGAAATCACCAATGCCAAGCTTCAGTTTTGCCATTTTGTTAAATGCAAAGGGATGAAGGAAAGTGGCCTCACCAACCAATGGACATATCCATAGACCTTTTCTTAAATGGCAAGGAGCACACCCCAGTGTAATCAAGTTGCTAACACTGCCCCCATCTTCTGCCTTTCATAGAGATTGCAGACCTCAGAGGAGTGGTAGAGATATCAAAGTTTGCTACAGTATTCCTTAGGATTAAACAATACAAGGTTTTGTCAATGCAGGTTGCTTTGCTACAGGTGTGTGCTTCATAAACAGCAATAGCAGATGCTGGCATCTGGAGGGCTGCCGTAAACTGTTGTTCAGTAAGATTTAATCACAAGAGTCTTAAAACCTGGGATCCTTTGTGCTGTCCCACTCGTTACTGCTGATGGAGCTGGGGAAATTTTGAATTCAGTGTTGAGTATTTGACTACAGAATAAAATTTTGAATAACACAAGATAGCAATGACCTCAAAAAATCATGGAGTTTAAAAGAGCCCCATAGTAGAGATTCCATGAAGGAAAATCTTGTCTCCAATGGTTTTAACTGCCAAACAACACTACATCCCTAAGCAAATCTGAGCTGAGCTTTCCAGGGACTTATGGTCTTGCCCCAGTGGAAACAGACATCTGTTCTCCAAAGTACAACCTTACTACAGCTGCTCAGCAAGTGTCATATAGCACTTTTAATGCATGAAAAAAAAAAAATAATAATTATTATTATTTGGAACAGTTTGATTCTGAAAGCTCAAAGTTTTCTGCAAAAGAATCTAAGGGTGGGGAGAACCCCATGTCATTGCCCCCCACCAGTGTCCCAGGTGACTGCTGGTTGGCACCGTTGGATGCGATGATGTGCTGGGTCATATCCTGAACAGTGCAGGGAAAATACATGGGCAAGTGTTGGTACAAGCAGTGCCTCTGGTATAGCCACCACTGTAGAAGTGTTGAAGTGCTGAAGCCTTCTGCCCTCCATAATAAACTCCACAGCAATGTTGTTTTGAATAGCGCTGTCAAAGGAGAGCATGCCAACACTCATCCATCCCTTTCTACCATATGCACACAAGAATATTCTAGAAAAATAAGCTAAAACTAATCCTGCATCCTTTCTCTGGTGGCCTTGGAGCATATATTTATGTTACTATTAGATTTTAAGGGGAATGATTCAAAGCTACAATTAGGGAAAGTCCTTGCATCAGTCAAGCTGAACATTTTATGATGTGCTGAAAATGTGAAAGCTGGTGCAGTTTTCTGAAATATATACTGAATAATGCAAGATTCTTCAGGACAGAGTATTTCTTTAGTAATATATGCCCTTGACTGATTTAACACCATAGTATATGGCCTCAAGGAGAATTTTAATTACATACTTACATTTGCAAGAGGTCAGGTTGAATAACCATAATGTTCCTTCCTGGGTCTAAAATCTATTAATCTGTTTACCCATTTTCTTTTTATGCATTACATCGTTTGAACAATGAGATGAGGGCAGCCAATTTCTCTTTCCTTTCAAATGGTGAAATAGAAAGGTTTGCATTCTGGTTCTCATGCATTTTCACAATGCAGAGGAAGTTTAAAGCCAAACAGAAAACCCCTCCATTAAAAGCAAAATAATTTTTAAAAATGGAAATATTTGTATTAATAAGAATTCCTTCATTAGAGAAAACTAATACTCAAAGGCAGAACTTCCTAGAAACATTCCCTTCGGTCTTTCTTATCTCACCTCACACTCCCAGCTTCATGCCCAGGGGCTGAGGTATGTGCTTTTCCTGACTTACATTGTAGGAAGCTGTGAATGTTTAACTCCTGACCAATAAGCTATTCACTGTTGTTGGGTAATGCTCATATTTTACTTATTTTTCATATTGACCTCAGATCCCTCTTGATCCTAATTTCAGAGACCAACTTTCTTACATTCACATCCCTGATCTGCATTTATAAACTATGCTGGTGAGTCCCTAGGAATATCTTTGCCTTTCTGCACAAGTTCTTCTAGCCCAGCCTGATGGTGCTTCAATGGCTTGTCCACCAGAGGCTACATCACGGCTTGAGCTGTTGTGAAGTGCCTGGTGAACTTCATGTACTTTGGTAGAGAAACACCTGGAAACTCTGAATAGCTTCGATGGGATTTTTTTTTTTTTCTTCATTTTGTTGATTCTTGGTTTACCTTTATGAGATTGGGAGCCTTAAATTATGAGGATTTGCTTGATGCTTTATCTTTCACTGAAGAGTTTCTTTGAAACTTTGCATGTTCAGCTTTCTTGGTAACTGCAAAGGAATTGGTTGCTTCACAAAAAGCTTGATCACATCATTCCTCCTTACCTGCAGCACTAGTTGTTTTCATTTGTCACTTTGGTTCTTTCATGATGAACTTGATGGTGAAGTGGATTAATGTAAATTGAAGGTGAATGACTAATGCGGAAATGTCCCCTTAATTCTCCCTCGGACACATCTGTAAATCAGAAATTACAAAAATACAGAAATTGCCTTGTGACACAGATGGCCATCAACCTTTGAAAAGAGCCTTAATAATTATTAGGACATTGTTAGGATGGCCTCTCCTTCCTCTCTAATAGGGACTGTGACATCTTTTGGGATTCACATAGTGTGTTCAGCCAACAGTGCCCAAATAACCACGTAGCTCCTTTGGTTATGGTACAAATGGTACAAAACCATTTGCATCCGTAAAGTTGTTTGAATCCAGTCCTAACCGGTGCTGGTGATTTCAGCTAACATTTAAATGCCAAATAGGGAATAAACAACAGACAAAATCCCCAAATGCAGACAGAAAAACAAAGACACAAACAAAGGAAATGTAACAACAGATGTTGGGTCTGTTTTCTCTGTTCCCTCATTCACCTTAGAATCATAGAATCATAGAATCACCAAGGTTGGAAAAGACCTACAAGATCATCCAGTCCAACCATACACCTATCACCAATAGCTCCCACTAAACCATGTCCCTCAACACAACATCCAGTCGTTCCTTGAACACCCCCAGGGTCGGTGACTCCACCACCTCCCTGGGCAGGCCATTCCAGTGCCTGACCACCCTTTCTGAGAAGTAATATTTCCTAATGTCCAGCCTGAATCTCCCCTGCTGCAGCTTGAAACCATTGCCTCTAGTCCTATCACTAATGACACAAGAGAAGAGGCCGACCCCCAGCTCACCACAACCTCCCTTCAGGAAGTTATAGAGAACTATAAGGTCTCCCCTGAGCCTCCTCTTCTCCAGGCTGAACATTCCTTCATTAGAGCTACGCAGACTTTCTGTAGCTAATCCCATTCCAGAGAACCTCAGGAGTCTGTTGTAGACTCCAGCGCCTGTCTGGGTTTCCTAAAAGGTTTGCATCTTCCTGCATGGTTAGTACCTGAGGTCTCCTTATCAAAACCCTATGTCCAAAAGATTTTATCTCAGGAAACCCTGAGAACAGTAAATACTGTTGTGGTGATGGATTGACAGTTATACTTGATGATCTTGAAGGTCTTTTCCAATCTTTATGATTCTGTGATTCTGTGAAGCAGAGTGCCATTTATGAATCCCCATTGGAATTGCAAGCACTGTCTCTTGTTTCATGTGATCAGGCTGTGTCCTACTGACCCTCTTCAGAGCTTTGGCTTTTGATGGCAATGCATCTTGCTTAGTAGGGTAGGGCTTGTGGAACATTACTATATGCTCTGGTTGTTTCATTGAGACAAATCTGAGGGTTTCTGTCTGTATTTCCTGCAGTTGTATCGAAATATTTTTATTTCTGGCCTCCTTCATGTTGATAGTCTGTGATGTGTGCTTAAGGTCAGCAGAAACATTATTTTCATTTTCTCATTGCAGGAAATAACTTCAGGTGAAAGTTGTAGTAGATGTGAAAAGTACGGATATTTATGCAATTAAATTCATCTTTCAAAATACTTCCCTGTACCCCTGGAGCCAGTCAGGGCAGATGCTCAGGGTGCCCCTGTGGGATGTGGATACTCAGCTTATCTCCTTCTCCATGCACCTGACTTTCATCCTGCCCTCCGGTGAACCATGGGAGAGTTGCTGCATGGTGGACAAGCAGGAACCAAGGGAGCAGCACACACTGGCAGTTCCAGCAGTTGCCTATACATAAGATGCAAGTGCAGCTGCTCTGCTGGTTTTTGCCCAAGTCTTTGGGTAGTTGTAATGGTGCCCTGGATCTCAGCATGACTCTTGAGCTGTTTGCAGGGTTTAGTGTTTTTTAAGTAACTGCACTTGGCTGCTCCTCTTTTGATTTTTTTCTTTGCAGGGAACCAAGATCAAAATCAGCAGGGGAGAAAGGTTCCTTGTGCTGATGTTTGGGACAGTGTGTCCAGCCACGAGTCAGTGCCAGCCTCAGGATGGGAGCAGTCCTCTTCCAGCACCAAGAAATTCCTCCTCCCCTCTCCTTCTGCTCAGAAAACTTTGTCTTAAATTTCTTTGAGACAAAGACCTAATTCTGCTCTTGCTGCTTGCAATTTCAACTCTGCCTCCTGTGCACTGCTCAAAATTGCAAAGCTAGTTCTGCCATTGAAAAAAGGAAATGTATCCCATAATAATAATAAAGACTGAAACAACAAAATTACAGCAGTGCTTTGCGAATGCCCAGATCTGTTCAGAACAGGATGCCAAGTTCAGTCTCAGCAAGACATAGGGGTTGGGATCAAGACCAGCTTTAGACCAACAGGACACAATTCCACCATGAGCTGAAAGCCCAGATTCTCTCCCACAGCTGCATCTTGCTGGCTTGCTCCTGACATGGCAGTTCTTGGGCACCATGCAGGGAGCAACATTCCCAGTGGCATGACTGAGTTAACTTGATTTTGAAGGATAGCCCTATGGACAAAAGCTCCATATGGAAAGTAGCACCCATGGCTTTGGGTGCTGTGTTGCAGAGCATCCCTGGGAGGTGAGATCCAACCATGATACTTGTCCACATCAAGGGAGACTTTATAGGTGAGTGCAAACATAATGCAAATCCAGTGCACCATAGCATAGGGTCACTACACAAGTAAATGGGAGCATGAGTCCCTCAACTCACTGTGTGTACCTGGGGTGCTGTTAACACTGAATAAGCAAACTCACCAGTGGTTCATCGAGTCATCATAGTATCGTAGATTGGGTTACATTCTGGTTTGCAGTGCATCATTTAAGAGGTTGAAAATATTTTCCGCGTGTTTAAAGGAAATTATAAACAGATTGAGCCTGGGTACAGTAGATCCACTGAGCTAAATTTTACTAAGAAAAGCTTTTGATTAAAGAATGAGGCATGAGGAGAAGGGAGAGGGGGCTGGGATGGAGGGAAATTTGGTCATTTTAATGGAAAAATGTGTGCAGAAGCATACTCTCCAAACATGGAAAGAGAGTCCTTCAGCAGAAAGCACCTTAAGTAAATCGGGATCTACTAAAGCAGCCCTTTCAAATACAACCAAAGCATCTCCATGAAATTGCAAGACAGCAGGCATGGCATTATCACTGGGATGTGTGCTGTGTTCAGTCATATTAATTACTGCGTGGGCCCAATTTTTAGTGCAGTCAATCCATGGGAAACGAAAGAGCTGCGGGGAAAATGTAAAAAGACAGCCAGCTAATAGGAGCCAGATTCAGTAACACTATTTGCCTTCTCTGAATGGTGAGGTAGAGATTGTGATTGCTCTCCTGTGGCAAGGCCTATCATGTTGCTATGGGGCATGCAAAGGGTGTAGGGCTAAGAGGGGCTTGTAGCAACATCCTGTGCATCTATATAGGTATATACATATCTGTATACGGACGGTACTCCTTTTGTGAGAAACCCAGGGAGGTGGTGGAGTCAACATCCCTGCAAGTGTTGAGGAAAAGGGTAGATATGGCACTGAGAGACATGATTTAGTGGGCATAGCAGGGATGGGTTGATGGTTGGACTAGATGATCTCAGTGGTCTTTTCCAACCTCAGTGACTCTATGAAGCTAGGTAAGATAGGTTTCTAATTCAAGGTTTCCCATGTGGGGTGCAGGGTGTGCTATTAGAGCAGTTTGTTGTGTGATGGCACTTAAGGCATCCTCCACTTGCAGCGCCTCTTCCCCTGCTCTGCTGAGACTTGTAGGCTCTCAAATTTGGTACGATACCAGGGCTTTCCTAGCTCCACTGTCAGCCTGGCATGGCTACATTGGCCCTTCTCTGCAAGCAGTGGGCATCATCAAGCCCTACTGAAAATGCCATGGGTCTCCTGGGGGAACTTCAGGTTGTGGGGAACTTCACCTTTACAGCAGAACTTCAGTTTAATGTCAGTATTTTAGCAGACTATTTGGTTTGTTTGCCTAGTACTTAATAGGGGGATTATCTGTTGTTAATTGCTTTTCTTTTTCTTTCCAGATTGTTCTTCAATTTAGAAGTTGAACTTGCTCATTTTTAGTGGTAACTTTCGCCTCCATTCAGGTTCCAAACTTCCCTAGGAAGTGACTTCATGGCATTTTTCAAGCAGATTATTGCCTGGAGTGGCTGTGGCTGAATTACCTAGTATTTGTATAATGGCAAACTCCCAGTCCATATGTATTTAATGACTGTAATCATTTATTACTTCCCTTTATTGGTTTGTTTTTTTTTTAAAGAAAGTTTTACGGTGCTATTTATGATATGCTAAGTGGTGCAACTTGCTGAAAAAAACACATCACATTCATTTTATTTTTAATAGGTTTTGCTTGTTAAAATGGAAATATTTTATTTACCCTAGTAGGGCAGTTTTTTTGCTGACAGTTTTATTATTTCAATTACTCAGACATTTCTTTCCTCTTTTGTTTCCCCCAATATTCCTCCAGGGAATTTTAATGTGTCCATTCTTTATTTAAGATTAGGTTCAGAATGTGTTATTTCTAGCAGGGCAGAGGAAAAGCGTAATATAGAAGACATTAAATAGTGGGGTGTCAAGGTTTTATATTCTTTCCTCTTCGAGTAGTGGATTCCTTTTCCCATCTATGTCACCTGGTGATTAATTGCGCTCATAATCTGTGCTCCATCATCAATAACTGCCTGCTATCAGTGCCAGGCAGAGGCTGTGCTCAAGTAAGACTCATTTGACTAAAGGATTTGTGGCTGCTGATAAATGAACATACATGTATTCTATAGATTTTACAGAGAGATCTTGACAAATTAGGGGGCTGGGTAAATCACATGAAGTTCAACAAGAGCAAGTGCTGGATGCTGCATCTGGGGCAGCCCTGGGTATATGTTCAACCTGGAGGATGAGATACTGGAGAGCAGCCCCACAAAAAGGGATCTGAGGCTTCTGGCTGATGGCAAACTGAATCTGAGTCAGCAGTGTGCTCTGGAGGCAAAAGGGCAACTGTACCCTGGAGTGTACCAGGCCCAGCACTGCCACCAGGTGAAGGAAGGGACTGTCCTGCTCTGATGGCAGTGGGCATGGAACAGGCTGCCCAGGGCAGTGGGCATAGCCCTGAGCTGCCAGAGCTCTGGGAGCGTTTGCACAATGATCTCAAGATGTAGGATTTGGATTTGGGGTGGTGCTGTGTGGAGCCGGGAGTTGGACTCAATGATTCCTGTGTGTCTCTTCCTACTCAGGTCATTCCATTAGCCTATGGTTCTGTGTATGGATAAATGCTAATTTGCTAATGCTCTATAGAGACTGGTAGTGATACGGTATACATTTCACACATCTGTGGATAAAGGGCCATTCCTCCAGGACAAAAGCCAGGCCACGTTCTGCAATTCAAAACGACTTCCAAGGGCTCACGCTAGAAGGAAGCCTTACAATCTTCAGTGGGCACCAGTGGGCAAGGACAAGCTGAATTCACCAATACTACTTATTCACCCTTCCCTCCTGAGCTCCTCTACCCTCTCCTCTCCTTTTTTTCCCTTTGCTACTCCAGTGGTCTCTGGGGTAGAAACCCACCCTTGGATTTTAAGGAAGGAAATCCTTGTTGGGACAGTGGGAGAGCCTCCTGAACTCCAGACATGTGTTTGGACTGTCTGTGGCTGCTGCATTCCCATGACCATTCTTTAGGGAGATATAAAGCATGTTACAAAGCACATCCTCATGCTTCCACATGGCGTTATGTTTTCTAGGGTGTCTGGGGGAGAGCTTTTTGACCGTATCGTTGAGAAGGGGTTCTACACCGAGAAGGATGCCAGCACCCTGATCCGGCAGGTCCTGGACGCTGTCTACTATCTGCACCGAATGGGTATTGTCCATAGGGACCTCAAGGTATGACCACAACTTGACCTTGTCTTCCAATCAGTGCTAATGAAGGTTGTGTAATTATGCAAGTGTAATGCATGCAAGTCCAGCCTCCTCTGGGGATGGATGTTTCTGTAAGGATTTACCATAAGAAGGATGCTCTGAGAGTTACATATCCTTCCATTGTAATTGATTTTAATAAGAACTCTTGCAGTCAGTGCTGTTAGAGTCAACAGGTGTTTTGCACGTATGATTTGGGAAGTCATTCATTAAAATCTGTAACATTACATTAAGACAAAAAACTCAGCTGGGATGTAGGTGCTTACCGCTGCACATTATCTTGCAGGTTTGCTGTGCTATATTTACCCTTACTTAAAAATTGTTAATAGAAATAAACTCTGTTGGAGAGTTGAATGATTTCCCATCCTGCTACTTAGTTCAGTGTTTTTGGAGACCTTTTTCACAGCAAGAATTCTTCTAAGGAACATTGTGTGCCAATGTGATTTTAAGATAGTCATCCTTTCAAGTGCAACATGTTATTATATCAGAAGACCTCAGCTTTTCTGGTTAAAAAAACAACAGCAACAACAAAAAGCCAACAAAACCAACACACCACCACAACAATTACAGTGAAAACAGGCAAGCAAGCAAGCAGTATTTCTAAATTATTTTCTTTTCATACTTCAAAATGTCATTTGGTAAGCAGAAAGGCCTGGATTTCATAACATATAGCTAAACCATTCCGTCTTTAGCCATCTTAGATAATAAATCAGTAGGAGACATTAGAAAAAAAAAATACAAATGTCAAAAGAAAGCTAAAAATTAAACAAAAAAAAAAGAGTGAATAAAACAACATTTTTGGTTTAGTTTTTGGAAGGATGTCAGAAACAGGAGTTGCTTTGAGTGTTGATGCTGTAGCATTGAGCGGTCCTCATGTAATGATACTGGAATTTGGCAAAATAGGACAAATTATATATAAAGGCTGAACAAACATCAGAGGTGTCATGAGCCACAAAGATGTACAGATATATATTTAATTTTGAATGCACTTTTAAATTTAACGCATTATTTACTCCCAATGTGAATCTTTTTGCTGTGTGGGGGCTATTCCCATAAAGCTTTCCCATAATAAAACATGACATATTGTAATTGGAAAGTAGATTAATCTACAAATTGCTTCAGTAGTTTATTGAAGGATGCAATTAATTTAAATCAAACAGATATCCTTCTTCAGCAGTATTCTGGGGCAAAGACTAGCTCTTTTTCTGCCTTTTTGTTTGCAAGTATTTGTCAGTAGCTTATCTGTTGGTAAAATGACTCATAAGGTATGGTATATGAAGAACACCTGCTGTGAAATATCTATTAGCACAAACATATCATGATGGCTAAAATAGGAATATAATAAAGCTTTTTTTTTGTTTCCAACTATCAAGATAAGTGCAAGTTTCAAATTGTGATCCCCTAAATGAAACTCTGGGAAAGAATCCACTCTGTAAAAATACAACCCTTGAAATATCTGTAACAATTATTTATTGCAATTATGTGTTATTCAGATACCAAAATAGTACTTGCTGTAGTCAGGAAAAGCAGATCTGTGCTCCAAGTCTCTGATATCAATAACACAGCAGAAAATAACAAGAGATGGCAGCAGATGAAATCCTTTGGAGTCCAGGATTGGCAAAAGGAGTGAAAGGATGGAGCAGCTCTGCTTGATACAGAGCCATCTTGTTAATGCTTCTTGAATTAACCAGCTCACTTTATAAAAAATGGAATTGCTTTAAATAAGTTTTAAGCAGGTCTAAGTTTTAAATGGCTGGATTTATTGGCCTCGCTAAACATGAACAAATGAGGTATCTCAGATGAGTCAGTAGAAATTGTTAGAAAATAGTTGTCTCTCTTAATTCCATCTCTGCCTCACCAGCAGCTGATCAGTATCAGAAACATGTTTTTCCTGTTTAGTTCTACAATCTGGAATGGCTGCCAGCATTTTGAAATTGATAAGGTTTCAACCACCTGTAGGCACCAGGGTGGGCATTATGAGAAAAAAATGTGGAGTCAGGGGCTCAAGGGATGGCATAAGTTTGGAAAAAGGCTGCAGATCAGTGAGAAAGGCATTATAAAGGCCACCTAAAGCAGTGGACTTAAGAGGTATCATGATAAAATCGTTAATGCTACAACTTCCTCATCCAAGTGGTACAGGAACCCACAAAAAAAAGGAGGGGCTGGTGAGTAGCATGAAGTTCAAGGGCAGCCTTGGCTGCAGTGACCAAGAAATGGTGGAGTTCAAGACCCTTAGGGTGTCAAAGAGTATGCATAGCAAGCTTGCTGCTCTGGACTTCAGGAGAACAGATTCCTAACTCTTCAGGGAACTGCTTGGCAGGGTGACAGGGAGAAAGCTCTGGAGGGAAGAGGGGCCCAAGAAAGCTGGTCAGTATTCAAGGACCATCTCCCCCAAGCCCATAAGCAGTGCATCCCGAGAAAAAGGAAGGTGGGCAAGAGTGCCAGGAGGCCACCATGGATCAACGAGAAGCTCCTACACTTACTTAAGCACAAAAAGAAAGCCTATAGGGAGTGCAAGCAGGAATGGGCTACCTGGGAGGACTACAGATAAGTTATCCAAGCATCCAGGTATCAGGTTAGGAAAGCTAAAACCCAGACAGAATTAAATCTAGCCACGGACATGTAGGGGAACAAGAAGAAATTCTATGTGTATATCAGTGATAAAAGGCCAAGGAAGATGTGAGCCCTCTCTGGAAGAAAACTGCAGACCTGATCACGAGGGATATGGAGAAAGCTGAGGTACTCGGTGACTTCTTTGCCTCAGTCTTCACCAGCAAGGGCTCTAGCCACACTGCCCAAGCTGCAGAAAGAGAAGGTAAGAACTGGGAGAAGAAAGATCTGCCCGTTGTATGTGAAGATCAGGTTTGAGACCAACTAAAGAACGTGAAGGTGCATAAGACCACAGGACCCAATGAGATCCATCCATGAGTTCTGGGGGAACTGGCAGATGAAGTTGCCAAGCTGCTATCCATCATATTTGAAAGGTCATGGCAGTCTGGTGAAGTTACTACTGACTGGAAAAGTGAAAACGTAACCCCCATTTAAAAGAAGGGAAAAAAAGGAAGATGCAGGAAACTACAGGCTAGTCAATCTCACCTCTCTGCCTGGCAAGATCATGGAGCAGATCCTCCCTAAAGCCCTGTTAAGGCAGATGAGAAATAAAGATGAGGTGATTGGTGGTGAACAACGTGGCTTGGTGGCCTTTTATGATAGAATTACAGTGTCAGTGGATAAAGGAAGAGCAACCGATGTAATCTACCTGGACTTGTGCAAAGTGTTTGACACTGTTGCACATGACATCCTGGTTGCCAAATTGGAGAAAAATGGATTTGCCACATGGACCACTTGCTGGTTAGGAATGGGCTGGATGGTCACACACAGGGAATTGCAGTCAATGGCTCAGTCTCCAAGTGGAGACCGGTGATGAGTGGCATCCCTCAGGGATCGATGCTGGAACCCATGTTAGCATCTTTGTAGGTGACAAGGACAGTGGGATCACTATCAACCTCAGCAAGAGTGTGAAAGCACCCTTGCAGATGATATGAAGCTGAGTGGTAAAATTGACTCCCTAGAGGGAAAGGATGACATCCAGAGGGACCTGGAGAGGCTTGAGAGGTGGGCCCATGCCAACTTTGTGAAGCTCAACAGGGCCAATTGTGAAGTCCTGCAGCTGGGTCAGGGCAATCCCAAGCACAGTTACAGATTGGGTGGAGAATGATTTGAGAGCAGCCCAAACGAGAAGGATTTGGGGGTGTCAGTTTGATGAAAGATTCAACATGAGCTCGCACTGTGTGCTGGCAGCCCAGAAGACCAACCATATCCTGTGTTGCATCAAGACAAATGTGACCAGCAGGTTGAGGCAGGTGATTCTGCCCCACTACTCTGCTCTGGTGAGAACCCACCTGAAGTACTGCATCTAATTGTGGGGCCCCCAACACAAAAAAGATATCAAGCTGTTGGACTGGGTCCAGAGGAGGGCCACGAAGATCATCAGAGGTCTGGATCACCTCCCCTATGAAGACAGGCTGAAAGAGTTGAGATTCTTCAGCCTGGCAAAGAGAAGGCCCCAGGGGGACCTTATAGCAGCCTTGTGGTACCTGAAGGAGCCTACAGGAATGCTGAAGAGAGACTTGTTAGAAGGGCAGGTAGTGACAGGACAAGGAGATACGGCTTTAAACTGGGAGAGGGTGGATTTACACTAGGTATTAGGAATAAATTCTTTACTGTGAGAGCAGTGAGACACTGGAACCAGTGAGGTTGTAGATGCCCCCTCCCTGGAAGCACTCAAGGCCAGGCTGGATGGGGCTTTGAGCAACAGGGTCCAGAGGGAGGTGTCCTTGCCTATAGCGGGGGTTGGAACTAGATGGTCTTAGAGGTCCCTTCCAACTCAAACCATTCTATGATTCTATGAATGTTATTTTTATTTCAATGAACGGAACTGTTTCCTTTTTTTTTTGCCTCAGTTCCAGTTGATTCACAGCTACAGTTACAGCTTTCCCTTAGTTTGTAAATCCTTTGTGGTCATCATGTCACACAGATGAAGCCATCACTATGTGATTTTATGCTGGAACCAGGCAGACACAAAGTATTTTAATGTCCACTTGAGGTTGAGCAGGAACCCCAGAATAGGGTGAAGGTAATGTCAGCTTCCATTTTTTCTTCATCCACCTCTTTCCCCAGAGTAGGAGTTTATGGTGAAGAAGGGAGGACAGATGCCAGGGCTGCTGCAGTACAATTGCTTCTCCTTAAACATCCAAGGTTGGATGTGTCCCAGGGAATTTAATGATGTTGCATGGTCCCATCTGCTTCTCATCATTTCCTGGAAACCCACAGCTGAAGCACATAACAGCCTGATAGACAAAATGTGTTGCATGTGGGTAGGCATTTGTACTAGTTTTTAGGCAAGAAGTCCATGTTGGATATCCATTGCTCTTACAGATGAAGACCTCGCGGTGCAAGTGGTGCCATAGCACATCGTTATTGCTGGGTTGCCAGGGTGCTAGCTGGACTTTTTTTCAAACCCAGATGTTATGCATGGGAAGAGGATCTTCACAGCAGCTAGTAAGAGTTTTGCTGTAGGGTATTCACAGCTTATAGATGGAGGATTTGCAGATTGGCATCTGGGAGCTGGTTGGACATTCCAACCTGCTGACTTTAGTGTGAAGGCTTTGTGGAACGACTCTTGTTTTCTTTCAGCATAAAGAAGTTGCTGTGCTCAGTTCTGCAGCATTTTTTCCTAATCAGCCGTGGCTAAAACATCACTGAATAATTCTGTTGATTTTAAAGTCATTTGCTCTCTTGTAACAGTTGATCCCCAATGGAGAAGATACAAAAATTCTCTAATGCCTACTGTTTTCCTTTTTCTTTCCTTTTTTTTTTTTTTTTTAATTTTTTTTTTTTTATTTAATGCTGTATAATTCAAACTAGAGCTGTTTAAAAATAAATAAATAAATAAGGTTACACTACCTGGATTTACCATATTTACCTGCTTTCAAATGATTCCTTTTTTTATCTCTTGGAAACAATGGTATATTGGACACACCTCCCAAGTAAAAGATGAAGCTTAGTTCATATTCCATTATTCTTCCACTAGTTCTTCCATTAGCCACCATAGAGGATTCTGGAGATGTTCTCCATACAGGTTGTAAGAGCAAGTCTTTAAGATTTAGGGGAACAAAATGATGTTAGTGCATGGTATGACTAAGAATTGTATTAAATATAAGCAATGACCAACCTTGTTATTAGGCTGACGCATTCATACTCCACTTTGCTTGTTCTTTTTCTAGCCTGAGAACTTGCTTTACTACAGCCAGGATGAAGAGTCAAAAATCATGATCAGTGATTTTGGATTGTCTAAGATGGAGGGTAAAGGAGATGTGATGTCCACAGCCTGCGGAACTCCTGGCTATGTTGGTAAGTGGTTTGGTTATACTGTCATTTCACTCCTCTCAACTGCAATAGAGAAACACGGTGAAAAAGGATATAGGAAAGGGAAATAACAATTGTTTTCTAGGTCCACTACATAGTGCACAGGGGATTTTGCATGTGTTTGTTAGAACTAGAGATTTCAGAAATTGCTGATGTTGTGTCCTATGTGCTCTTCTCCCTTGGATTGCAATCCTGCAATCCAGCTCAGGGTTTGTGGGATTAGCTTTCATGATTATATTTCTCTGCAGAAGGATTTTTGTCAAATCCTCTGCCTGTAGCTAAATTAGAAGCACGCAAAGAATATACTCAAAAGCAGGCATGTGCAAGCACCTATAATACCAATACACTTTACATAATGTAGCATATTACTTTAATTGCAAAGAACAGCGTTTCCAGGAATCCTCTGACAGAAGACAGTAAAATGAAAGAGCTAAGTTTATTCAGACAAGTTCAGTAATCCTATATTGCAATTACATTAAGTTACTGACTTGTTTAAGTATTTAAAAACTCTTTAGATCCCTGAGCCTTTCTAGGTGGTAGCAAATTGTTACCTATCATATATTCCTCTGATTAGAATCATATATTCCTACTGATTAGAAGTGCATTTACCAGTATCCTTCTAAAAAAGTTAAAGCAACTGAATATGAGAAGAACATGGCAGATGATGACAGGATCTGTGAGAAAACACTACTTGAAAGGCATACTTCATGCATGGGACATCCAGAAAGTATTTCTTATGATACCCAGCTAGCCAGGTGTGAGGGCAAAATTAATGTCTGGGGTTAACTTGTGGTTAAATCCGTGAAACTAAAATGACAGTGTCTTTTCCAAGGATAGATTTTCTGTCCAGTAGGACAGACATTATGTTTTCTAGCAGTCGCAGAGAGTCTTCTTTTGCTTTGCAGCTGCCATCTCACCTCAGATGATATCCTGGTATAAGAACCCAAACAGATTATGAGGTTATGACACAGTGATCCAGATTTGTCCCAGGAATACCTTCGTCCAGGCATTATTTTCATGGTACACAGGCACACTTCGTCTTGATAACATCAGGAAAAAAAAGAAGTGATGTCTTTCTTTTGCCACTGAAATGACATCAGATCATAGATTCGTGAGTCAAGATGCCCTCCATACACCTGAATAACTGTCTTGTGTAATCACACCAGACTGGAAGTCAGGAGTGCAACCCTGCTCTGGCACTATATGATCTCATATGGCTTCTCATCCATTTAAGAAAACATGCTATTTTGGAAAGGAAGCTTACAAAGCATGCAACGTGAATTGTCATAGAATCATCACAGAATCATCACAGAATCTTTTGAGTTGGAAGTAACCCTTAAAGGTCATCTGGTCCAACTTCCCTGCAGTGAACAGGGACACCTACAGCTAGATCAGGTTTCTCAGAGACCCATCCAATCTGACCTTGAATGTGTCCAGGGACAGGGCATCCACCACTTCTCTGTGCAGCCTGTTCCAGTGCCTCACTATCCTTACTGTAAAAAATGTCCTTATGTCCAATCTAAATCTCCCCTTTTACTCTGAAAACATTTCTCCTTGTCCTATCACAACAAACCCTGGTAAAGTCTTCTTTCTGTCCCCTTCTTTCTTATAGCCCTGTTTTAGACACTGAAAGGTTGTTCTCGGGTCTCCCCAGAGCCTTCTCTTCTGCAGACTGAACAGCCCCAGCTCTCTCAGCCTATCCTCATAGGAGAGGTGTCCCATCTTTTGGATCATTTTTGTGGCCCTTCTCTGGGAGCACTCCAACAGCTCCATGTCTCTCCTGTACTGAGAACTCCATATCCGGATGCAGTGCTCCAAATGAGGTCTCACCAGTACAGAGCAGAAAGGCAGAATCACCTTTCTTGACCTGCTGGCCACACTTCTTTTGATGCAGCCCAGGATGCAATTGGCTTTCTGGGCTGTTGGAGCACAGTGCTGGCTCATGTCCAGCTTGCCATCCACCAGTACCCCCAAGTCTCTTTCAGCAGGACTGTGCTCAATACTTTTGTCCTCTGGCTTGTATTGATAGTGGGGGTTACTGACACCCATCTGCAGGACCTTGCACTGGGATATGTTGAACCTCATAAGGTAAACTGCATAGCTCCATGGTTGCCAACCAGCATTTAATCCCAGGGTTAACTTGTACATTACTTGACAGGAGGAAGTGCTGCTTTGCGATGGGCATCAGAGCACATGGATCCTAAGGCACATGCACTAAGACATGGAATTACCTGAGGATTAAGCCTCAGCATTGTCTTAATTCTTAGTTTGGTCTACAGGCTCACACATGGAACTTCTGCTATTCATTCCCTACCTGGAAAGGAAACCTCTGAGGAGGGATATGGCTTAGTGGGCATGGTGAGGATGGATTGATAGTTGGATTTATGATCATAGAGGTCTTTTCCAACCATAACAATTCTGTGATTCTACAAGGTTCTCCTGGACCCACTGTTCAAGCCTGACTAGGTCTCTCTGGATGGCATCCTATCAATTGTTGTACTTGGACAGATGTTTCAGAGCTCTCATTACTCACGATCTGGATGTTGATAGCTACAGAAGTGCCTTCAGGTTCTTTATTACCTTACTGAACACAGGATTTACTCACTGCTGTTCAAGAAGTCATGGCCACTTATTTCAGAAGTGCTGACAGGAGTTTTTCACCTCTCACATAAAGAAAATCTCTTTAAATATTTGTTCTATTCCTTTTCTTTCTTTTCCACAGGACAGAGCTCCTATTATTGCTACTTTTTGGTTGCCCAGACAACATTTTCCAGGCAGTGAATGTTTTTGTTGCCATTCATTGCAATAATGCTGACAAACGGTCCTCTGTTAGTGTTACACCCAATTACATGTCTTCTGCATATATATTCTGCAGTTTGTCTGCATCTGAAAGCTTTCATGCCTTCCAATCTCACTCCAGTGCCCTCAGTAAATGCAACAGATCTTCCCTCTAATGGCACAATACAAATACAGTCAACCTCCACACCCTTCTACCAAGTCTTTTTGTTTTTCTTTCAGTTGTTTTAATCAGCTTTGAAATAACACTCAAGGATTCTCAGCTTACAACATAATTTCTGACAGTTTTCTTTAAAGATAAGTAGAACATCCCATTTTCTAAGATTTAATGAGAACTTAGTACTTTTTGTCGGTTAAATTTTGCTTTTAAATTTCTGGGAAAAAAAAATAGGCAAATATTGCATGTCGAAGGCACCAGGACTCAGTTAAGAAATCTTTAATGTCAACTAGTTCATCTCCTGAAATGGATCCAGTTGGATCCCATTGTGCAAAGTGCTCCATGAGCTTCTGACTTGGTACCAGATTTGATCTTAACTCAGGTTTGCTGTCCCTCATATTTGCAAATATGCAAGGTCCCATGCCATTTCTGCCTAATTTCCATGAATAATATATCCTTTCGCCTATGATTCCATTTTTTAGTTTAGTTAATCTTTTTTAGTGTTAGTTCTAAAGAATGATGGTATCTGAGTCATCAAATTCCTTTCTGTGTGGTTCAGAAGTTCAGCAAATAGAGGAAGGTAAAGTTATAATTTAGCTTCTTCAGAAATATCAGCTTTCTTTCTGAAAATCAAATTGTTACTTACTGAATTGGAGGATGTCTAAATTGTGCATAGCTAGTAACGCATGAGCACATTGGCTTGGCTTTAAAGGCTCTGCTTTACAGATTAAATTACTGTCAACGGTTCAGAGACCTTATTCTTTCAGGAGTCTTGTCAAAGTTTTTGGTCCTGTGCTGAAAAGATGACTGTCAGAATATTTTCACCCAATTAGATTTAGCTGGGGGTACTTCTGTTAAGATGCAAATCTAAACGTTTACTTATAGTAGATAAGAAGGTCTGATAATACAGCCTTTTCTAATGAAAAGATCTTCCATTTTCTTATCTGCTTTCCACTCTTATCTCCTTCCATTTCCTGTAAAGAGAGTTCAGGTGATGAGCTGGGACTAGATACCCAACTTCTAGATAACTTCTAGCCAATAAGTTGGCTTGTGTGATTTAACTCTTTGTAAATTAGGTGTGTGGATTGGTTTGCATGGATCCCACCCATCTTGTAGACTTGAGAAGAAGCAGTGTTTTCCAAATTCTCTGAATGATCTATGGGACTATGGGCAAGATCTGTATAAGCCATTAGTGATACGTTGATTTAAACATCACAGATGTGGGCTGCTTGGAGACCATTTATAAAAGCTTGGTTTTGATGGAGGAGGTGTTTAAAACTGCATGAAAATGAGTTGTCGTTGAGGTGTGTCAAGTTGGGCACTCAGTGAGTGACTCTCCAGTCACTCAACAAATTCCTCTGAAGAGATTTTGGCTGCTTGGAAACTAGGTCTCACTGATTGACTTTCTGTGAGATTTGATCTCTCAAAAGCTTTGGTTACTTCTGCAGATGGGACTTAGACTCACCAGATGCTTACAAAAGCTGGAAAGTTTGGAAAATATGTTGGAAAGTCTGTCTCAGCAATCTGATCTCCATTTGCAGAGACACTGAATTATTAACTGTGTTTGTGGCTGGCTAATATCTTAATCCTACTGAGATTTAAAATTCTTGTTTGGGGCCCAAAGCAACTTCAAGTAAAATTTTGTTGTATTTCCCTGTCTTAAGGATTGGGCTGGACCCTGGTTTTGTGACTGATCCCCAAACACCTCACATTACTTACTGGTTTTATTCTCTGTAGTGGCTTTAGAAAAGGTCATCTCACACCTTTCAGCTCTGCCAGAAACCCAGTAGAAAGTCCAGATCTTATCAAAGCCATGTGTTTCTCTTAGCCCTGTGCAAGACTGAAGCACTTAAGTAAACAGTAGATTTCCACGTTTACGTTTGACTTTACTTGGTATCCTTTGAGCAAAATGCTTGAAAATATTCAGTAAGATTCTGGGATATCCTTATTAGCAAAAAGCAACCTCAGGAGTTGTTTAGGCAGTAACGTGAGTAATAAAGTAAAAATAAAGCATGGGAATTACTCTGATCAAAGCACAGAGTGGTGACAGTGCAGTCACTCCACTCCGGGAAATGGACTCCGCTAGGCTGCGGTTGTAGCAGCGTTATATCCCATGAGGGCTACTTACATCTGACTCAGAAATGTGACACACGGACAAGTGGACCATAAGAAACCATCCAGGCTACACCAGAACACTGTTATCCTTACAAAACAGTACCAAACTGCAAAGTCGTGGCCAACCAGAACAAGCTGAACACTGGAGGACTGCGTGAGAGAGGGAAACAAGTGGTTTTCATCTCGGGAGTCAGTGGAAAAGACAGGCTTCTGGCTTGTGATGAAGCTGTTTTATGTGTCTCAGCCTGTTTGCACTGTGAAGAAGACATTTTGTATGATGGCAGCAGAGCTCACACTGCTCTTGCACCATCTTTGGGTAGGTTCTTAGAGCAACCAAGCATCTACTTAGTGGTGTGGAGTTCCTTTCTGTCCATCCTCTCGAGATGGCACCCTCAAGACTCCTAAGCAGCAGGTTGAACAGCACTTCCCTTTAGTGTCCCTTACAAACCCTGCCCAATACTCATTTCATTTTGAATTTCATTACCATCTTGCACCAGCACAACTCCTTCACATTTCCCCATCTTTCCTTAAGATGCATGTCTGCATGGCCCTGAGTAGTTACTAGCTGAACAATTAGTCCTGGGTTTTGCAAGGCTAATTTGCTGGGACAGATGAATTGTTTCTCTACCAAGTGTAAGCAGATTATTTTAACTGTATTTAGATATTTTTATTCCTTCCACATTTACAGCACCCTCCTGACTTGTCAGTCCTGTGGGGTGTCATCAGAACCATCACCCTTTGATCACATGCATCATTCCTTCTGGCATGCCATACATGGGAAGCCATATAAACCATAGAAAATAGCGTTAGACTGAGTTCCTGTGAGACAGCAAAGTCCAGTGGGAGTAATAACATCATGAGAGTGAAGGAGAACCACTCTTAAGTATGAGACTGGAATGAAGGGCAGGCACCCTCATGACTTCAACAGGCTTAAACTATCGGAGCAATCCACATCAGCTGAGCTCTTTGCAAGAACATGGATTGCTGGGTTTGGCATCCAGCAGCTGCATTTTTAGGGAGCTTATCGGGAGCTGCGCCCACTGGGGGTAATGGCATTGTGCTCTGAAAGGTTTCCAAACCTTTTTATTCTGAACTCTTTCTTAAACCCTTCATTTGAAATAAGCCCTTCAATTTTTATCTTATTAAAAAACAAATAAGCACCCTAACTGTAAGCCAGCAGATTATCTGGCCTGGAAGTGAAGCGTCCTCATTATCCAAAGAAAGATATAACTCATTCAGGACTGGTTTTCCTGTCCTGATTGCTTTGGCTTCAAGGTTCAGAAAGAGAGATCTGAATACCTTTTTCTTTCTGCTCATACGCGTTTTCCTGGCATGAGAAATGGGAGTTTTGACTTTTCCATTCTCCTTGCTGCTGTTTTGCTTCTTCAGTCAACTGTGTTGATCCTTTAACACTGTCATCTCTTGTTTTTCCTTTGCACTGTCTCCTGCTTTCTCAGGCATTGATCTGTTGTCATTTCTAAGGGTTCCTATCACTTGTTTTCCAGCTCATTAAATATTTTCGTCTTTTTTGTATATCACTGGCAGATGATGCTTAGCTTACGCTTCCATTACTTGTTTGCTTTTTGGAAGAAAGAAAAAAAAAAAAAGCAGCCCTTTGACCATAAAACAGTTATTTAAAGCTCCTGTCTTCCTTCATTAAAGCTTACTAAAGGTGAGGTGATAGACTCATATTTGCTTTGGTTTGATCCTGCAGCATCCTTACCTGCTTCACAGCAACTGTCTACAGCATCAATTGCGTGTTATCAGTGCTCTGCTCTCCTGTAAAGCAGGAAGAAATACTCCAGCACAGCTTTGATGTTTAAGAGAGAGAATCTTTATTTAGTTCACATCCCCTCGTCTCAGATTTGTTTTCTATTATGTTAATGTGGCATATCTGTATAACGTCAGGAGCTCACTTGTATCTGTGGTGCTCAGGAGCAATTTGCATAATATTTCCTTTGGGGAATATACGGTATATAATGTTTACCAATCTTTAAAATGGTGCAAACTGGAACTGACAGTCGAGGGAAGAATTCTATGTGTATAGAATTTTGAAAATCTAGAAGTGGAAGACATCTAACCACCAAAGCCCAGGGGAAAACAAACACCCCTCTTCATCGTGCTTTCTCACAAAACTCAGTCACAAGAGATGGGACAAAAATGAAAACTGAGTCTTACAAGCCTTGTTTGTTGCACAGCTCCATCTCCTTTTGCAGTAAGAGCATTTCGTCCTTTGACCTGATAGGCTACGGCAGTATTTCAGTGTCCTGGAAGGAGTGAGGGACTTCTCAGGAATTGGCATGCAGGTTTCTGCAGAACACACATTGCCAGGTCAGGAGAGCTTCATGCTAGGTGCAGTGGAGAGAAACATCCTTTGGCATGCTAGTAGATAGGTATTGTAGTATTCACACATGGCAGCACTGTATGATGATGAACAGCATGTGAATAGAAAGAAACATCATTTACATTTCTTCTGCACGCAGGAGTTCCATTTTGTAGAGTGACTCAAAGATTGGGGTTTCCTTCACCTTGTGCTGCAGACTAAAGCAACCGTGTCCTCAAAAGCCTTCATACTCCCCCTACAAGCTATATCTTTACCTATGTTCCCTTGGATTTTTTTTTTCCTTTCTGCAATGTTTACCCAGTGACTTGACCCATTCTATCCTTCCTCTACTTTTGGAAATGCAACCTGGATCCCACTCTCATCTGCTTTTTGCACTGCCTTTCCTGTTGGTCTCTTCTTTAAGCTCCCATGCCCAAGCACCAGGAAGACTTTTCAGTTTCTCATTAATGCCTGCTGTTCCATTCCTTGCTGGCACTTTTGACCTTAGTGTTATTTACTTGTCTAGCTTAGGAAGACTGCTCTTAGAAGAACTCCTACCAATACCCCCAAAAGCTCATTCAGCAAATAAGCGTGAGGCTTGAGTTTTAATACATTTCTGTTCTTCAAAGTTTTCTTCTTTGTTCTGTAAATAACTAATTTGTGGCTGGTAAGACTCCTAGCACAGTAAGGTCTAATACCAAAGAATTATTTTTGCTGGGATTTAGCCTCTGCTGCTTTAGGTTTTTTGTTTGTTTTTGGGGTTTGTTGGGTTTTTTTGAGCATTTGAACTCTAGAGTATTCAGAGGAAATAATGTGCTTTTGAAGGCCCCGCGTGGTGAGTCTGCTTTAGGAATGCCACAAACGCTGATTTGCTGCATTACTGTGGACATTTTGCTTTGAAAATGCTTTGAACACGCTAAAGCTTCTTTACATCGGAAAGATTAGGGTCGTGGGTTTTTAAAAACTGGCTTTATGCATTTTCATGTGAAAGGTCCAAACAGGGAAAGTCCAGGAACCCAAATAAAAATTTAAAAACACCTTTTCAGCTTTCAGTGGTTTAAGAAAGGAAAGCAGACTCACAAAGAGTTCCAGTAAATGGCCATACCGTCACTTCCAGCAAAGTTCAAGCTATAGTAGTGGAAAGCAATACAGAAAAAGAGAGGGCTCCATTTCTTTGTGTCCAATTCCTGCTGCTTTATGTTTCCGACCCTAAGAGGCAGGAGGACAAATGATCCCCTTACACCCAGGAGGCTTCATTAGTCAGCAGGTGGTGGCATGGCGACAGCTCTCCTTCCTCTCCTGCAGACCAAGCTTATCACTTCCCTGACACTTCATACTTTCTATGTTGTTTCTTGAAGTCCCTTGTTTGGCAGACTGAGACAGCGGTGCTGCCAGGGTGAAAGAGCATTTCAGCACTGCTCCAGAGCTCAGCCCCAAATGTCCTAAACTTCCTCTTGGAGGCAGCTGATGGCCTTGCTGCACTTAAATTTTTATGTGTTTTTCTGTCTTCGTTTTTCATTTCTTTCTTTGGTGGCAGAAAATTGGGAATTTGTTCCCCTTCAGGAGTCCTGCTTCTTTTTGAGGTTAAGAGCTTCAAAAACATCAGAATTTTTGGAAAGGTGAGGGCTGAATGTAGAAGGCGACAAAGAACTTCAGGCGTCAGGGAGCACTATCAACTCCTACTTAGCAACATTCAGATGGTTGGTCTTGTAACCTGTGATTGTTTGGCTTTTTGATTTCAGCTCCTGAAGTGCTGGCCCAGAAACCCTACAGCAAAGCCGTGGACTGCTGGTCCATCGGGGTCATCGCATATATCCTGTGAGTATCCACTGGGTTTTCAATCACAGGCAGCTTTTGGACCTGCAATATATTCTTCCACCATATATTCACCCTCTTTGTTTGGTCCAAGAAAGCTCATCTCTGATGCTTGTGAGCCAGGATAAAATGAACTTTGGATACCTCCCAATTACATAAAGGCTAAAAATTGGGAAGAAACAATAGTAAATGTACTAGAACCCTTCAAAAAGTGAAAATCCCTGCTCCTGACTGAATTACATGTTGTACAGTAGTATGGACTTCTTCAGGTCATGATGGTAGTGAAACTTTTCCCTCTTATTCTGCTTAAGTTAGCGAAGGGCACAGCATCATGCTTATAGGTGTATCCTGAGGTATCGTAGAATCATAGAATGGCTTGGATTGGAAGGGATCTCAATGAAGTACCCATGGCACTTCTTTCCTTGAGGAGGCAGTCAAGGGAACAAGAGCTTTTACATAGTACAGTGAATTATTTTCACCAAAGCGTAATATAAAAATGAGATTTCTGCTGAAAATGGTGGATCATTTTCTTTAACACCTCCAGCATCTCCAACCTTCCAGTCCCATAGGAGAAGATGAGCTTATTCCATTCCTGTCCTGTTCATGCCAGAACTGCCAATGCTTTCCTTTCCTTTTTTTTTTTTTTATTTTTACATGTAATTTTTTTTACAACTGTTGGAGTTATACAAAACTGAAGGGAACTGAAGTGTCTAATGCAACCATTAACAGATGGGTTCAAAAAATGTTTGTATAACAAAGGAAAATCAACAGTCCTGACACTGACTTTTTGTCAAAACCCAGCAGGGGCAAGGAAGCAGCCAGATAGTGGCAAGGAAGGGGCCAGACATGCCAAAATATCTCAGAGACTGCTTTATACATCACTTCCTAATGCTCTTTTAGATGAGGGTGGAGTGTGTTGACCCAAACTGGCTGTCTTGCACAAGCAAATCTGAAAATGGGAGACCTAGATATTTTCTTGGTATTTTTGGTCCCCGTTAGCCTTTAGTGGACAGTCAGATAGAGTTGTTCCTTTTGCTTTCATAGTTCTTTGCTGAGTACCAGCTTTAAAATGTAGAGAGAGGAGGATGCAGGTGGAAGACAGTAAGCAGTACTCTACTCTGCCTCACTTCCAGGCCTGACTACTGCCCAGGTTCAGTTTAACATCAATTATTCACTATGAAAATATGTGTCCACCTGACAGCCTGCAGGATAGAGGGCTGGTTCCCTGAACATAAATTTATCTCTTCTTTCCACCAAGTTTTCAGTCCCATTCAATTATGGTTCATGCACCAAAGGTTTTTGCTACTGGCAGATTTGATGTGATTTCATTTGCTGCTTTTAATGTGTTTTGCTGAGGAATGAGACAGCATTGTGCAATGTTATATCCTGCTAAAGAAAACATCTTCAGCAAGGGGAAGGCTCTAATCTTTTCCATAAATCATGTGAGGCTACTTTTTCTATCAGGTCCACCTGATTTCTTGCTGTTTTCAATATCAACACATTCTGGGCTTTTCAAACAATTTTGCATTTGCTTTACAGAGAATTCTCAGCCCTGAAGGCTTAAATCATCTCAGTAAGAATGAATCCCTATGAATTCCTGTTTGCAGGACGAGGAAACCTTTTCAGGGTTTCAGTGCTTCATGTAATAAGGTCCTGATTTGTATTGTGTACAGTCAAAATTAATGGCAATGATGTGTTGCCATACGAGTGCAGTAATGTGTTCACAGGCTGTAACTCAGACTGCTTGGGTGGGATTAGTTCTGAGATCAAACTACCTCCTGGAATGTTTCTGCATGCAAGCTACTTCTTCCAGCTCCTGATAAAATCAGCAGCACTCCAGGACCCGTCAGCTACCCTCACGTAGGTGCTTAGCAATATCTGAGCCATCCACCAAGTCCCACCTGGACTCAAGCTGCCACTGCCACTGATACAATCCCCACAGCCCTGTGCTGTACTGCTAGCCAGACACAGGTGTTTCCTGTGCTTCAGTGACATGGGTGTCCCAGAGCTTCTCCTATGACGCTGAACTCTATATGTGGACATCTCAAGCCTGTGTTGATGCAGTCACTTCATCAGAATGTGATGTTCAGTTGCCTAAAATCTGCATTTAGACCCACAGTGAGGTGACTCCAGGACAGCCACAGGATTTCACAAATATATCACGCTGCTGAGACCTTTCTTCTGGAGTGGCAAATGGAGGCAAAGCAGGATACAGTCGACTGTGTGGGATAGCACCAGATGCTTGTGCTTCTGGCACTGAATCACTCCCTTCCCTGTCCCCAGCCCTCCGCCTTCATGGAACCATTTCATTTGCTTTAATAGTGCATTTGCGTTACTCTTCATTGACATCATCTCTGGTGACTGTAACGGGAGCTTAGAAACCCAGCCCACACTTATGTGTCCTAATCTTGAACTGGATCTCCCCTTTTCTTCTAGGAACAGCCAGAAGCAATAGATGTGCCCTCGTTGGAAAGTGAATTTCAGGGGAGCGTTGAAGATAGAGAAAAAGAGAGGTTCTTCCCTAGTTAGGAAGGAAGTACCCCTTCTTGAGTGTCTGACACCACAGTGATGGGCACAGGTTTAATATCTGGGTTAGTCGCCTTGCAAGTGCCACATCACCAAACCAGGTGGAGATGTATTTATGCATAGGGCAGTCCAAGCACATCACTCTGCATCATCTCCACACCTCTCCCACGACTCTCACAGCCTCTCTGAACAGACTGTTGTCATGTAAGAAGATGGGAACACAGGGGAATCCAACACGGAAGCCAAACATATATTAAGGATGTTTTGAGCTGTTATTACCATAAGTGGCCTGAGTGCCTCCAGACACAAGCCCAGACTCACATGAAAGCCTTCAGTTTATGACACTGGAAGAACAAACTGTTTCTGGGGCACTGACACTTCTGACAGCTATTTGTTTCTGTAATAGGCAAGGTGAAGGATGTCTTAGGAAACAATACCTTTGTTTCAGTGCCAGTTTCTAATGCTTCTCATTAATGACATCCAGATTGTAGAGGCTGCACCAGCAGAGTTTTTATCGAGACCTGTTTTGCATAAGAAGTCATTATTCATAAGAACTAATTTTAGCAGCTTGAAATTTCCTGTTATTCCATTATTGCAATATTTCTCAGTTTGAAACAACCTCCTTGTTGAGTTCAGGTTTTTGTGTATCATGAGATAGTTTTGATACTTGTTCAGCTTCAAAACATACAATATGAGAAGAGTGGGAGACCTCCCTGGACTCCCGGTAGTTGGATTTTGGACCTGCGTGAGTCACAAGAAAGGTTATAAAGCCTGGGAAGCTAAAATGATTGCATGCGTGCCTGATAGAGGTTAAGTTAGCTGATGCAAAGAAATAGTAGAAAAATATGTTCCGAAGCTGGAAAAGAGCATGGGGCCACAGAATGCTTTGCCTCAGCTGCTACCTCTTCATACTCAACTTATCCCGTCTCTTCTGCCCTAGGATGAAAGCGTTCTGGTTTAGATTTTATTCTGACTCTGTTCATTGATAGGACAAGTGAATTACCAGTTGCCTAATATTGTTTATAAAAGAGGGATGTGTGGAGATAAATCTTGGGTCATACTCTTGCCTGGACTTTTTTTTTTGCTGCTGAGTTGCTTTTGATTTTCAAGCGGATGTGCATACAACCATGTGTGAGGTGTTTGAATAAGAGAATTAGCCATGGTCAGTACATAGTATGGTATTTCAGAAAAAAAGTTTTTACTGTTGTCCTGAAGTCATGCAGTGAGAAAAGATTGTCAGACATCTCGGTCTCTCATCATCAAACATGAGTCTCATTGGGAAAGTGAGTGATAAATTAATTTTTTGGTACTGGAAAGAGAATTAGTGGAGGGAAAACATACGTGGGTATGTTGGATTGCTCAGGATACCACGTTCAAAGACTAGGAAAACAGCCTCAAATGATTTCTCTTCATTGCTTGCTTCTTAGTTTACTCTTCACTCCCCGTGGTAGTATGTTCTTGTCCACAGCTTCATGAGGGCACTAGCATCGGCCAGCATGGAGATTTATTCTCAAAATAAGAGATACACTTGTTTAACCATAAAAGCAGCACTTGGGTGACTTTCTGCACCATTTATCTCAGATCTTTGAGCACTTGCTGAGTTCTTTGCTCTGATCTCACTAAAAAATTGCTTGTAAAACTAACCCCATGCTTCTTGTGTTGCAGATTGTACACTGACCTTGCAAGTGGGTTATTTAGCCTTCAGTATCATCCACAGTATGCAATGGGAGCTTGCATGGATGTGCTTGCTCTGCTTGTTGAGAAGGCGTCTGGCATTCTTACTGTGCTCTACTATGGCTTCTTGAGATGACTTCTGGCAATATCTTTTGTGCATCCACCTGTGTTTTTTTTCTTTACATCCCATTCCTTTTTAAGACAAGTCTGGGAATAGGAGGTTAAGGGAAAATCAGTTGCTGATGTGATATAGTTGCTAAATAATTATTTTAAAAAATGCTTTCATTTGGTGAATCTACAAGAAAATAATGACAACTAATAGCTGACTGAAACTCCCACAGGACAATGCAGAGTTCTTTCACGCTGGAGATGGAGAGATTATTTTTGTATCATCTCTGCACATCTAAAGAAATGCAGCAGAATCTCTGATAGTGAGGTCATTTTTTTTTCCACACAGAAATGTCCCAGCAGATGGAAATGAACCTGGTGGGATTTTGATTCTGTCAGAATTAAACAAAACTTATTATAAGCTTTGGAAGGTGGCCCAGTAGTTGGAAGTCCAGCAAAACTTCCTCCAGCCATAAATGCACGTTAAGCGAATTTACTGGGGCTTTCCCATTCTTTGCTGCAAAGCCAGAGCTGGCTCTAAGTTACGCTAAAACTTCTGTGTCTTCGCAAACCCTGGTGTTAAAGAAAAGGACAGCAAGACATTCTGTATTTTGGCTCCCAACCCATACCTCTGGCAGAACGCCCATGTGTTTTCCTCTCGCTTGCCATCTCCTCAGTCCTAAGTAGCTGGCTTCCTTCTTCCACATCCTCAATGGTTTGTCTCCTGGAGGAAAATCATTGGGTCCCTCTTTGTGCAGTGTTCGTTCCCTGGTTGTTCCCACCAGAGCCAGGACCCTTCCCTGTGCTCAGCCTGCTCTCAGGCAGGGATGTCCCTGTCCACAATTAAGAATAGTAACTAACCCTTCTCAAGCTCTCTCCATTCATCACTGAAGAGATGGAAGTCTGGGAGTGAAACACAAAGGGTGACCATGGGGACAGAGATAAGGGGCTCAGCATCTTCTGGAAGACCTCTTCTGAAAGCTGTGGGGACGTCCCAGAGGTAGATAATCAAACATGCAGATTCACAGACCAGACTTATGAAAGTTTTGGAAGGGCTTGGAGGAACTTGGGAAGAGCTGGAAGTGTGTAGGGAAGGTGTAAGGCTCTGAGAGGGCTGGAGCTCTTGCTGGGGCATGCACGGCTTGACTCTGCCCCTGGCGGTGCTACAACCTCCAGCTCTGTGCTGCTCAGCACTTTGCTCCTATGTATGTTTTGCTGCCACAAGCATGTATAAATCATCGCAGCCCTAACTTGTGCTCTTGTACCTTTGCCAAGGTAATTAGCACAGTGTACATTTTAAGAGAGTTATTTCTCTCTCTGGAGCAGCCTGACAGCACCTCGGCATGCACAGCGCTGTCTGCTCGCCTTCAAATGCTTTTATCAGAGCAGTTTGATTTTCTTTTAAGGAAAGTGCTGAGGAAGGCAAGAAGTTAATGAAGGGCTGTCAGGCTTCTTGTACAGAGCCTACAGACTCACCCAGGGAAGAGGAGCACAGGGCCAGCTCTGAGCACCTTTGGAGGAGTCGTTCTCCACTCTGGACACTTCTGCCCCATTTTAATCTCTTTTTTATCCATAAAGCAGCTTTAGGGGCTTTTGTTTAAATATACCATTTCCAATGGCCTTTTCGTATGTCATTTCCAATATATTATAGGAATCTATGGATATTATAGGAATTGCTGCATCAATTCCCATACACAAGGAGATGCCCATCAAGTAGGTATGTGGCGCTACTTCAAATGTAATTTCTTGTCTGGCATGAGGTCATCTTACTTGCTTCTGATAATGGCAGTCATCCAGTGGGAAACAAATGAGAACTGTCTCATCTGTTTTGAAAGATAGAGATGCTTGATTTAGTCGAACCACAGTGGACTCATTACAATGCTGCAGATTTCAGTAGAATTCTTGCAGGTCAATATGGATCTGACGCGGATCAACATCTCATTCCCCATTTAAATTATTTATCAAGCACACTGACTCACTGGAGCTAACAAAACGTTGCTCTTTTCACCCTCAAGTGTTGAGTTGGGTCAAATAACCTCCAGGGCAGCTGGCTGGCTTTGGGTTATAAATAACTTGAGTATTTCATTTCTTACAGTTTTCCCCCCTCGCTCTGTTTTTGCTGCAGTGTAATGTTTCAGCTAGATCTTTGGTCTGTTTATAACAGCTGACTCTCTCCAGATAAATACTTTGTTGGGGTGGACTGACTCAGGGTTTAAGGAAAGTGTGGTAAAAAAGATAATTTCATTATCAGGGAAGAAAGTGAAAAAAATAATTTTTACTATAAACAGAGATAAGACAAGAAAGTGAGACATCTCTATGCAGATAGAGCTAGAAAGCTCTGTGTAACTGTGAGCAGGATGGGTTTACTAAAAGCTTGGACCAGCCTCTGAAGTAAATCTGATGTTGCAAAACTGGTGTTAAAACTGAAGAAGGTATGTCCTTGGAGACGTGTCTGCTCAGACAGGGACAAGCTATACCATGCAGCATGACTCGAACAGGAGTCTCTGAAACACAAGCTCTGAGGCTGCATTTCCTCAGTGCAGTGCTGGAGGTGGGGTTCCTGTGCCCAGTGTTTGCAGGGCTGGAGGAGCCATGCTTTGACAGAATGAACGTTCTGCTCCCTGCAGGTAGGATGCTTCCTGAATTGTTTTATTCAGAGTACACAAATAACATTCAGTGTCCTACTTGTCTTGGGGCTTGGTTTTCTAATAAGCACTGAAGACCAGGACTGCTGCTAGCCTTAGGCAAGGTAGGCAATTTGATGTGGCCATCCAGATTATTTGCAGTAATGAGAAAAAGAGATTCTGCTGGTGCAGCAGCAGGTCAGTGTCCAGCCCATGCAGGCGCTGCTGCTTTTATATCCCATGAGATCTCCCTTTACCACATGTAGAGGCGAGGATGGAAGGGCTCATGGCTGTATTGTGCAGTTATTTTTCTGCCTACACACACAAAAGCATACAGAGAGGAGTCGGGATATCTGTATGAGTCAGTGTAGCATCAGTTGCACCAGGTTTCCTTGAAGAATTCCTATTTGCGCAGGACAATGCTGATCTTCAGGAGTGTTGTGGGTTTTTTTTAATGTGTTCCTGAACAATGCTCTCAAGGTAGTACTTGCTCGCTTGAAAACCTAATGGGGCAAGTCTCAAACAAGTTTCTCCTCCCTCTTCTTTCTCACCTTCTTGGCAAAGACGGGTCTAAGTGTCACTTGTCTTCTTCTCCATTAGTGTCACTTGTCTTCTTCTCCATTAGGCTCTGTGGGTATCCTCCTTTCTATGATGAAAATGACTCCAAACTCTTTGAGCAGATCCTCAAGGCAGAGTATGAGTTCGACTCTCCGTATTGGGATGACATCTCTGAGTCTGGTAAGAAGCTCATTTATTTACCACGACGACGCATGCACGCAGCAATGCCTGTTGTAGATATCTTCCATCATGTGTGAGAATGCACCCTCTGTTGTGTGTGAACCTTCTTTAAACTGAAAGTCATTGGGAATGCATGTGGGGTTTTTTTAGCTAAGTGACTGCAGAAAGTTATTTTTTCAGGAGAGACAATTAAGTACCGTTTAGATTTAGAGAGACAATTAGTACCGTTTAAGTACTGTTTAGCAGAACACATTCAGTGTGTCTGGGACAAAAAGTGAAGGTAGCAGAAAACTGTCCTGAGAAGACAAAGTACTTCAATATCTCCATATAATCCAGATAAAATGCAGATACTTTATGTGTCACAAATAATAGAAAAACAAGTTTGGCTCTGTTTCTAAAACTGCACTGTGGGTCCAAAGTGAGAATGCAGTGCATACAGCAAAAAGAAACACAAGAAATCACTCCCGTCCCTGGAGGTGTTCAAGGCCAGGTTGGATGGGGCCCTGGACAGCCTGGTCTAGTATTAAATATGGAAGTTGGTGGCCCTGCCTGTGGCAGGGGGTTGGAGCTTCATGATCCTTGAGGTCCCTTCCAACCCGGGCCATTCTGTGATTCTGTGAAATCAATAGCTTCTAAATGAGGATGATAATCAGATTTGCTAACTGGGACTGCTATCCATGTGGTTGGTCCCAGATAGCTGCCCCTGTGCTCACCCAGTTCCTCACCCAGTGGGAAGACATTTAACCCACTGCCTGTACCTGCAGAGGCATGGCCAGCAGCATTGCACCCCTGTGGGAGCCATTGTTGGGCTGTGGCCTTTAGGAGGTCACACAAGCTCAGTTTCCCTGCTCTGTTTAATCTGGGGAAGTGCCTGCCATTTCACACAGCAGGAGAAATAAAGTTTAGGAAAATTTTACCATATGAAAATATCTCTAGAAATACATGGTTCTGATTTCTTAGTGGTGCTGGTTAAGTCAAGTAAGACACAAAAAGAAATATTTTATTTTAAAGTTAATTATATATCCTGCTATCTCCTCATAAAACAACGTTACATGCTGCTAACATCTGTGGTCTAGATATCATTGTGTGGAATTATATTGTGCTTAAAATATATGTGATGAGTGTTTTTTTTTAAGCCCATAATAGTTTTTGAGAAAATATGAAGGTCTGCTGGCAGGCCCCTTTGCATTTCCAGGGAGAAAGTCCATCACCTAAAGAAGCACAAAGATTTTCCTGCCATATTTGCTTTCGCTGGGCCCCTTCAGCTGTTCTCTCCCAAAATTGCTGGATGCACACCATGCTGCGGTGTCCTCTAGCACCAATTACAAACACACTACTTCTTGCCCAGGAGACTCCCTTTTCCTCAGTAACTTGTTTTTGAATACTCCATGTGTCCTCATCACTGACCACATGCATGGCTGCTTGGAATGAGCAATGAAAGTCTCCTCTTGCTGCAGTGCTGACCTTCTCCTTGTCTTTCTCTTTCAACTTACCGCCATCTTCAACAGATATGACCATATTCAGACCACTCAGGTGGTCAGAAGTTCTTGTCTGACAAGGGAACACGGAGCTGGCCATCTTAAATTCTGCTTACTCCAAATCATTCACATTGCTTCTAAGTGTAGTTGCCACATTAAATGGCTTGGATTGGTCCTGAGTCATTTTGGTTACATCTGCATTGCTAAATGACAAAAGAGCTAGGGCTATTTTCTGGCTCTGGTAGCACCTGGTAGCCTGGTTCATATAGAATCATAGAATCACTCAGGTTGGAAGGGACCTCAAAGATCATCGAGTCCAACTGCAGCCTAACCATAGTACCCTAACTCTAACAACCCTCTGCTAAATCATATCTCCGATATGTTAAATCTGCTTTTGCCTTCAGAGCAAGGCAGCTGCAAGAATCCTGCTTAAAGGAAGCAGGCCATGCTAATTCCCAGAAGATGTCTGGGAAGGAGCTGCTTGATCTCAGTGACAGTTTTACCAGGGACAACTCACAAAAGTAAATGGTGGCTTCCCACCAGCTGTGAACATTATCATAGAATCATAGAAACTTTTGAGTGGGAGGAGACCTTAAAAGATTAACTTTTTTAGATATCAGTCTTTAAAGTCCAACTCCCCTGCAATTAATAGGGATCATTCTACAGCTGGATTGGGTGTGCAGCACCCCATCCAGCCTGACTTTGAGAGGTTTTAGAGGTGGGACATCCACCACTCCTCTGGGCAACCTGTGCCAGTGCCTCACCACTCTTATCATAAAAAACTTTTATCCAGTCTAAATCTCCCCTTTTTTAGTTTGAAACCAAATCCCCTTGTCTTATCACAACAGGCCCTGACACTGTTTCATTTGCTGGCTCAGACATGGTCTTTGCATAACCTGAGCAACATGTTCCGTAGCTATGAGGAGTCTCACCGCCCTGAAGAACTGAGCATCAAACCTATTGCTTTGAGTTATTCTTTCTTTTTTTTTTTTTTCTTTATAGCTAAAGACTTCATTCGGAATTTGATGGAGAAGGACCCTAATAAAAGATACACCTGTGAGCAAGCAGCACGGCATCCTTGGTAAGCAACAGTCACCGCTCTGTGAAACACTCTGGACAGAAAATATCATTTAATGTTGATGGGTGGAAACATTTTTTATGCCATGTGGCTTACCGGTCTCCACTAAATAACCCCTGCCTTTATTTTCCAGATTTTTCTGGAAAAACATGATGGACTTTAATCTCTAACAGCAACCTGTTGAGTATCTGCGTAAGGGTTTAGCGAAATAATGCATTACTTTGACCAGAGTGCAGCAGTGGGATGCACCAAAATTACCTCAACCTGGAAACACATCTAGAGGCAAAAGATCAAATTCTGCAGGTGTACAGAAAGATGGGTATCAGCCTGCTCTTAAGGTCATTGCCAAGGAGATATCAGAGCACTTATGAGCACCTCAGGAAGTAGGAAATCCTCTCCTGTGCTCCACAGACAATAGCCTGCATCTTCACTTTGTGCTTACAATAAGCGCCTGGTTTTGCATGCTGTTTGCCCTCTCTTGTTGAATGGGAAGGGCAGGAAACCATAAAGTGGGATCAGCTGAGACTGCATTGGCTCCAGCAATTGGCACTGCAGCTTCTCTGCAGTGACTTGGACTGCCTGTGCTTGTAATTTAGTCCTCCACTAAGTAAGTGCTTTACATGAGGTGATACCTTTGCACATGGATGAAGTGACCAACATTACCTAAGGATTATGTGGCTGAAACAAGAATGGCTCATATCCTTTGATCAACCCTGAGTGGCTTAACACTACCACTACCCTGCACTACCAGCTGCAGCCAGAAATGGGCTTTTAGACACAAGTCTTCTATGTATGTCGGGGTCATTTTATATAAGGCAAGATATTATCGTTGATTGTTACAACAGCTGCAACAGAAAGGAGTCAATTACAGGATGTTTTCACCCCAGGTGCACATTAAACTGTGCTTTTTTGTCATCACGATTACCACAAATCCTGTTTCCTTTCGCATTTTCTGGAGTGCTGGCTGAATAAGAGCTTAAAGCTGTGCATTTCTCAGGGAAAAGAATTTTGTCCCGAGTGTCATTAGCCCCCCAGAAAAGCCACTGAGCCACTATGGCTAGCTCAATAGATTGATGGATCTTAAAACCATCCCGGTGATGCAATCTGCGCCCAGTGATCAGCCTCAAGTAGTGGAGCTGAGGGTATAAAGCATGCTAGCAAAAGCACAGGCAGAGATGTTATTGGTGTTTTTCAGAGTAGTTTCAGCTTCAGGTGTTCATGTTCCTCTCTCTGATGCCCACTGGTTGGTCTCATCCCATTGCTGCTCCCGTTCCTGGGACTACATGGACGGTAAATGCTTTTAAAGGTTTTTACGGAGGGAAAAATATCATTCTGGCTTGCTTACTTATGGTGTTGTTTTTTTTTTTACCAATACACTGATGAATTACCCTTATCATTAATTAATAATTTGGCGCTTGTGAAGCAGTAGTAAATTACAACCATAAAAGTAGGCACTGATTTCTCCATGGTAGGAGTGAGGTACTGATGTCTGGCTGTTGGTCACTGCGATATCAGATTAGGCATAGAAGATAGGATTGAGGCTCAGGATTTACAATTAAAAAGTTGTAGGAGAGGTTTGGGGTGGGAGGAAGGAAATATAAATCATCATTTAAAAAAAAAAAAAAAAACAAGGTTCTTTTTCATCTTCTTCTTGACATTGAAGAACTTTTTACAGATGGTTATTAGCTGGGTCAGTGTCTGCAATCAGTGTGAATGGAAGATGGGGAGAAGTCAACACCTGGGTCTGCCCTTCATCCAGTAGACCATCAGTAACTGTGTTTCCCATCAATAAGTCCTGTCTGTGTGATAAAAACAAAATTTGGCAAGTGAAATCCAGCTCCTATGAGATAAAAAAGTCTATATTTCTAAATGATGCTAACCTGAACCTCAGGAAATTAAACAAGTTACAAAAGCCAGTATTAGAAATACAGAATAAACAATGGGAATGCAACTCCCAGCAGAGAATGAGGTGACCATTTGTATAACTGAGAGGCAGATTTTCCAAAGCCTTAGATCCAAGATATACAAAGTGTAAGCATCCAGCTCTTGGCCCTGCTTCATCTGTGTTGGTTGCTGGAGTGCAACAAAGAAACGTGGCACTTGTAACACACACAGCTTCTGGGCTGTCCTAAAGGAACTAAATGATTCAAAATGATTAAAAGTATTTTTGTTTTTCTTTTTTTTTCCTTTTTTTTTTTTTTTTTTTTTGGCATGTCATGACCAGCAGCCGATGGAAACTCACAGACTGCTCCATTATGTTTGGTATTCCTACAGAATCCAATCTTCCTTTGAAAAACCGATCCCAGAAAGGGATTTCTTCCATCTCTGTGGCAGGGGTCTTTCTCTGCCAGTGTCACTTTGCAAGGCAGTGGTTCTTTTGCAGGGCTGCCTCCCCTGCATCATCCTTCGAGGTACAAATGGCGGTGCAGTGGAGAAGCTTAGAATATTTACCGTGCAATCCCCACCCCATCCCAAATCCACCTCTGCCTCATGCGATCTGCAGACCACAGCAGATGGCAATGGCAGTACATGCCAGTGTTTTAAGGAGCAGGAGGGTTGTGCGGCGAAAGCAGTGCATGAAGATATCCAGAGAGCTGTCTTCAGGTCTGCCTTTCTCCTCCCCATTGTGTTCTTGAGCAGATGACTCAATGTGTTATTTCCCCTTGCTCTGAAAACCTTCCTGTAACATAAATGTTGCTGTTATGGCTCTCTCTGGAGAGAGGTGCAGTGATTTTTGGAGGGTTTGGATCCTGCAGTGGTAAACACTACTCAGTTGCGGTTTTGGATAGTCAAGGCCACTCACCCGCATGTTATCTGTTATTTCAGAGCTAGTGCTAGGATCTACTTTTGCCAAGCCGTTGCTCAAGAAGCACTTTCCACACAGATTGCTCATGCCGGGAAATCATGAGTTTTTACTGTTCCTTTTCTAATTCTAGCCATGATATCTGTTGCAGTGGCATCCTCGCCTCCCCTCTGAAGGAGAAAAAGGTCTTTTCAGTGGACGAGGAGGAGTGCAGCTCAGTGCTTCTTCTCAGTGGTCAACTCTGTCGTTCCCACAGGCTGGACAAAGGCTTCCAGCAAGTCCAGGCTTGAGTTCTTTTGTCTTGTGGTTGCTGGAGGCATTCAAGGCCAGGCTGGATGTGGCTCTGGGCAGCCTGGTATGGTGGTTGGTGACCCTGCACACAGCAGGGGGCTTGAAACTGGATGATCATTGGTGGTCCTTTTCAACCCAGGCCATTCTGTGATTCTGTGATATGGGTGCAAGTATTTAGCCAATAGAGACAGACTGCCATGATTATTACAATGGCGACATCCCATCCCACCTTCTCACCTTTTCAGCATATATCCCTGTTGCAACCTCACCTTCCATAGTGTCTGCATAGGATTGTCTTCAATGTGTGATAAAAACTAATGCAAGTTTGTAAGTCTCCTGGCTTGGCTGGAGAAGAGGATGAAGCAGAGCAGTATAAACAGTGAAGTGTCTCTATGTAATGATATTTTCCAGCTTTCTCTTTTCTTTCTCCTGTGAAATCTTTTCCTGCAGTGGTAGATCTTTATGGTCATCTAAAAGTCAGGAAGAAATCTGTCAAATCATAAGTACTTAACGAAGATATTATAATCTAATTGTGAAAAAGTATGTACCTATCTGTGAGGTGACTGCCTGTTTGGGTGATTGTGTTGTTTCAGTATATAATACTTAAGAAGAACAAACTGGTTCCAAAATATTCCACTAGTTTCAACTACTATGTTTTAATCAAAAACTTTCTAACGAGTAAATTGCAAGAACTGGATCTTTCAAAGTATGACATTTGTGCCTTTAAGGTTAGTAATCTCTTGGAATTTTGGGAAACTGCTCAAGAATAGCCGGCTATTCACATGACTAAATGTTTGTACAGGATCAGACCCTAAAAAAAGTAAATACTTCTTCCCAATGGCCCATTTTTCTGTGCTGTATCTGCTCCCCACATGCCTGCATTTACGTGATATTTTGCTATTTATAATCAAATGGCCTTGGCAGGAGGACGGTATGTTAAACTTGGAACTGGCAGAAAAGGAGGCTAATAATTGCAGTGAAGTATGGTAGCAGAAGCAGTACAATATGTAAGACTTGTTGGTATAATGATTACACCCTAGCCTATACAATCTGTGCATTTATACAGATTTCTCCAGTTTAATGTACAGGTGACTTATGCTTCCCATTGGAATAATGATTTGTTTCATAGAGTATCTTTCACTGAACTTTTCACTGTTTATGATGTGTTGCAAAGGTGCAGTGTTCTGCTTTGTTACTCCATCGTGACTTTTCAAAAAGGACATGGAAAATGAAGGTAACAAAAGAGCGGGGTAATTTTGCTGCAGCTTGATACATCTTAATGTTTCCCAAGCTTATATTAGTGACAGCAATTAAATTTATTAAATATACTGCCATGTCAGGACCCACATCCTGTTCAAGGCAGCAGCTCAGGCTGCAGTAATTAAGGGTGAGAAGCAGAAACCCAAGAACTTGGTTCTTTTTCAGCTGTAGGACCACACTGCACTCCCCACTGGGTCAAGCTGGGTTCTGCAGCCCCATGGCTGGCCCCAAATTCAGTCTCCAGCCTGGGTGCAGAGGGAAAGAAAAGAGACCTCAGTTGGAGAGGAGAGGCTCTAACAGTTAAGAAATAGATGTGGGAGCTGAAAGAAGTATCAGAAATTTATTTGCTTTGTCCTGAATTTCCCAAGTGGCCTTACATGGGATTTAGAGCTGTGTGCTGAAACTGGTTCTGGCATCATAGGCAACTTGGAACATCTGCATTGAAGGGTGATGTCTGTATCCCCTCCCTGTATTAACTGTATAGGAGAGAAGAAGGTTGTGGCATCTAAAATGTTGTGACACCTGAGTTATCAGATACGAGAGTGGCCTTCACCTTTCCCCACTGCCCATGGAGAGAGGGGGTGGACAGCTGGGACATGCCAACATCCATCCCCACCTACGCTGAAGACTGTAAAGCTTTGGCAAGGACTGAGCCTCTGCAGATTATGACCATGACCCTGAGTGTTTATTATGTGCCAGAGAGCACAAGCCAGATAATAATTTCCACCCAAGGAAAGGACACAGTTTACAAAGAGCTCAGTTCTCTGACAATGCTGTTTGAAGTGAGAAAAGGGCTCCCTGAAGAGAACTGCTGATGTTTACAACATTAAATCAAACTCTTATCTAGTTCATCCCCACACTCTATTTATTTTGGAGCACCACTGACATTGTATGTGTGTATCCATATTTATACACATGCATATGTGTATATGTGTATGTACAGAAAAGTTATGATCCTTCAGTGTTATCCATTACAGCTAACTCTGCATTTCCTGTCATCATACTCAAGAGCATTTCCAAGCACTGCTTGGCCAGCAGAGCATTTAAGTTGGCTGCCTTCAGTGGGTAGGAAGGTTCAGAAAATAATGCTAGATGAAAGACTCTGCCTGCTATCATGAGCAGGGGAGACATGGCATGCAAGAGACATATGCTTGCATGCCATGCAAAGAACCATCCAAAAAGTAAACCTGTTTTTTTCTTTCTCAGAGGCTCCTTTCAAAGCTTAAAAGTGCTATTGCTAGAGAAATAAATAGATAGAGAGCTAAAATAAATTGGATACAGTGAAACAATATCTGATCATTAGATGAGATTCCTCTTATCTGCAGGACCAGATTTTCAATGGTATTCATAAGCACTGTCCTTGTTAGCTTCAATGGATGTATTTGTGATGGAGAGTAGTCTGATTGTGGTCATTGGTGTTTAATTCTTTGTGTTGACACACTCATAGATTTTCAACTTGGATATAAGAACAGCTTCAACACAAAGTTCCCCAAAGAGCAGTCAGGATGTAGATGCAGAATAGGAGCCCCAAGAGAAAACTGGGTACCTGTTGGGGTAGTGACTCCTTGCTCAGTGCTGGGTGATGCTCAGTTTGATAATATATCACTCATTGTTCAGGTTTGTTTAGTTTTCTTCTTCTGCGTGTGTGGTAACTAGAAGTAATATCTTTTACTGAGTCAACAGGTACAGTTGGTAAAAACAAAGAAGTTTCAGTGCTGTCATAGCTAACTTCAAAGTTAACTGCAAATTTGACTGAAAGGGCATCACTGTGACCATCTCTGAAAGAGAAGATGGTTCCTTTTCAGGAGAAGCGAACCTGATTCCTGTAGAAGGGCATGCTGTGGTGAAGGAAGAATTAAAAATATTAAAGTCTTTCCGTCATGAAAGGAAAAATAAGATTTAAAGCCTTTGGAGAGTTAGAGAAAGGTGGAAGGGAGATTATAGCATTCCCTAAAAACAATCTCCTTTTTAGACCTCATGCATCATCTTAGCATGGGAACTAAGGTTTGTGATTGAACAGGTTCAGTATAGATATGATGATGCTCACAATACCCACCTTAGAGTGAGTTTGAATGTCCAAAACTCATCGTGTTGACTGTGTAAAAGACAGGACTTCCACCTGCTAACCCCCACCTCACTTGCCACATACTTAAACCACTACAACTCCAGCAAACCAGCACCAGAGGAAGAATGTTAACATTTCTTTTCGTTTCCTATAAGTAAAACTGTACTATAAACACTGTTTATATTATAAAACTCTGAGTATTTTATAAAAGCTTGAAGATTCTCCAAGTGCAAAATGCAGTATAAGTGCAGTCCTCATATTACAGCATTGCATTATTAACAGAATAATTCTTCAGAGACCTCATGGAGAACAATCCCACAGCCAGCTTTGGCATCTGGATCTGTGTTTTGGGCCACAGCATTCAACATTCCAGCACGTGTTTGAACATCTCCTGCTGTGCTAAATTAGCCCCAGGACTGCTGTTTAAAAAATTAGAACATTAAAAGAGCTAATGCTGCTGGGGAGACCTTAGATGTAGAATGGTCCCCACCAATATTGTGCTTGAGAGCTTCACAGGGTGCCTGTGCCTCCCCTTGTGAGGTTAACAGGTGTTACTCTGACTTGGGAAACATCCAGGCACTAAGGCTGTTTTTCAGAGATTATCAAATAGCATGTTCAACACAGAGTTTGTGGTAGTAGAAGACAGTTTGTGAACTACCGGGACAAGCAGCTTCCTACTGAAATTACCATATTTTTCAGAAAATGATCCATAAACTCAAAAAATAGATATAGCTTGTATTTGAGCTACATGCCTGATGAAGACTTCCATATAGCAAAAATGCATTTGCAGGTCCTCGTGGAGAATGATAAGTAAGATCTGGGATAGCTGGCAAGGGTATCATCCCCTAGGAGTGTGTTCTGCCCATGTTTCCAAAATAAAATTTGGCAAGTGGGAAACGCGATCTGTGCTTGTAGGGCTTGTTAACAAGCTCCTTCATAATGAAGAATGCTTCATTAGCCTGGGAGGAAAAAGTGTTCTTTGCAAATGTAAGTAATGTCTCTGCAGCTCTGTCCTTTTGATCAATTACTGAACAGACACTTTGGCTTGCAGTTGTTCACATACGAAGTGTTTGGCTAAATGATTTAGTTTTCTTCTGCAGATCTGTGCTATGGCAGCCCCTGCTCCCAGCTATTGCATGTTGAGGGCACGTGCCTTCACTGAGGAGGTATTCTTGGATGGAGCAGAGTGTTTCTGACATTTTGGAGTGACTCCGACTAGCAATTTGCTCTCCCACCATGAAACTCTTCTAGAGAGCATCTGCAACAAAAGGCTTAGCTGTCATAGATGCTGCCTAAAAATGCTTATAGCGGACTGGACCTAATGAAAGTCAAGAATAACCACCTCTCTACCAGTGAGAGAAGTGATCAGGAGGAGCCCTCTTCAGAGAAAGATCTGAAGGTCTTCCAGTTCTCAAAACCTCTGCTTTTTTGCTAACAGGACAGGGCCCAGGAGTGTCAGGTGTCATCTGAGTGCCACGTTCTGTTTGTGGTACCAATTCTTCTGCCTAGTTTAGGTGGCAGTGATGTGGCAGTGACAGTAAAGTGCTCTTCCCAGATGGCAGTGGGCAATGGGAACCCTGATCACACTTCTTCTGGCTCCAGTACTCTCGGATAACTCAGTATAGATTAGATCAGTTGCAACATGCTGGCACTGTTACCTCTCCTTTTTTGGGCAATGAAGTTTTAGTCCCTCATTTTCCTTCTGAAAGTAGTGTCTCTCACCTCTCACATCTTGGGTACATGTTACCAGCAGGAAAGAGGGGAGCAGCTGGGAGAAGACTGACCCACTAATTACACATGCCATTGACATGAAAGTAGAAATTGCTGCATGTCCTTCGAAGAACAAAGTTACAGTTCAAAACAATCCGGGCAAAATGAAAGAAATGTCTTCAACTCATGAGATGCATAAATGGAAACAGCAGGCTGGGGTATGTAAGCAAAGCAATGCTGCCATTCTGCTGCCTTAGTTGGAAAACAGTGAACAGTTTGGGTACCGCCCTCTAAGGAAGATGTGGGCTTGTTGGAGAAAGTCCAGAGAAGCTCACTAGATCAGAGGATTAGAAAACATGAGTTATGAGGAAACAGTGAAGGAATCAGTTTGTTTAGTCTAGAGAAGAGAAGATGGAGAGAAGGCATGATATCAGTCTTCAAATATGTGAAAGGATGCTTCAAAGACAAAGGGAATAAACTAGTTTCCATGTCTTGTGAGAGACAGTGGGGCACTGGAATAGGTTGTCTGAGGAGTCTGCATCTTTTGGAGATATTTAAGGATTGATTAGCTGAATACCTGTCCAAGTAACTTCAACATAACTGGGGTAGGGAATGGGCTAGATGACCGCTGTGTCTCCCAGATTCTGATTCTGTTATTGGAAGTCCCCAGACTGGAAGGCTCTGAGTCTGACATATGCCCCATTTCTTTTGATTTCTTATCATTTTCTGTTACTAATGGACATAAAACTTCTACAACAGGGACAAAAAAATGATTTCTGAAGATGTCACATACAAGACAGGAGGCAGTCTTTGCTTCCTGGCTTCACCTACGTCAGGTAGCATTAATAACCCTAGCACATGACCCAACGTTAGTTCATGAATGTGCCTGTTTTTCCAAAAGATCTCATGCCTTGGTGAGTTAAATGAATCAACCAAATCCTCTTGAAATATCTGTGTTTACCAGAGATTGGGATGTGACGATCTACTCAAGAAACTGCACAGTGTCAATGAAGTTTCTCGGTCAAGTGTTGTTCAGCTTAAGCTATTCATGCAGGCAGTACTAATGTAGCAAGAGCCCATGTATCTGCTTTACTGTAAATCTCCATTAATCATGACGAATGGCTATGTACATTGCAGCATGGCAGGAAAATCTCCAGTGCAAACAAAAATCAGACAGGTTGGAGTGGCTCTGGAAGCGACTGCATGTTTGAGGCTAAAAGTAGTCTCAGCCTGTTATGTTAAATCTTTAGATGTAAAGGAAAAAAAAAAAAAGAAAGGTACAATGTTTTCATCCAAGGCTGTAATTGTGACAGAAAGCAGTCACACACCAACAAAAGGTTGTACCTCTTTGTAGCTGCCAGACCTGCAAGCCTTATCTGTGCTTGCTTTTGTTGCTCCGTATTTTCCACTACTGCTGCCAGCAGAGACAGAGGTGGGAAGTTTGAGGCCTCATGTGAATGAAATCAGCGTCTGTGCAGGAGCACTCACACCTTGGACCAGACTTATCTGTTGAGAAGGAGTATTCAAGGAGAGCAAAAGACGCCTTAAAACATGTCTTCCTGTTTCAGGATTGCAGGTGATACGGCACTCAACAAGAACATCCACGAGTCTGTCAGCGCTCAGATCCGGAAGAACTTTGCAAAAAGCAAATGGAGAGTAAGTGACCTATCTTCAGGGATGGCACTTAAGCGTGTTAACTCTTCTAACGCAGCAGCTGCACAGCCCTTTCAGCACGTTAATGCTCCAGTATAAAGCTGCTTTTGTGGTTCAACTTTTTGGGCACCATAGTTGGTCCCGTCTTAGGTAACATAGCTTCACAGGACTGTTTATAGAGGGTGCTGCATCTGGGAGTGTGACAGATGGGACCAGGTCTAAAGCACCAGCTGTGATTATATGGTATAAGGTTATGGGGTCAACCTTGGGGAGAGGACATGAAGCAACTGGGACACCAGTGAGCTCTATAAGGAAGGATGTGTCCAGTACAGTCTCCCTTGTAGGCTGCCACGTCCCAGCTGAGTTTTAGAAGGAATGAGGATGGGGAGCAGGACTTCTAGCTTAGAAAACAAGAATTAGGAAAAGCTGGGATAACGATGGACTCATTTTGGTTGAGTAACCAAGACAAAGGCAGAAATTGCCCTTCTACCTCCACATTTTTATTTTTCATTCCTTTTTTTTGTTTTTTGCTTTTTGTTTTTCTTTCCCCAGCAAGCATTTAACGCCACAGCTGTCGTGCGACACATGCGGCGGTTACACCTCGGCAGCAGCCTGGACAGCACAAGTGCCAGTGTCTCAGGCACGCTCAGCCTCGCCGCACCGCTGCCCGATGCAACAACCCGGAAAGATTGTGAGTAACAGGAGCAAATCTATCATAGAATCATAGAATGGCCTGGGTTCGAAAAAGGCTGTAATGATCATTTAGTTTCAACCCCCCTGCTATGTGCAGGGTCACCAACCAGGCTGCCCAGAGCCACATCCAGCCTGGCTTTCAGCTCAGTGTGGTTATTGGGAGAGCAGCATTCTTATACAGAGTAAGGACTTTCAGGTGGGAAAAAGACCCAGACACTGCTCAGCAAATAGCTGCGTATTTGTCTGAAAGCTGGCAGAGTTTAGTCGAGCTGTTTATGTTTGATTTCCAGTTCTGAGGTAAAACCTTTTTTTTTTTTTTTTTTTTTTACCTTTTCCTGTAAAAATTGACTTGCTTTTCATTTTCCATGAGGGAGACTGATCCTTCCAGTCTTCCAACCCAACTTGAGCCAGGTGAAGCTCCTGCACAGGGAGGTTCAGTTGTATGAGAAGGGTTCAGGCTCCGCACACTGCCACAAGACCTGGCCCCTGCCCTGTTTATTTTAGGCAGCAGTGGAGATATTCAGGCTGCACAAAGGAGTCAGATGCTCAGGGTGTGTATTTTTTTCAAATGCCAGGAGAGAAGACATGGCGGGGGAGGCAGCACTTGGAAGGCAGAAATGTTTCCTTTGCAGTGAAGCCTATTTAATCTCTGACTTCAGGGCATTTATTTTATTCCCTTCTGTCCATCTATAGAGATTTTTATTTTTGCCCATTGCCAAACCCTATTGCTGCTGCCAAAAAAATAAGCATCCCTGTGCTCTTGGCATGCCTCTGGCATCTGCAAAGGACTGATGCAGCACTGACCAGTAGCAAAGCACTTTAAACACATGCTGACAATGCAAAAATGTTGAAAACCCTTTCAGTGGAGAAATGCATCTTAATTTTGTTATGTCTGTAGCTTCTGTTGGCATAACTGATGAGTGATTAATGTCTGTCCATCCAGTTGATAGATCACTGGTATCAAAAGGTGATAATTAATGGCTCTGCGTAGTCTGAATAGTAATGGGAAAACATCTGTCCATCACAGAGGAGGGAAGAGATCAAACTCTGTTTAATGGCTACAGTATCCCAAAGGTCTCTGGGCAGAATCCAGTCATAATATTCAGTGGATAAGTCAGCCAGTGTATGAAGAATAAAACCAGATGTATTGATTGGTGATTTTTTTTTCATGTCAGATATAGAAGACAGAAAAGTATTCATTTCCAGGCATCCCAGATTAAGTTCAATAGAAGATCTTGCTAGAAAATACTAAAGAGCTTTCCTTTCTCAAAGAAATTTACTAAAGAGAAGAGTTAGGAGATGTTGGAGCCCCAGGGAACTGCTGAGGAGAGTCAGGAGCAAATGCAGGGAGTGACATTAAGAGGCAGTTGATGTATTTGATACAGTCCACCAAATGCCTCCTGCTGGGAAGAAGGAGACCTTGGAGGTCTCTGTCCTGTCTCCTTCTTCCTCAGTGGTTTTCTCTGGGGTCAGATTTCTTGCACTGAAAAGATCCCATGCAGCAAGTTACATGAAACATCTGTGACACCATTATAAAATACAATCCTGCCTAATGCTGTTAGTAGTATGTTTAATGAGCTCTCCGGACAGTTTCAAATGCAGCAATTTCACATCACTGAAGATAATTAAATACAGCCCTAGCCTGAGAGAAGATTATGTCAGGCTGCATCCTGATTCTTTTGCTGTGTTAGGCCAGAGCAAGAAGATACATGAGGATGGGTTACACTACCTGAAGAGGTGAATCAGTTGGGATTTCTGCAGTGCATTGGTCTGATTTTCAGTCTTCTGTGCTTGCTTCATTTTATTTAGATGTGATTGGGCTGCCTAGATTAATTACAAAGCCTAGATCTCTGTCAAATGTCAGTACTGCTGGGAAACGGGATGTGGCTGAGGGTGGGTTCAGCATAGGCTGAAACATCACCTTCAGGCACAGGAAAGTAGGCAAAAGACATAACAAGCATAAAAAAGACCCAAGAGGCCATATCAGACTCTATAGTGAGATATGTTAATATAGTTTTCATCCATCCTTTACTTACCAGGCTGGAAAAAATGAACTGTATTTCTCATCACATCAATCCTACATCTTTTCTGAGCTAGGTGCCACTTGGTGCTGCTGGGGTCCTATTCAGCTCTAAGTGACACAGAGCCCCATGGGATGACAAAGTCCAAAGAGCTCCCCTGCAGAGTCTCCAAGGCTGCTGGGAGGGGGGCACATCCTGAGTGGAAAGCTCTGCTGAGGACAGATTTTATTGCCTGTCATGAATGCTTTCCATTGGTGCAGCCAAGGTTGTGCTGGAATAGTAAAATCTAGAATCGGTCGTTCAACACTCAGCCCACTTTGTGTTCTTCAGGGAGGGCTGTGTTTTTTAGAGCTGTGCTGGAGGGTTCGCTGGACGTGGACACATCCTATAAACTTTTCTACTTAGCTGAAATCTCACTCTTTTCGTAAAAAATAGTATCTGTGAGAAGTCTTTAGTTCAAAGGCAGCTGCTGAGTAAAAAATGTCCAGACACTTCAACTATATCAATTTATGTCTTTTAACTGGAAGTCCTGGAGACATACTAGCAAGGCCTGGAGCAACATAAGGTGTTGTTAGAATGATGTCCAAGTCACACAAACTTACATTTCCTCTAAATTTAAAGGAACTCACCAATGAGTTTTACCCACTGTACTTTTTTATCAGTAGCTTTGCGGGATGCTTGGGGAAATGTTTTTAGCCCAGGTGCACAGTCTGTTCATTTAGCTGGACATCCTTGATGAGAAGTTTAATCATCTTTGAGGAAAATTACTTTGGGCAAATACAATGCTGGAGGGATTTTCTAATCCCACAGCTCTTTGTCTTCAGCCCCAGAAATGTGGATTTGGTCTGGCTGAACACATAGCAAAGCCGGACGTTTATTCATTGTGACATGTGTGTGCAACTGCTGGTGGCTGTGGGCCAGGGGGGCAGAAGATCCCTGTGGATGTACCCAGCCAACCCATCGCTGCAGAAAGAGCACCGTCTCCAGCTGTGGTCCCCTCCTCTCTGGAGCATGCTGTGGAAACAACACCTGCTCAAAAAGCAACTTTGCCCACATCCCCTCCAAAATTAACATTTCTAACTGTGTTTCTGGCTTTCCTTTTAGGTATGTCTCCATCCACTCTCTGTAGTTTTGTTTCATCTGCTTCTTCAGGCGTTTCGGCGGTAGGAGGGGACCGGAGACCCAGACCCACCACAGTGACCACAGTGCACACAGGGAGCAAGTGAGAGCCCAGGTGGCCAGGAGAAGGCAGGCACAGGGCTGTGGATTCCTCCAAGCCACCCCTCGCCCTGCCCCGCATACTCGACGAAGGACTAGAAGAAAGAAGATTTTTTTATGGCCATATTTTATACTGCAATTCTGAAATATTTCATTTATCACAAACTGCAATGACTCCAGGGGGAACGGATCTAACAGTCTCTGGTGCTGTACATATATATACATATATATATATATATATATATATATGTGAGTCTAGCAATGTTCTAACTGATGAACACGCATTCTTATCCCCAGTGATTTACTCTTTTCTCAGTGTAGGTAACAGTAAATGTTGTTGGGTTTTTGTTTTTGTTTTCGTTTTTACCATTAACTACAAACATCTCAACTGGATTATTTAAATAGAGAAACTTTTCTGAGCATTATATATATATTTTCTTTTAAGAAGTACTTCCAGTAATGTCCCTCCTCCCAGTTTGTGGGGGAATATGCTGTTTTGGTAGGTAGGAGTTGGCGTTGACTTTGCAGCACATGAGGATTGCAATGTTGTGCGATTCCTCGCTCCTCAGACTGGACTGCAAGTCTGTCTGGCTTCAGCAGAGCTGCTGTTGCTCAGAGTAAGAAACTGCTGCTTTCCCCCCCCTCCTCCTTGAAAGCCATGGGCAGAGCTCAGTTGCCACCAGCCTGATTCCTGCAGAGCTGTGAGCCTGCGGTACCTTTGTTTGAGAGGAGATGTCGGCACATGGTGCCTTTGAGGAGCAGACCAGAGCTGAGCAAACACAGCAACAGAGTTTCATACTCCAGCAATTTCCCCCTTGATAATCCCTTCCACTGTGCATTCTGGGCAGAGCAAAAGAAAAAGAAGACATGGGGCTCAGAGCAGTAGTTGTCCTCTGCTACCAACTCACTGTGCTGCTCTTGTGGAGGACATTTAGTACCCATCCTCTCAGCCCAGCTTTGTACTGGGAGCACACCCAGAGCTCCCTGCGCCACAGCTGCTGAACACCCACAGCTTCATGGAGCTTTGCCCACTGTTGCTGATGCTCAGCACCTGCCAGGGTCACCAGCCATAAATAAGGATCAGGAACCAGATCGAAAATGTTTGGGCTTTAACTTCTACATATCTCAGTTTCTCTCTGTTGAAGAGGAGTGATGCTTTTGCACCCCTCTATAAAGCTCATATAAAAAAGCTAATTCAATTTCAATTATTTTTAATTACTAAATGCATTCATTTTCCAGGCTACAAATCCTGGTGCATCATCTAGGAACAGCCACCATTAATGTTGTGTAGTCATCCATTAGAGCACCCTAAAACAGAGAGAAGAGCAAATCTGCCATCGTTTACCCAACTGCTTCACGTGACCCCAAGCAGGTCTGTCCTCTACCAGAGGCACAAGCCTTGTGCTCATTCACCGTGTTTGCATTTATCCTGAACAAAAAATTGTGAAAGCCAGGCAATAGTGACCACGCTGTGAAAAGCCATAAGATTTTCGTCACTGAGACTTCAAAATCTTGCTTCAACTTCACTTGGTTGGTTTTGACCAGCAGAACTAGGATTTCATCCATCATATTTTGTGTTGTAGATGCTGGAAAAGCAGGTGGCAATGAGCACCAAACCTGTTTGAAAAGGCAGCTCTTTTGGTGGCACTTGTTAGGGCTCCGATTTCCTTTCTGTTAAGCTATTCTACATTTTTAGAGGACTGTAGCATATTTGAGTGAGTCTCCGTGTCTGGGACAGCTGTCAATGCCTTCAGGGAGTAGCAAAGCCCTTTGGGTTGCATATGATCATTCGTGGACACGCTTAGTCTGCTGTTGCTGTAGCAAAATCCGAAAGACGCAGTGTCCTTGTTTTAGGAAAGCTGACATACTGGTAGCAAAACTCCATACAATTTCCCCTCTGAGGACTTCTGACCAAGATTTGGGCAGACCAAATGGCAAAGGGTGTCCTTGCTGCAAGTCATGTCCAGACCATGGTCACCAGGTACTCCTGCTCCTCTGACAAAGGGTCTTAGGTCCCTTCCAACTCTAAAGGATTCTATAATTCTAACTGGTAAAATAGAATTTACACTCTTGCCAAGGCTGCTTTATTTTTCCAGCCTGAGTAAGTAATCCTTAGTTTAGGAGAGAGACTCCTATCACACAAATTTGAGCTATTTTGAACACACATGATTTCATAAACTCAACTGTGTTTCAGTTTTATGTGTGTACATGGTCAGTCCCCAGATTAGAAGTCACTGGTGTTCCCTGCATTTGCTCTTGTGCAACTAAAAGCAGGATTTGGTTAAAGAGTATTTTTGTCTTTGTCCAATTGTGGATGGACAAAGACAGTTGGGGCTGCGTGCTTCCTCTTCACATGGTCTTCTGAAACCTGAGCTTTGAGCCCAGTGTAGTTGCTAAAGCCATCGTACGAAATACAGCATCCAAATGTATCTTGCAGGAAAGAAAGAAAGAAAGAGAAAAGAAAAGAAAAGAAAAGAAAAGAAAAGAAAAGAAAAGAAAAGAAAAGAAAAGAAAAGAAAAGAAAAGAAAAGAAAAGAAAAGAAAAGAAAAGAAAAGAAAAGAAAAGAAAAGAAAAGAAAAGAAAAAGAAAGAAAGAAAGAAAGAAAGAAAGAAAGAAAGAAAGAAAGAAAGAAAGAAAGAAAGAAAGAAAGAAAGAAAGAAAGAAAGAAAGGAGAAAAGCAAATGGATTTCCATCTGCAAACCAAAGATCAGTGATGGGAGTGAAAGCAGACATGTCGTTCCATACCCTGCAGTTGTGGAGTTCCCATATACCGGCTGGCCCTCCATGCTCAATCCTTCTTCTACTGCAGTGAAATGTTCCTGCAGTTTTCTACTGCAGGAACATTTCTTCTTTCCAAACGTGCAATTGGGTTTTTGTACCCAATGTTCTGGAGTAGTTACGTAATTTATCATCATTCTTATAGGCTTGTTATCAACCACGGGGATCTTAACATGAGCACTTAGAAGCAAAATTGTTTCTGTATCATACAATTTTGGGTGGTGGGAAGCTCTTCTTTTGCATTAGTAAAACACAGCTGGAGACCTAACCAGGTTTGCCAAATGCATAGAGATACTCAAAACTGAGTCCCAAAGTATCCCTTGGTTAGAACTAACCAGTTTTAACCTGACCAAATCCAGTTACCAGGATAACTTAGCAGTGCCCAGACAAGAAGTGTTGGGGCTGCAGCCGTTTGTCCTTTGGCAGCAGACTGACACAGCAAACGCTCCAGTGCCTGTCCAGTAAATAGTGTGTGCAGGTCTAGAATGGGCTGATAGCCCAAAAGTAAAAGATTCAAAACAAATCCAGATCTTGCCATGCAGAGCAGGTAGAAAAATCCTTCTGGGCTCTTTCACAATGGACTGTCTTACTAAACATGGTGTGATTCACTCTTTGCATGAGCACGTCAGCCTGGACTGGCCCGTCTCTTACTCTTTTCTGCTTTACTTGACTGGCACCAATGTGTTTTTCATTTGTAACTTGTTTTCCTCAACTCCTTCCCCTTCTTTTTCTTTGCTTGCAGCTTTGATTGTTGATTTTTACCTCCAGAGTCATGGAGGCCATCTTTGATGCCAACAGCAGTGCTCTTGCTGGGAAAAAAAAATACCTAAAAATACAGAAAACCTCCAGCTGGCCCTTAGCCTGCAGAAGAAGTGTGAGGACAGGCTTCCCATGAACTCTGCGAGATGAAAGTCAGTGTTGCAGTGGCAGGGGCTTACACTGCTGATTTTGCATGTGACTTCATTCCCCGTGCATCCTAACTTCCTGCTGGATCACCCCTTCTGCATCACGGGGTGGACACTGTCCCCATCAGACTGCATGGGGAGAGCAGAGGAACAGGGAAACATGGAAGTGATGCTTTCCTGAGACTGTTACCCTGCTGGTGATGTCTTTTTGTCCTGGTTGTTTTTGTACAGGTGCCATTAGAGTAGTGGGCTCCAAAAAACAAATAGGATTTGACCTACTCCATGTGTGTCTGTTTTGGTGCTGAAATAAAACCAAGCAATGATAGGGAAATGAACCACAGAAAGGAGTATCTGCCCACCTGGTAGACATCCTTATGTAGTTCTATCTGCAGTAGGCATTAGAATGGATTTTGCTCTGTGCATGTTCCCTGCATACCTCCATGGCTACTGACAGTATTTTTTCTATACGCAGTTTTTCTTCCTGCTTAGCCCCAAGGAGCTTTGGAGCTTGCCCAAAGCATTTACCAGCCCTGGGAGCCAGCACAGCCCCCAACCTCTGGCTTTTCTGCTCATATCCTCTGCAAATCAGAGCTCAAGAGATAAAATTGCAGCCATCCCCATGGCTGCCCCTCCTTAAGCATGACCCTTCTTTTAGCAAAACAGCTCCCAGAGAAAGCCAGACAGCTTTTAGCCATCAGCAAGAAAGGAGGGTTATTGTCCTTCAGCGTGAATTTGGAGATCAACTATAGGAAAAGCTCTGCTAAAACTTTCTGACTGAGTAAGAGCTTTAGGTCTGAGCAGTGCTAACTAGGTGAATCCTACACAAAAACACCAGATCAGTTTTGCCAGTGAGTTCATGCAGGCTGTAGACTGTTCCTTTTTCTCCTTCTAAAGTCCTGGAGGATTCATATACCTGCAAAGTATCGGTTTCTAGACTAAGCCCCAGGGTATCTTCCATGGATGTTCCCATTTAATGGGATTGCTTTTGTTCTTGCTCCTATGCATGTTTATCTGGTTGAACTGGAGTCTGAATGCATCCCTGAAATTATTCATGGGAAGGGAGTTTTGCTTTCGTTATCACGCTTATTTGCACTAGAAACTTGATGTTAGGAATTACACTTATTCAAGCAAAGAACAGAAACACACACACAAAGATGACTACATCCAATGAAAACAGCATCAAAATCAAGCACAGAGGATGAATTGGCAACAGTCGAGGAACCTGCTCCCAAGCACTGTGCAGTTTCCCCTGGTACATTGCTCATCCCTAACTTCTTGCCCAGCAGCAATTTTACACAGCCCCTTTAATTTGCCCCAACACCACCCTTCCCTGAAACTGGATCCTGTCCATCCCTGTGCACGTGCGTGTGTGCATGTTACAGCCCCAGGGATCACAGCTCCCATTGATGGGAAGCCAGGAGCTGGTTCAGGTTTTTTGGTCTGACTTCGTGCTGTTGGGTCAAAGCTGTGTAAATAGTGTTTAAAGCCAAGGATAAAGGCTCTTTATCCAGACTGATCTTTGAGACTCCTTCCCCACCTTGAAATGGGCCACTGCACTGCCCAGTTAGCTATTTTTTTCCTCCTCTTCATAAATTATAAGGTCAGAAGAGTGGCTCTTACATTTTTCTATGCCCCAGCATGGAATCAGGGCATGTATGCTCACGAGCGCTGTGAAAAAAACACTGCTGAGCTAATGATGACATCAAAATGTCCAATAGATGCATGTTACTGCACTGCATGTATTAAACTACTGTTCACTACTTTTGTATTTCCTGAGCCTTTTCTTCATGCACATTCAATCCAGCCTTTTTTTCAAGGGGTTTCTTGTAGGTTTTGCTTTCAAATGACTCAGTGTATCTGTAACTTGAAATCCATTGTTAAGTTTGAGTAAATGCAAAAGCCGATGTTTTGTGAACAAGATACCGCAAAACCTGATAATGTATTTTGTCTTTCTGTGGAATGCTCTGCATGTACACAGCATGCACAGGAAGAGTCACCATCCAGAGCAGCTTAAAACTATGCAGCAGTCACGTACACACGTTTAGAAACAGGGAGTCGGGGAGGGTCCTTCTGAATATGATGTCACAAAGTTTGATCTGCATCTGAAATACCTTCCTGGGTTGTCAATGCTCAGGTCTGCCAAGAAGTATGTCAGTGTGTCTCTTCAGGGTTGTGGGTTGGGTTTTTTTGGTTGCTCTTTCTTAGTCAAATCTTTGGCTGATTTACTCAATTCTTTTTCTCTTCCCATGAGATATTTCTTTCTTGCCTGTTGCAGAATGAATTGCTTTGTGCGGACCAAGATGCTGTGATTATTTGCCTGAACTAATTAAGGCAGCAAGTTGAGCTAATTATCTCATCATTTCCAAAGCACCAAGTATCAAAGCACCTTCCCCAGTATCACCACCTAAATACTTGCAGTCAGTCCTTTAACACCTCCATGTAGCAGCACCGCCATTTATCCATGGAGGAGTTTGGAGCAGTACTTCTCCTTCCTTCACATGGAAATCGTAGCTTTGCCTTTTCTTCCCTCAACCACTGACCCATTTTCATTTGTGCTGGTCTTTCTATGGCAGAGCAGTGTACAGGATGGTCATGTGGTGTTTTTAGCACACCTGGTCCAGTCCTTTTTTGAGAATTAGCAGGTCAATGGTCCCAGCTCCTCAGCAGTCACTGCTTTCATGCGGAAGATGTTCATCTTCCCACAGCTCAAAACAAAATCACCTTGAAAGGTTGGGAAGTGATCTTTTGATACAGGCATGCCAAATAATAGCTTCAGAGAAAGCACTGTGTTGGTGGTGTAGGAAGAAGGTATCCGTCCTTGGAAGTTATGTCACGAGCAGCTCCGCGGTAAGTGAAAGAACCAAGAAGGCTTGAGCCTACCTTTGAGGATGATGCCCAGCTGGCATGCTGTGCCATCTCCTAGGAGCTACCTACAGTGTAAAAATCATCATGAACAGTAGTTGTAAGTCACCCCATCTCAGGTTGCTATGGCAGCATGTGGTGCGAGGCTCCATGAGGAAGTGGACATGTGCTGTGGTTCCCAGTGGGTGGGAGATCGAAGGAGATGCTCAGGGCAGCTCTAAGCTTTTCCGTCCTTCATCTGCATCCCACAAGTCCAGCTGCTGTTGTGCATGCTATCTCTTACCAGGTCAAGCCATAGCTTCACCCTCAAAGTGAAGAACATGGAACGTCATGACGGCTCAGTGGGAGATAGATAGATATGTTGTGACTCACATTTCTTGCCAGCGCAATGTCTACACCCCGTTGCTCATTTACCTCTAATTAAGAAGCAGCATTTTGGTCCATTTGGGCCTTTTTTTTAATACAGATATTTGATTTGGGTCAGCAAATAACCAAAAGAAGCCCAGTCTGTCCAGAGCAGTGCCTCCCCAATATCCTCAACTGCAAAACATCTCTTGGCCGATTTTTAATGAAAATGCAAGCATGTTTTCTACAACTGCTTAAATCTTAATCAAGGAATGTCAGTGTGCCTAATATTGCAGGTCTTGTGATTGATACAAGTTCATAACAGCATCCATGTCCAAAAAGAAGGGAGAATGTGTATTTACTCCATGCATGTATTAAGGCATCGCAAAAGTTTTATCCGCGTAATGAGTTTGCAATACTGCAAATTGTTAATGGGGCTACGTCGCAAGTGGTTCTCTGCCTTGACAATCATGTATACATATCGAGATTTCTATCATAATGAGAATTTAAAGGGATGATTGTTTTCCTCCAATAAATCCAGTTTAATCTCCCTGATGTGAAGTGTGATGTTTTTGAGTACATGAGTCTCCTATGCTCAACCAGTGTTCACAAAAGGGAGCAAATAATTTCTATGGTGGCTCCGCTGTTTTACGTGATGATTTCCAGAGGTGGACAGTGAAACTTTTTTTCCATCCCCAATTCACTCCTTAAGAAAGTGCATCAGAAGAGTGATTCTGACATCAGTTTTTTCCTGAAATTGCTATTGGAGTTGATGCTGTATGGCAGCACAGGGAGATGTGTATCTCTTGGGGGTTGAGAGTGTCTGTGTGCAAAGGAGAGGCACTTGTTAGAGACAGATGCACCCTTAAGTAGGTCCTTGTGGTTTACACAGCCTGTTCATTGCCAGAGAAGAAACAAACACCAGGACCCATGTGATTACTATTTCAAATCTTTGGTATGTGTCTATGGCCACGGAGCTGGGATTAGATGCTGGATTGCGCCAGGAAAGAGGAGACAATCTGCCATTCGGGCTTTGGAAAAACACATTCATGGGAAGGTACATCTTCGGAAAAATATATCCGTGTTAAAAAAAAATGGTGACAGTGAATGGGATAGATCCACATTGTCAGGAGGATCAGCAAATCCTGTTGAAAGGCACCGTGTTCAAACCAGAAAACCTGAAAGTACAAACATCTGACTGCTTCTGATCTCTGGTACTGGCAGGACTGTTTGAAGGTTGGACAAGACTGACCTACCCATGGTGTGACTCACAAGCCTGAGTCATCTCTAATACCATCCCTCCATATTTAGCACCGCACTTCAACCTCTCCTGGTTTCTCTTGAATTCAGCAGATTCATGTTATCTGAAGGCCTATCCCAGATTTCATTGTGAAAAGAAAATCTTAGCTTAGGAAAAAATTCTCGTATCTTAGGTTTAAAACCATGGCTTCTTCTATAGTCATAATGGTCACTTAGTGTGCATGAAGCTTTCTCTGGTGTCCAGTGAGACAGGGCGGAAGATCACGACAGGACCATTGAAATGCTGACACTGTAAGATGGCCTCTTGATGTCATGTCAGTATTTACTTTCGTTTATTTTCTTCACTGTTGCTACAGTGAATTCTTGGCTGCTTGCATCAAATGAGATAAAATGTCAGTACAGAGAAGAGAAGGGGGCATGACAGAGATGGGGTAATAGAAAACATTATGCTTGAGACCTTTCCAAGATCCACAGCTATGTTCATACCAGAGAGAAGGGGTCTGTCCCTATTCTGAAGGCTTTCTAAGTGTTGGTATGCACTGTGTGTCTGGTTTATGACATACACCAATCTTCCTTCGTGCTATAACAAGCCCATTTCTCAACTCCTTTGCTCTTCAGCACCGTCCCTCAGCGTAACTTGGGCTCTGATTGATGGGCATCACTAGGCTGTGGATATGTCTTCATTCACAATCAAAAGGGATTTTGCAGGGCACAGGACAAATTTTGAAGACCATCCAGCTCAAGCAGAGATGGATTCCCTGTGGTTCAGGATCCCCCCCAGTTGGGTGATGCTGAGGAGGAGGCATTCAGCACAGTGTTTTCAGCCACAGCACTTGCATCCTTTGTCCAGTTGTACCTACACCAAATTTCCTTCTCCCGGACACACTTACCTCTCAGCTTACCCGTGCAAGCACAAAACTATGTGTTGAGATATGGGCTCATAAGGATCCCTTTGGAGACTCTGTGAGGACAGAATATGGACTTGAACTGTCCCAGAACAATCCCAGGGCAAGTAAGCTGTGATAGTGACAGGGACTCATGCTGTTCCCATCACATTATACTTCCTCTCAGCTCTGGGCATCCCTTGAGGAGAGGGTCCATACCCTTAGCTGCGATTATGTGCCCTGCCCAGCACATTTATGTTCTTAATATGGTGGAGCCTCTCAACAAGGATAAACTGCTGTGATAATAACCATTTTTGATAACTACAAGAGCGGGAAGAAGGACCATCTGCCTCAGCACTGCAAAACTGAGTACTTCCAGATTGTTTGGCACTTGGGCTTTCTGGATTACACTGAGGTAAATTCCTGACATCCAAACTCTGTTTATTTAGCCTGAATTCCACATTTCTTCTTTTTTTCCTTTTTTTTTTTTTTTTTTAACTGCAAGATTCTGATACAATTACAGTCAATTAATGATCCATTTACCTTCTTCATGCAGCGTTTTGTTTAAAGGAATTGATAATAATAATAGAGTTGAGAGGCAAATTGTTCTTCCCATCTAAATCATGAGTTTTATGCTTTCTTTGGCACCATATAGGCTCTAGTATGTTTTTCATTTTCATTCTGTAGGGCAGAAGCAAGTGCTTTGTTCACATCCTTGCCTCAGCTTTCAGTCTAGCAGTGACCAGAAATGCTTCATAATCTCAAACAAATGCTTCCTTATGCTGGAAGCCAGCTGGTTAGGTATCCTCAATTCTGAAGAGACACATATCGTGTTTATACTTGAGCTATTTCAGGTTTGCATTTGCTCAAAATAACACCTGGAATGTAACTTTCTTTCCTGTTTACTGATGCAGTGCAGCTTGAAACAGCACCAAAGTAAATCAAATCCTTGATCCAGGGAAAAACTGTGCCACTAAAGTTGCATTTAGTGACTTACAATGGAAGTTATTGGTTAAGCTCCTGTCCCAATAAATAGGACAATTCAGGTATGTGATGGACACACTCTGGAGCTATTACACATTGTACCACATTAATCATTTTTGTCATGTCATGTTGTACCATTGGGGTTGTTTAGCTAAAGGAGGGCTCCAAGGAGACCTTACTACAGTTTTCCAATACATAAAGAAGCATTACATGACAGATGGGGAGACTCTGTCACAGGGCTCTAGGAACAGGACAAGGGATAATGAGAGTAGATGTAAATTAGATATAAGAAAGAAACTTTTTACTGAGAGAGTGGCGAGGCACTGGAAAAGGTTATCCAGAGAAGTGTTGGATGCCCCATCCTTCCATCCCTGGACATGTTCAAGGCCAGAACTTCGATCAACATGTTCTACCAGAAAGTGTCCCTGCCCATGGCAGGGGCTGATTGGAACTAGGTGATCATCAGCTGAGGCTCTTCAGAAGCCTGAGCAGTTCTTTAGCAACTTGGTACAACTCTGCACCACTGGAAAAATTGTGAACTCACTCAGAGCCAAGGATCCCAGTGGTGTTTCATTCACTGGCTGTCTAAATTCTTAAGACATTTAACTTCTCTGTTGCAAAATGTGTCAACATCAGAATTCACTGCTGAGTCAACTGATGAACACTGTGGAAGTCTGTGTTGAGGGATTTCCAACTCCTCTCCCTCCCTAAGTACTTGTAGCACTTACATGATCATTTCTAATATGCTTTTCAGGGATTTTGAAACATCACAAATAACAGAACTCCTGAGAGACTGGGAAGGAACTCTGGATGCCTTCTGGTGCAACCTTTGCTCAAGCAGGAACACTCACATTAGCCAGAATCATGTCCAGGCAGCTTTCAGAGATTTCCAAGGAAGACACTCCACAAGAAAGACTTTCAAGAAAGTCACCAGCTACAATAAAGAAGGATTTGTCAGCAGGACACCTAGGGATGGAGCAATGATACCATTTATCTCCAACTGTGGCTGAAAGTTGGGCAGACTACAGATAGATCCACAGGGTCCAGATACTTGTGCCTGGAAGTCATTGTGCTCATGGCTACACGCGGCCATTGCATGGACAGGGAGGGCTGCATGGCAACACTGACGGACCTATACGTGTGCGCATCACCACTGGGTTCACGGTAATGAGACGAGCCTGGGACATCATCTGGAAAGGATTTCATTCTTTAGATTCTCCCATGGCAATGTTAATACAGTAATTTTGTTTAGCATCGTCCTTATAACTTGTTATGATTATTTGTGGACTTAAGGTGGTGATTTAAAATTACTGATTCAATCTCAATTGGGTTCTGAATTGGGTCTTTACATCATTCTATCTTTAATTGCTTTAGTGAAAGTCTAGTAAATTAGGCCGGTAATATGCTCGCTTAGAGGGATTTTTGCCTGCTCACATTTCTTAATGAAATCCATAAGAAGTTAAAAAAGGAATGCTACTGAATTGCCACTTGTGCTATGGAGTCTGAAACTCAGAATATCAGTCTGAGATGCCCTTGTATCTTCCTACAAGTACACATCCTCAGAAGGAGAAATCTTAGCACCGCAGCAAATATTCCCACAGTAAAGGGATGGATGGAAGAAAATGGAAAAATGTGATTATAAAGCCTGGGTTCCATTTCCTGCTTTCTGGACTTCCTTTGACTTTTCATGCAAGTTGTTTAGAAAATCTCAGAAAATACTTAAAATCCCCACACTGAACTGTGGCCCATGACTAGGGAGCACCCTGAGAATCTCTCCTGTCCTGGAATCCCAAATCTTTATGGTTTTTTGAGGTCTTCTGGCATGTCCCCAAAAGTTTTTCTCATCCTCACTCTCTTCTCTGGTGCTTTGGTGTCCTGATGAACATTTTAAGTGGAGGACTTAGCTGCACTGTGAGAGGGATCATTGTCTCTCTGCAGTGTGACCTGATACCCATCCTTGGCCATTGTGGCTGCCCTCCATAACTGCTGGATACTGCACAGGTTCTCACAATGTCTCCCCTGCTGTTTTTCCTGCAAGCTGCTGCAACTGGATTGCATTTTCTACCCATCAGTAATGAGGTCTCTGTTGCCAAGGCTTCCTGTAACTTCTTACAGCTTAATGCCTGCAGTTTTATTGCTAGAAATACACTGCTTCCTCTCGCTCTGCCAGTGAAGACCATACATTACATCTTACTTGATGGTGGTTCCTGCTGCAGAGAAAATACCATTACTTACCAGCAGTGCAAAACCCCCCACCAGCCCCATTCATACACCCCAAACACTGTTTCTGTAAAGAGTACAAAGAGTCTGCTCTGAAGATAAAGTTATGAAGCCAAAGAAAATCTGCTGTTAATTAAAAAGGATGAGAATTAAGCACATAGCAGATGAGGATATAAAGTTCAGATCAGCTTGATCCCCAGCATGAAAATGCATTTTATTTTATCCGTTTAGCAGAAGAGGGATTTTTGTCTCCACATGGGCTATAGCAACGTGGCTAGAAAATTTCCATTGTCTTTAATTAAAACAGTGTGATTACATTTTCCTTTCTGCAGCCTGCACAGACCCTGACTCACTGCTTAGAATTAGGTGCAGGTGGTCTGAGTGCAGTAGTAATCAGAGCTGGATTTGGCACCTAGATAGCCTAGTACAAAAACCCTTATGTCAGGTCAAACCCACCTAATCTGGAGATATGTTGTTGCAAAGCCAACATGTGGTGTTCCAGTTTTACTAAGAAGAGGAAGATGGTTTTGCTAGGAGGAGAAACATGGTTTGTGTCTGTTGTAGGATGACCTGCAGGAGTGAAGCACACATTCAGTGCAAGGGAATGTGTGGTAGTTAATCTTTTCCCAAACACCCTGACCTTGGATAACACACAAGGCTACAAGGAGAGCAGCCCTGCACCTGGTGTTTAAGGTTAAATAGGTCCATGTGAAGCCACAATCAATTTGTTATCTACTCCTTACACTCACCTGTATAATTGTGCAAAGGTTTTTTGAAGGCTCCTGGCACGTCAAACATCTCATTAGTGGTGCTGATGTCTTCTGCCTCTGGCTGTACCTCATCAGGTTGGGTATTTGCTGTCTATGCTTGTCTAAGGTATACCGAGTATAGAAATTGCTGAAGCATTCATGCATGTTGCAGCACATCAGTGTGTGTTAACCTCCAGGTCTGGCACCTTCAGGATTTTCATCTGATTACATGCACTCACCTGGAATCTGCAAGTCCTGGGCCTGCGCCCTGCTTGTTCCTTTCATGTTAAATTGCTCTTGGATAAAAACACAAGGCAAGTGCTTGGATCAGGCTTTGGAATGAAGGCGTCCCTCTGCTGTGGTGTTGGTGTCACCAGGCCTCAATGCCGCATTCCTCACAACTGGTGCTGGGAGCTTTGGTCCAGGTGGATGGAGGCCTTGGGGAGGTCAAGCTGTATATCACCTAGGAAAGTGGTGGGGTCACAGGAGGGAGATGCTCAAGAAAAAGGTGGATGTGGCAGTGAGTGTGATTAGTGAGTCTGGTGGTGAAGGGCTGACTGCTGAACTTTGATCTTTGTGATCTTTTCCAACCTTAATGATTCTACAATTCCATGATTTTTTTATTAAAAGCAGACACTGTCACTAACATAGGCCACTGTCTGTATCCACCTTTGTAGATATATTTTAAGATATACATTATCAATTTTTGCTACCAGTAATCATAGTAGTATTTCCTTAAAATTTTTATTACTATTCATTTTACCAGACTAGACTATCCATCTTGGAACAATTCCAAATAGGTGATGTTGTTTCTTCTCCATAGGACTAGGTAGCAAATATGTTGTCAAAAGATGGCCATCCTAGCACGAGAATGTAACTACCAAAATGCTTCCTGGCAGACGCTTTTAGCAAGTGGCACCACTTGGGCCATCACATTACACCATATTGGAAGAGGCTGCCTAGAGGGGTTGTGGATGCCTCGTCCCTGGAAATCACAGAATCACAGAATTGTAGGGGTTGGAAGGGACCTCCAGAGATCATCGAGTCCAACCCCCCTGCCAAAGCAGGTTCCCTACAGCAGGTCGCACAGGTAGGCGTCCAGGCGGGTCTTGAATATCTCCAGAGAAGGAGACTCCACAACCCCCCTGGGCAGCCTGTTCCAGTGCTCCGTCACCCTCACCGTAAAGAAGTTCTTGCACACATTCATGCGGAACTTCCTATGCTCCAGTTTCTGGCCATTTCCCCTTGTTCTATCTCCACGCACTGCTGAAAAGAGTCTGGCCTCACCACTTTGCCCCCCACACCTTAGATATTTATAGACCTGCATCAGGTCCCCTCTCAGTCTTCTTTTCTCAGGGCTAAACAGACCCAGTTCACTTAGCCTTTCTTCGTAGGGGAGATGCTCCAGGCCCTTCACCATCTTTGTGGCCCTCCGCTGGACTCTTTCCAAGAGATCCCTGTCTTTTTTGTGCTGGGGAGCCCAGAACTGGACACAGTACTCCAGATGAGGCCTTACCAGGGCAGAGTAGAGGGGGAGGATCACCTCCCTCGACCTACTGGCCACACTTTTTTAATGCACCCCAGAATGCCATTGGCCTTTTTGGCCATGAGGGCATACTGCTGGCTCATGGCCAACCTGTCATCCACCAGGACACCCAGGTACCTCTCTGCAGAGCTCCTCTCCAGCAGGTCATGTCCCAACCTGTACTGGTGCATGCAATTATTTCTTCCTAGGTGCAAGACTCTACACTTGCTTTTGTTATCTGGTCACTTACTGCCCAGCTCTCCAGCCTGTCCAGGTCTCGCTGAATGGCAGCACAGCCTTCAGGTGTGTCAGCCAATCCTCCCAACTTCGTATCATCAGCAAACTTGCTGAGGGTGGCTACTGTCCCCTCATCAAGGTCATTGATGAAGATGTTGAACAAGACCAGACCCAGCACCGACCCCTGGGGAACACCGCTAGTTACAGGTCTCCAACTGGAATCTGTACCGCCAACGATGACCCTCTGCACTCTGCCAGTCAGCCAGTTCTCAACCCACCCCACTGTCCACTCATCTATCCCACACTTCCTCAGCTTTATTATAAGGATGTCGTAGGAAACAGTATCAAATGCCTTTGTGAAATCAAGGTAGACTACATCCACTGCTCTCCCCCCAAATGTTCAAGGCCAGGTTGGATGGGGCACTGGGCAGCCTGATCTAGCACTTGATGTAGTGATCAGCAACCCTACCTGCAGCAGGGGATTGAAACTATATGATATTTGAAGTCCCTTCCACCACGAACTATTCTATGATTCTATATTACCCAGCTGTGGTACAATGCTGTGGATTCTATTAGTGGCCAGTACTAGTGTGGTTCTTAAGACCAGGCCAGCAAAACTATTTAAGGAGTCTTGGCTGAAGAGCTCTTAGCCATTAATTACAAACTGCTTGAATCTAGGTGGGTTTTCTGCGAAAACAATAGGCTTGATTTATAAACATCTTCATTAGACCCCAGGAGATGGTGATGGTAAAATCAGCAAAAATATTTAGAGAAAAATATATTTTTTTTTTCAGTTGCAGACAGATGGTTGACAATTTGGAAACTATTTTTTCCATGCACTGCAGCAGAGAGAGGCACCAGCAAGGAAACTTTCAACTTGAAAAGTATAAATACAGCTACTGAGAATGGAATAAATCAGATCTGTCCTGCTCTCTAAACAAGAAGCACAGGTTCCAGATCCAATTATATAATCTATTTCTTGAGGCAGGAATTAAGTCCCCACTATGTACTCATGGGGATCAAAATGCAGCCCTCATGTTATGCATGTGAAGAAGAACTGATTGTAAACCCAAAACTAGCCTGAGTCACCATGATATAGACAAGAGTAGAGAGACTGAATTTTAAGATTTTTTTCTCTTGCTACAGAAACTATTTTCATTGCTGCCAGCTTCCAACTAACGCTCTATATCTATCGGTTCTTTTGCAATTTCTAACATATCTAAAAGAAATAATTTGAAGATAATGTAGCCCATGATGTTTTTCTCCAGCAAGAGCTGCTTTTCCTGGCATCAAGAAATGGGAAAAATAATTTATTGACAACAGTCTGTGAAATTTCCTTTTCCTTATCTCTTGAGGCCAAGTCTCCAGCTAGCAGGGTATTTTGGAAATAATCTTAAAAGTAATATTAAAAAGAAATAACCACAACAGCTGCTCTGTTCCCATGGAAATGTATGGGAACAGTTCAAGTGAGCATCCCTTTGCAATGCAGTCATGTGTTTGTCTTCAGACAGTAAGCAGAGATCAGGCATCTCATCCTCTCTATTGCCTGTGGGGTATGACTGGCATGGAAGATGAAATCCCTTTTGTCCTCGGGTTCTCTGCTTTTCTCTGCGAAAAAGAAGTGAAACAGAAATGTCATCCAAGACATAAGCAGGTGGCTGGGGCAACTTGGGGCTCCAGGCTGCCCAGAGAAGGTGTGGATGCCCCATCTCTGCAGGTGTTCAAGGCCAAGCTGGATGAGGCCTGGGCAGCCTGATCTGCTGGGTTGCAACCCTGCCCATGGCAGTGGATTGGAACTAGGTGATTTTCAAGGCCCCTTCCAACCCAAAGCCATTGTATGATTCTATGAACCTGCCGCTCTGTGCTTCCTGCCCTGATGCACAACTCTGTCCTCTCCACTCCCCGCCCAACCATGACCCTTCAGGAGCCCCAGGCAGGCACTTCTGCCCATCTGACCTGCTGTTACGTCCTGGGTGAGGAAGAGATGGAAGAATAGGACGTGAAAATTAAATAACCTGAAATACGTATCGAGAGGGCTGCTGCTCCCCTCCTGCTCTACTGAGAATGAGAAAGCCAAAAAGATCCCCTCCTTCTTCATAGATTATCATAGAGTATCCCAGGTAGGAAGGGACCTGTAAAGATCATTGAATCCCACCTCCACATACAGCCATCCAAAATTCAAGCCTATGTATGTCTGAGAGCATTGGCCAAACACTCCTCAGACTCGAGCAGCTCGGGGCCGTGCCCACTGCCCTGGGCAGGCTGTTCCATGCCCACCGCCCTCTGGTGCAGACCCTTCCCTAACACCCTCTGCCTGTCTCCTGACAGCTCCATGCCGTTCCCTCGGGCCCTGTCGCTGTCACACAGAGCAGAGCTCAGCGCTGCCCCCCGCTCCCTGTGAGGAGCTGCAGCCGCCATGAGGCCTCCCCTCAGCTCCTCTGCTCTGGGCTGAGCAAACCCAGGGCCCTCAGCTGTTCCTCACACCTCACCCTCCAGAACTTTCCCCATCTTCGTAGCTCTCCTTTGAACACTTTAGGAAGGGAATGAAGTGCCCCTGACAACAGCTCTTCTTCCCTTTTGCTGTTTTCCTCACATCTATGGAGCAGATTTGCCCTACTGAACAACCATAAATTTAGAGACCTTCCAGCTGCTGAGGAGGCTCTGGGCAGAGGAAAATCCTGAGTGTGTCACCCAGCACTGACTCAGCTGAGCAAAACACTGGCACGAGAAAACATTTCCTTTGGAGCCTAAGCAATATGTGCATTGGGTGAAGGAGCCGAGTAGATGACAGAAGAGATGCATGTAAATATCACGGGGGGAATTTGACAGTCCTGTAAAAATTAAGGTTTGGATTATGGCCTATCTGCTAGAATAAACAGAACAGAATAATAATTCAAAAAAAAAAAAAAAAGAGAGAGAGAGAGAAGTGCCATCAGTTCTCATCATTCTCCAAAGAGTGTGTCTAGCCTGTAAGGAAACACTGAGAGAAAGCAATGAGTTTCCAGCTCCTTGTTTACGGAGAGTACTGGGAGAGGGCTGTAGGTGGGAGTTTATCAACCCAAGTGCTTGTTGTCCTCTGTGCATGGCTATAGCAAAGGCTCCTACCATGAAGGATTCCCCCATTTGCCTCCAGCGTCAGACTCTGTGCAGTAGAAGTCCCAAATCCAGGCAGTCACTGGGGAAGGCTCTATGTGGGGGCTGTGTGAAGACATGCTGTAGTTGGAGGCTGTTTAAAGATTTCCTGATGCTAAGGAGGAGATGAGAGCTGCTTGGTTTTGTTCTGGCCAAGAATACATTTATCCCATTCCTTTTGTTTAGTTAGGTGTGTTCCTGTGTGAATAAGCCATCCAAACTTTGGCATCTATCACAAGTCGGTCTGATTTCCCCTCTGTAAGGAGCTGTATCCCCTCGCTGATGTACTAGCATGTCCCTCCTGCTTGTTTGGACAGTTGGTAATTTTAGACATCAGATTGGGGCCTAAATTCAGAGATCCATGGATTTTCCTACTCAGATTTGCCACTGAACTGCTGTATGGACCTCAGTGAGTTAAATGTGTCTTGGTGCTTTGGATTGACTTTGAGTGGAAGTGATCATGCGTAGCTTTTCTTAAAGGTGTCTGAGCATTTTAAGAACTCAGTGGAAGGCTGCAGTTGTTCCCAGACTGTGATATATGGGCTACACTTTGGCAGCTGGTGGCCCTCCAAAACTTTGTGGGTTGTTGGTTTCTCTATCTGCTTCCCTTGCGGAAAAGATCCCAGTCTGTAAGATCAATTAGAAACACAGAAAAGAAGCCAGTACTCTTCATATGCTGGCATTCCTCTTCAGAAGCTGGCAGCATTGAGTTTAGCTCACCTGTGTTCTTTACCCTCTGCTGGACTCTCTCTAGAGGTTCCCTGTCTTTCTTGAGCTGAGGAGCCCAGAACTGAACACAGTATTCCAGATGTGGCCTCACCAGACCAGAGTAGAGGGTGAGGATCACCTTCCTCTACCTGCTGGCCAAGTTGTTTTTTAATGCACCCTGGGTGCCACTGGTCACAATGGTACAGATCAGCCTGATGGATCTGACTCCTTTCCTTGACAGCCAGATGAGTCAAGAGGGTTGGAAGCTGCACACCTTCTTGCCTGAGCTAATATGTGATTTTCTGGTAGTGTTTGTGGATTGATTTGTGGGCATAACACCAACCAAATCCCAGAGCTTTGCCCTGCTCTTGGTTAGAGGATTTTCCTTGAGCTACAATAGTTTTGTGCTGTTATCACAACATCTTGGTTCCACTCTTACTAAAGCTACAGATTTTTTCCATGTCATTCCAAGTTAAGCTTTGGAATTGCCCTGTAGCTACGCCTGGTGTTTGGACATACATACTTCCAGAGAAGCATGAGGTTTTTGTGAGCCAGTTGAAGTGCTCAACCATGTCTGGAGGCAGCAGGTTAAACACTCTGGCTTTTGCTCAGTCTCTTTTCTGCAGTACTCCTAGCATCTCATACCTCCCACTATATCGTACCAAATAGTGAGTTTCATTGCTAAACAAGCCAGCTACTTCTCTCACCACACTGAAATGTCCCTGACACACAGCTGAGGCCTCAGCAGTTACAGGAACTTTGTATTCCCTTGCACAGACCACCAATGAATAGTGCCACCAGTGAGTAGTGCATGGCAAACGACTCTCCATTTTTCCAGGAGTCCCATTAAGGTCCTGGTGGCCACCTCTGTCAGACCATTCTGGCTCTATTGGCAGTCCAGCTCCAGTGTCCCTCCTGTAGGAGACATAGGTTTTGATTTTTGAGTGGTCCTGTCCACACAGGACCGCCAAGAGTTGGATTTGATGGTCCTTGTGGGTCCCTTACAAGTTGGGACAGTTTATGATTCTGTCTGTGTTGCCTTCTTTGGCACTTCAGTTGTCCAGTTGGGATGAAGACCCAAGAGAGGTTCAGCAAGGGCATTCACTGCAGTTTGAGCCATGAAGCACTGTGAAGGCTTTACTGAGAATGCATTGCGTTGCAAAAGTGAAATATTTCAAAGACTTCCTGCTGATTTTTGTTTGGGAGGGGTCATAAGGATGTGAAGGGACTTCTGCCAAATTTTGTTGTGACTCCAAATCATGGGAGTTTGCCAAAGAAAATGTCACTTCACTGGTTATATTTTACAATTGCAAAACAATTACTCCCCACAACAAACTTGTGATAAATAGCTGTTCGTTTGTGGAAAAATTCAGTGAAAAGAAAATAAATTCTTCCTAAGACACAAAACCGAAGAGAAATGTCACTGTACACAATTAATGTTAACTACAGCAGAAAGCAGCTGCTAAGACGCTGCCATAAGGAGAAACCCCCAACAGTGCTGTGATGCCACCAAGCTCATCTAACTGAAAACCAACCAAGACACCAAATCTCAGCCCAGTAAGAGGTGTTTCTTTGGTAAGGAGCCATCACTCCTGCCCTGCTACAGCATCGTTTGCCTGCCTCACTGAGTGTGAGATCCAATGCCATACGGGAAATCCCCACTGGTGTGACTTGGCCATGTTCCCCAGACAGCTAAGGCGACCAAAGCCAAGGAGTCCTCCCAGCACAGAGCCACGTACACTGGAACACACTGTCCCACTCTCTGTGTTTGTTTTACAGGATTAGGAACATGCTTAGACCCAAGTGCATGTTGGAAACGGCGTTTCACACGCAATGCAGTCTGGTTTGGAGGCAACTAGCAATGTTTCTATGATTAAATGGAAATAATTGGGGTTAAATGGGGAGGAAAATGAAATTTCCTTGCAATTACTTAGATTTATTGTAAGAATGAGTGACATATCTTGTCAGTTTTATCTACTCTCCATAGTTTTCCTTGTATGTTTTTTTTTTCTCCCCTTTTAGAAATTAGTTTGGTCTCCTTTGCCTCATTAATGAGAGATTACCTAGCTTGGCAAGAAGATTTGTGTATAGGAAAAGGGCCTTACTGATGTGGCTCTGAACCACTGATGTGCTCTTCTCCTCCAAAAACCCCTTCTGCTAAAACACAAACAGAATAACATATGGAATTAATTCTCTTCTCAGTGGTTTTGGTGTTGAGAATCAGAGAAAGCTGCTACCATTGCCTGCTGTCCATAAATCCTTTACTATATGATTCTCCCATTTATGGTAGCTTGTGATTAATGAGAAAATAGCTTATTTAATGGACTTTGTTCTATAGATACCTGCTTAAAAAAAACCAAAAACAACAACAAAAAAAAAGCAAACAGACAAACAAACAAAAACACAGATGAGTTCTTCCTGCTGTGATATATAAGGGCATAAAGTACTGTTTGGATGCTGAGCAGTACAAAATTTTAACCAGTGACTGAAAAAGTGCAGAATGGGGGTGGTGATGATGCCAAGAAGAAAATCCTAAGATTTCCTCTGCCCTGTTATCCTCTCGATTCATCTCTTCTTGCAGTCCTGGCAAGTAGGGTTGCTCATCATAGAATAATAAAGGCTGGAAGAGACCACTAAGATCATCTAGTCCAACCATCAACCCACCATCACCATGCCCACTAACCCATGTACCTCAGTGTGCCATATCTATGTGTTTCTTGAGCATCTCCAGGGATAGTGAATCCATCACTCCCCTTTATTCTCTTCCTAGTGATTTCCACCCCTTCAGCTACTTTTTTTATTACAACTGAGTGTTTAGTCAGTGTTTTCTTAGAATGGTACAATGTGAATTCTCTATCTTCATTTAATACTGATCCAACAGATGGACTGTATCTAATGATGCTAGGTGGCTGAATCCAGTATCACTGAATACTCTTTAATATGGACTCTTTAATATGGACACAGTGCCTCTCATTTCATGTGAAAAGACATGACAATTTTTCTTGTCCTTTTACATTACCTGCATTGCATTGCATTTATTTTTGTTGTCAGTCATCCAGTATCACCCAGCTAATTCCGTATTTCATTACTGTTGCTACTCATTTGCTCTGTGGCCTCTTGAAACCATCAGCACCAACTCTTCTGAGACTCTGGCACACTTCAAGCTCCTGATTTGCAAAAGCAAATGCTACTCATTTGTAGAGCATCTCTGAACTTCACAGGGGTGTGTGCCTCATTTGGTGTTGTTTCTAACCAATTGTTTTCCTCACCTAAGCACAGCTGGAACAGGCTGCCCAAGGAGGCACGGTCCATGGAGATGTTCAAGAAACATGTGGATGTGGCACCAAGGGACATGGTCAGTGGGCATGGTGGGGATGGGTTGATGGCTGGACTGGATGATCTTAGAGGTCTTTTCCTTACCTTAATGATTCTATGATTCTACAACATCCGCTCTCTCTGTCTTTCGTTTTCTGTATTTTTTTTCCCACTTTTATTCCCCAAGATGTTTTATTGGGTTTCCATACCATCCCTTTACACCTCATTTAAGCTTGCTGACCACCTCTACATTTCTGCCCTCTCAGCAGCGTCACCTGTGTAGTTCTTTAACATGGACATACTCAACTATGCCCTTTGCAGGAATTTGGAAAATGGTATGAATTTTTTGCTCCATTTGTGAGTTTCAAGATTAATTGGTCCCCAAAACAGCTTAAGATTGGGTCTAAAAATTAGTGTCTCTGACAAGCTATGTGCGATGTTCCAAACTAGGTGGAAATAACAGGAATTCTCCTTCATACTCGTGTTTCCTGCCTGTACCGCCTTCTTGGCTACTCTCTGGGTACTGTCGCCATCAGGGGCAGGTAATCAAAGTGACACTTGAAAGGTATTTCTATTCGGGCTTGGCATCTCCTGTTACTTGTTGAGAGGGTTATCTTCTGGTCTGATCTGATCGCCAGTTCTTATCTCTGGAAATGATCCAAATCCCACAGGGCACACCTTTCTTTGGTTTGCTGTTTGAAGGCGACATTTTGATTTATGTTTGGATTTTGCATTTGAGGATTTTCTTTTTGCTTTCTTTACCAAACAACAAAATTCTCACAAAACTGATAAGGAAAACAAAACGGTTTACTTTTTTTTTTTTTTTTTTTTCCAGCTAGAGTGAAAATAGGGTGGAAATTTCAGCCTTTTCATCAATTAAAAAAAAAAAATATCAGCCAAATGAGAATGTTTTCAACACTATGTTTGGAAAAACTGTGCAAATAGTGACGATGTAAGTGTATTAAATATGCTTTCTCAGCTTTATAAGAACATCTATAAAACATGAATGAATAACAGGGGAAATACTTTTATTAGCAACAAAACCCACAAGCTTTTAATACCCATACCAGGAAGAAACAGTTAACTTATTCAAACAGCAGTGTTGAAACCAGAAACAAACAAACCAACAAAATTAGATACTTTCCTGTGAATTTACATTTTAGAGTTAAAATCTCTCGATGGCTTCTAGGGAAGCCTTATGTCAGTTGTAGTTCTCAGGAAACAGCATTGCTGACTACAGCATAAAACAACTTAAATTGTGCTGATTTAGTAGACAAAGCCTTTGAAGCTTGTGGAGGAGTCAGAATCTTAAGAAATGCCAATATTATTTCAAGGAGGGAGTGGGGAAGGGAAAGCCCTATTTCCAAAAGGAGCAAGTCTGGAAGGTAATTAAACTTAGCAGCATCCTAGAAGCCAACTCAAGGCTTAACTTCTGAGCTTAGCTTGGACTGAAGCTCATGGCTGAAAGCTGATATGGGCTTTTCCTAAGTGTGGGGATAGTTAAAGCGTGGTCCAACAGAACTGCAGCCTGGATATACTCTATTTTTAATTTCTGAGAAACAGCATGGAGACCATGCAGTGATCTGGCAAAGCCTGGAAAGTTAGGAGCAGAATGGTGGTTTCCACATTGTTATTTCTGAGGACCTCACCTCTATATCATCTGGGTTGGTCTATCATGTATAAATCAGGTTTAGCCCTGGTAAATTGTCAGTATTGCCTGATGCTAAGCAAGGACTCTCTGCCTCTGTTGAAAAGCATGAGACATATCTACTCCTGAGGCTCATGTTTGGGGAAAGAAAAACTATTTTGAGAGGGGAAAGAAGACACAAAAACTCTTCTTTCATTTTCCATTCCTTATGGTGCCGAGTTGTGAAGGAAGGTTGTTTAACTACCATGACCAAAGACATTCTCTGGTACATTAACATAGCTGAAAAATACATTAGTCATGGTTGCTGAGCCTTAACCTATGATGCTCCAATAGAATTCAGTTTTGTAAATGTCTAATAAAGAACGTGATGGACTTTTTTAATGAGATAACCAAGAAATGGGATTTGCTTCATATTTTAAGAAATTAGACTATATCAAATGTGTAATAAAAATATTTTCTATAGGATTTTAGAATATATACATATATAAACTACCTTAATTTTTAATGCCCTGTTGATATTGATGTGATCTCTACAGTATCTAAGCATAACTAAATGAGGCTGCCCAGCAACCTCCTTTATACCTCAAACAGTGATTACAAAACTTGAAGCCTTGTCCACACTGTAAGTTAAACTTGCTTGAAAACAGGATCTGAAATTGTCCGTCAGACCTGATCCAGCACCCACTAAACTCAGCCTAAATCCATTCCTGATGGTAGGAGCTGGATTAGGCCCTAGACACGGACTCAGATTGATAGGTCTCCAGCTCCATTGGCTGAGCAACAGTAAAGGCACCTGAAGGAGTTACTATGACTCTTAAGGCATGTCCTGGTAAAATGAAAAATATTAGATTATTATTTTTATTATTTTTTTAAGAATATTAAGAAATACTTAGACACAGCCTTAAGACAGTTTGGGCACTTTTGCATTTCATTTTGAATAAGGGCCCAAACTGACTGTGCGTCCTGGATGTAGCCTGTGCTCATATACAGAATATAGTCTTTAGTCAAGCTTAAGGCACGATGAAGGGGATCATGATGGAGCAAAGAGCATTTATGCCTTTATCCTTCCTGCAGCATACATCTCTGTACATCCACTTGCTTGCCCAGTTCATGTAGAGAAGGTAAGCTGGCATTAGGTCCCTAGAAGAGCTCCTATGTCAAATGCCTGGCAGAACTTCCATCACGCCCACCCCACCACAGGGAAACCTAAAACTGGTGGCAGAGGCAGGGGGATGAGGACCAAGAAGCACAGTGTGCTTTATATTATGGTCTGCCCCTATGTCTACCCAGAGCACCATGGACTTAGTTTGAGGTTGTTCCTCCAGTACCCAGACAAATCCAGTTTGCATTCCTGTTTAATCTAGCACTGTGTCTAGAGCAAGTTCAGATTCATATTCCATGCAAGGTTTGAAGCAGTGTAGACAAGGTGTAAGGGCCAGATCCTGATCTAACACAGGCAAAATTTGCCATTATCATTGGCCTGAGCTCTTACCCTTGCATTATACTTTAAGGTAGGTAGCATGTGAGTTCTCCTGCTTTAAAGAGTTAATATAGGGAATTTGACCACCAGCAGAGGCAAGTTTCTCACTGAGCTTTCGGTTCATCAGCTCCATGTGCCTGGTATTTTTCCTAGCTTGCCGGAGAGACCTCTTGACTTTCTTCACCCGATCTCGCAGCTGTTTGTTGCGCTTCTCCAACGTTGCCACCTTCTGCTGCAGCTTCTTCACTCTGTCCTCCTCCTCAAACAGGGCTTTCTGGACTGAGGAGCACATGAGCTGAGGGGACAGAAGAAATGAAATAGGAACAGATGAGCTTTACACAGAAGCTTATTCAAGTAAGGATTTACTCAGGTGTTCCCCAAAGGACTTCACAACTCTTCAAAAGCACAACAGCTTTTTTGACATTCTACTGACTCTTTTTATGCCTCTTCTACTAAAAATTTTGCTTTCACTTCTGTATTTAGATAAGATGCAAAACTGTAGATTTTAATGATACTGATTGTTCACAATGACTTTTTGGAGCTGCTTTGAAAGACCTGTTAAGCCCATTGAAGTTGGATTCATGGAGGAAGGTTGACCTATTCATGATCTGAAAGTGGAGTTCAACCTAAGGAGGTATTGCTATCGAAAAACTCTAGGCTTGATTCAGCTTAGAAACCCTTCAGAATCTCCAGACTTTGATGCAAGTCTGTCCTGTGTTCTTTATTTCAGTATGTGCAATAAGCACAGAACCTGCAAAACATAGAGCAAGCTGTTTTTGTCTTTTCAATCATAAAATTATCTTAAATACCTCATTTAATGGGCTTCTTTCCGATGAAACCCTGAAGTGTAAAATCTCAGCAGTCTCCAGGGGCATTCAAGTTTCCCTAACTTTATCAAAAGGTATTTATTTTTTGGGTCATTGGCTGAAGACCACTACTCTTACTTTACCCACTATCAACTTATTGCTGTACTGCTCCCAGTAGGGACATTAAGCTCTTGTTTTCTCCCAGCTGGGGCTCTTCAGCCCCCCCCCAAAAAAAGGGAACCAGCTTCAAATATATTCCCTTTTTTTTTCCCTACAAAAAAAAATCTGAGATATTTCATTGTGCATGTGGAACTTTCAGCTGATTGCTGCACTGCTGCCCTGTTGCCCTGTGTAGGAAGATAGTGCCGTCTGCTGAATTTGTCTCCTATATACATCTGTATTTTATTGTGAATCCAAGCACTCCTGGAGCTTAGATGGGCTTTCTCTGGCAGAACATTTGGAACAGACATTGAATGTAAGCAAACAAGTATATCCTCTGTGTGGTGATGGAGAACTGCATGTTTCTTTCCACCTTTCTTTGTAGTATTTTCAGCTACTGAAAGTGAGGGAGGGAGTCCACTTTGATGACTAACAGTTCAGTTGCTTTGGAAACCCCCAGCAGCAAAAAACGTGGTTGGTCAACAGAGCAACTGCTTCCAGTATCACAAGCTCATGTTTCCTGTACAAAAGCATCACAGGGCTTTCCTGAAAGGGAAGTGCTTACCCTGACTGCCCTCTCACCAGGAATCTTTTATAAATGCACACTAGGAAGACTGTGAGTTCACAGAAGAAGGCCAGAAATTGCACAAAAGAGGAGGGAGTTTGATTTTGATCGCAACTTATTCCAAGAGCTGTTTGAAAGCAGCTGGGACCTCTTGGCTGCTGTGTTTGCCAAACCCGTGCAAAGCTTCAAGCAGAAGTCATCTTGAATTTAAATCCCTACACAGGAGACCGTTGTGTGGACAAGATGTTTGCTGGGAATACAGGAGGTGGAAATTCCCCTTCCTGAGGAACTTCTTGCGTTTTTCATTGTGTACTGATGGACAGGCACGTACTGATAGGCGTATCACAGAGTCCAGCGAATTCATGCACCTGAAGTGTGCCATTGTCTGAACCCAGCCACATCTACCTGGGCTGGTTGCTGAGGGAATGGCAACATCCGAGGCATTAGCCTCACCCCAGAGGCACTCCCAAACCATTGAGGTTGGTCCCCTGTCAGCAGGGGTTGGGCAGTTGTGCAGAGCCGTTAGAAACCTCACGAAAGCCAGACAACTTATTTGCTTACACCATTCCTTTCCCAGATCTTCACTCTCCAACCCAAAGACAATGGTTTAATGTTTAAATTACCTGGAGATGTCCAAAGACACCACTGGAGCAACACAAATATAAAAACTAAGACCCACATAACTTTGCCTACCAATGGGGCAAGCCATAGGTAGAGCCTCAATAGGACACCTACCTGAAATCACAGGACAACTAGTTGAAAAATGAACTCCTTTGATCCTTCTATGCACGGAAAAACAAGAAGGTGAGGTCCACACATTCTCGCCAGCTGGTTGCAAACAGCATTTTTCACAGGCTCTGCAGTAAGGATCATGTATAAATGTGAGTGCTGTCCTACCCCTGCTGCTGCTGCCAGAGCTGCAGTTCACATGGGTGCACTCGAGTTATTTTTAAACTGTTAGATCTGATGCTGAGAACTGTGTAAATGTGACAGCCTGGAGTTCAGTCCAGCCAGCGTAATTAACCAGGAATAAATAGGTGAGGAGTAAGGCAGCCCTTGGTTCATGTTGCTACTCGAAACTTTTTGTTTACTGGCAGATGAGATATCCCCACTTTGGGCAGTCCATCCCATGGAGCATATCTATAAAGAGGAATCTCACACCCCATTTTGTCCAGTCCCAGCGAGTCCATAAATGTGCAGAGATTGCACTGATGAACACCAAGATCAATCTTTAATCCAAAAGCATTGCTAAAACTACTAAGAACTGATTTTCTTTTTCTAGGAATGACTCATGCTCCCATTCTCCATGACAGCCTGTCATGCCAAAAGCACTAGAGAGTTTTTTTCCTTTTTTTTTTTTTTTTTTTTTTTGACATCACATTTAAAAGATACTGAAATCTTCATCCAGCAAACTAAGTCACTCAAGAATCGGAGGCAGGCAGTTAAGCAATAGGTTTGAGCTGCTGTATTTAATATGGTATGCACGCCCACAGACCTGGGAAGTGAAGACATAGTTCTTGAGATAAACCTGTGAATTATTTTTCAAGATTTCCTTCAGAACTTAACGTTATCAGATGACCTACAGAAGATTTGTTTGCTCTGGACATCTCTGTATATTCCACAGTTGGGTCATCAAGCCGTTCTCAGTGGTATTTAAACAAATCCAGAGCAGTACAAGAAGATGTAGCAAAAAAGGTAGCACAAAAAGATCCATACACATTCTTAGGATTTAGCCCAGACAGCATACAGCTGTGAAACCACAAATTACATATATTCAAGCATTTGTCTGAAACATCCTGTCACAAATACACCCAGTCTTAAGTTTCACCACATCTAGATGATTTACACAGTCTGTCTATCTGCCAAACAAATCAGCACTGCATTACATCAAACTGATTTTTGGATGTTTTTTTTTCACATTACAGGCATGTGAGCCCTTTACTAGATAGTCTGAATTGACACGTAAAAATTTCTGTCTGATTGACAGACAAACACATCTGCCTTCTGTTAAGTGTCATTAGAATGAGACAGTGGATGGGAAAACTTCCACGGACAAAGGCATGATGGTAGTGTTCATCCAACAGCGTTTGTCCATGCGTGGCTAAAGTCAGTGTTGCAGAGCTCAAGTCACTCAAAACAGCACTGGTACCCAAGTTTTGGCCATCATCTACCGAAGGGAGAGAAGTTGAGATCTAGCCAGCTTCTAATGCATACTCCCAATGGGTTGCACTGCTAAAGAGCACTGGAGAGCCATTTAGGACAAGAGGTAAAAAACTTTAAGTTGCACCGGAGGAGATTCATATTGAATATTAGGAAAAACTTCTCAGGAAGAGTGGTGTGACATTGGCACAGGCTGCCAAGGGAAGTGGTGGAGTCGCCATCCCCCAGAGTGTTCAGGAAAAGGGTTGATGTTTCACTGAGGTACATGGGTTAGTGGGTGTGGTGAGATGGGTTGGCATTTGGACTAGATGATCGTAATGACCTTAATGATTATGAAGAAGTCTTTCATTTGAGATCTCCTCAAAATATCTTTTACGTCAGACAGAATTTTGGGGCATGAATACCTATTGTGTTTCATCAGCCAAGATGATCATGGGAACATCTTTAAATGCATGTCTGTAAGACCTGATCTCCCTTGCATGAACAGGATATTTCCCCTCAGCACCCCAGACCGAGCATCACCCTAATACAACCTGTTGGGAGCATCCAATGGAAACACAGCCCAAAGGCTGAGATTGAGAAGCAGATCTGCTGTGCTGCCGAGCCTCCTCCACACTGCAACCCAGCAGTCAATCACAACCCCACATTGCTCTCCTCTCTCTCTTCCCTTCTGTAAATCTGTCCTGCAGCAAAGGTAAAAGCTGTCTGAATTTGCTGCACATTGCCTTACTGCTCTGTGCTTTACCACTGTTAACGCTATATAGAACACCTTAAACTGAAGCCTTATGCAACATGAAGCACATTCCTCCAGCTCTATTTGTCTCAGCACAGTCATAATTCATGCACTCTCTCAAGAGGGGCTTTGGAGACAAACATAGCTCTTTATTTTTCTTTAACTCCACCAAGATTTATTTCCTCAAGCCCTTCTGTGTGCTCAGCAAGACAAGCTCTTGGTGAAACTAACAGGGACATGACACAGTTCAGGCAGGCAAACCTTGTCTCTCCTGGCAGGAGCAGTCCCCTTTAAGCCATGCCTTGCCATTGCCAAATTTCAGACTGCGAGCATCACTTTCTCCTTTTTTTTTTTGGCCACTTTGGGAAGGTTCACTGGGAGCAAGCAAGCTGGATGCACAGAGAGATGATGTGGTGAGGGGTTGGAGGAGGGATCTGGCAGCCCTCCTCCAGATGGGGTTTGGGATGGAGTCACTTAACCTCTAGTTACTGGGGCTTTTCAGCCAAGACTAACACTCCTGCTGAAGTGTGGAAAAGCCCTTGTCAGCACTGTTAAACCATCATGTTGGGGAAGCTTGGTTAAACTACCACTGCTTGCTGCAAGGCTGCACCTTTCAGAGGTTCTGAAACAGGGTCTGAGGGCAAATCCAGCAGCGCTGCCATTAGTGTGAATAAGCTGCTATTTCCTTCCATTGCTTTGTACAGAACACCAGGGTACATACAACCTGGATAGAAAAATAAATGGTGGTGGTAGTTCTTCTGAGGATAACTGGATCAGCATTTCTGCACGATGGACATGATTTAGTGGGTATGGCGGTAACGAATTGATGGTTGGACTAGATGATATTAGTGGTCTTTTCAAACCTTAATGACACTATGATTCTATTTACTGTGGGAAGTATAAGGCTTGTGGCATAAGCTATCAGCTAATTCAAACTGTTAGAAGCAGAGATTCACTGGGATAGGAAGCATTGTCTGCAGGGGCCTCTGCCAGCCGACAGCCAACATGACATGTTTTGACACTGCAAATAATGTCTTTCTTCCCCATTCCACTGCTTGCTAAAGGCAGATTTTCACTTTAAACCTCTAATAGGTAGTCAGTCAAGTAATCTCAACATTCCCAATCATCAATGGAGACAAATGGCCATGTCAAAATGGAGGCTTCTAGCCTGACTTAGACACTTACCTGGAGAGGCTCACTTTCTGGGACCCTTTCCATTACTTAAGTAACTCACACAGACTGAAATGGATTGCACCCAGAGACCCACGAAATGGCAGCTGGCATCACTAGCTACCCAGGCAAAGCTGCAATGGCAGCATAAGGATATTTGGAGGCTGGAGGAACTTGCCCTAGAAACAGAAGCAAACCCATATTCTCCAATCAGGGGACTTTTAAAGCAGCCTTGTTGGTTCTGATCTGCATCAACTGCTGTTTGGTGGAAAACCACCTGAAGAATCACTCAAGGGCCTGCTGGGGCAGCTCCTGGCCTATGTTTTGGCAGGTCTATTGGCTGATGCTGTGCCCTGACATTCCCCTGAGCAGATGACCATGGGCCATCTCCCTGGAAAATGTGAGTGGTATTTACAAGCTGTGACGTAAAACTTGAGTGCCAGCAGCTCCACCAAGGCACCGACTCAGCACACAGGATGGTTAATTTACTGGGAAGATTATTTTTCAGAAGGAAAAACACTCACAATCTATTCTTTTTCTTCTGATCTTTTTTTAAGCAATGACCTTAAGCTGAACAACAGATTTTTCAAAGAAGATCCTTCCCCACAATGAAGCACTTTGAAAAACAGACCGTCCTCTCTGGCAAGGTGTCTGAATATCTGGTGGCTCTCATCTGCAGTGGGTATGGCAAGCATCCATTTTAAAACCTTGCCCTTCAAACTTGCAGCCCTTGGCTCTCTGCAGCCAGACTAGGGTGGTTTTGGAGGACACAGGGGGGACTGGAGGCTCATTAGGGATAGTAAAAATACTTTCAGCCCTGAAAATACCTAGATAGAGGTCTCTAGCTCCAAAACCACACACATAGAGCATTGCCTGGGCTCTGCCTTCCCTGGATACAGTGAGTCCTGAAGCCTGAGATTCTGCCCAGGGGGAAGATGTGAAGATACCAGGTGAAAGCCTGGCCCAGTCCCTTCTGATGGAATGGGGGAATGATGGTGGAAATGTGAGTCCATGATACTTGCCTTGATCATTGCCAGCACCCAGGAAAGAATCAATTGAATTATTCCTTGTATTTGCAAAGGAAAGAGGAGATGCCTTAAAGAGGAGAGAAACCACATGAATCAAGAAGACAGGAAAGGAAAAAAGAGAAGTTGTGGGGTATGAGCCAGGCTGCCTACCACAGGCACCTCACTGGTGCCAAGTGAGCAGATAAGTCAGTCCTGAAAGCAAATGCTTAAATTCCCTGCACAGCCAGTGGGAGACGGGGTCTCTAGGAAGAGAAAAAGAAATCACGAGGGCAGGACCTCACTTTGGGACACCTCCAAGCCCCTTCCCTCTCCTTGCTGAACACAGGCAGCACGGTGTGGGTGAGAGATGCGCACCAGGAGCCAGCCAGCTGCTTTTTCCAGTTGCTCTGAGGTGGAAGGGCTGCACGCTTGTCTTGTTTCCTTTGAAAGCATTCCTCCCAGCAACTTGCCCAAGATGCCACAGGAATGCAGTGGTGGATCTGGGAGGGGAGCGACCAAGTCTCACATCTAGGCAGTTCAGCAGGAGCAGCCATCCTCCTCCTTGCTTCTTTGGAGATGCAGAAGTAAGGGCTGAGTGTTGGGCTCAGTGCTCGGTGCTCAGCCCCACCATACCTTGTGCTTCCTGCGTTACCATCATCCCTGCCAGCTTAAGGCTGTGCCACACTTGAGTGTCCAAGGTGGAGCAGGGCATGGGGGTGGGGAGGGTCTCATGGTCACCCCAGGGGTCCATCTCTTTGCCCAGAGAGGTTTGGGTTTTTTTGCCAAGAGAAGTTATAGATCCTGGAGGTATTCAAGGCCAGGCTGGATGTGGCTCTGGGCAGCCTGGTCTGGTGATTGGTGACCCTGCACATAGCAGAGGGGTTGAAACTGGATGATCATTGTGGTCCTTTTCAAGCCAGGCCATTCTGTGATTTCCACAGCTGTGGTGCTGCCTTGACAGCTTCTTTACTGAGACCTGTGTCCCTTCTCCATTAAAAGTACCCTGAGTGGGCAGTGAAATAACAAACCATGGGGACAAGTGCATGGAAAGGCAGAGAGCAGCCATGCTCTTGCTCCTGGCTCTCCTCATTCCATCACTGGGGTTACACACACAGAGGACAAACCAGCTCTAAGGCTTTGCAGCACAGCTACAGTTGAAGGCAAAGCAGCAGCTGCTCTGGTTCCTTCTGAGCACTGTCACAAGTAGATGTTCCTGATATTTCCTGTTCCCAGGGAATGCAGTGTGTTAGTTGTTAGTTGACTAGTTATAAGCAAATGACACTGAAGTCAAAAGTGCAGTACCAGCTCAACCACTGCAGCTCAACCTTGCTGAGCTTAAAGGAAAACTATGTAAAGACAAGATTAAATCATGTTCTTAACAAGGAAATAAAAACATCTTTTCTCTGCTGCTGGAAGCAATTTAGATGCTGAGAATGAGCGAGTTTGTGGGTCTGCCTCACAAGCTGTGCTGCTTCATTGATTTCTGCATTTTATTCGGCTTGAATTCTGCTAACAACTGAGCTGTTGCTTTTTTTTTTCCCCGTCATTTTTGTCTCAGTTAGTGCTGGAATTACAGTTGGGCTTTGAAACTCTCAAAGAGCCTATTTTTCTTTAGCTTGTACAAAAACATTCCACTTCCACAGATATCAAAGTTTCCAAAACTCGCAATCCACTCTCATTTCCAACTCAGCTTTTCCCCACAAGGTATTATTACCGTCACAATGAAGCTAATTAGCTCTGATATGCCTATAACTACTTTGCCAACATACCTTGCCTCAAGTGTATTGTTCCCTAATTGAAAGTTGCTGTGTGACCGTGTCTATACCTAACCTTGTTTTGCTTGGCGTGTATTTCAATAGGATTAGGTCACCATTCCCCCTACACATACACACAGTGAATTAATTAAATATCAAGGAAGGGATACAACCAGCAAGACCCAGAAACAAAATTGATTGTGTCTTTCCCTCTCACTGATGGGAACACAGAGAAACAGGACACGGCTGAGCAGAGTGCATGGCAGCTTATGCACTGCTCATTGCTATTGAAATGTCCGTGTTGGTTTTTGAATGAGCTCACCTCTGCCTCATGCTACAATAGCTCCTGGGAAGATAATTTAATGGTCCTGTTAAATGTGCACCCTTATTTAACAGGCGAACAGTGAGGGAAGTATGGTATTTTCAAATATATCATCCCTTGAAGCATCACAGAATCATTAAAGGTAGAAAAGACCACTAAGGTCCTCTACTCCAACTGCCAACCCAATCGCACTCAACGCGAACCCCCCAGTGCAACTTAAGGCTGTTACCTCTCATTCTGTCACAAGTTACCTGCAACTCTAGGTGCAGCTTAAGCTAAGGACTACCATCAACTGGTGCAGAAACCAAGTTATCCTCACCAATATTCATTTGGATGAGGATTATATTTGTTTAGACCAACCTTACACCTGATTTGGAGTGTTTGCTTTAAGCATGACTTCCTTCAGAGCAATGTACTACAGCCTGTAGGAGTTCTCTGGAGGCCCCAGCAGAGGTGATCAATGATTTGGAGTGGCAGGTGCTGCCTGGATGTCTGCAGGCTCATGTTTAGATTAACTATTGCTGTCGCAGTACGAAAGAGTGGGGGATATGAGTGGTGGCATGGTCGGGATGGCTGAACCAAGAGCTTGGGTCTCTGCAGATCAGCTGTGCCTGCAGTCCCACAAAAGCTCAAGAGCTGTGCGATTGCAGAATCATAGAATTACAGAATTGAATTTGAAGGGATTCTTAAAGGTCACCTGTCCCAGCTCCGCCTCAGTGAACAAGGACACCTACAGCTAGATCAGGTTGCTTGGAGCCCCATCCAGATAGATCTTAAATGTCTCCAGAGATGGGGCATCCACTCACTTCTCTGGACAACACACTTCAGTGCCTCACTACCCTTATTTTAAAAAACCTTTTCCTTATATCCAGTCTAAATCTCCCCTCTTTTATTCTGAAACTATTTCCATTTGTGAGCAAGGGGCTCACAGGGGCTGAGCAATGTGGAAACAAGGTTGACTGAGGTCACAAAGACTTCAAAACCCCCTGTGAGTAAGGCAATGCCAGCAATCTGTTATACACCCAACAGGCTCAGAGCATGGATGGTGAGTGCCTATATTCTCTATGCTGAGAAGTCAGAGCAGCAGGAGACTTCCCAGCCCCTCTACTTCCCCATCCATGGGCTTATTATTCCCAGCCAGCACATACATAAACTTTTGCTCCTCTATCACTTCTGAGGCCAAATGGAGAGAGAGAAACAGAGAAAATCCCAGCAGGGGCATATGCAAATACTCAAAGTGTGAGTACAGTGCATTCAGTGACATCTCTTGTGAAGTCACAGAAGCAAGGACATTTGCTTTAAGTGGTGCCTGTATCTCCTCCTCATCACATAAATCATACTTTGGGCAACTTTTATGCACAGGAGGAAAACCCATGCTGAGAAAGGCAAATGTTTAAAGTTAATGCAACATCTATAAAAGTCATGTTCCCCTATAAATCCCTCCTCTCTGGACGTTTTGGCTTCATACTTCACAAAAGCTGCTGCAGCTGAGCTTCCTCTACAAACAGATAGGATTTCCTTGGCCACAGGCTCAGATGGAAACTCTGCATGCACTGCTGCTGCAGGAAAGCTTCTAGATTTTGAAGAACAAAAGTAGGTGCCGTGAGGCAACCTGCCATCCACTAATGCCTCTGGGAAGCCATCACTCCTGAACAGATAGAGGAAAGGCCATAGAAATTTTATTTAATTTGTCACATCCACTTGGGTGTAGGGAAGTGGGGGGATGGGGGGGGGGGTTGAAACAGTCACACTCCAACCTGTATTTGGCTGAGCTTGGTGCATCTCTTCAGAGAGTCTTTGCACCACCCTACTTAATGCATCTAACCTAGATCCTGAGAAGGAAACATTGGTTTTATGGGCTGTTTTGACAGCCTGGAGAAAAAGAAATTCCTCCAGAGGATGAGTCAGAGCAACTAATTCAGAGCAGGATAGTGAGCACTAGAAATAGTATGGAAACAGCTTGGTGCGGTGCTTACGCAAACAGCTGGAGATGCCCCTGTCACAGCAGGAGCAGCACAGGGACTCTACCAAAGCCCTTCCCAGTAAGCATGAGATATGTGAAACCTTAATGGATTCAAGAGCAATGGCACTGAAATCAGCCTGGATGAAGGACAGAGGCTTGACACCATGAGCCCAACCCAAGCTGGAGACCTCAGCAAGGAGCTGGTGGCTTTGCCCCTTCCAAGCCAGAAGAGAATCACAGAATTATAAAGGCTGAGAAAGTCCATTTAGATCGTGTAGTCCAATCATCCACCCATCATCCATGCCTACTAAAGATGGGCATGCTCACTAGAGGTGACGGAGCAAGAGGCGATGACGTGTAGGCAAAGCAGAGAACAGGACTTGATATTAATTCAAGGCACAGGCTCCCGCAGAGGTGAAGTGGAAGAGCTTCAGTGAGGGTGGGGAGAGCAAAGACAAAGGCATGGCAAAACGAATATCTACAGTCTGCAGGCGCTCTCTGGCTAACGTCAGCATGCTGAGAGAGAAGCTGAGGAGGCAAAATGCAGGGGAGACTAATCAGCAGCTCCAAATAACAAACTCTGGTTTGTGTTTGTGCTAACATCTGGTTGATGGGTTGCTGCTCTCTGATAGTCCCATCCTGCTGTCCTCAGCTCCGAGTGTTGCGTGGGCTGTAAATCCTGAGTGGCCCCAGACCACCCTGGTTGCAATAAGTGGGCAGCAGACTGCTCTGAGCATGGCAGAGTTTGGTAAAAAGGTTCTGGGGTGCCATATTTCAGGGATCACCCTCCTGCCTGCCTGAGTTTAAATGACCTCAAGCCTTCAGGACATTAATTTCTACTTTCCATAGGAGTCAAAGGCTGCTGCTTCTCTCCAGTACAACCCCTCCAATAGGGTCCTGCTCCTGAACCAGCATTTGAATTCTCCCCAGAAACGCTGAGTCATGGAAACATAGGGTCATATTTAATGACTCAAGTCTCTCTCTACAGCTTTGCTATGCTTTATATACACACAGAAATATCTGCTGGGCAACTTATTGCCTTCTACAGGGAAAAGCTTTTCACACAGGATGGCTTACAATGTCCATAGAAAATAAGGTCTCCAAATAAGGGTGAGTCTCCCAGTGCACATAAGCCTGCAGCTCTCATCCCAGCCTGATTTTGAGAGGTGATGAAGGAGGCAGAGCTGCTCAAGTGACAGCCATAGCAGCTCTGGACACTGTGTCCCCAGGCTGATGAGTGCAATGTGGTGAACTCTAAGAAGAACCTAAATTGGAAAGCATGCACTCAGCTGCCGGTTCATGTAACAACGGTGGCTCTCAGCTGTTTAATCCTAAATTAATAACTGTGTTGGAAGGGGATAATTACATAGCACTGCACAGTGAGCACACAGTGACACCTCTGAGTCACACAGTTCAGTCACACCCCCGTTTTCTTCTTGGCTTTTTTGTGAATAATTGCCTTGTGATATGCAAAATCTGGTAAGACCCTGCTGTCATGTGCACTTACCTGTAAAGTCTGCTTTATTATTGGCTAAATATTTATGGATAGGTATCAAGTGTGTCTCTGTCAGTCTGTACTACCATTTGTATATGTGCTTTTCTAACAGTTTGAAGATCCTGTAGATATTTATTTTGTTTTTATTACAGCTCTCTGACACTCAAGTTAAACATGCTTCACCAGTTTTGTATTGCACCCCATTAGCAATAACAAGAGCCAGGACCTGGACAGTCCCAAATAGTAGATTAGATTGTTGAGGCACTGGCACAATCTTCCCAGGGAAGTTGTGAATGTCCCATCCCTGGAGGTGGGATGGAGCATCATCATGGGGCCCTGGGCAACCTGATCTAGTGTCTAAGTTGGCAATCCTGCCTGTTGGATAGATGATCTCTGAAGTCCATTCCAACTCAAGCCATTCTATGACGCTATGATTCAGTGAACTGAATTGCCTCCCACCCCTCCAGCAGTAGCAGCTTATATCTGCACCAGAAACCATCCATACAAAACCATATGAACTGCCTGACATCACAGTAATAATAGAGAACAACAACAACAACAAATGCATTGTGAAGAAATCCAGACCTGGGCTCCAGTCTACTCTCTTAACTAGCACACTTCTGTTGTCTTTTGGCAATGGTAATTTTGGAACAGCAAAACAGCAATTATTTTGAGCTGCATTATCTGAACAGCTTGTTCTCATTAAGCAACACGCACACTTCACACCTAATCAAAGCAGGCAGATAAAGTGAGTGTCCTAATCAGCGGAAAGGAACTGGATGTCTCCTTTACAGAAAGGGCAATCATCAGTTAGTGGAAAAGCAAGAACTAGTTTCTCAGTGCTTCATTCCCTCTAAAAGGGATAACAGGAAACGTCATCTTGAGAGATTTCTGAGCTGATATATTCAAAAACTAGGAAAGTCTATATTCAGAGTTTGGATGGTGCAAGAATGGAAGCAATAGGGGAGCCAAGACCTGTGGTCAGATTCTTCACTTTTGTGGAGAGTGATCTCAGTGCTTCCCCATGCAAATTCAGAGGTTGAGACCAGAGCCCACGGTTTTCTATGAATGGTAATGCCACAGTATCCCTGTCTCCAGCAAAATGGAAACTCATTTTCCAGGTAGGATCCTGGAGAAATTGCCCAGCATTGGAGCATATGACTGGTTGAACTTTCAGTAATTAGGAGTTTAGCCAATAAAAGTTTGTAACACAAAATCTGAATCTCTGAGTGTCACAGATTAAGGCACGTAAATCCACATTATACAAGACGAGGAAAATTCCAGGTGTGTGAATGTTTGGGTCAGACAAGTTAGTGGCGTCCAGGGGATTTGTGTGTGTGCTGTGTCACATTTGTGATAGATAAGAGGAATTTTCAGAGATGGGAAGATCACGGAGCCTACTCAAAATGGGGGAACTTTTGGAAATCTCCCCACATGCCTCATTTGCCGAGAGTTTGCTCTAAGTCTTATTTGAAGACAAAGGTAATCTTGTTAAATATGCTGAAACTTTATTATCTGCTGAAGAGAGGAGAATGAGACATAGATGATCATACATAGGGCTGTGCTCTCAGAGGTTTATAACACGGGATAGAGGGATCCACGTGGCATTAAATAATGATTATTCTATGTTTCTGTCTGTCTTGCAGGGCAAGGGTATACCTTCTCAAGTGAATGAAAGTGGAATGGTGTTCTACACATGCCTGGTAAATTACAAAGGACAAAAAAACATTTAATTCCCTGTAAAAACACCATCTTGGAGCCATGTATTTGTTGGCTAAGCAATGTCAGATAATTATCTGTCATCTAGATGGGACAACTGTGTCCTCTGCTAGGTGTGTGGTCACTACACATTGGCATTGGAAGGGCATAGGCATGTTCATGCTTCTTCTTGGCTCCAGATGTACCTGGTAGAGGATGCATGCAGATGCTTGGGTGTTATAGCCTCAAGACCAAAATTTTTAAGCATGACCAAAGGAACAGCTTCCATCAATAGCTCTCATTAGGATATGGATGAATAAACTAACTGTCCTTTAGTCCATGTTGATCAACAGGGACAAAACAGGTGCAAGCACTTGGGCACTAACATGCCAACGGTCCCACCTCTTCTGTACTTACATGCCAATATAACATCAGAAAAGCAAGCTGACGAATACAGAAGGGATTTTTATAGAAAGGACAGGAAATATTTATTCTCATTCATTGGCTGTGACAGAAATTAATGGGAATTTGAGCTTGCGTGGGAGAGTATAACAAGAATTGAGCACTGTAGGGATTGTTAGAGACCCTTTCCTGCAGGTATTTGAGGCCTCTTTCCATCAATTAGATGTGATTTAGGCATAATACTTGCAAACTGCAGCACAAGCTCAGCTGGAAAGACTGGATGACAAATTTGTTTAATCTGATTCCAACACACACAGATCTCCCAGTTCTGCCTTGGTCTGTTTAATGCTGCTAATAAACACATTACTGCGCTGATATTCAGCACCTACAGTTCTAACGACAGCAGATGTTACTGAAAGACAACACAAACAGGTGATCTACTCTGCTCACTCAGTATATCTGTAAGCCATTTCAAGTGAAGAAGCACAATAATAATAATTTTTTTTTAATTGCATAATTTTGAGACTTTTTCCTTCCATCCACTCCCCACCCAGAGATCCTGCTACTTACTAACATTTCTTTATTAAATCTTTTCCTAAAATAACCTTCTTCCACTGAGAAATTTGCAAGTGTTTGGGAAGGGGAGGAGTTGTTTGCTGTTGTATTGGAAGGAGAGAAGGGAAATTATTTCCTGGCTGAGATTTATGTGTCAAGTTTTAGCTTGCAGCCAGACTTTTTAGCCAAGTTATAAAATCTGAAGATAATTCCAACTCTCCTCCTCACTGACTTTTATGAAGTAATTCCTGATATGTGTCAAAATAAAAGAAGGCTTTGCACTGTGGAGACTTTCAATGGAAATGAGACCTACCTTTGCATAGAAGCAAAGGGCAGGAAAAGATGTCACTCTAGAAAGAGCTGGTCATCAGAAGGAAGGAGCTCAACTCCAGGTTACTAAAAACTGCTCAATACATTGTCAAACCCACGAGCAAGAGAGAGGAAGCACACAACTCTCGCACTTGTCAGCAGATAAAATGAAGATGAGCTTGGTTGAGGCATAAGAATTTTTGGAAACTTCCATAAATACTGTAAAGATGCTCTTGATCTGCTGAGACTATACAACTCATCTCTGCAAGGTGTTTTGATCCTTCAAGCAAGAGGATACTGAGCCATGGGCACTGCTGTGCTCCTCCTTCCTTTCTGTCACATTTGCTAGACCAGACCAGGCCAGATCATGCTGGGACAGGGAGGTGACCAGAGCAGTCGCCAACAGGCTGTCTCAGAAGGAAGAGCACAGAGGCTGCAGAGATGAGCAACCACATCTACTTCAGTTGAACCCACTGAGAAGGGGTTAAGACTGTTGGCTATATCCATGCTAGTAAGCTGGAGCAAAGCTTCAGTAAGCTGGGAAATCTTCATTAAAGAGTAGCCCTCACAATCAATGCAGCACAGTGCAGCAGCTGCTTGCTTGCCTCCCGGCCTTCCTGATGGGCCCAGTCCAACCTCTCAAGGTCTCAGAGCTGAGCTCAGATGCAGATGGGAGATGGTGATGAATGTGCAACCACTCCAACCCACATGGCTCTGGGGTTGTGTAATCCAATTGTAACACAGAAATAGAAGCTGGCATCTTCCCAAAGAGCCAACTACTACAGGAGCTTGCTGAGTTTCTCTTACTTTCACTGAAAACCTCAAGCAAAGAAGATGGCTGGCTGAGCTCTAAAATAACCTCTGGTAATTTCCCTCTACTCCCCAGCCTGCAAATCTTTATGGTGCTGACATTTACGCTCTCTCGAACTCCCACATTTTTTAAGAACAGTTGAACCAAATGGTGGGAGAAAGCAAATCCCGTGAAGCCACCTTGGCTGCATTTTAATGCCGTCTGGAAAGATCCTAATGCAAGACAGACGTTCACGATACGTTTGCACTTGTAACTAAGCACTGGCTACACTTGAGCTTGGCTTTAACAAGCTTTCCCCAAAATACCACACATGAAATACAGGCAAAGAGACAAGGATGTTGGTTTCAGAGTTATGTGTGACAGAAGGCAGATGTCTAGAAACTAGAAGTGAGTAGATATGAGGATTCCCATACTTGCTCCCATCTCTGTTATCTACTGTCCACACCTAAAAGCCTGTTTACAGTTGTTTTGATACTCCAGTTGTGAAGTGGGTCTCTTTGAAACAGCGAGGACACAATCTGTAGGAACACCACGTGGTGCACTGCATTCAGTAAAAGCCACAGATGCTCAGATCTGCTCAGAAAAACCAAGGAACAGAGTTTGCCCCCACCTTCTGTTTTGTGTGAGGGGCTGGTAAATGGCAGATCAGAATTGATGCTCTGCTATAGACTCAAGGCAATGAGTCCAAGGCTTGCCAATGTGACCAGATAACAGTTTGGACAAGGTGACAGAAAGGAGGTGAAAGTAATGTGATAGTGGACAAATAAACTGCCATTAGTCCAACAGCCACATGACAGCTTACAGCTACCTTTTGAAGTCAGTTGTATTATTGTTGGATAGGTGAAAGCTCATGCCTTAGGCCATTTATTTGAATACTCAATTTGAGTATTCAAATACCCTGTACAAGCTTTTGATTGCTGAAGGAAAGTTTCCCAGACATTTCAAAGCTTCACTATTCAAAAGCCTTTTCAGACTCTTAAAATAAAACTGATGTATTTGTAACGAAAGTCAAGAAACAAGAAAATTATAGGAATAATCCAACATGAACACTACTTGATTCTATTGCTGAGCTGAACTCAAAAGTCCATTCTCGTTCTTGGGTTTGCAGCCTGCCTTGTGCCCTTTTGACTGGTCAAATCCAAACCCACATCTACTCCAGACAGTGATTAAAGAAAAGCTCATACAGCAGTGTTTCACCTTTTTGCTTTATCTTACCAACGTATAACGATATCCCAAGCTAATAAAGCCACTTTTAATCAAAAATTTGGACAATGGCTTTAGGTTTCAAAATCGTATATTACTTATTTTTTTTTTTTTTTGATATTGTGAGTCATAGCTCACAAGGTCTACACAAAATCATGTAGGGGAAGAGGAAAACTGAGAAAACCCTTAAATGAAAAGATGGGTAAATATCCTCCCATATCAGCTCACCTGGATGTTAAATAGCAACAGTAATGATAAATCAGCAGTTCTGAGCTGTTTTGAATCATGGGCTGTGGATGGTGCACAATGAACGCAAATGCAGCTTGCTTGGACTTCAGAATTCCCCGTTCAGAAACAATGAAGTTACAGTAAGGGCCACAACAAAGCGTGTCTGTAGGAACTGCAGCTGGGCACTCAGTCTTCAGTGTGTGTATGTTACACATTAAACCCCTCTAGGCACAAATAATTCACACACAGCATCTGCAAGGACTGCAAAAGTTCAGGAGAAAAGGAACACAGATGGAAGAAAGCCACTGCTCGGCTCTAACAAATTACAATCAATTCCCTGTTACAGATTTTCCATGTCACTGAGGACAATGTGGTGTTATGGGGCACTTTCACTCCTCATCATCAGCAGTAAAACCTTCCCGAAGGCAACCTCAAAAATCCCTCCCTGGATTTCTATGAGAAGCCTAAAAATTCCCCGCAGCAGCTGTGAGCAGATGTTCCTCCAACATCCCTTCTGACAGCTGCTGGATACCCCTGAGAATGGGGCCACGCCGGCAGGACCCACGTGATGCATGGCCACATCCCTGGCCAGTGGCAGGTCAGCAACGTGCTGCAGACCTCCGGCTCCTTTCTGCTCCTCTTTTTAACTTCACAGTGCTAGCTGAGTGGAAGCAGTTTTCTGGATGCTTTCCCATTTCCTTAATACTTCAGCAAACAGTACTAAGAGCATGGAAAGGCTCAGCGTGCATGTTTAAGGAAACCCAGGCTTGACAAGTACTACTTGGCCATCACAACTGTGATGGAGATGTACTGGCCTTTGCTTTTCCCCTGTTTTTAAAGCTGCTCTACAGAGTGCTTTATTGCATTTGATGGGGAGCTTTAAAAGGCTCCTGTTCTGAAGTGGTTTTAGAAGACAGCCTCCATACAGCAATGCTTTTCCTCATTCTGACTCTTCAGCTATTGTTGAGTGTGGTAAAACTGTGCAATAGGCAATTTTCAATCTTGCTTCCAGGGCTGCTTCTTGTTCATTCCTGTGGTTGGATTTCCTTGTTAGAGATCATAGCTGTATGAGGTTTCTCACGGCTGAAATGGACGAAAATCATTAAGGATGGGCTTTGCAGCAAGAATATTGAATGCCCCGTCACATCGTGCATGGCTCCAAAAAACACGCTTTATGTTAACCAGTCTAGAAAATATCTGAGAAATAACATACTGAAAGGTCAGGTCCAGTGTGGCCCAAGAAGAGATTTAGACTAGATATGAGGAAAAAGTTTTTTATGCTAAGAGTAGTGAAGCACTGGAACAGGTTGTCCAGAGAGGTGGTGGATGCCCTATCCTTGGAGACACTCAAGGTCAGGCTGGATGGAGCTCTGAGAACCTGATCTGGCTGTGGTGTCCCTGCTCATTGCAGGAGAGTTGGACCAGAAGACCTTTAAAGGTCCCTTCCAACTCAAATTAAGATTCTATGATTCTAAGAGCAACAAAAATCAATTTTGATCAGAACAGATTAGCTTATACAATTGAACCTTTGATCTTATTTCCTGTACAAAATTGTCCAAAGACATCACTTACGCTCATTGAATGACCTCAGCAAGTACCTATCTTTCCTAGAAAAAAAGATCCAACCCCTTTTCACTGTTGGGGAATTCATCATGACCCCTGGCAAAGTAAAGGAAAGATTAATGATTTACTTGGGTTTAAAAAATGCTTTCAAGTTGGGTTACATATACATACATTGCTACCAATTTCCAGTTGCAGATCCAAAAGAAAAAAAAAAGAGAGAGATCTGAAGCAGAACACTTCTGGTTTGATTTCCGAGTCAGGAAATCCTCTCTGTAATTGCAGTCTCCCAGGTAAGTCCTATACTCCCACCCACACCACATCCAGGTGTTTAAGGAGGTGCTGCTTTCCTTTCCAGAGAATTGTGGTGGCCTCCAGCAATCCCTAATTAGCACCTTGCTGATCCACGAAGCACTGAATACCGCTTGCTTCTCTATCGCTCGACTCTGTAACCAATAATTACATTTTTGTCAGGCTGCCAAGATGCTCACACACACCTGCACACTGCCCGCACGGTCCTTACAAAGAGATTTATAATAATTAATCATAACATTCCTATCACAAATCTCTTATCCTGCTTCCAGCAGTGACATGCAAATCTGACGACAGGCATGTCTGACTTCCCCCACTTGTTTACCCAGTTCAGGTCAGTGAAGATTTTCTTCTCTCTGTATCCTTTGATGCTTCGATTCATTATTATTTTCTTTTTTCTTCTGACATCTTAATTTACATCTGGGTGAGGAATGGTGCTTTTTTTCTTCTTATTCTGTTTTCTTCTAGTTATTTGTTCACGTCTTCCTGACTAGTCTAGACAGCCCTACCACTTGCAATTTTCCCAAGATGGATGCTTGCCAAATTGCACGTCTCTCCTCCCACAGAAAGCGGGCCAAGTTTCACAAAACCAAACCTCTTCCCACAGCTCACCATTTCCCCAGCTAGCAGTTGTCTTCCAGAGCCAAAGGGGTGAGAACTGAAGGCTTTGTAAGGCATTCATCACCTCCAGGACCCTCCCCACTTCCCAAAGGTATCTAATGTCCATGCAGCATCCCATCAAGCTGCATCCCTCATGCCGGAATTCCTGCTCCCTCTCTACTTTATGCTCACCATGGAACATCCCAAGCTGCTAATGCAGATGAGTACTGCTGTAGTGCTCTTCTTGTTGGCCATGATGCTGCCCTTCTTTGCTAAAGCAAAAGGCTTTGTTCAAATTTGCCTTCTCCTTGATTTGTATCTAATCTGTTTTCATGTTATTCTTTTTTTTTTCTTTCTTTTTTTTTCCATACCATATTCTGTTTTTATGTTCTTCTCAGTTTTCACTTTCTCTTGCAGGTTGCTGGCACTGTTGACATCCATCTGCACTTAATCTTTTTGGGGTTAAGTCTTACACGCAAATATTTGCTTTCCCTGTTGGCACTTTCAGCAGTCTAAGCAAAACTTCAAAATTTCCCTGTGGCAATAGCTGTGGGAGGTCCCAGACAGTGAGAGAAGGGGCTTCATTCCCTCATTCCTCATATACTTGCATCTCAGAGCATTTGTGGTAGCTGATTCCCATCCAGGATAGGGCAGAAACCACCTCCTTTGAGGCTCAGCCATCACTACAGTCTGCAACCTTGAATCCTGTGCTATGGGAGGATTGCAGGACAGAGACCTACACACTCATAAGCTCCATGGAGAAAGTAAATAGACTGACATTATCTTCCTTCAGAAGATCCGGGGGTAGCAGATGGCACAGTATGGAGCATGCTCAAAGCAAACAGAAAGTGATGATTCTCAACAAGACTGGACAACTTAAGGAAAGATAATGCCACTAAAAGCAACTAACTGCATACACGCACAAAAAATGACAGCGACATCAACAACAAATACATATAAACTAATTCACTACAGAGTTCTTGAACTGAAAACATTGGAGGTCAGGAGACCATCAGGAGGAATCAGCGTATCTCATTGCGCCCTTTGTACAGTCTTCCCTGAATACCTGTTTTAGATGTTTGTTGGGTTTCCTTGTGGAAGCAAACAGGTGTGGACCATCTTTCGTTGCATATGGAAAGAACGAATGGTCACAATTGGCTCATTTCAGCTCTTTCCCAGCCAAGCAGTTGCCAAAGAAAGTTTCAGCACTGAGGCTCAGCTTTGCCTGATAGCAAGACATTAGGCATAGATGCCTTTACCCTCTGTGTGCCCAGTGATGTAGACAACATGATTTTCACATTGTGCTTCTTTTTGACCCACAAAATTTGTGTCCTTTCTCTTTTCCTCCTTCTTCTTTGCCATCAATAGGAAATAGTTCATAGCCAATTTTAGAAGGCAGGTCTGGGAACAGAGCTATGGGTACAGGTGCTATGGCCATGCTGGAAACAGACAGCTGGCACAAAGACCTTCATTCTGATCATTCTCCAACCATTCTCATGTTATTACTAATAAGATGGGATAGCAGTAACGCATAACTGTCAGCTGTTGGAAGCCAAAAAGAGGAATGATACCTTTCTTCTCGTGGCTGGGGAGAAACTGCCCTGCAGCAGGTGCCAGAATGGCTCTCCTGCCACCTTGGAGATGCCATGAGTTGAACACCTGAATGACCCAATAGAGCTTGTGAAAGCCCTTGCAGCTCACTAAAGTCACTGCTTGCTAACACTGGAGCAAAACCATCTTGTTTTCTGCTGTAGTTCCATCTGTAAACATTTGTGCATCTGAAACCACAAAACTTGAGTAATTTTGATTTATGAATGGCACAGCACCTTGCTGACTGCTGCTGTGTCTGACTACGTTATCCCATTAAGTCAAAAGAGTGATAAACGAGGTCCCAAACACAGCCTTTCATCTCCAGAAGGTCCCATTTGGGTTCCCCTGGAAATGAATCATATGAAGGAGAAGTGAACATGAGGAAATGTTTACCAAAGTGCCTATTAGTTCACTTGCAGCTCCAAATAGCTGTATGTATATTTTTTAAAATCAATGAACTGCTTCACTATTCCCACATCAGATGAGAGCATGGTCTCACAATCAGATGGTTTAATTTTCATAAAATCATGGAACCGTTGAATCATTAAGGTTGGAAAAGACTTCTAAGATCTTCTAGGCCAGCTGTCCACCTCCCACCATTATTGCCCACTAAGCCATGCCCCTAAGCATCACATCTACATGCTTCTTGAACACCTTCAGGGGCAGTGACTCCACCACCTTCCTGGGCAGCCTGTTTTAGTGCCCAACCATTCTTTCAGAGAAGTTTTTCCTGAGCAATTTTTCAGCACAAGAGAGGAGAAAACTTCAGTACCAGAGGTGGGGTGAAAATTTTTCAGTTGATGAATTTCTTCATTCACTTCCCAGCACTGAATCTCTCATTGAGTTTTCCTGGCATCCCTTGGGGGAAGAAACTCCTCCTGCCCATGTCAATCTGTCCATGTTAACATCAGTTAAATATTTACCTGAGGTCCCAGGAATTTCTGAGGACTGTCAGTATGCTAGGGAGTTGCCCTGATCTAAGCTGACCTTGGAATATAAGGCTGGTGTCCTCTGGGTCCCAGCACTGTTGGCAGGGAAAGATGCCCCTCCAGAAAATCACCGCCTACTTGACCACCCAAAATGGGCCAATGTTCACTTCCTACCCTGCCAACAAGTACCCAGGCTCACAGGTCTCCCACAAGACCACCAAAGAAGTCAACTTTCCTTCATAACCCTCGGCACAGGAAAATGGATGCTCAAACATCCCATCAATTTATACTACTACTTTAGTGGCTTCGTAGAAACTTCTCCTACATGATGCCTCCCACTCACTTTGGATTTTAACTGATGAAGTTTCTGAAGGTTGAGGTTATTTAACAGGTATGATGACAATCTGGGTAAAAATGTGCTTTTCCCACTTCACTGGCTCCAGGTACAAATTCCTCTTGACTAGGACAGCACTTCTATAAAGCTAAAACTCTAAGACTTTCTGCAGGGACACTTTTCATTCACACGTTTATCTACTTGCTAAGATGTTTTTTGCATGATTACTTTGACCCTTCAAGCCAAGTTTTTTTCAAAATCTTTTTGAAATAATAAGAGAAAAAAAAATTATAGACTTTTACCCCAGTTCACAACCTCCAGAGTTGGATTCAAGTCCAGGTTAGACATCTGAATCTATGGAGATGACCCAATAGCCCCAAATGGAGGAGCCTGCTCTCCTTTCAGTCACTGTGTAGTACCCTTCCTGTCCACCATCTGCTGCTTCACTTTCCGTGGAAACAGGACAGGGCTTCAAACTACTTCTGCTAAGTAGATGGTACAAAATACAGGAGATTTGGCTATTCAGTAGGTTGCTTCACTTGTATGTAATTTAATTGCTATGACAACTTTTAAAATCAAAACAGCACAAAACTCACACTTCTTCTGTAGTCTAAACTTGCATTCTCTACTTTTTCCTCATAAGACAACTATTTTGCACTAATTCAGGGCTTCCAATATTGGAACATTTGTCAAAAGAATTTCTGTACTCCACTCTGTTGGCTGCAGAACTTTAGAGAGCTGTATGGAGTGAAATTCAGTCTTTCTTCCCATTTTGCAAGTGATATTGAAGAGGACAAGCTCCCGAATGCCTTTCAAACACTACTCAATATATATTAATACATATATATCAACCAAGAAGCCAATCCCAAGCCAAAATATTTATGCATAAAATATGTGGGAAAAAATATGTTTAAAATCCCATCAAGAATATATACTAGAAGATCAAACAGAAAAAGCCCTAAAATCAGTGCTGAAGTAATTCAAAAAGCCTAATGAAAAAGGTTGTCTTACATGATGGTTCCCACAATGCTACCTGGATTAGAAAGCTTATTGTGGTTGTTACTGCCAGCTCTGGGGTCTGAGGCATTCTATGGTTAGAGATACTGTTTCCTTTTGATAAAGTACTGTTAACATATGTTTTCATTTCTTTTTTCCTCTCCTCGCACCATCTTGAAAAAATCTTTTTTTTTTTTTTTTCTCTTTGTAAACATAACTATTTACACATTTTGCACCATTTCCTAAATCAGTCTGTAATTGACAGCAAGCTTATAAAAAAAAAAGGAGACTAGGGGCTTTGGAATTTCAAAACACATGGAATTGCTTTAAAACAATTTAGAAAATTGGATTTAAATCCACAAACTGAAACTCAATGTCTTACAAGCATTCAAGAATTCTTATCCAAAGGCTTCTTAAGCTAGAAGATAAAGATTCCAATAGGCATCACAAGCTCTGAGCAAATTCAAGCCACCTGCTCCACACAGCATTGCACAAAGGAGGACCCTGGGCAGGCTGCAGTGCTTGCTTCAAGCTCTGGTCTTTTCTTGAATTCACGAATCTAAGCCCAGAATGTCTGTTTGAAGGAAAAGCACATGGTGAGACAGACCCATAGTCGTGGTTAGGGTATTGTAGAATAAATGCTGCAGGACCACACCAGTTCCTTTTAGATCACATTAAGACCATACAGGGCCAAGGCCAGACCACAGTGTGAGCTTAGATGAGCTCTGTTTCTCAACATTAATGCATCACCTTCACCCAAAAGGTAAGAAGAAAATGCATTTGCAGGGTTACTCTCACCACTGGATGCAGAATGGGAGCTCTTTCAATGCACATGCTTTGCTGGGCATGGATTTCCCAATCGTTGCGCTGCTCTTGACAAGAAGTTAGAAATGCCAAATGCAGCCGACAATGCAAGTACAACTTGGGTCAGAGAAAGAACTGGTGGAGTGATTCCCTTAACCCTGAAGAAATCATTAGACACTGATAAATACTCAGACTGTGGTTTTGGAGGTCAAACCTCAAACCTGAGACTACTTTCTCTAACTACACAGGACGGTTCAGTGGCTCTGGCACTAAAGATCTGGAGCTGAGTCCCAGAAACAACCTTTACTTCCAGGAGAGAGCCATCGGCTGCTTACTATAAGGGAAGTGGAAACCTTTTTACTTATTTGAGACCATACCACATTTTTTGTGCCGTAAGATGCACATCCATTAACTTGTCAATTCAGTGTCAGGTTTTGTACAGAGGAAGCAACAGTGCTGCATAAGAGAGGACATAACGCTGCTGTCACTAAGCTTTGTTGCCTCGAGCATTTCTGTAAGTAGAAGTTCTGTTAGGAATTCTCCTAATTAAAAGGATAAATGAAATGTGGAACAGATTTCAGCTCAGACACTAACACACTTCAGTTTGGATGACAACAGGTAAATGCTGTAGAGAAGACCACTGTCTTGAGATTTCTTAGCAGTGGAGTTCTAGAGGCCAAACGAAGAGTCCAACTCTTTCTTGGACAACTTCAAGCGTCCAAGACATCTGCAGAGGACCATGGATGACTGCTCTTCTTATCCTAAAATGAACACCTCTCTTTGGTTAGCTGAAATGCTCTCTGTCCTCTTTTATTTGGGATTCCTGGGATTGTTTTTCACCTGCACACATTGTGCCACCTGCTGCTACATGAACTGCCCATGTCGTCCCCAGGCTGACACTGCAGAAGGTGATGTTCAGGTGAACAGTAAGCTTCCTGCTGTTGCTGGTCTTCTGCTTTCTTTCAGATCTCCTAGGCATCTCAGATGATAAAAGGTACCCACTTCAGGTGACCAAATTGTTCCCATGAAGGCCTCAGCCTGGCCACTGATTCCTACCCAGGGTTGGAAATGCCAGTGATGCCCTGCTGGCATCATCTCAACTTTTTGGGCATGAGTGTGGAAAAAGAAAGAAAAACAAGTTTCTGTTCTTTCAGTGGTTTCCCTTATTTAAGAAAAAGGTGTGTTACACTAATTGGAACCATATTTCTAAGACAATAAATTGGGGAATACCACATTTGAACTGCTGGGTGCTGATGACTTCCTAGGGCGGACAGTACTGAGCCTCTCCCTGAAAGCACAGGGCAAGCCTGACATGACCTCTGTTCTTCTTTTGGGGTCCCAGATGGCTCTGAATCCTTTTTTAGCTAGACAGAGAGCCCGTCTCCACTCCTTCCCTACTTTGGCAGCCTCTGCTGCTGCCTACAAAGACTGCCTGCCTCTTTCCAAGATAAATAAATAAATAAATAAATAAATCCCCAGAATCTGTAGATGAAGGAAAAAGATACCGCCCCTGACAGACACTGAGAGCAAAGATCAGAGCTGCAATATCCACAGTCCCTGCATGGGGTGCAGACCAACCCTGGACACTACCAGTGGTATGTTAATGTTTAAAGCTACATGTGGGATTAGGAGCAGGTTAGAGTACACGATTAGCCCTGGGCAAGCCTGAGATCACTGCATTTCAAAACAGAGGAAATGCTGTAAATACCACAGCAAATGTAATTACCAGAATGTGATAAACACCACTTTGTTAGCAGCAACCATGGGAGGCTTCTCCTGTTTCAGATGTTTCTGACAATGAGCAGAAAGCAAACTCGAGGTCAATCCTGATGTCTGGATACAGAACCAGGAAGACATGGCTCTGGTTTGGGCTTTTTTTTTTTTTTAATTAGCTCCAATATGTGTTTAGTCCCAGGTGCTGATGTTGTGATGGAAGGATCCCACTCCTTCTCATTCTCAACATCGCTAAAGTGATTTGGGAGCAGCAACTGCCTGTAAGAAGCAGCTCCTGAGTGCCATTAATTTGGAAGCATTGGGATATTTCACAGCAGTATCCCAACTGCCCATGTAGACATGGGCTAAATACTTGGGTTTTGTCACTGTGCTTTTGAGCCATTTCTATTGCAGCAGGAAAGATTTGAGCATAAAATACTATTTCCTGGATACGTTTAATCAAAGTTCTGCACTTTTGGGAAAAGAACCAAAAATCACATTTGCTCCCTATCCTTTGAAACTGAGACTTAGGAAAACAGGGGCTCAATTAAGATTTTAATAGGCAGATCATGAAGGGGCAAATCCCTGAACTCAAACAAAACATGCTGCCGGCCTAAAACATGTAAAAGGCAGAAAAACAACTGCTGGTGGCAGCAACAACTCTTCCATGGGGCATTCTTAAAACTGTTTGCAATCCACATCACCACAGTTGTCTTCAAGGCTTCAGGAATTTTACGACTCTTAAAAAATTTGTCTCTGGGTTGTCTTTGCAAATCCAGTGGATGGAGGTGGGCTGTGGATGCTATGCATGTGCCATCTCCCAGGGTTGCTCAGCCCCAGCATGGGGCATCAAGGGAATGAGACACCGCTGTCACCACAGCCATTCTGTTTGAGGAATGAACCAGGGCAAAGCACAAGGAAACATTATAGCTCTGTCATGCCCTATGCAATGGATATTCCTCCAGAGGCAGGAAGCCTATGGAGAGTCAACACACTCACTGCAACCTCCCAGCTTGAATCAAAGCATGTAAATAATGGAGATTTCACCACATTGGTTGGCTACACATTTCAGTACATTATATCCTCATTTCCTATTTCCATGCTTGTTTGTTTGTTTTTCTCTTATTTATACCCATTATTTTTTCTTTGTCTTTACTCACAGCTACCTCTCCAATAGAGATACATGCAGACAAAGTACAATCCGCCCGCATCCTTCCTAATGATAAACCATGTACATGGAGATTCTCAGTTTAGGGCACTGTTTGTAGGCCAGGAATAAACTTTTAGCATTTCTTATCCACTCAAGAGCACGAGCTGGTGTCCAGCAGAGCTCTCCCCTGATGCTCATCATTCCTCCACTTAGAATCATAGAATCATAGACTCATTAACGTTGGAAAAGACCAATAAGATCATCTAGTCCAATCATCAACCCACTACCATCATGCCCACTAAACCATGTCCCTCAGTGTCACATCTACACTTTCTTTGAACACCTCCAGATATGGTGACATCACCACCTCCCTGGGCAGCCTGTGTCAATGCCTCGCCACTTTTTCTGGGAAGAAGTTTTCCTAATATCCAACGTGAACCTCCCCTGGCACAACTTAAGGTCATTACTCCTTGTCCTATCACCGTCTCCCAGAGGAAGAGGCCCACCTTACCACAGCCTCCCTTCAGGCAGTTGTAGAGAGCAATAAGGTCTCTCTTGAGCCTCCCCTTCTCCAGACCAAACAACCCCAGTTCCCTCAACCACTCCCCATAAGACTTGTGTTCCAGACCCTTCACAGCTTCGTTGCCCTTCTCTGGACATGCTCCAGGGCCTCAATGTCACTTCCACAACCCTACACAATGCTTTTATGTGGAGCTTTCCTGCTCCACAACAAAACAGAAGATATTGAGTAGATGTGGCTGTTATGTTCATGCTTCAGAGACTCTGAAACAGAACTTTTTCCCCATGCAATGGAAATGGGGACTTACATCATCTGAATTTCTATTTGTGTCCTCAGCCAGCATCAGCACAAGCTGTTCCTCTACTCTGACTTTCCTTTCTTTCTCTCCCCAACTACCATCCAGTTGTGCAACTGAGTTTTTTCCACAATAAAAAAAATATAATCAAGAACATCCAGGAGAACATAATTGTGCTTTGTAAAGTCTCTGGAAAGACCAAAAGCAAGCCAAACAAGTGAACGTGCTCTGAAACAGGTTTGCAGTGAAGATGAATGGTGGTGACAAACTCATTGCATTTTGAGGCAATAAAGAGGATATGTGCCATCACCATCCAACAGCATAGTTTGGTTTGAATAAGTAGCCAAACCCCAGGTGCTCACATGTCACACATCTGAACACATGTCCTTGGAAGACATGGATAGGCAAGGGGAAGGGCACAGGAGTTAGAAAAATTAGTTAACAAATTACAGAAAAAATATTCAGACAATCGTTTCTAATCTCCTTGGGGATAAATCCTAGTTTGAATACAATTGTCTCCACTGAACTAGGGCACACAGCCTCACTTCTACCATCCTCAGAATGAGATAGCCCTCTCTTCTACTCCTGCCTGGTGATGAAGATGAGTCAGTTTGACAATGAAATTAGGCACATCTAAGCTTGTGTTTTTGTCCCACATCTTGTCCCAGTATGAAACTCTGTGGTGACACTTCCTCTTGCAGTAGCCAGAACTTCTGTGGGTTCCCTATTGATCCAGAAGATCTCAGGAAATATATATATTTTTATTTCTTGCTTCTAATTGTTGGGGGACAGATATTCAGACCTGGTTTTCTATCTGTATTGTTTCCTTTTCATGTTACACAGCGTCATGGAAAACTGCTTCTCTCTCAGTAAGTTTTTTTCCTATTGGACTTCATTGTACAGATAACTGGACAGCAGTTGTAGCGGTATCGTTCCAAAAAAAAGCTCTAATTGTGGCAGTGAAAGGAGGTAGCCGCTGTGTCAGCTGCCAGAAGCACCTGCAACAATTTTGGCAGTAACCAGCAGCAACTGGCCATGCCAAAACCCTATTCTCCCAACCCCCCAAAAACGGTTTGCATTGGCTCTGTGTTCCAGGCTGGCAGCAAAGCTAAACCTGCAACCACGTGGCTGCCCCTGCCCAAGTTCCACAGGGCAAGGATGTTTCTGCAGGGAAATTTGGAAAGTCACTTGGCTGGTGGAGGCAGGATAGACTTTATAAGGCTGCGTCCGCAGCTTCCATTAAGGACTTGAACTACTGCTGCCTCAGAGCCAACTTGGCTTCCCCTTCGTGAAAATAAACATGAAAATACAGGGGCTGGGAGAAAATATGTCCCTGACTGAAAGACCTCATCTCCCTTCAAGGCAGAATGGCTGATCCGGTTGCAGGCAATATTATAGATGTCCCATCTGCCAGCTGGATTTCCACAGTTGTTGGTTTTAATAAACATTTTCTCCTTTTTCTTTTTTTCTTTTTTTTTTTTTTTTAATCTCACAGGTGCATGAGGAAAGGCACAAGTGGAAATAAAGGACTTCTCACATCCAGGTTTGACTGTGGCCAATAACTAAACCAAAGTCCGGCTCTGCTCACAGCCAGACAAGTGTTTGTACCAAGAACAGAACTTGGCCCAGGACTGCTGGTCCTGGACCCCATAAATCATCCTTCCCATCTGCTGGAAAAGACAAAGCATGGATTCTCACATGCAAGAACATCTAACACATCTACAGACTTACTGATTAGAGTAAGTCTCCCTTACTTGGGTTGAACAACAGCTTAGAAACATCCTTGATTCACTGTGTCTGCTCCTGGCCCAGAAAACCTTCCAGATACTCACTATGAATACAGTCCTCAGAATGGCCAGCCCAGACTGTGGCCTAAGAGAATCCAGGCAGGCAAAAATCCAGGTGTACCTGTCTTAGATGTTTGCTTCTCCCTCCTGTTCCCAACCCAGCAAAAAGCACTGAAATATTCCTGGTGAGTTACTCCAAGTACCAGGAGGCATTCCTGACCATCTTCCAGTAGTAGCTAACTCAATACCTCCACTCTTCATGGTTGAAAAATCATGGGACAAATATGATTAATAAGTATGAATGGCTGAAAAACAAATAAACAAACACCACCACCACCACCTACTTTTTTGGGCTTCATGTTGTATTTTGCCTTGAGTTGTAAGATAATACACCCACCCTACAAGAACATGGGCCTTGACTTTCCTCCTTAGAGGCCAGGGGTACCCTGGGAGCAGCTTGCCTATAAGAACCTGTGCCGAGGAAGGTGATCTGGACATGGACACAAACGTTTTCAAGTATGTGTTGCCTCACACCTATTCAGGTTCTAGCTCCAGTAATTGCTTATGTCCCCACCAGCAATGGTGGGCCTTCTTTGCCCACCTTTCAGCCTTTCCAGTCTACATGCAGTGGGATGTCCTCCATCTCCTTCTAATGCAGGAGAGGCCAGGAGCATGAGGACAGAAAAGCAGAGGAATCACTGAGCTGCTCACACATGGGGAACCAAAGTCAGACTTTGTCTTTTCATACCTTCTTGTAGCTATTTGTATCATGACACTGCCATCTCCAGTGGGCTTGGAGGAAGAGGTCTGTGTCTCCAAACTTTCCACTGCCTTCCCCAGGAGAAATCTCTCATCCCTGCCTCTACCAGACTTCATGCTAACACAGAGGGAACATGACCAGATTGACAGACATCCCGCATCTCCAGTCTGCCCTGAGACCAAAGTGTTGACGTCTCACTTGTGCCACACATTGTGGATTTGGTCCCATCCAGTTTGCTGCATCTTTCTTATCCAACTGGGAAACACATTGCTTCTGCTCTTGGCTATGAGGAAGAGCCTGGGTGCTTGCAAAAAAATCTTTATACAGCTGAGCAAACACTGAAAGAGAAGCCAGACCAAGAGATGAAATGATCGGCTGTGGTTGGGGTCAGATGCCTGCTCATATACAGAAGTAGGTAGCCTCATGCCATGAAATCCGGAATAATTTAGTGCATTTGGCAGAACTTACTGAAAATGTGGCTCTGGATAATTAAAAGCAGCCTGAAGCCATGTGGGTCTCCGCTCATCGCTAGTTCCTGGAAGGATTGCCTTCAGAGGCAGCAGCCATGCACACACACTCATGGCTGCCCAGGCATTTCCTCGCCTGGCAGGCTGGAAGCAGGATAATTTTGAGGATATCATGTACCTCAATGTGCACAGTCAGAGCAGGCTGTGCTCTGGAGCAAACTACATCCACTGATGGTGAGCAAGAGGGTCCAGATTTCTCCACCAGGTAGTGGGACACCGATGTATTCTCACCTCTTCTTGCCTCGCCCTGCACCAAGTTTCAAGAGTTCAGAGGGTGGGGAAAAGCTCCCTTTTCAACCCCAAATTGAGACTTAATCACAACCAATATCAAACTGAAGACTTCATACACTGCTTCAGGTCAACCCTGCTATGTGACACCATATGAGAGCAAATGGTCAAGCTGCTTCATAATAAAGAAAAAGGGTGCCTCTATAAGGCATTCTAGGAATAGAGACATTTCCCCATTTCCCTCCTTGGAAATACTCAGAACACCTTCTGGGTGCTACAAATAAAGGAATGATCATGTGCAATGGAAACATCCCATGGATAAGACTATTTTGAAGTCTTCCATGGCCTTTTGTTCTCCATGTTATCAGTCTGTGTTCATGTGGGAAGGCAGAAAACTGATAGGGAGATGCTTACCGCGTCCCAGAGAGTCCCCCATCACCAGCTGAGTGGGAAATGAGTCCATGCCATTTCCACACCAAAAGACTCCAAGGGACATTACCCAAATATATTAGCTATTTTGTGGTTTCCCTTCATCCCAGACACTTTTCAGCAGTTGTCCTTCTCATTTAATGCAGCTCACAACTATGCAAATCAAACACAGATTGTAGAGCAGGGATATACTCCTTGGGTGGGTTACTGGAAGGAAAACAAAAGCACAGTAGAATATCATTAAAATGAGACAGAAGCAATGGGCATTCTCTGTCATGGTATTTTGCTGCTTCAACAAGCTGCAGGGAGAGAAACCTAATGTAAAAAAAAAAGAATTTCAAACCTTTATTGTACCCGATCTTTATCTACTTTGAGGCCATTTTGCCTTGCCCTTGCCACACTGGAATTTTAAACAGAGTATTTTCTATTTCCCTAGTCCCTTAGGATCAGGGAAGGGAGGATCGTTCATGTGGCTCATGCTGCAAGAAAACACAGAAGGCCAGTACATGGGAATTAAAGAAAACTGTCTTAACCCAGCCAGACTGCAGTGAGCTCCACAGTATGCACCAGAGCACAAGGATGGGTTATCCATGACTGGCACTTTCCAGCCCTCCAGTTCCACTCCTAGAACCCAGCACAGAGAGGAAACTGCCAGAACAAACATTATCCAAGTCATTCTCTGGTAGCCAAAGGAGCTTTTGTGGAAGATGCTGTTTCTCCATGATTTAAGCCTTAATGGTCTTACAAAGTGTCTCTGAATGTCAGCCATGACCATCCACCCAGCTGAGGTCACCAGGACAAGGAAGAGGCTACAAACACTGCTGCCCAGGGATGGGTTCAGGGAGTGACTCAACCCAGCGGTTCCCAGTGTATTCACATGCCCTTTGTTGAAACACAAATAGCTCTGAAACTATTTCCTCCATTTCTGCAGAGGAAGAATGCCATTTAATTCAATTTTTGCTTTGTATAATAATGGGAAAGTCAATTATGCAATTACAATTGCTTTTCTTATCTGGTTCCTTTTTTAGCTGCTTCAAAGCCTTGCAGGTGTTACAATTGGGTCATGAGGTGCTTGTTACAGAAGCCAAAGTGCCACTGGAGTGGAAGAAGCTCAGCAGACGTTTGTAGATTGCCTCCTAACTTGTTAGTTACCTTCCTTTTTATTAGGAATGCTGACAACTTTCACGAAAGCTTCATTATTGCCCATAGAAATCTCTGAGGGTCTCTCAGAAATTGAGAAGGAGATAATTCACCTAAATCAGCTGAAGTAGCAGCCAGGCTGCAGGTCTGATGCTTGAGAGGGGAAGAAACAATTCATGGAGAAAGGCTCAGTAAAAGGTATAATCTCCTCCTGCATAAGGAATATAGGTTAGGATTAGGATTTAGGATTTAATATAGGTTAGGAATAAGCTCAAATGGAGGCCAATAAAAATGAGCCTCCCCATCGACTTGTTAACAAAACCAAGAGCTAAATCTCCTCTGAGTAATAACTGCAAGCACGTTCAACACTTCCATAGACTTGCCCCTCATACTTCCATAGACTCTCCATAAACCAGGCCTCAAGTTACCATGGTGTAATCCTTCCTATGCAGAGCAGGCAGCAAGGTCTCAATTAAGAGTCTGCGCAGCCCTACAGAAAGCCATTCAGGGGGAGAAATGTGAGCTACCAGCTTTGCACTGAAATGTGAAAGCCTGCATGGGGCACTGAGAGAGGGGAAACTGCTGTCTCATCACCTCCTCTCAGCTTCAGCAAGAAGAAATCAACTCCCTGCATGCAGAAAAGTACCATTTAGCAGGTAGCAAAATCTGTTATGGGAAGAGGCATTGGCACATTTGGATAGCAAGGAGGGTGATGATGCAATGCCTAATGCTCATATCTATCACCCAAAGAAAACTCTGAGGAACTGGATTTGATGATCCTTGAGGGTCCCTTCCAACTTAGGATCGTAGAATCATAGAATGGCTTGCATTGGAAGGGACCTTAAAGATCATCTGGTTTCATAACCCCTGCCACTTGGCATGGTTGCCAACCACTAGATGAGACACTACATCAGGTTGCCCAGCACCCTGTTCAACCTGGCCTTGAACACTTGGGATATTCTATGATTCTATGACCTTCTATTCTACGACTGCTCTGAGAAAAAAAAAAAGAGGTCCCAAGGCTGCTCCCTAAAAGCATCAGGAGCTTTCAGCAATGAAACTCCAGTGCTACTGGCTGCACCAACCTGCAGACAACAACTGGGTGTAACGCAAGGTTTAGTGAGCAATGTCAGAGGCACTGGGGGAATAAGTGGATAGAGGCCAAGAGGCGCCCAGGGCACTTCCCAGAGCCAGAAGGGAGCTGGAGGTTGTGCTTCAGCCAGCACGGCACAGCTCAAAAAGTGCAAATTCTTTGATGCATCCGCAGGTCTTCCCTCAGGCATCAACTTGAGGCTTGAGTACAAACACAGAGCTTTTAAGAATTTTAATCAGGTTTTTATTACTCCTTAATTGGTCCTTTCTTTAATAAAAACACCTTATTAAAGGAAACTGCTGCGACTGCAAGATTTGTTTTATAGGCAGCTACTGCATTTCTCCAGTGGGCTGGAGAGTGGGAAGAACAACCTAGAACCGTAACTCCAGAGGGGAAAAGTAGAGTTCCTGTATCATTATCTCCACCAACATCAGCTCTTAAGCTTTAAACAGAAGGGAGAGGAGTTGCAGTGATTTGTTACACTCCAGCTGTGTTGTGGTGGGAGCTCAGGGCTTTAGCACCAATCTTGTGGCAAACCAAAGCAAAGCAGGAGGTCTGCGAGCATCTCTGAGGGGCTGAGAAAGGTCAGGATAGAGCCTAATTGATTACAAGCATGGAGGCCAAAATGGAACTGCCTGAAGAAAGGACAGCTGAGCTACTGTTGCTCTCCAAAGCGGCCAGAACAGGGACCTGAGTAAATTCATCAGACTGTGGGGTTGCTGGAAAACCATGGATAGCAGCGCCTGGCCCTCAGCCCAGACTGAAGGGGCTTAAAGATGCAGCTGGAATCAGCTTCCAGCAGCAGTAGCAGTCAGGATGAGGAATGTGTTATCCCTAGCAAATTGTCTGGGGTCTGGCCTCCTTTTACCATGTGCCCAGGGGCTTTCCAACAATTGAAATGTTTTCCTGTGCTCTGTATCCCTTTACCATGTCAGTGTGTTGAGGATTTTCCACACATTTGCTCCCCAAGCACTGGGCAGGGCAGGAGAGAGGAGGAGAAGGAGCTGGCAGCTTTTCATCCCATGGAACAGCCCTGATGGGGCTGCGAGGAGCTCTGGGAAAAAGTCTTTTGGAGCATGGGATCCAACTTTAAGCCAATTTTATTACTCCTTTGTTCCAAACCTGCTAACAACAGGCTGCTTGTTGTTGACAGAGCCACATGTGAAGATATCCTAAGACTCAAAGGTGGGACCTCAGTTCCTCAAACTAGACCTCCACCTTCTGGTTTGAGGACATCAGCAGCTCCATCTCTTCCCTCAGACTCGATCCCATTACCACTGGATCTGATAAGGCAAAGCAAGGAGCAAAATGCCAACCATGCTTGTTGGGAAGAGATGCCAACCCATGCTGGGAAGAGAAGGGTAGTGCTAAGAAGGGAAAGCAAATTCCTAGCATAGCAGTGGCCAAGAAGCCTATCTCCAACATAAGAGCACAGATGCATGGGCTGAATGGGAACACAATCCAAACTATTTTTAACTGGTGCAGAGGAAGCTTTTACTTTTCACTGCAAAAGGAAGCAGACAATGCGGCCATCAGTTGAGCTCAGTTTATTCCCTCATGGGGTGTGTGCAGAGGTATTTAAAGCCCCCAGCTCTGGCTGTAATTCCCTTTAATCTGCTCACAGCTGTGTGGGGTCAAGGAGCACAGCAGCTGAGATGCACTTTTGATCCATGTGCTCTAAGTTCTGCCCTGTGGCTTCCATTCCAGCTAACAGGTGAGATGTACCGTTGGCATCAATAAGCACCAATCCATCAGGGTCCCCTACATTTGGCTCCAAATGTATATCTGAATGCCAGCAATCCCCCCCTCTCTCCCCAGAATGGGACAATAGCACTCTCAGGTCATCCCAAGGACTGGGGTCATGCCCATGGTGCCACTGGCACCCAATGGGCAACTCAGCAGGTCAAACTTAGCCCATGGGAAAAGTCTTGGTTAGCTGCTGCCAGAGCTTCTGCCATCACAAACATTGTGCATGAATCCACAGGACACAAGAGATGACACATGCCCCCTTCCATCCCGACCTAAAGAGATGCTTTAGATGTTCTCAGCTCCCCATGGAAACCACCAGCCTTGTAAAACAAAGTTTGGCACTAAAAGAAAGAGGTCTCCAAGTTCCAATTCCACAAGTGTATATACCCAGAATATAACTGCAGGTTGCTCCTCTCTGCCAAAGAAGTGTTTATGAAAACCTACGTTTATTACAAACGCTTACAGCCCCATAAAGCTCAGAAGCCACTGGCAACAGACATCAGCGGACTTTCCATGCTAAAAATATACTTTCTTCAGGGAAAATTGCCTAGAGGGTGAATTACTTCTGGTGCTCTCCCTTGGGAGGAGAAAGGCACCTTATTCAGCTTGCTCCAAAGCAGGTGCTGGCATTACTCAGACAAATGTGCCCTCAAGAGTCTTTATTCCCCCAGCAGCTACAAAGGCAGCTTAGGACAATTACCTCCGAAGTCAATGTTTATGCTGCTGTGTGAGGTAGGCAAGAATAATCCCTCACAGCCTGCAGTGGTCCAGTCAGGAGCCAAACCAGGAGCCAAAAAGCTCTGCTCCCAAACATTTCCACTGAAATAAAAGTGTGGGTTCTGCCGACAGCAAAACCTGTAATGACAACAGGATCCTAGTTGATTCTGGTTTCCCATCTATTGCTCACGATCACATTAATGTCAGGCTTTGCTCAGCCCCAAGGGAAGTTAAAGAGTCAGCACAGAGGTGAGCAATGAAAGCAGAACTTAACATCTCCCCACCAGCAGGGGGTTATCTGCCACTGATGGTGCCCAAGGACCAGGAAAATCAGGGACCCGCCAATCTGCATACATATATACATATAAATACACATACAAATGACACTTGAATATCTGTGCCTATCTATATCTAGAAAACAAGCACCAAAGAGCAAAGAAATCCCTTACTCGATTGTCTTCTTGGATCTCCCAGTCACTGGAGAAGCTCAGGGCATGCTGTGCCTGCGAGCAGTTGGAAAACTGGAAAAGGCTGGCAAACATCCTCCTGTTCTCCTGGGTGTCCGGGAAAATCGCCTCCTGGAAGTTCACCCCATGTGGCAGGAGAATGTAATTCTCATCCATGCTGAAACACAAACCATGGGGCAGCTGCTTTAAGGTTCTATTGCAGAGGTCACCGTTGTCCCCCAGCTCAGCCAAGTGCCACCAAAGCTACACAGACAGACTTTGAGCCAGCGCGTGTAAGTATGTGCATGAATCCACAGGACACAAGAGATGTGTACTCCCGGTACTTTGCTGCCTATGTTCTCCATGGATTTGACCTGGTAGTTGCAGGGAGGACCTGGCAGGCTCCTGCTGCCCTGCAGATATCAATGAGCTCCCAAAATACGTCAAATCACTCTTTAGGCCTTTGGTTCCTACTGAATTTGTATTGCTTTGCTCTTGACCCCTGAGTCTAAGTGCTCCTTCAAAGTCAATAAATAACTTTTGGAAGGCATGTCCTTAAAGATATTGTCCCAGACTGAGCACTGGACAGCATCAGAACTTGTTTTGCTATGCACCCAGTGCAAGGATATAGCGAGCATTTCGAAACAAGCCACAAAGCAACATTTTGCAAATGCTTCTGGATTGAAAGGTCAGGGCAATGGCTTTGTTCCCACATTGTGGTTTATTTTCTTATTCTTTCAATGAGCCCAAAGTCACAATTTGGCTGGGACCAACAGAACGCTGTCGGGTGTGCATTTGGGGATTGCTCCTATGCTCTCATGCCAAACTTTGGAGAACAGGCACTGGCTCCTCTCCAGAGCTGGAGAGGAGCTCTGATCGTGAAAAAAACAAAAGCAGCAGCACCCAGGGGCTGCTCAGCATTAAAGCAGTGCTGGGATATCCCAGCTCGGGATGTTTCTTTGGGGTGGATGTGAGGAAGATACAATACTGCCCAGAGAGCAGCAGGACGGGGCCAACCCTCCCAGTCCTGGAGGATGCCCGGAGCTGTGCCACAGCACCCAGACCCCCCCCGGACCCCCAAGGCCGGGACTCACCGGAGGAAGAAGAAGTAAGCGTAGCCCTGCATGACGGTGTGCGAGTGACAGGAGAAGTAGCCGAGCCCGGTGAGGTTGAGTCGGGAGCCGGCGGGCACCTCCAGCATGCTGCCCCACGCTTGGTCGCACAGCAGCTCGATCTCAGCCGAATAAAAGAGTCCCCCCGGGTTGTGCTGCGAGCTGGCACCGGAGGGGGGGTCCCGTTGCCAGGGCAGATAATTGTAAGCCCCGTAGGGATCGGGGTGAAGAGCCAACACCCGCGCGTAAACGATGATGGAAGCCAGCTCTGCTCGGCAGCCCTCGCTCAGCGGCCGCCACTCGGCGGGCAGCTGGCAGCCCCCCCCGGCGCCCGCCCCGGCCCCCAGCCCCAGCGCCAGCCCCAGCAGCAGCAGCGGCCCCGCGGGCGGCGGCATCGCGGGAGGCTCCGAGCCGGGGGGGGCGCGCCCGGCTCCGCTCCGGGACCGGCACCGGGACTGGGGAGTGGGGATGGGAATGGGGGACAAGAAGGGTGGGGGACAGCCCGGAGATGTTATAGGTGGGGGGGGGGGAGGGGGGATAGAGGGAGAATGGATGGGGTTGAAGCAGAAGGTGGGAAAGTCAAAGGTGCCCCCCGTAAATTAAAATAATAATAATAACAATAATGAGACAGAGGGTTTGAGGAGTGAAGGGGTGAGGGTGCGAAGGGGTTGAGATGCGAGCAGCTGAGATGCAAAGGGGAGGGCTGGGAAAAGGGAGAGACATGCGAAGGGGCAGAGATGCGAAGGGGAGGGAGAGAAATGGGAGAGGTGCAAAGGGGGAGGTGAAAAGGGAGGGATGCAAAGGGGAGGGATGAGAAGAGGAGGGATGCGGAGGGGAGAGGTGGACGGGACGGACGTGCAAAGAAGAGAGATGAAAAAGGGCGGAGATGCAAAGGGCAAAGCACAGCCCCGGGGGCGTAAAGCTGCTGCTGGTCATCCCCTGACCCCACGGGGAACACTGGCGGTACCCGGGGCTCGGGGAGGTGGAGAGAGGTCTAGCAGGGAGGGCAGGGACTGAGAGGGAGGTGCCAGATCCCACTTGCGATTTCCTTTCCTAGAAGCCTGCAACTCTTTTTCAAAATGCAGCTGGTGAGAAAGGTAAAAATAAAAAGCCGGGTCTCTGAGTGGTCATTTCCCACCGCTTCTCCATAGAACTGCGGCACCCTGGGGTTTCTCCAGCTTTTCGGGCAGATGGCTCCGAGCCCGACCCTTCTCCTGGCACACGCACTGCTGCCGAGCTCCCGAGCATCCCCAGGGGCCCCGCACCATCTGCAGCCCGAAGTAGCTCCTTCTAGTACAGTTTTGTCCTTTTCCCACATTAGATCTCACTGGTAATAACGTGGCCAAGAAAGAGTTAGGGATGCTGAAAAAAAAAACTTCTGTTGGAATATGAATATCATGCAGATGTGGTCCTGGTTAAATCTCTCCCTAATGCTGATGACTACTGAAAGTTTGACTGTAAGTCCTGGCTGATTCCTTTAATCCTCTCTTCTGTCTGTCTGTCTGTCTCCATCTGCTTCTGCTCTCCAGAAGGACTGGGAGCCGTCAGGAGCAGAAGATGCCTTTTTGTTCCTCGTTGGTGCTGCACACAGCGTGGGGGGTCCCCATGCATGGCCAGGGTTGGAAGCACTGTGCAAAATAATGAACCACAAGTTACACAACGCTAAGCCAAGTTCATGACAGTGAGACGTTTTCAGTGACCAGTGTCTCCCTTGGGAATAACTTCATCAGATTCAGCTGTTTGAGGGAAATAGCCTGAGGAGTTTCATAAAGGTGATATTCCTATTTCACGATGGCACAGTCCCATGATGAATTTAAAGGTGGTTTTATGCAAGGGCAGCAAAGTTGCTAAAACAGAAGCAGACTTTTTTTTTTTCCCCTAACAAATCCTCCAGAATGATCGATGTAGCTTTTATAGCATTTTTCACAATGTGTTTCTTGGAAATCAACAAATCGTTTCATAACCTTCGGAAAAATCTGAACAGGCAATCTGAAAAGACTCCTTTGAAGAAAACATCCTCAGGAAATCCCAATAGATCAACAAGTTTAACTTTTTTTTCTTAAATAGTGTTAACCACCAGGACAAACTGTTTCTGCCTTGGAAACTGAAGGGAATAAATTGTGGCAGAGGAGGCTTCACGGCTTCATTCAGTACGTTTTAGATATGGAAATAAGAACAAAGGAGGAAAATAAAGAGCTGAGGCTGTTGCTGACTCAGAATCATGGAATCATTAAGGTTGGAAAGGGCCAACAGGGTCATGTGTTCTGATCATCAGCCCACCCTCACCACTCCCACTAGCCATGTCCGCCAGTGCCACATCCACCCTTTTCTTGAACTCCTCCAGGGACAGTGAGTCCCCCATCTCCCTAGGCAGCCTGTGCCAATGCCTCACCACTCCTCTGAGAATAATTATTTCCTAATATCCAACCTGAAACTCCCCTGGTGCAACTTAAGGCCATTATCTCTTGTCCTATTATTCTCCCTGTTATCCGGGAGAAGACGCCAACCCCACCTCACTTCTTTCAGCTGGTCACAAGGCTAGGCAGTCCTCAAGGCATTTTGTGCAGCACAGTGAACACAGGGGCCTTGGCACTAACCTCATAGTTGGGTTTCTTTCAAGAAAGGACGCTTTGAGACATGGCTGAAGACATGGAGATCACATAAGGAGGGAAGTGCTGCAAGTGATGGCAGAGATGTTCAGTCTCTCCATGTAGCACATTTGGCACTGGTGCTTGATGGCTTCCTTAGCTTGAATCCCATACTTGGTGTGGGCAGCAGCACAGGTGCGTCATCACTCCCAGCTTCTGCAGAACCCCAGGAAGCTGATGCAATATTTGTAGCCACAGGTTCTTTTGTCCCAGGAACCAAATTCTTATGGTAACATGAGATACAAGCACTATTTCTTCCGTGTATACATAAGAGATTGATATCTTCTGGGAAGAAGAGAGCAAGAGTTAAGCTCCATCTCTGTTTACTCTGTGTGTTGCAAGTGAGTGATGGTCAACTGTCCCCAAAGCACTTGGAAATATTTAATCTCAGCTGAGCATGTTCAGCCATTGCTCACGTTTTTGTTAGCAGCCACGTAACAGCTGGGAAGAGGACAGGGAAAAAGAGAGAGGAACACAGGCAGCTCAGAGCCAGAATGTGGAAGTGTCTTTAATTAATGCTACTGTTAATTGTCTGAATTAAACTGCTCGCATGTGACCAGAGTCCTGGAATCAGTGAGCCATCTCAGAACACACAATAGCAATTGCTAGCACACACTGGCTCTGTTTGATGCTCTCCAGTTCTCCTTTTGGCGGTGATTACCGGAGTGTGGAAGCAAGTAATTAGTGTTCTTTGGAATTCCTCTGTGATCCTGCAGAGGTGGTAGTGTCAGCACTGTGAGGACACAGAAGGAGTCCACAGGGCCGATTCAGAGCTGAATGAGCTGAAATGAGGTCTTGGCCCCAGTTCTTGGACAGATACAGTACACATAAAATTAAAATACCTCTGACCTTAAAGTGCCTGGTTTCCTTGCTGTCTTCCGTTTATGCTTGCTGTATCTGGTACAACTGCCAAGGTTTGGGGTGGCTCCTCTCATGCCCCCTGTGAGATGTCCCCTGCTGGGACCTTTCCCCATCAGAAGCTCATCAGTGCATAACTTTGCCTTCCATCCAAACAAGCTGCTCCCTTGGGCTGTTTTCCCTTGAGCTCATAAACCACATTCAGATCAGTATTTTAGTAAATAATTACAGCCATCTGCACTTGGATCACAATGATTAATGACATTTTGCTCTCAAGTTTTTCTCTACCGAAGTCAATTTTCTCCTCACAGTCAATTTTCTTCCCTCTCCCTTTGTTTCTGAGGTAGTGAAAAGAAGCACGAGCACCCAAATCCTTTCCAGCAGCCCTCTCTCTTCCAGCTCTTGATAACATGGAATCAGTGACACAAAGTAAGGATTTAGGAACCCTCCCTGGAGGCCACATCCTTCAGATCTGTGTTTGCTTTCTCTGCAGGGATCCACCATCTGATCTGAGACGGACTTCAGTGCAGCATGAATATTTCTTTGCTGTGAACTCAGCGTGGGTCTGACAAGCGCTGTAGCCAAAACCAAGCTAATCAGAGGAGTGTCAATGGAGCCAATTAGCTCTCAGGCCATTCATGCATGCGCCACAGTTATTCACTCACTTCCTCCTCTGAGATAGGCTTGTAGGCTTTGAGACAGGCTTATGGTTTTCCCAGGCAGGAGCTCTTCCTTCTCTTTCTCATCTCCTTACAGATAATCAGACCAAAGGTTTCTCCCTCCAGATCGTGTGACCTTCTTTGCTGTTTCTATGGTGATACAGGTGATTTAGGCCTTTTGATAAAATATAGCTTGACTCTGTCTCTTTTTGCCTTTAAAGTATTGATAGAGTGTTAGTCCAGCTATCAAACGAGAGCACGGTACTTGGAGTCTGGTTGCCCATCTGATGGGTGCAGGTGATCTGAAACCTCGGCTCAGCTGTCTTTTATTCATATATCTGCAATGATTCCTTTGTAGCCCAGGCTACAAAATATCAAAACCAGATTTCTTCCCCTACGTCCACCCTTCTTTAAAATGGGAAACCCACAGAAGAGCATTCAGCTACATCAGTGTCCCAATAGGAAGAGATGCTTCCATTACCTGCGTCTGTCTGTTCTTCTCTGAGTCATTCTTCTCATACATTTTTATATTTGTTCCATTATATTTAACTGTTTTTATGTACCTGTCTGGGCTGGGTGATTCCTGTTAAAAATAAAATAAAATAAAATAAAATAATAATAATAATTTTTAAAAAAACACACATATTCCCTGTAGTTCTTTCGGTCACCTTCTTTCTTTTAAACTGTAATTGTGACTATGAAGATAAAGGCTTTGTCTTTGGGGATCAGCTAGGAATACACTGTATAGGAGTTCCTAGTGAAGACTGAGGCAAAAAGTTGTTGAATACCTCACCCTTCTCCTCCATTGCTACCAACCTGCCTGTGTTGCTCACAAGGGGGCTACACCCTCCTGGACTTTCCTATTCTGGTTGATGTATCTACAGAAGCCTCTCTTATGCTTCTTTGCATCACTTGCCCAGTCCAGTTCCAATCGGGCCACGGCCTTCCTGGCTGCATTCCTACACATCCTAGCAGCATCCCTATACTTCTTGTAGGTTGCCTGTCCCTGCTTCCATTGCCTGAGTATTTTCTTCTTGCTCTCCAGTTTGACCAGCAGGTCCCAACTCAGACATGTCGATCTCTTGCCTTCCTTTCCTGACTTCGTACACCTGGGGATGAAGAGCTTTTTTGCTCTGAGGAAAGCTCCTTTAAAATGTTTCCAGCTCTGCTCTGCTCTGTTGCCCTGGAGGACAGATTCCTAAAGGGGACATGTTGACTAACTCCCTGAAGAGATGGGAGTGCCTTCCCCAGGCACTGGCACTCTCACTTCATCCTACCACCACTTCAGCTGACAGCCTGGATGTCATCCTCAGTGTGGACTTCTCTCTCCATTCTCAGGGTCACGTAAACCAGATGTGACCTTTCTGACCACCCACACAATTAAGTTGCTGTTCAGGCTCTTTCCTCTGATGTCTTCAGTCCTGCAGCATCTTTTCCTGTGCAGACCCAGTCTTGGCCCACCACTGTCCACCCAGCTTGTAGCTATACCTACTGATTTCTCATTCACAACCCATCTCCACCGTCCACCCACATCCAACCCTTGCTTTATGCCAGCTCCTATGGGCAAATTCTGAGGCAAGGACCTCCTCAGCTCTGTATTTCTCCAGCACCTGGAACATGAGTTGTGACCGCAGGTCCAAGAATAAGAATAACAACAATGTGCAGGCTGATTCCAGCCCAAGTCAGCAGAGGCCAGCAGTGCTGTGCTCAGAAGGCTGTTCATAAATCAACACAAAATGCGCTGTCTGAGCATAGCTCCCAGTAGACACACATCTGCATAACACATACATACCACTGACACAACTGGTGATGGGAAAAATATCTTAACATATCATTCCCACAGCCATGGAGGAATGAGTAAGGATGTCTAATTTTCCTGTCCCTGGGGTGAACTCTGGTCCAGGTAAATTCAGTTCTTAGGAGTTAGAGGTTTTAAAGGCATAAGAAAGGGACCATTAGAAAAGCCTGATCTGACCACACTGGCTAGAAAATATCCCTTAGGGATTCTTGTATCATGACCACGACTGAATTTAGAAGAAGAAAGCTGAAAAAAAAAAACAAACCATCCAACTCTTGTTTTAAAAGTTCAGAAGGTGAATAAGCAAGTTTACCACTGGGTGAGTTCTTCCAGTGCTAAAATCTTAGGTTTTCTCCTATTCTGGATTTGTCTAGCTTCAGCTTCCAGCCATGGGATCACATTGTGCTGTTATCTTCTACATCAAAAAAGAAAAACAACAAAAAACAATGAGAAGAAACCACAACCACTTACAGGCTGCCCAGGGAAGTGGTGCAGTCCCTGAAGGTGTTCAAGAAATGTGTAGATGTGGCACTGAGGGACGTGTTTTGCTGGGCATGGTGGTGACGGGTCAATGGTTGGATGAGATTGTCTTAGTACTTTTTCCAACCTTAATAATGCTGTGGTTAAAAATCCTCATCCAGTCTCAGCATGTGTAATCCAACCACCAAGTAATCACTTGAATAGACTGAATATAACTAGCTTCTGTCATTTGGTGACAGGATAACCAAATCACCAGTAGCATGCTTGCCCCAGATTTTCAGTGTTCTTTTTTCCTGCATAGACCGGAGATGAACGTTGTACTGTAGAGACTGATCTCCAGAGAGCCAGTGAGGGAGTAGCACATCCACTTCTTCACCCAAGAACTGTGTTTATCCTGCTAGTAAGGGTTGCATGAGGATGGAGCAATTTGCATTGGTCAGTCTACAGAAAAATTGTATTGCCAAAGTTTGCATTTCAGTCACATCTCAGTCAAATGAGGTAACTCTGATCGAATTTTTTGCCTGAGTCATTGTCTCTTCCACACCCTGTCATTCACATCAGGTCTCTTTGACTGTAGAATCACATGAAGAAAGCAATGTTGGTCAAGTCTGAATCCTAAGGCAGGTGTATGGGAAACTGTTAATCACAGCCTGAGCCTCTGATTAACCATCTGAGGCAGGTGACGGTCAGCTGTGGGAGCACAGGTGAAGGTAATTCAGCTGTACTCCCAGAAGGGGTGGAGCTTGACTCCACCTCTCCTAGATCCCATTTAAGGGCTGACCACCACTAAGGTAGCATCTCTTTTGGAGATTGCTCCTGTGTGGAGTTCCTTGTAGTAAGCCTTGATGTTGGTGAGCATCCATTTTAACTGTGAGCCTCAGCATTGGTGAGTTATTCCTATATAACCTCTGGTTATCCATCTATTATACCTTGTGTAATTATGACTATACAGCAGGACAGAGATAAGGAGAGAGGCATCTATAGCGAGCAGTCTTGGCACAATGTGTAGTTAATGCAATTGAACTCACACTGTGCTCAGTTTCCACAACTGGGTTCTTACCCTGATGAGTTAATTCCCTTTGATGTCTCTCATGTTCCTCCTCTGCTTTCTCTGAGTCTAAAATAACCTAACTGTCCATCTTGCTTATGGAATTACTGAACTTTTAAGAGAATACAAAGTGCACTCACATGAGAATTTGGGATTAGATCTCTCTTGTTTATGTTAAACATAACATCTTAATTCTTCCACTGCTGAAGGGCAAATGAATCTCCGCAGCCCAAGAGAAACCTGTTCTCAAGCCCTGGAGCAAAGGTCAGTGTGATTTATTTCTCATTAGGGATGTTCTTTCTGGTAGAGTTGTCTCATGGTATATGACAGTCCTCTCAGAAAACACTTCTTTGCAATTTACCTCATTTTTACTTAAATATAGTCCATTGTAAGGCAATATATGCTTAATATTCACCACATTTCTCCTTGTCAACTGCAGAAATCAGTGGAGTATCTGATTTATTCTTTTTCCCAGGGATGTGATAAGGGACACAAGTGCCTGCTATCTGTATCTCACCAGCACCCAAGGATCTCTGGATACAGGGAGTGAATCCCATGGAATCTGGAAGTTCTTACAGAATTTGGTTGGGCTCTCACCTCCCAGTACTGGGGACAGAGGAGGAAAGGCAGAGGGGAGATGGGTAAAAAGGCAGAAAAAGACTTAGGGTGAGAGAAAAGGGTAATGAAAGAAGTGACTCGTCAAGGAAAATTTAAGGCAATGTTTTGAGCAGGTCTTGCTCTTCTCTGGTATGATAGGGCTTTCTGGACCTTTGACGCAGACCCTTGCCTTTGCTGAGCAGTTGACATAAAAGCACACCACCCCTGCCATTGTGCAGGAGGTTTATTTGGATTTTAGATATTGTCCTTAGTAAAGGGTTAAACCTGTGCTTAACCTTGTGAGTTAACCAAGTATGGTAGTGAAACCAGCTCTGAGCCGTTTCTCCTGATGGAGATTGCTCCCTCTTCTCATGAGTCAGATGGCTCTTTGCTCATCAAAACTCCCTGATTTAGTGGTTGATGACACATGTACAAGACAGGTGATACTGGAGCTACAAAATCTATCAACAACAAGATAAGCACATTATTTGCTGGATTGTATTGCCTGTTAGCAAAACTACCTGGCTCCTCCTTGGGTTATATTAACTATTTGGGCTAAAACATCATGTTTTGCGTGTTTATGTTGGGTAGACTTGTGAGAAAAACATTTTGATGGTCTCTTCACCAAGGAAGGGTAAAGAGCGATGTCTTATTTTACCTGTGTTGAAGACTGTGCTTCTATGAGTAGAGATGAGACCTATATGCCTCTATGAGTAGAGACAAGACCTATACATCAGGCTGAAAGGTTAGGATGGCAAAGGAGATTGACTGGTAAGATAAGATTTAGGAACAAAAAAGTCAGGCCTGGTAGATGACATAAATAATGGCTTCTCACTGCATAAAGCAATTGTGAAGATGCGTTTCTTAACTTACTAGTGAACTCGGATAACTGGAGACAAGCATCACAGGAGAGTCTATCTAAGTATTAATAGTTTTGCCTCTGAAGTTCTGCTTTAACACTATTAATGATTCCAGGACAGATGGTTTCAAGACATTTGCACACTAAGCAGTGGAGATTAAACCTTTGCTTTCTACTAGGGGAGATTTAGATTGGATATAAGGAAGACATTTTTTAAAATAAGGGTGGTGAGGTACTGGAACAGGTTGCAGAGTGGTCGTGGATGGTCCATTCCTGGAGATGTCCAAGGTCAAGCTGGCTGGGGCCCTGAGCAACCTGATCTGGCTGTAGGTGTCCCTGTTCACTGCAGGGGAGTTGGACCAGACAGCCTTGAAGTGTCCCTACCAACTTAAACAATTCTATGATTCTATGAACCTAGCTGTTCTCTAGGAGAGCACAGTCCAAACATCTGTTGAGGGCTTACGACCTTGAGGTTAGGAGACATCAGAAGTTCTTCTACTGCTGAAGATTTACCATTACCTACAGCTATAAGTGGGAGCAAGATTGGGTCCATGTTTGCAGGGAACTTGTTGAGACACCAGAAAGTACCTTCTTTGTGGTTCCCATTTAAAAACAGAAGTGTAAACAAGCCAAGAGCTCTAAAAACCCATTTGTTCAGGAGAGTAGCCCAATGCAGTGTTCAGAGAAGGGCTGCCTTCTGCAAGCACTACTAAAAACCCGGCTATGGTGAGACTGCAGCTGAGCACAGGCATTGCCTGAGTGAGGTCTTGAAACATTCAGAAGGGGCTTTTGCAAGGTGGACAACGTGAAGAAAACATCTCCATTACTCAGAACTCCACCTGTTTGTAGGAGTCACTGGGAATCTGAGTACAGAGTGACCCACAGCCTATTTGTCCTCTTGCCATTAGTTTGGTGCTAAGGTTGAGACCTGAGCCACATAGATGATAACATAACCGAGGGAAAAAGGAAAAATCTCTTTTTCACAGAGATGTATGTTAGTTTCCAGCTCTGATTAAATATATCCCAGCTGCTAGGAACAGCTGTGAAAGATTTTTCTCCTTTTGCTTTTTTTCTAAGTGTGATGTATTCCTCCTCTTCAGCATCACCTCCTGAAGGAGGAGAAGAAGAGCCTCAGATAAAAGCCTTGCTCCAGGGCAAGCAAAGATCCCAACTGCAGTTTTGCATAAATCTGTCACTTGGATTCTCTGGAGAGAAACTGTGAACTTGAAAAATAGCATCGAGCAGCAGGCACAGGTGTGAACTTCTCTCTCTCTACATATATTTAATAAAAGTTGCTGTGAAGAGCCCCCAGAATATGATTTGTTTTCACCCAACTTTCAGCTTTGTTAGTTCTTTTAAAACTATCCCTGTGTTGATAAACATGTTATTAGTAAACCAGAAATGAAATGATAATGAGAAAATTGTCCTGTAAAATGTCCACTATAAAATCCACAATGACCATCCTGCTGTGCTTCTGCTGCTTTCTACTCTCTCTAGGACGATTTGTGAGGGAGCTTTTCTCTCTCTTACTTTTAAATGCAAATACATCCAAGATTTGCTGGGTTTGGCTTGGGGCTGGGAGGGCGGCTTGTGCGGAAGTTCAGTTATATCTTTCACCCCAGGGTCAGCTTTGCATCCCACAGTAAATTTGTCTGCTTCACATGAAACAAAGACATAGTGTTATTCCATACACTTTTCTCTTCCATCCATGCACTTTCATCCCCAAGTGCTCCAAGTGGCTGGAGCACAGGGGCCAGCAGAGCTGGCTGTGTGGGCTGAGCTCATCCCAGGCTCCCAACAGGATCCTCTGGCCCCCCACACTCTACCTTTGTCCCTAAATCTTTCATGTTCTCATCAAGCAGGAGGGTGTTTGGTTACTGTCTCCATTGTAAATGAGAAAATGGCTTTTGCAACTGCTGTCCCAGAGGCTGTACTTTTCTTTCGCAATTAAACCTTTATCAGGCCTCATGCAGCAGTGATAACGTTGACTGAATAGGTGTTTGCTGACAGACACTGACCTACGGCCTAAATAATACAAGAAAAATGCTTTTAAGTTTTTTGGCTTTTTTAAAAGCCCTTGCCTAGTTCATGGTTGAAGCTGTATTTGCAGTAAATCAAGTGACATTATTTAGGACTGTATTGGTTACTACTAGCAGCTGTGTTTAAACCACTTTCTGGGCATGATGGAGTGAGCACTTCTTTGCTGTGGGAGCACGATCTGATGGGGCTGATCACTATTTTTTCACCCCAGCATTTGTGTTGAAGAGCCAGAGCACCCTGCTTGCTCTGGCAGCAGGAAAGCTATAATCTTACTCAGCTACAGTCTGAGAAAATGGTCTATCCACCTAAAGGGCAGTTTTGCATTTCAGTGCTGTTGTGTTGAAAGCCAAATTCATAACAAGGTTTGGCCAAGTTGTGCAAAAGCTGAAACCTGACTTCTGGCTCAGTTTCTGTCTGACAAAGAGCAAGATTTTGATGTTCCTTTCAGCAGCGTTGCTTCCCATTGCAGCACGCAAGCTGTGGGTGGCTTCTCTTCAGACTGAGAACAACGGTGGGTCTCGTGAGTCATGGTGGGAGGGTGACGTGGGGTTGATTTTTAAAAGGTGAAGAGTCAACATTTGTGAAGTTTCTGCAGCCTATACAATAAATTTGTAACAATAGAGCTAGCATAAATCCTATCACCGCTGCACATGGCAGCGCCTGGTGATATGGCTGTGCGGCTGGGAGAAGTGCCAGAAAAATAGAGGAAAGCAAATGTCACTCCTATCTTCATGAAGGGCAAGAAGGTGTACCTAGGGAACTGCAGGCCTGTCAGCCTCACTATGATCCCTGGGAAGGTGATGGAAAGCCTAATTCTGGAAAACATTTCTAGGCGCATGAAGGAGAAGAAAATCTCCAGGAGTAGTCAGCATGGATTTACAAAGGGCAAGTTGCACCTGACCAAACAGATAAGCTTCTGTAAGGAATTCACCAGCCTGATGGATGAAAGAGGAGCAGGGGATATTGTCTTCCCTGTCTTCCTTAAGGCCTTTGACACTGATCCCCATAAGGTCCTAGGGCTGAGGGGTCATGATGGACATCAAGGTGAACTTGAGGCAGCTATGTGCTCTTGCTACTATGAAGGCTGAGTGTATTCTTGGTTGAATTAAGGAAAGTATCACCAGCAGGTCAAGAGAGGAGAACCTTCTGATCTATTCAGCACTGATGAGGCCATGCCTACAGTTCCAGTTCTGGGCCGCCAGTAGAATACAGACATGGATATGCTGAAGGGAGTCCAACAAAGGGCCATCAAAATGACAAATGGACTGGAGCATGTCTCCCATGAGCAGAGGCTGAGAGCTGGGGCTGCTCAGCCTGGGGAAGAGGAGGCTCAGGCTATCTCATCAATGTTTATAAATACCTGAAGGGAGGGCACAAAGAGGACAGAGTCAGGCTCTTTCCAGTGGTGCTCAGTGCCAGGACAAGAGACCACAGGCACAAACTGGGACACCAGAAAGCACTTCTCTGCTGTGAAAGTGGTGGAGCACTGGCTTAGATTGCCCAGAGAGGTTATAGAGTCTTCTCCTTGAAGGTGTTCAGAAGCTGCCTGGTCCTGAGCAGCCTGAGCTAGCTGTCCCTGCTTGAGCAGGGGTCAGACACGGTGGACCCAGAGGTCCCTTCCAACCTCAACCTTTCTGTGATTTTGTGATATGCAGAAGCTCAAGCTATTGCCCACTTTATTATGCAAAAGATCTTTATCTACCCAATATTCAGAAGTGCTCAAAGGGGATTCCCCATGAGGAGTCCTTGGTTCTTAAAACTGTTTCCCTCTTGGTTCATCTTTCCTTGTAGGCATTTGGCAAAGTGACAAGTCCTTCATGGACTGGAAAATGCAGAGCATTTCATAAAGGATGAAAAAAATGCAAAGAAAGACAGTAAAACAAAGCTGACGCAGCGGGTTGGGAGTTGGACTTGTGATACTGGGATGTAATTCCTTTCTCTGCCACTGGCTTCCTGTGGCACTTTGGATGGGGTACCACAAAACAAATAAGTAAACATATGACCTTGTCTCATTATATCCCAAATTCCTGTTTGTAATATAGAGATAACACCATTTTCTTTGATCACAGTGGTGTGGTAAAGCAGAGATCCTGGGGTTTCACAATAACAGAGTCATAGACTACATGAAAAAAACGCATCTGGTTTTCTGTAGGAAAGACTACCAACAAAGAATTTATAACTATCAAATTAAGGAAAAGAAATACAGCAGTGAAAGGTTCAGAATTGCTAAGTTTGTGCTGAAAGGTTCAGGAAAATGCCTGGAGTTGTGAGTAGGTGCCAGAGAAATTAATTACGATAATAAAACTTCTGGGAAGACGTGGAAATGCTGGAATGATCAAATCGTGTTTAATTACGATGAACATTTTTTCTCTTGGTAACACAGCACTGTAATGCATACGTGCGTTGCCTCCAGAAATGTTAGGGGCCAGGATGTCATTTTTTTTTCAGAAACAAAACAGACAAGAACTTTAAAAAAGAAAAAAGAAAAAGGAAAAAAAAAAAGTCAAAGAAAAGCCAAACCAAACAAATGCCTCACAGGTCATGGTAGAGATGGTAGAGCACCCAGAGCTTTGTAAAGAAGGCCAGGGGAAACTCCCTGAGAAGACACACTCTGCTCAGGTAGGAATTCCTCTTTGCAACATTTGTAGGAACAGACAAGCTTCTTCCCTTCTTTCTTCCTATCCTCCTGGCTCTCATAGACAGCTCTTTAAAAAATGGACTTCGTGGTTGGAACTTATTTTCCTCACTGACTCCCAAGGGCAATGGGCAGCCATGAAGCTAACAGTGCCTGCTGCAGTGGAGAGCTACACAATCTCTACTTCACCGATATATTTAAAGGTATGTTCAGCAAACTCTTACTCATTGCAAAAAAATCATTCATAAAAGGTCAGCCCTGATGGCATGTTGGCAGCACAACCATCTAAGCTCTCTGTGTAGGAAGTCCAGGTCACCAGTGACAGTTTAGGGCTGCGCAGTTTCAAGATGAATTAATTGCCTCCTGGGTTTCCCTTGGCTCTGCAAGGCTTTTCCTGGATTTGCACACACTACCAGCTGCTGCACAGAAAGCCAGCAAGGAAAAATAGGGTTGGGAGAGGAGATACAGATGAGCCCTGTCTAATCCAGCTCTGGGTTTGTTTGCTTCTGGAAATCATGATCCCTTTGTGCTGCAGTTTCTGTTGTGCTGTAGGCCGTTGAAAAGAAATAATAACAAGAACACATGGCAAACAACGCAAATGGAAGGCTTTGATCTTTGCTGTTTGAGAGAAGGGCTGCAAACTCCACCCTGCCAAAAGGCTGCACTGGCTGGGCTGCTCAGAATCTTCCCTTATGGCTTCAGCCAGTTCACAAACTGGGCCCACAACAGCAGCCTCTGTTGTTCCCACACAGCAGTAGGATTCCTACACACATCAGTATGGAAAGCGTTCTTGATTCTTATACCTCATGGCAAATATTTCTTGTAGAAATGATATATAATTCTCCTTGGGATAACTGGCCACCCTCAGCAAGTTTGCTGATGATACGAAGTTGGGTGGACTGGCTGGCACGCCTGAAGGCTGTGCTGCCATTCAGCAAGACCTGGACAGGCTGGAGAGCTGGGCAGTAAGAAACAGGATGATGTTTAACAAAAGCAAGTGTAGAGTCTTGCACCTAGGGAGGAATAATTGCATGCACCAGTACAGGCTGGGGGATGACCTGCTGGAGAGGAGCTCTGCAGAGAGGGACCTGGGCGTCCTGGTGGATGACAGGTTGGTCATGAGCCAGCAGTGTGCCCTCGTGGCCAAAAGGGCCAATGGCATTCTGGGGTGTATAAAAAAGAGCGTTGCCAGCAGGTCAAGGGAGGTGATCCTCCCCCTTTACTCTGCCCTGGTAAGGCCTCATCTGGAGTACTGTGTCCAGTTCTGGGCTCCCCAGTACAAAAAAGACAGGGATCTCTTGGAAAGAATCCAGCGGAGGGCCACAAAGATGGTGAAGGGCCTGGAGCATCTCCCCTATGAGGAACGACTAAGTGAACTGGGTCTGTTTAGCCTTGAGAAAAGAAGGCTGAGAGGGGATTTGATCCAGGTTTATAAATACCTGAGGTGTGGGGGCCATAGTGGTGAGGCTGGACTCTTTTCAGTAGTGCGTGGGGACAGGACAAGGGGAAATAGGACGAAGCTAGGGCATAGGAAGTTCTGCACGAATGTGCGCAAGAACTTCTTTACGGTGAGGGTGACGGAGCACTGGAACAGGCTGCCCAGGGGGGTTGTGGAGTCTCCTTCTCTGGAGATATTCAAGACCCGCCTGGACGCCTACCTGTGCGACCTGGTGTAGGGAACCTGCTTTGGCAGGGGGGTTGGACTCCATGATCTCTGGAGGTCCCTTCCAACCCCTACAATTCTGTGTGTGAACTGCTTCATTGCAGAGCATGGCTTGCCCTCAACATGGTACACAAAAGCCTGGACACGATGAGGGTTCAGCTTCTTCCCAGGATGCTGTCCCGATGGATGTTCCCATCCTTCAGCAATATTTGAACACCCTTATTCAAGCTGTCTGCCTTATTGCTCTGCTTAGGGTTCAGAACACTTTTCCTGGATACTCTGCAAGAGGATCCCTGGAGATCCCATGAAGGATATGAAATCTTTATGTTGTTTTCTGTCTCTTGGCTCTACAGTGATGCTGTTGTCTATGCCTCATAAATCCTGGCATTAATTCTCAATGGCTTTCTTTGCCTGCTATATCCTGGTGTCTCAGATATGACTTATGCCTTTACACCAAGTTCATAGGTAGTCCACTCCATTAGAACAACACAAACCTCAGAGCAGCCGCTTGTTCTCGGTATTTATAAGCGTGCTTCATCTGGATTCCCAGAGCTATTGCTTTCAAAGAGGACACCGTGAACACAACGTCTGTTTGTAAACTGCAAAATAGGGACATCTAGCTGCAGATGTTCCTCTACATTGCAAGGGAGTTGGACTAGACAACCTCTAAGGGTCCCCTCCTACTCAGATAATTCTATGAGAATCCACTGGTCTGGTATGCTCTCCAGCTGCACCCCTACCAATGGTTTACTGCGATGACTGAGAGAACCTCTCCCTTCAGCACTATGGAATTTTACCATGGTTGTTAGAAGTTCATTGCGATCTCCTCCAGGGAGGTTAGCACTTCAGCAAGGTGATGCTGTGAAGCACTGCGTCCTGGTTGTGTTCTCAACCTGCGCTGCAAGAAAATGCCTTTCAGAAACACCTCCCACAGCGCATTTGTCATTTGCCAGAGGTGTTTATTGCCTTTTTTTTCCCCCCACTCCCCAAGTTAAAAACTATTATTTGTTAGGCTGTTCCCTTCTTCATGTACTTTATGTTATCAGCTCTCAATGAACGCGTCATTTAAGCTTTAGAATGAAACATGGAAATAACACTTAAGCCCCTGGGGAGATCATTCCTACAGACTAAAGGTGCTTTCAGACCATTCTGCCTGATTGCATCCCGATACCAAATGATTCAAGAGAGCTATCCTTACTCACTTCTGCCACTCTTCGAGTGAGAACTATGATAATACAGCACAGGGATTAACAGTCTGTTTGGCTTTTTAGATGTTGGTGGTTTTATTCCATTTACCACCTCTGTCTGCACCTAATTCTCAGATAAGTTAGCTCAAGCAAGGAAGTAACTGCTCTGATTTCAACGAGACAGAGTTTAGTTATCTGGCTGCCTGCTTTGCTCAATTATTAATGTTAGATCACTATTGATCTTGCCTCTCTGAGCTTAGTGGCAAACAACTGCTGAAAAAATGAAAGTGGAAAGCAAAAGAACAAGGAGAAAAAAAAGCTTCCAGAGAAGTTAGGTCATGTGTAATCCAAGGGGCCTAAGAATTATGTTAATCTGTGGAAAGGGGAAGTTGTTTTCTTCTTCTCAGATTCGTTCAGTTGCTTTCACTCAGTGTATTCTTGTCCACGTCCTGCATTCAAGGATGAGGTGTTTTGGGGTAACAGCTCCAGGAAAATGATACATTTATGAGAGCTGGCTCTAACCTAGGAAGTTCTACAGGTTTGGTACATAGATATCACACTGAAGCACTTACAGGGAAAAAAAAAAAAAAAAAATCAGTTACAAAATTAAAGTGATACATCAGCCCAGCTCTCACTCTCAAAAAGAATCTTCCTCATTCAGTCCCAGAGCGTATTTTACTGGCTGCAGTTTCAGGCTGCCCAAAACCTTAGCTGACCCCTTGCTTTCAAAGAACAAAGCAGAAAAAATGTCTCTTAACTTTATTCTCACGAGCTCCCCACGCCTCAGCCTTAAGCTATACACATCCTATACAAAATCCCTCCAGGACTATGCAGCAGCCTTCAGAAGGGGATCTCTGCTCTGTGACACATCTCTGCTGCCAAAAACTGTGGCGTCCAGCTGGGACTCCAGCACCCAGCTTCAGCCTGGAGGAGGAACTACTTGGGCTTTTAAAGAGCTTTGTTCTAAATCATTACACTTCCTTCACTTTTCCAAATCTCTTGCATAAGTAGCCCTCTTCTAACAGACATAAGATATGATGCAATACAAAGACAAGTGTGACTACTCTCTCTTTGCAGCACACAGATTGAGGCCAGGTACTCCTTCTCCCCCTTGAGAAAGGAGCCAGCAGAAGAATCAGGAGAGAGGAAAGAGTTCAAGAGATGGCTGCAAGTGATACAGTGAGTACCATAGAGACCACAAAGCCGCTTGGGGTCCTGTTCAACTCTCCATCAAAAACTGCAACTTTGTCTACTTTGGGGGAGTTTAGCAAATGGAAATAACCACGTGTTTAACCCCTGTACCTCCTGCTCACCAATAATCTACACAAATAAAACAATTATTACTATTACAAAAAAGGAAACAAGCAAGTGAAGAAGGGGGAAAAAATAAAATGTATAAAGTGAGATTCCACTTCAAGGTTACAACCTATGGGTTACAACCTATAGCTTAAAGAGTTTGGAATGGGTTGTTTCTTTGTCCTCACAGAACTCAGCATGTCTAGAAACACATTTTTTTGCAGCAGGCTTTCTATAACATCAGCTTGTTCTCATGTCTGTGGCTGGTTTATTGCAGCAATTATAATAATTGATCAACTTGTAAACCTGATTATAAAGTCTGCTCCCTCATCTGTTTTGTTCCTTGACTGGCTCTTGCTTTGAAGGCAGCAAGGATTTACAGTGGGGGCTGTCTGCAGCACCCATCCCCTCCCTGGTTTTCCATTAATGCTGCCTGGCTCAGGAAGAACAGTCTAGCTCCCAAGGAGTGGCTGAGGATGTCTGGTTACGGAGCCTCCAGCCATTAACCCCACCTTGATCTGGTCCTAGTTAAAAAGTGCATATCAATGTTGTAGAGGGAGTCAGGAAGGCGGGAAGAGGAGAAGAAATGTCTGCGTCTTGTACCCAAACATCTCCCAGTTCTCATGGGTCACACTAGTGAGATACTGAACCATACCCCTCATAGTACTGTCCTCCTCCCATGACAGCTGTAGCCTGGCTGTCTGGTTGGATCTCACCAGCCAAAGAGATGAAGATTTTTGTTTTCCATGACACGGCAACATAGGACCACAGGTGCTGGAACAGAATGAAGCAGATGAGCTTTGGTAGTGCAGCCCATGAGGCTTTCACAGCTCAAGTCAGGAAGCACTGTTACAGCCACCTTCTCGTACACAAACTCTAAATTAAGCAATTTATTTCTGCATGAGGGAACTTGCTGTGCACACACATATCTAAGAGAGAAGAGCTAGATGCCCAGTGTCAACAAGAACTGCAGTCAATAGTTGTTTTATTTAATTACCAGTATTTGAAAAGCAAAGTCTCTGTGGATCTGTGTGGATAGGAGACATGGCAATAGGTTGACGTAATAATCATTAACTCTCCAAGACAAGATGGACCTTTAGAGATAAAACAACTATTGAAGTCATTGCCATGATAACTAGATTGATATTTCATCTTGAGGACATGAGATATCCAACTAGCAAGATTTTCATAGCAGTAATGACTTCAGTTGACACCAGAAGCTGGAACACGAGAAGTTCCACACTAACCCAAGGAAGAACTCATTCACTGTCAGGGTGGTGGAGCACTGGAACAGGCTGCCCAGAGAGGTTGTGGAGTCTCCTTCTCTGGAGATATTCAGGACCTGCCTGGGTGACCTGCTGTAGGGAACCTGCTTTAGTAAGGGGGGGTTGACTTGCTGATCTCTAGAGGTCCCTTCCAACCCCTACAGTTCCATGATTCGGTAAATAAAATAAGTGTATGTAACAAAGGTACTTCAGCAAAATACATTCATTAGGTTGGATATCAGGAAAAATTTCCTTATAGAAAGGGTTGTTAAGCACTGGAATAGGCTTCCCAGGGAGGTGGTTGAGTCACCATCCCTGGATGTGTTTAAAAACCGTTTGGATGTGGTGCTCGGGGACATGATTTAGAGGGGGGCTGTTAGTTAGGGTAGTATGGTTAGGTTGTGGTTGGACTCGATGATCTTTGAGGTCTTTTCCAACCTGAGAAATTGTATGGTTCTGTTTTTATTTATGCCACTACTGGTAATAATAATGGTTAACAACCCAGAAGCATTGTTTCATGTCCTAAGGAGCTGTACAAGAACTAAAGTCTAAGCATTTGCTAATAAAGAATGGTGAATAAATAAAAATCACAGGAGGCTTTTAGAGTAAGCTACAGCAACCAATTGAAGATAAATGTGAAGCCAGAGAAAACAGGTTAATACAAACCAGATTTAAATAATACATAATATGGTCTGGGTGTGTTTGTTTCCAGAAGTGCACAGATGTCCCCACCACACAAAACCCAGTGCAACAGAGGTCCTTTTGCTGGGAAATTTGGACTAGATACAGAGGATGGCTCTGGCCAAGGGGTCCCATGCTAAGAAGCAGATCACAAAGGCAAGGATGGAACCACTGTAAGAGGAAATTGTGAGATGAAAGTCTCGCACTGAATATAAATATCCAGCTATGTTAGCCTAACATCTTCCTCCAAAGTTACTTCTATGGAGATACTTGAAATTGTAGTAAATAAATAAAAACCTGCTGCTCCATAAGGGAAAATCTGTGATCAAAATCTTCTTTCAAGTTACCATTAAAATTAAGGCATTTAATGCGTGCTTGTGCTGAAGCACATCAGCAGCTATTTAAGCAGCTCTGGGTCTTTCATTTTTCAGTTGTTAGCAGTGTTAGAGCCTAAACCCCTACTCGGGCTTTGTTCAATAGCAGCACAGCATTGGTCCAATCACGAGTGTATTTCAGTGTTGTGTCTCAAGACTCACACCAACTTCTTTCAAGAAGGGTTGAGCGCCCTCACCTGTCTGGAAAGGTTTTTCTGCCAACATTTAAAGTGTCTATTCACAGCCTCAGAAAAATTCACCTTCTTTTCCTTGCAAACCGAATTCTTCCCAATATTCTTGTCACCTGCCAAGGAAAAAAAAGGTTAATATGGCTGAAAACTCATCAGTCCATGCCTCCTTGCAGCAGGTGCATTTCCAGGTACAGTGGGGTGTTCCTTCAGCCGTCACAGAGATAATTCCAGGCTATAACACAACAAGGTCCACAGAGTGACCAGAGAGATACCAGAGTCTGGGAGATGTGCTTGCAATCTTCATTTCCATTCAGCAGAAGCCACAAGACCAAGAGGAGGATACGGCCCTACTCTGATGCACAGCTCTCTGTAGTTCTACTGAGTATTACCAAATGTCACAGCAAGGCATTTGAGGTGAAAACAAGCAATCTTTTCAACTAAAAATATAAGAAGCAGATTTTCAAAGGGATTTAGATGGTAAGATTGATGAAGAACTGGGTGTTAAATTGCATTTGCCACCAGGCTTTATTTGAGAGTTCTGCCTTTTAAAATCATGCCCTGCTTCCATCCAAACGTTGTTGTTTTGACCATCTCTTTGCAACCATGGTTCTGTGTGCAAAAGTGAATGATGGGAGCACGGGTCACCTCCCCCTGTGGCCTGTACAGTGATATGGGGTTACAAACACCGTTCTCTTCTAGTGATGAACAAGAGAGCATTACAGGATAAAGACAAGGTTATAATAGGGTTATTTGCAAGAGATTTTCTGCTCTGTCACTTTGTCGTGGTACTTTTAGAATAGAGGTTTCCTCGGCCTCATTCTGGCATGATTTCTTCTTACAGCTCTCCCTCAGCAAGCTCAGTCACCCCTCTTTGCCTGTCCATGAAAGCTCCATTTAGCCTGGAACCCCCCTTTTCAGTTTCCTCTTACCACAGTTCTCCAATTCCCACACCGTAGCTCCCTAACATAGTCCCGCTTTTACTTTTGACCATCCTTAGTCAAAAGTAAAGCTCCCTCCCTGCTTCTAGCACTTGGTCACGTTTGCTCGTTGATCTGCCTGTGTTTTCCTGGCATGAATGTTCTTGGCAGCAGCACCACATTCCAAAGGGCTTCAGATATTTTCTCAGTCTGCTGCCTTCTTGGTCCAAATTTCACACTCAGATACAGCAAAAGAAAAGGGTAAAGATGCCCATGTTTTTAAACACGTATGGTATTTCGGAGCTCCCGACCTCTTCAGCTGATGATGGTCTAGAAAGAGAATTGGTGCCACCTATCGGAAAGAGAAAACAAGGACAGCTGTCAATTCTGTTGTGGCCCTTTCTGCACACTTACCCTTTTTCTACTTCCCACTCTATCCTTAAGGGCATAAGGATAAAAAGCAGCCACGCTTGCTGGCATAGTAGATGATGCCTGGAATTCACCACTGCCTGAGTTAGTGTCTGTTGAGTGGTCAAGAAAGGAGATCCTTAGGTCGAGGATCCTATAGTACTGTCAATGGCAGATATTCCAGGATGAGTCAGTACATTTCTGACATAAACACATAAACTATATTATGTATTTTACAAGCGCTGCTCCGAAAGTAATGACTCCTATTTTATTATGTTGGCCCACATTGTCAGAGCTGGGTGTTGGTGGTATGGCCGTAAAGGTTGAACTTTCTCACTAATATTCTGCTATTTCGTCGCCGTGTGACAGATGGCAGCAGAGGGGCAGTCTGACAAAATGGAAGCTTGGATGGAGCAAAGGAGTGTCACTGAATTCCTCCACGTGGAAAGAAAAATGACAGCCATTGGCATTCATCAATGCTTGCTGAGCGTTTATGGAGATCAAACAGTGGATGTGAGCACTGTTGATGATGAGGCAGTGGGTGGTGTGTTTCAGCACTGGTGACTGCGACAGTGGGTCACCTTCTGGTGCAGATGTTTAGGGGCACGGCGTGCAGGCCCACCATATTCTGGTTATCTTGTAGTTACCCTGTGGTTATGATCTGTGGTAATCATTTTGCTATTCTTCTCAGCCAGTGGATGCTTATAAGGCATCCAACTGTCAGGCAGCAGATTACTTTATCAGGCTTCCTATTGTAGAACCTTGTACTTGAAGGACGTCGTATGGGGTATTTCTTATGGATGCTGTTGGTGGACTGAGAATAAATGGAGTCTTTTGGGGCAGTTTTACTTCAAATGCTAAATTTATTAGAAGAAAAAAAAAAAAAAGACTGCAGATTTTTTTAATCTATTTTTTAATGGTGACAGAATGAGTCAGAGTGAGTCTTCTGTCATGGAAGAGCTGATGGTGAGGAATTTCAGCAACCTCACAATCAAATCCCAGCTCCTCTCAGGGCAGGGGAGAAAGCTGAAAAGGAAAACCATGACATTACAGTTTTTATACATACCAGCAAGCTCAGGATTAGATCATCTAAAAGCTGCACTAGAGGCACTATTTTTTTTTTCTCTTCTGTGTCATTGCATGGAGATGTTATATAACTGCAGTTGTAAAAGGAGTCATCCATTCAGCTGTATGTGGGAGGGAAAGAGGTACATAACACACTGTGAATTCGACTGTGCAGAATGAGCCAAAAGCAATCAATTGGATACATTCTTTGTCATTACCATTTGCTTCACATACCCTATAGGGATCCCTGCCCATGACAGGTTTGTCAGGCTAAAAACGTGACCTTTGGTCATTTATTCCTAGTTTTATTTCTGTCTTGGCTTCCTGTGCTCAGCATTTGATATTTCTCTCTTTCAAGGTAGTAATAGCATTAATAGAAATCAGTTCAATACTGGACTGGTAATCCATGAGATCTGGGACTGAATATACCACACCATCTGTTCATGGCAGATAAACATTCAGTTCATGCATTTAAATTTCATGTTCTTTGTAGCTGTTCTTCTGTAGATCATCATGTGAGGTCTGATACCTTTTAACATAAATTTTACCAGTTGGGTGTGAGCCATCTCCAGGCCATGGTAGGACTTTAATTGTTGTAATAAAAGAATGCACTTCATTATCCCACTTCTCCCTAGGTTATGGTGACATTCATCATGCAGTATTGCTGACTACAGAAGTTGGATGCACTTCACAACATCCCTTCTCCCCCACATGCCCGTGAAGTACATATCTTTATGGTGTTTTCAAATTACCTGCCAATTGGAAATTAACCTTAATCAGCAAATCTGAAGGCACAGAAAACTCTCTAACATTTACCTTGGCAAGAAGCCCAGGTGTTAATTAAAGGTAGTGGTCCTTCCACAGACCCTCTGTAGATAGAATAAAATAAAGCTCTTTAGGAACCCGAGCTCTTCAGAGGAAGCAATCCAGACTGATACAGTGCATATTCATGGTGTACTGAAAGAGCAGTCAGTCTTTGGGCTGTGTGTACAGTATCTATGGGATCCTGGCCAAAATCAGGAGCTTCAAGCAGCTACCACAGCACCAGTTAGAAGCAAGAAGGCAACACAGACTGGAAAGACAGGAATTGCTGAGCCAACGTAAGAGAGTCAGAGGCAGAGTGAGTTCCACATAACATAAAACAGACACAGACAGATAAGACTTCAGCACTCTGTGTATATATACACAGAGATACACATAGATGTTCTTCCTATCTGAGCTTTCTCAAGTTCAAGCCTTTGTCCCTGCTTTGTTAGATTCTCGGGGTTCAGTTCCTGGACAACTGCAAAAACAGCATCCAGGCCTGGTGTAATGTAAAATAATTCAGCACAACCCTCTGCCTTTTCAGATTAAGCTAGGCTGCATCATCTCACATTTTCTAGTATACTACGACTGTTTCCATGGCTCAGCTGCCACAAGGGAATTTCTTAAATAACCTGGCTGAATCTGAGCCCTCAGACCTGGAGCTGACCAATGCCCGTTTTCTCAAATTACTCGGGAAAAGATCAACACTTTTACACATCTGTAAGCCGTGCCTGCAAATATTTACCCTCTACGCAGCACAGGCAGAAATAGATGAGCTATTTGTAACTCAGCCCAGCAGCTCAGGCTATCATGGGAAGAATCAGAGCAGGAGTTTCCTTCTTCACTGGGCGAACACAACCCATGTTACTCATAACCAGCACTTCTGATTTCCAAGATACTCCCATTCATTTTACAAATGCAAACAGAAATGTTCTTGCATTTGGATCTCTTCAGAGAGCTGCAAGATATACAGATCCGGTTGGCAGCGAAGCACAAATGTAAATGATTAATTGTTCCCCCAAAACTCGGATATTTTGCTTTCTACATAAGATCTGTTCCCAAAACTGGACTGCTGGTACTAAAACCGAATCTGTGGGAACACATAACTGTCAGAAGCATAATCAAATAGAATTGCTCTGTTAAGTAGAACTCAGTTGATCTTTGTTGCTCTTCTCCTGCCTTTGCTTCACGTAGAGTAAGGTCCTCCAGTTCACAAGAATTTTACTCAGAGTTCAAATTAAAAATCACAATGAGCTGCTGGTATTTCTGCTCCTTGACCTCACAGAAGCTACCTTTACTGCTCCTGTAAGTCTTACACACTCTCATCTAACACAACAGCCATGGGCACAGTGATGGGAGGCAACAGTAATTTGAAGATCTCACTCCCACAAGCACAGAAAATCTCAGTGTATCTACAAGTAAATGGATTCTCTTAGCAGCATAAGCAGAAAGCGGATCATAGAATAAACCTGCTATGAGATCCATTCTTCACCATGCAGATGGTCCCAAATGCTTGCTGGTTTTATTTCTGTTGGAAACCTGCACCCAGAGTTTGAATGCTGAATCTTCTCAGATGAAAACCTAGTAAAAAGATTGGTCCCTATCATTATCTGTTGTCCATCACCCTCTTCTCCCTTGTACTGGAGAGCTTCTGGCTGCAGTGTTTGGAGTACAGCTGGAAAAACCACTCCACAGAAGAGCGTGCCTTCATTAAACATTAGTTTACAGTTTCTAGGTGATAACATTTTCAAATTGAAAGGACACGTTTTCAAGCCAGGCAGTTATTTAATGAAAGACTGATATTTTCCACATGGAAAGATGACATTTTAGCTAAAATGCCTTTCTGCATTGAAAATGAAGGAACCAGAATACTGTAGTTGGCCCTAAGAACAGTCACCCCAAGATAATTCCAGCCCAGTGTGCTATTACGGGCAGTTATCACTGTCTCCTATGTTCCTAGAGCTGCTTCTTTTAAAGGGGGTGATAGGATGTAAGGAAATGATCTCATGTTGCACTGAGGGAGGCTTAGATTGGATATCAGGATGAATTTCTTCACAGATGGGGTGGTCAGGCATTGGAACGGAATGTCCAGGGAAGTGATGGACTTCCCATCCCTGGAGGTGTTTAAGGGACACGTGGATTTCCAACCTAAGTTATTCTATGATTCTGCTCGTGCTGGAGATTCATGCCTTATAGTTTTTGGTTGCATGGGATTTGGCTGTCCTGCCACCTCCAAGGTCTCCACTCTGACAGGAAAAATATGGAGCTCCATGAAGCAGCATCCAAAGGGATGCCCAGGAGGCCCTCAGGCAGACAAGACCTGTCCCCAGAGAAGCCTGTTTCCCTCTGTATTCCCAGGGTCGAACTCGGCAAGATGATCCGTCCTTGGTATTCTCCCTCTGCAGGGTATCTGGGACCAGAACTGTTTAACATCTTTGTCAGTGACAGGGACAGTGGGACTGAGATCACCCTCAGCAAGTTAGCAGACACCAAGCTGAGTGGTGCAGCTGATACAGTACTACAACCAGCTCTTGGGGTCCAACCAAAGGACATGGACTGCTGGAGAGAGTACAAAGTGCAGAGGGCCACAAGGATGATAGAGGACTGAAGAACCTCTCCTATGAAGACAGGCTGAGGGAGCTGGGGTTGTTCAGTCTTGAGAAGACTTTGTGGACTTACAGCAGTCTTCCAGTGCCAAACGGGTCCTTGAAGAGAGATGAGAGAGACTGTTTATCATAGAGTGTAGTGATAGGACAAGGGGTAATGACTTTAAACTAAAAGAGGGGAGAATTAGGCTAGAGGTTAGGCAGGAATTCTTTACTCAGAGGGCAGTGAGGCACTGGCAGTGCTGCCCAGAGGAGCTGCGGGTGCCCCATCCCTGGGGGTGCTCCAGGCCAGGCTGGACTGAGCAGGCTGGTTTAGTGGAAGGCGTCCCTTCCTACGGCAGAGGGGCTGGAACCGGATGATCACAGAATGGTTGGCGTTGGAAGACTGCTTAAAGATCACCCAGTTCCAAGCCCTCTGCAGGGCTGCCACCCACTACGCTAAGTTAGACCAAGGCCCCACTCAGCTTCACCCCGGCACGCAGCAGCGCCCGGGTCGGGGCGGAAGCGCGAAACTCGGGAAATCCCCGCGGAGGGGGCGGGGCGGTGTGTGACGGCGGTCAGCTGAGCCGGGCCCGCCGCTGCCATGGGCGCGCCGTGAGCGGGGTGAGCGCTGCCCGGGGTCGGGATGGGGAAAAGCTGCGGGGAGCGGCGGTCGCGGCCCCCGGTGGAGGCTGAGGCGGCGGCGGCGGCGGAGGGCCCGGCAGCCGGGCGGGCCGCTTTGCTCGCGCTGCCCGTAGGCGGTGACTCAGCGGCTCCGGGGTGGGCCTGCGGGGAGGATGGGCCGCGATGGGGAAGGGCGAGAGGAGAACGTCGTTTTGTGGCTCCCGAGGGGTTCCCGCAGGCCGGGGGGAGACGGGGCTTGAGGGAGCGGCCGTGGCGGGGCAGGGCGGCCGCCTCAGTGCAACCCGTCCCGGGAGCCGGGTTGGACGGGGAGGGAACAAACGGGGACGGAAAGCGAAAACGTGAGGTGAAACGGGCTGTGCGGCCCAGGCTGGGGAGTGCCCCGCGTAGCTGGGGAGAGCCTGAGGAGCACCTGCGCTGTCCTTCTGCTGTAGGACGCTGCTGGGTACGGAGGGAAGGGAACGAAAGGGTCTTTTTGTGTGTTATTCCCAGAGGGAGGGTCTGTCAGGGAAAGGCTCCGTCTGAAAGGTGGGTTGGGAGTCAAATCCATGCACTCCTCTGAGGGGTTAACGTGTTATGTAGGGTCATGGGTGGTCTGCTGTAGTGGGGTCGGAGGGGTTGGATGGTCTGTGTGTGTGCTGGCTACATGTGCAGCTTGCTTGTCTGGGTAAAACCAAAGTATGGTGGTATTTTCTGTCCCACTGTACTCAGCACTGGTGAGGCCACACCTCAGTACCGTGTTCAGGTTTGGGCTCTTCACAAGAGGCCCCAGAGTGTGTTCAGAGAAAGGCAGTGAAGTATTGACGGCTCTGGAGCACAAGTCTTATGGGGAGCAGCTGAGGGAACTAGGATTGTTCATCTGGAGAAGAGGAGGCTCAGGGGAGTCCTCACTGATCTCTGCAACTGCCTGAAGGAAGTTGTGGGGAGGTATCAGCCTCTGCTCCCGGGTAGCAGCAATAGGATGAGAGGGAATGGCCTTATGTTGCATCAGAAGAGGTTCAGGTTGGGAAAATTATTCTCAAAGAGTAGTGATGCATTGGAACAGGCTGCCCGGGGAGGTGGTGGAATCGCCATCCCTGGAGGTGTTCAAGAAGTGTAAGAGACGTGGGTTAGTGGGCACAGTGGTGATGGGTTGACAGTTGCTGGATTAGATGATCTCGTTGGTCTTTTCCAACCTTAATGATTCTGTGATGTACTTAGCAAAACATTTTCTTCGCTGATCTCGTAGTGGTCACTGCAGAGATGTCCAGCAAGCCGCAAATCCGTCCTGCTGAAAATGGAGAGCACTGCAGGAGTAAAATGGAGAATGGAATGGACAGCGTGGCTCCCCCCACCCTCAGTACCTACACACCCGAAGAGATGGTGCAGCAGATGAAAGAGCTTATTACTGAGAACAATGAGTTAAAAGGTGAATGTGAATCAGTCTCTTCTTCAGGTCCAAATCTCTCTTTGACCTATGAGTATAAATTCTGTGTTCATTTGGTCCTTCTCGTTAACCTTTTTATCTGACTGGCATTCACTCTATAAGCAACTCCGCAAGCAGTAAGGCTGATTTGGTAGGGCACAGCACATTGAATTGGTATGGAAGATTGGAGGGAGAATACCCCCTAAGCTAAGCTTCAGAACTACACACAGAATCAATATAGCGCTGTGTATTTTGGGAGGCAAGGGAAAAATACACTCTTCAATCATCAGCTTTGAAAAGATTCTCTGATTTGTATCTTAGAATGGTTGGGTCTCCCCATTACAGATTAACAGTTTGCCGTAGCTGCATCAACAGGATGGGTACTGTACTGTTGGGCTAGGATGCTCTCCGAAAGGAGCTGTGTCCTCACAGACAAAGAAGGGAATTGAAGCAGACTGTCTTGTGCTGTTGTGTAGTAACCATTTTGAAAGTTTAGATGTTGCAGCACCTTCTGTGCTGCAAAGTAGCATCCATGGCTGAGTCTGTCTGGGAGAAACTAATAGCTTTCCCTGAAAACATGTAATGATTAGTGCCTTTTAGGTAATACAGCTTTGTTTCTTAATCCTTAAAGTTTAGATGTCAGGCATGTTTTATTATTATCATTAATAATTGGTTAGAGTGAAACCCAAGGGATTTGGGGAACTTCTATGTAGAAGACAGGTACCTCACTTCTACCTCACTTCTTATATGGCAACAGAGCATGAAGTCATAGGTCTTGTGTGCTGCTGTTTTGAACTGGTATTCAAATTTGACCTCAGTCATTTCTGGACATGGTCTGAGTTCTCTGCCTCGGAGTATCATGGTTATCTGGCAGGAAGGTTGCTTCAGGAAGCACCCCTGGTATTCTGCGACAAGGCTCTGTATCATACAAGATAACGTTCCAGGACAGCAGTAGCAGCTGCTGTAACTCATGCCTTGCAGAACCATTCTCCAGAGTTACCTTTACTTACAAAACTTTTTGGGTTATGTAAAGGACTTTTTGGCAATTTGTAATATGATGTGAAAACATAACGTCTGTTTCTGGAAAATACAATGTATGGAAGATTTTCAAGCAACTGGCTTTGAGTTTGTTGCTTTAAAAACCGTGTCTGATATACTTTAATTGGCTTCATAAAAATCTTGTCAGCGTTTTGCAATAGCGAGACTGGAGTTGCTGCGTACCGCCTCACTGACTTTGTTACGTACACTTGGCTTCCCAGCCAGGATGGAACGACATTGCTCTAAGTTGCCAGTTACATTTTGGTTAATGCTTTTAATCAAATCTTAACTGAATATTCAAGCAGAGCGTGGTTGGACATATTTGAGACTTTCAATTTAACAGCAGCTGTTTTCATGCATTAATTTACCATTCTAGAAAATAGACTTTCTCTACTGAATCTCAGTAGTTTCAGAACCTTCGTTCACCAGTTTCATTTGTGTTGACTGTGTACATAACACGTGCAAGATAACGAGTGCTTCTTGTGGGCAGTACTTCTTGCTTGTACTTCTTGGTTTAGGAGTAACTCAAGGAGCAAGAGAGTGTGAGCATGTTATTTTGGCAGTGGTTTTAATGGTATTTATTGTAGTGCTAAGGAGCTATAATGAGTTTCATTTCAGTTCACTGAGACATGTGAGAAGGTGGTTTGCATTTCATATCTGATTACTGTTTATCCCTTTGATATTGAAGAAAGCTGAGCTCGATGTAGAGGAAATCTGCTGTTTCATTGACGAAGTACTGATGTGTATCAATGATTTGTCTCTGGCTGTCATTTAGAAGCGATGAAGTTGCACAACCAAGCAATGAAGGACCGCTACGAGGAGCTTTCCATCTGGCGAGAGAAGCAAAAGGAAGAGCGAGAGTTTTACGAGACTAAGTTTAAAGAAGCCAAGCAGTGCTTGCTAGCCAAGTGCGCTGAAAATGAGCAGCTGCAGCAACAACTTCAGAGCTTGAAGGAAAGAGAAGAAGGAGCTGAAATGGTAAATAAGAGAAAGATGAATTCTCATACATTAACATTGAATGTCAGGATCTTTGAAGAATGAGGTCTGGAGTTCTGTTAGCGTTCTCCTTTTTTATCCTTATGCTTTGATGAGAAGTCTGGGACCTATTTTATAAAGCAAGTCTTCTCGAGGTGCAGTAAGATAACATCATGCCGCCACGTGCGATAATTAATATTTATTTAATAATTAACAGTAATCATTAACACTATCAACATCAGAAATGAATTAACATTTTTTGCCAACTTTTCATTCTGTATCCTTTTTACTGTTGGGTTGACTTAACCCCTCCCTCTCCTTCTTAGATTATCTCTCTCAGCATAGTTTGACTGCTTTTATATTTGTGTTTCTAGAGTCAAGCTGACATGTAACCCCTGCCACCATCCAAAGAAAAAAGAAAAAAGCTTTGTTATATCTTTCACCTATCCCGAAAGCCTTTTGACTGAGGTTCGGGTTAGATTTGTTCTTCAGCTGCTCCGTTTCTGACTGAGCTTTCTCCCCCTGTCTTACCTTTGGCTCTGTAACAAGTAGTTTCCAACATTGCATGTGAGTGCTTAATACCCAGTTAGCATCCATTTGCCAATACCAAAGGCACCTGTGGACAAAGTCTGGTAGAACAAAATCTACTTTGTGTCCCACATGTGAAGAGATGTTTAATAACAAGTTTCACGTAGAGCTAAGTCAATGGATCCTGGTATGTGGTACTTCCAGAACTCATGTGGGTTCTCTGTTGCCCGCTGAGGGATGACTGTGCCAGCCTTTTTCTCCACAGTCGTTGATAGGCTGTCTTTTCCTCTCGTGTGTGCTTGTTTTATGGAACTCTGTAAGAATTCTTTCAGGATATAAATCTGTATTGGTTCAAAAGTTATTAAGGGGGGAAATGGTCATGTATAAACAGTGTGATTGTGCAAGTATGACTTTGTTAGGAAACCAGGCTAAAAGTTGTTTTTCAGGGTTGTCAAGGAAGCTCAGAATTTCATAAAGCTGGAATAGATTTTCAGGGAAAGCGGGGTACTTGTTCTGCCCATACCTGTTTTAGAACTTCTTGTACTTTGGATACTTCAAGTGTGTTATTGGTGGAGTGATCCAATCTCCTTCAGCAATCCTACATCCAGACAAGTGAAAATAAATCTCTGTTAATTATCTCATCTGTAAGAGCTCCATAAATAAGCCTTGGTTCTTCATTGATTCTTTGCAGTTTAACCAGTCGGTGTTAATTGTAATTAAGATAGAAACATTCTCATTTCTGATCATAATGTTCAGGCTGATAGTGTCATTTAAGTCACAGCTAATTTCTCTGCTGAATGCTTTGGCCATACCTTCGTTCCATTTTTTTTTATTATTATTGTTTCTAAACATGAAAAGATATTTATCCAAACTTAGAAAAGGCTAACTAAAAGTAGTCTAACTTCTTTCACCTCTGTGTTTTACTGTTTACTGAGGTGGATTATAGTCCATTGCTGCTGTTCAGTGGCACCTGTGTTTCACGCAAAGGAAATCACAGATATATACTGTTGCTTCCCTTAGTGAAAAACCATTACTCACAGGAGGGTTTATCTTGAAACAAATGCACAAAAACAAATACAACTTTTTGTTGTCAGTGAACCAAAGCAGTTTAGAGATCTCTGTACTGGATTTTTCCAGGCAAACTTCAAAAGAGAAGAGCAATGGAACACCACTGTTAGATTCAGGCTCTGCATTCTTTGGCTGCTGTTTGATTTTAGTTGGTTAATGCAGGTTTTTGTTTATACTAGGAGGGCTGTGCAGCTCCTGAGAAGGAAGCGAGGCAGCTCAAGTCCAAGGTGCAGCGGCTTCAGGCTGAGAAGGCAGATCTGCTAGCCATCATTTCAGAGCTGCAGGTCAAGCTGAACATCGCCGCAGCAGAAGACTCCTTTGTGGAGATTGGGATGAACGTAAGTAAAGGGAATAAAATGGACATGGTGAGCTGCAGCCAGAAACTCTGTTCTCAAGTTGGTCCTTTTTGCAAGCTGGGTTTTCTTATTGTACCGTGCTAACTGATGAGGAAGTTGGGTTTGAGAGTGATTAAAATGATGGTGTGGTTATTTACCTGATGGCGTTTTTACAGTGAAGACTTGTCTTCCTTTAGTACGAAGCATGAAACTCTACCAACAGCAATTATTTGGTTTTTTCACCTCTTTGAGAAGGAATAGCAAACTCTGCCAGCAACAGTAGTGACACAAAATACAGGCACAGTGAATCTGGAAGAAGCGTTTCATGATCTTACCTGACATGGGGCACCTGTATGTTACGAGATGTAACATAAAGGACTAGAGAATGTATTACTTTCATGCTCAAAGTAAATTTCCACGGAATTCCATTTTCATAGAATTGTATCCCAAGTTGGAAGGAGTCAGACACCAACTCCTGGATCCACATGGGAACACCCAAAACACAAACCCTTTGTCTGTGAGCGTTGTCCAAATGCTTCCTGAACTCAGGCAGCCAGGGCTGTGCCCTCTGCCCTCTGGTGCAGAGCCTTTTCCTCACACCCCCCTCCCCCCCCCCCCACTGACACAGCTCCATGTGATTCCCTTGAACCTTGTCACTGTCAGCTCAGGGAACGGAGCTCAGCGTGCCCCTCCACTCCCCTCATGAACGATGGGGCTCCTTTCTCTGCTGGCAGAAATACACAGGTGCAGTCAAGCAAATCAAATCTAAAGCTGTAGAGTGTTCCCTATAAGGCACAAAAATATTATTTTTCTATTGTTCTTGTCTGTTAGAAATCTTCAGAGGAAATGTGTAAAATATGAAAATGAGGATCTCTGCTAACTCCACAATAGCATGTCCCTCTCTGGCAAGGAGAAGTGCAACAGGAAAATCACAGAATTTAATTACTGTTTAGTTAGAGAAAACTTCAGACTGCAGGAAAGCTTCCAGGATGCTTCTCCTTTTTCTGCTACAAAGAAAGATCTTCCTTTGGACTATGAAGATCACGGAGTGAGCTTTACAGTGGGAAAGAGGAGCTATATTCAGCATCTGTTGGCAGTGCTGGTTATTGTTGCTGTGTCATTCTTATAAGAGAGAGTGGCTGTGGAGGTTTGTTGATTTAAAGGGGAAGGCCTAATCTTGTTCGTATTCTTTAATCAGTTCTGAAGAGATGCAGGGAAAGGCGTGTGAAATATGTAAGTTAAGAATTTGCAAACATGAAACTGATCTGCAGGAGTTTGGTGTTTTGTTTTGTTGTCACTATAGTAGTTTTTCCTGTTTTTCTTCCTTAAGTAAATAAAACTGTCCTGCTTAGTTCAAGTACCGAACTGATATTTTGGGGGGATTTTTTTTTCTTTTTCAGGAAGAAGTAAATAGAACCGCAAAAGAAAATCAAGATAATAGCAGTGAAATGGCCAGTAACATCGCTGTCTACATGTATGTGGGTTGTTGTCTGATTGAAACTTCTGCAGTGTGTTATGTTTCCAATGTAAGGGAAGCTTTTCCATTGAGCAGAGTCAGTCCTTTTTTTTCTGAGGCCTTGCATCCCTCCATTGCAGTAGCTCTGCCTTCGTACCGTGTTTGAAAGACCCCCGCAGCTCTCAGGCATTTTGCCTTCCTGTTTTCACTGGCTTACAAGACCACATGTACAACTGGTCGGAGTATGCACTGACTTGCCAACTGGCTGCTACTTTTCAGGTTTTAAATAAGTCCAAAAAGGAAAGATAAAGGCTCTCACACATGTAGTCACTCTGAACTCTTTTACAGTATCTCACCTCTACTGGATTATAACGATATTCATAACAGTCAGAGTTCTTGTAGCCTTTCAGACCTGAACCCTTCTTGCTCAGTTTGTTTGTCATTGGTATAAACTGTATCGTGGTGGGGTGGGCAGATAGCGCAGTGACACTGTTGTTATTTTTTAGGTGACTAGACTTAAGGTGTGAGCATTCTGTCTCAGTTACTTCTCAAAATTTGATCTCTACATCAGCTCCAGGGCATAAGGGACTTTCTTGCCCCTAGCTGAACCTTTACACCTCGTGGATGCAGGCAGCTGACACCATTAAACTTTCCATTTTGGATGCTGCCCAATTTAGGAGCTAGGTGGTTGTGACTGAACACTCTTATCCACTTTGTGGCCTTTGCTTTTGGAAAGGAGGGATATAGAAAATGCAGAGGGCATAGCAGGCCAGAAAGCTGTGCTCCGTGTATGTTTTCCCTTAAACTCTGTCACCCCCTACCTCACTGCAAAGGAATTCAGCATTTTAATGTAATAACATAGAAAACTTGTCCCTCAGCATGAAGTTAAGAAGTTGAAGGAAAAAAATCAGCTATAGTCAGGGATGTAACAGAGGAATGCTGACCATAGGCCAGGCTGCAAGCATTCAGATTGTCGTTAGCAGTGGCCTGTCAGAACACTCTGATCATAAAATGTTGTCTGTGGGATTTGCTTCCTTTTTGATGAGTATCTGGGCCGTGTCTACAAAAAACAGAGGGTATATATATCTCCTATACTATTTCCTGTGTCACCACGTGTCTCTGTGCAGCACTGAAACCTTAGAGTGGTGCTGTTAACAGCTTCAGAGGAATGTGATCCGGTCGAGATGGGTTTATTTCTGTAATTGTAGACCTGTACACTAAAAATCCCCTGATAAAAGTTATTTACTTAAAATATCTTGGCTGAGCAATCTCTTTGGGGTATTGAATTTTGCTCACCAAATGTATATAGCTCACAGGAGCACATGCAGGCCTGTGCTTTAGTTTCTGCTCTGAATTACAAAAAGTTGTATACAAGTGCTGTTTCCCAGCTGAGCTTCTGAAATGTACAATGTGTATAACCTGTGTATCTTATCATATAGTTAGGGGATTTTGACCTTCTGTCTAGGTAGACGTGAGAGCGGAGGGAACAGAATGCAATATCTTGTCACCAGGAAATTAATAGACCTTGTATTTCAGAGTTTTGTAATTGTTTTGGTTCGTTTCTCTGGCAGCATGTGCAATTTGCAGAAGAGCTACAGAATATGATGGAGGCAAAATATCAAAGGAATTCCTTCTGAAAAAGGAAGCAATTTGCAGTGCCCATTTTTGGCAGAACATGCCTTCTTTTCCTGGAAAGGAATGAAACTGAGATAAGAAACGGTGCCTGTTTCATTGGAAAAAATATTTGGGGACCAGATAGTAGCACTTAGCAGAAGGAGATGCACAGTAGGTCAGAATAAATGCTCCAAGGTTTGTTTTGTCTTGACTGTTTTAATTTTCTTCTCTTAAATTCCAAGTTGTCCACCCAGCTTGATAAAAGGGACTGTTTGAGCACTGCAGAAAGCAAGGGCTGTGTTTACATGCGTAAGGACTTAGGCTGGCGGGTTGCAGGAAGGTCATGCTTCTTGGGAATGAGCTCTTTGCACAGATGTTGATTTTTTTCAGAACTGTGTGAAGTTGTCCAAAAACTAGGGGTAAGGGAGCGCTCTAATAACATCATAATTGTTGTTACTTACGTGTGGTTTGGTTTGAAGCAGGAGCAAATCTGCAGATGAGTCCAAGAATTTGGAATCTGAGGAGTTGACTGTGAGCCAGCTGCTCTGTTGCCTTAGAAATGAAACTCAGAGGAGGGAACAACTTGAGAAGGAGCTGCAGGATCACAAAGAGAGGTATGAAGTAGGTGCATTGTAAAGTTTTTAGCTGTTTACATTCAAGTCTGTTGCAGTTACCAACTTCGGGCCTGATCAAAGTGAACTGTCAGTGTGAACTGGATGGGTGGTTTCTTGGGCACTCACTAGCAATAATCTTAGTCGTAGCCATGATAGAGATAAACCACATTCTGTTCTGTGAGTACAACTTTCTCTGTCTTACTGCTTCCTATTGTAGCACAGATTGAGACAAATTACCTGTTGCCTCATGGCTTTGAACTTTCCACAGGTGATGTGAAACAAAACGAGGACTAGCTGAAAATGTTCTTTCTGCTCATTCCTCTCATTATTTGCTTTTGTATGAATCATCTACGTGTGGGGCTTAAGCAAATCACTTTGTATTAAACAGATATTACAGCCCTCTTTGTAGTACTGGCAGGCAAGGTTTAGGGATGTGAGCTTGGAAAAGCTCCTTAGAAATGCTTCCAAAAAGTTTAATTTCAGGCTTACCTAAGAGAGTTTTTCCAGTGAGACCTGCGTAAGTGTCCTTCTGAGCTCAGTCGTACATATATCAGCAAGACTGTTCAGGCATGGAGGATTGTCTAAGCAGTAGCTGTTCCAAGTCTATAGTTTGCAGAGACAGTAAGACTTCCTGGGCATTACTTACAATGAAAGGTTAGTGTCACAGTAATTGTTTCTGCGTGGTCTTCCTAGAAGAGGTAATGAGCCATAGCCAAATGATTCTTAGAAATCTCAGCCTCTGTAAAGATCAAAGGAAAATAGAGGCAATATTAATCATTGGGTTCAGTGAACAGACCCATTTTCAGAGGATTAGCAGTTTTGGACTGTATCGGAGATTGATGACAGTGGACTGAATCATTGTCTTTCTCTGCACCTGCACATCCATTGTAATTAAATGTACATGCTGGGTGTCCTGTGTTAGATGCTGCCGTGACTGTGCAAGCATTCCTGCTTGTTGGTACTTTCAGTTTTTTCCCTGGTTCATGGCTATGATGTTAGAAGGACTTGGATGAAATCCCTGAACAGTCACAATCTAACTATTGGCCAAATCCATTGTTACTGGATTCTTCTCTTTTCCAGAATTTCAAAGATGGAGAATGAAACAAGCAACTGCCTGGAGAGCGGGACGCAAACTAACCAGGAAGAGGAAAATTCAGAGGCTGTAAGTACCTGTCATCCTGAGCTGAGTTTGAGCAGTGTGCAGCTTACTTGTTGAGGCCAACAACTTTGGGGTCTAGATTTCCATTTGCACACAGAGAGCAAGGGGCAAATATCTTGCATGAGCTGCAGAAGTGAATTTTGAAGTCTCCAGTCCACATCTTAAAGGAGATTCCTTCCAAATTACACCAGCCATGAAAAAGGGATAAGACTGATGGCTGAGAATTAGGGGAAGTGTGGCATAACTGCAGGTATGCTTCATAGTCATCCTGGTCCTGTCCACTTAAATCGAGGGAGGTGCATTCATTTACATCACCACAGAGTCTTCTGAACTGGATGAATTTCCTCACTGCTGGCTAGGTCAGCTTTTAGATCAGAATCTACTGGCAGCCTACTGTAACACAGACCCTGTGTGTGGAGCTCAGGTGGCACCTGATACGACTTTATTCCTCCTAAGATGTGTTACAATGGTAGAGCGTAACTATCTTGTAGTGCAACACAGATTCAGGCAAGCTTAGCCTGGTGGTTTCAGTTTAGGCTTTGAATGGGTATTGGGGTTGGAATTCAGCTCGAGATTCAGCTATCTAAATTTGTGTGCCTGCAGTTGTAGGCTTCTCCATGTCGAGCAAGCATGTAAAAATCATAGAAGAACAGAATGGATGAAGTTGGAAGGGACTTCTGGGTTCATTTGGTCAAACTCCTGCTCAAGCAGGGGGACACCCGGAGCAAGTTGCCCAGGATCACATCCAGGTGGCTTTTGAAAATCTCAAAGGAGGAAAGTCTACAACCTCTCTGAGCAGCCTGTGCCAGTGCTCCACAGCCCACACAGGGAAGGATTTCCTACTGTTTAGATGGAACCCAAGAGGTTCTAGTTTGTGCCTATTGCCTCTTCTCCTGGCACTGGGCACCACTGGAAAGAGCCTGGAAAGTTTCTGTGACAGTAGAGACCCCTTCTAGATCAATACAGCTGCATAATAAAGGCGAGTAAGAGTGCCTGTAAGGCACTGTGGGTTATCTGAGGTACCGCATGGAGCTAGAAAATACGATATGAGATCTGCTGGAGACCTGTGCCCTTTGAACTTTAGAGAAGTTTCCCCTTGTACTATCACTATCAGACTGCGTAAGAAGCTGGTCTCCCTCCTGTTCCTAAGATCCCCTCAAGTACTGGAAGGGATGAGATGATGAAACTGAAGTGCTTCCAGCTACAAAATGTACCTCCAGACACTACAAAGCAGCAGGAGTCAGATTCACCACTTCTACAGTGTGGGGGACGTATTTTAACTGCTGAAACCCTGAGGTGTCTCTGTGTGCTGGGTTGGAGGAGCACACTGCTACTGTTTCTTTCCTTCTCCTGCTTTTGGCCTGTCTTGGATCTTTCATTGGTCTTTGTCCAAAGCCCAAACAAAAGCATCAGACTTGCAACAAAACTGGTAGTAGTTTTACTAGAAATCTTTTTTTTCTTGATTTGCAAAATTGATCCATGAATGAAGGATAATGAAATTTGGAGTAGGAAACTAGAATGGAAGGGGTATTACCAGTGTTGGGTGCAAATGGCAGGAGGAACAGTACAGTATTTTAGTCTGCCTTCTCTACTTGCAGACTGCTGTTTCTGTTCTGTGTCTGCTGTCACACCTCTTTCTAAGGAGGCTACCCATGGTAGATGTTTGATAGATTGTAAATGCATGGAGGACTGGCAATAATCACTGGCTGTCTGCTTTTCCTGTATGTTTTTAACCTGGAACTCTGAGAAACAATGTATGAGGGTCACTTTAAAAGTCAAACCTCCTAATTATTTCCATGGAAACTCCAGCCGCTACAAAGAGCACAGTAGCACTATTTAATGGAGCAAATTCTCAGCTACAACATGCTATTTTTTTCAACAGTCACCATTGTTAGCTCTGCATTTTTGCCAGCAGTGAATGAGAGCCTGCATGCCATGCTGCTAAAAATCGGCACCAGAGGAGGTGACCCACTGTCGCCTCTGCAGAACCACCACCCACAGCCTCACTGTGCTCACATCCACTCCATAAATGTTCAGTGAGCGTCAGTGAATGTCGATGGATGCAATTTTTTCTGCATGGAGGAATTCAGTGACACACCTTTGCTTCATATGCACTTCCAAATCAGATTCTGTTTTGTCACTGCCCCCTTGCTGACATCCATCAGCCTTTCAGTACCTAAAGGGAGCCTATAAACAGGAGAGGAATCAACTCTTTGAAAGGGTAGATAACAGCAGGACAAGGGGAAATGGTTTTAAGTTGAAGGAGGGAAGATTTAGGTTGGATGTCAGGGGGAACTTCTTTACTATGAGAGTGGTGAGGTGCTGGCACAGCTGCCCAGAAAGGTTGTGGGTGCCCCGTCCCTGGAGGTGTTCAAGACCAGGTTGGATGGGGCCCTGGGCAGCCTGGTCTAGTATTAAATGTGGAGGTTGGTGGGCCTGCCTGTGGTGGGGGAGTTGGAGCTTCATGGTCCTTGAGGTCCCTTCCAACCTGGGCCATTCTGTGGTCACATGGCAACAAAATGTAATGGAAAAGAATAGTGGTGGGAAGGTTCAGCCCCTATTGCCATACCACCAATGTCTGCCTGTGATGTCGTGGGCCAGGATAATAAAGTAGGAGACATTACTTTCAGAGTAGCCCTTGTACACGTATTACCCGCCTGCATAACAAGAGTAATAGAGTTCTCTTTGAGTCACCCAGATTTTAGGAAAGTGTTGAAGTCACAATGTGGTTCTGCCACATTTAGGACTAATTGGTAATTGTGAAGCTGAGCAGAAGGGGCCTTGTTGCTGAGCTGGTAGTGTAGTGGTGCGGACTGACTCATGCTGTTTTCCCTGGAAAAAGAATAGTGCTTCCTGGTTGAACTTCTTAGTTAGCCTGCAATTATCCTGTCTTGAATTGTCCATGTGTAATTTTCCTTATTTATTTTTTTTTCCAAAAGATTGGCAGTGAGGTGGAAAGTCTGAAGAAGCAAGTTTGTGCCCTCTTTAAAGAGCTGCAAGAGGCCCACGAGAAGTTAAAAGAAGCAGAACTGATTCAGAAGAAACTTCAAGAAAAGTAAGGCTCAGAAGAACAGTAGTTGTGCCATGACACCTAGTTAATATTTTAATGACAACTCCCACCTTGGGAAATTCAGTGGCTCTACAAATATCAAATATCTGTTTCATGGGAATGCTGCCAAAGATTGCTCCTTCTTTTTAAGTGGAGATGAAAGTACAGAAGTACAGTAATTGTCATAAAATCTGAGCTGCCAACCTAGTTCTACAAATAGAACCACAGTGCTTGGAATTTTAATATTTCAGTTTCAATCCTTGTGGATATAAAGGCAGATCTTGTTTTCTGTTTCACGTAATCACTCCAATTTTGGCCCTGGGTGAAGAAGCTAAGAGACTTGGTTACAAACCTTCTCACACAGTCTGTCTGCCTTTGAAGACCAATCTGTAGGTTGTTAAAAACTGGGAACGAGAGCTTCAATTTATTTGCTTAGTTTTCTGTCAAATTTCAGTTCTTCGAGGTTCATAATAGTAAGAAAAAATGCATTCCATTTAGTAGCTTCATTTTCAGGTAGTTGTGTAGATATATTTTCGTCTTTCCTTTTTCTTCATCAAAATAAGCCTTTCAAATGAAGCACCTAAAGATTCTTTTTGTGTGCTGCCCGTTATGCCAAATCTATCAGGAAAAGTTGAACGGGACAGATAAAGTGTTTTGTTTTTTTCCCTTCTTCTGTCAGGTGCCAAGCGTTAGAAAGAGTAAACTCAGCTGCTGCAATGGAATTGGAGGAGAAGCAGCAGCTCATATACACCATCAAGAAGCTGGAGCTTCAGGTAGAGAGCGTGCAGGCAGAGGTCAAGCTAGAACAAGCCAAGACACAGGATGAAAAGTGAGTATTGGTTGTGTATCATGGGGGGATATTGTTAGTGAGAAAGGGAAATTAAGGGAACCTGGCGAAAGGGAATTTGAATCTGAAATACAAGTTTTGTGTTCTACATTGTTTGAAGCCAAGTTGTGTTTATAGAGTCTGAAGTAGAAACCTCTGTGTCTGTCTATGTCACTTTGAATCTGGAGTCTCCACACCAGTCCCAAACTGTGTCTTTTTGTCTAGTGAATAATCACAGAGAAAAAAACTGAGCTGTAAGCACTGATTGGTATCTTCCTTTTGTTGTAAAACCAAAGGCAGATTAAGGTCAGGCATGATATGCAAGTGGAGGAAGCAGAAAAAGGACAGCAGCTTGTCAGTTTGACTGGCAGGGGGTGAATGCATCCACAGGTTGGAGAGTAGGGCCAAGTCAAGTGATGACAGTGATGGGAAAGTGATGTCAGTGGTCTCTACAATACCCTTGCAGTTAGGAGAGTTAAATATGAAGTGAAGCTGAGATAAAGAGACTGGCTGTTTGCTGCAGCTCTCCCCTCCCTTGTACGAGCAGTCCATGTAAGGAGTGTGAAAATGTCAGTGTGAGCTGTATGGAGAGGTGCAACTGTCTGAAGGCACTGGAGAAGCTGCTCATTCCGTGTGGAGTCTGTGTCTGGTTCTTCTCCTGATAAATTCTCCATCATTTGAAGTCTCTCAGTCAAGACTGGTGAGCTTGATTATAAAATTATTGGATGATAGATTCTTTAATATGACTTGCAGGCTATCAGTAAGGAGATTGTTTGGACTCAGCCTAGGGATGGAGCAGCCCACAACTCCTTGGAGGAGAGATGCTGAAAAACAGAGCACAGTTTTTTTTCTAATCAGAAATGCAGATTCATTTGCAAACAGCTGGGTTATCTATTGTGAAGTCTGAAAGATTTATATTTGTATATACATTTTTAACTCCTAAGCCCTTATGAAGCTGAGATTTTAGAAGGAAAGAAAGAAGTCTTCAACTGGGACAAGCAGGATAGCTTTGCAAAATGAAAGATGGTAAAAACAGTACCAGGTCTTTCAGAGAACTTTGAAGTGTTTCAAACATTTGCTTCTTTTCATGAACAGGACAAGATACAGTAGCTTGCAGGATGCTTACAGCAAACTCCTTCCTGAACTCACTGAAGCAATGAAAACAATCAGTGAAATGAAAGTCAAAGAGGTAAACTCATCAACAGAAGAAATCATAATGAGGGGGGAGTGGGAAGGGGTGTGAGAATGCATGTGGGAAATAAATTCAGGCCCAAAACAATTATTATCCCTTCACGTAATGTAACATGCAGCATGGCAGCATTGCTCTGAGAAACAGAGATCCTCTGCTGTCAATTACAGAAATCTTACCCACATATCTGGGCTTCAGTGTTTTCCACGTAAGGATTAATCTGCAGTGCATTATGAAGTCCAGTCCTTAGAAGTCAGGGATATAAAAATGCATGCAGGTGTTCCTGGAGCATCGTTTGTAAATGTAGAAAGGTAGAGTTCTAAATATTTCAGTATTCTAAGTAGAATGACTATCGCAGTGAGATCCTGTTCATAACTGAGGATCCATGTAAGTGCAAGACTCTTCTGTATCATTTTGGGAAACGTCCTTTGCAGTGTTCATTTGGGAGCACTGTTTTGACTTGATACTGCATAGTCGGAAAGCACAAAAATAATCTTTCAGTTGAAAGATCAATCAACATTGCTATCTTAGGGCAAGCCCCTCTGACTGCGGAGTTGAAAGTTTTTTTCCAAGGGCAGGAGGGTTAAGTAGCAAACTTCCACTCAGAGCAGTCGCATTCTGAGCTCATCGCAGTCTTAATTCTTCCTTGCAGCTTGACAGGGTGGATAAAGTTGTGGTGGAAGAACTGAATGCAAAGGTGTTGCTGGCAGAACAAGCCCTTGCTGCAAAGCAGCTCCAGATGGATGAAATGAAGCAGCTAATTGCTAAGCAAGAGGAGGACCTTGAAACCATGGCTGTGCTCCGTGCTCAGGTATGAGTCCTTCAGTAGCAGGCTGGTTTGCTCACCCAACGTTCAGAAACCAGAAGGAGCTATTTAATGGCTCAGTCTGGAATACTGTTTATCTGTTTCCTCAATTCCAAAGCATAATTCCCTTAGTCAGCCTGCATTGCAGATCCTTGCAGGGCCTGAAGCACCATATTCTACACTGGAGCCTGGCACAACAAATAAAAGTTGGGAATAGACGTTATATGCTTCTTTTTATATTTAAAACCACCATCTTAAGAATTACTGTGTATGTTTCAGGGATTGTTTTATTCAAACGGGACCCTAAAAAGAGTCTGGCTCGCATTTAAGACAAAGGAGGGGGGGAAATAAAAGGCATCTTGGTCTGGTTCCGCTATCTGTGCCACTGGTTTGTCTGTATTATGGGTCGTCACCTCCTCACTGCTGTTCTCTACCTCACTTCAGCCTCTGTACACCAATTGCTCTGTCCCAGATAAGATTCTTGAAGTCTAAATGGAGAAGTTTCTTTGCTTTCTTTATAGTGCAGATTATCACTTTGCAGTGTGTTGGTGCTGTAGGAGTGTTTGAGTAGATGCAGGCTTTGATACGGCATACTATTATGGTACCTAGACTTGGTTCAGTCTAAGTTACTAATCCTCAGCATGACTTAATTTCTCTGATCAGATGGAAGTTTATTGTTCTGATTTCCATGCCGAGAGGGCAGCAAGAGAGAAGATCCATGAGGAGAAGGAGCAGCTAGCTGTCCAGCTGGCATACCTGCTAAAAGAGCAGCAAAACCTTGAAGATCTTGGCCGGTGAGAACAGACTTTGGCTGAGCTGCCTTTGGTTTTGTCTTGTTCCCCTGCATGCTGGAATGTTGTCTCGGTAGCATCTCAGTAAAAAGGCAAACAAGTTTGCAGACGTTTATCTATTGGTTAATTAGAATTTTATAAGAGAAAGAAAATCAGTTGGTTGATGTAGCTATTTTGATTTTGCGATAGAATCTCAAAAGCATTTTAGCATAAGGCATGTTGGTTTGTGGATACTTCAGCAAAACTTCACTTGGGATGATTCATACCTGGTACATTCTCCCTGCTTCTTTGGGCTGTGGCCTCAGTTTTAGCAGTGAATCTGCAGCTAAGCTTGCTGCATGTGTGCCAGGGATGTCTGTTGCTTTTCCAAGTAGCAGTAATAAGTGAGCGTGTGCATTTTCAAGTACTGTAATTCCCTGTAGTTGCACCATTTTAGCACTCTTAGCTATAGAAGACCAAACAAAAATATATTAACCACGTGTCTTTCACTCGTCTTGTGGAAGCATGGATACAGGAAGAGTGCCCAGGATTTGAAGAATCGATTTATGTTTCCTGTTAAGTGTCCTCTGAGCCCGTTCTCTTGTATAACTTGCTTTTCTGCTTAAATCACAGTTTGCCTTGAGTGGCTCAGAGTCCTTGGAGCTTTCCAGAGGAGTGTCTGGTTCCAGATTCATGAGTGCGTAGCTGCCTAAATCCTGCTGATGTCAGTTGTTTGACCCTGATTTCAGCAGGACTCTTGCACTATCTCAGTAAAGCAGCAGCGTTTCTAGGTCCTGTTTCAGAGCAGCAGTTGTGAACTGAATGCATGAGAACATGAGTTCCTTGCAGATCTTCTGGCTTACTTTGAAGCCTTTTAACTTTTCTGGAGGCAAAGGGAAGATACCTTCTGTTTAGTCGTACTTTGTTTTCAGAGCACTTCTAAGTAAACGCCCCATTTCTCCTCAGAAGCTCTTTGGCAGAGATGCAGAATCGCCACGGAGCCAGGGCACCGGATCGGGAGCGCTCACCTCGCCTTGTCCAGAGAGGTACTGTAAGCAGCCTCCAGCTCACAGGGCCAAGCCCAGCTGTGTCCAGTTTAAAACACCTTTGCTTGTCAGCAAGCAACACCCCAACTCCTCTATGGCTATTATGGGAGCTGGGTAACTGCAGAGAATGTGATTCTCTGGCTTTTAGGAACAAGTCAGTTCTCTTTCAACCATTACACAAAATGAGTGAAAAAAAGGCGAGTAATGTAACAGGAAATCATATATCTTCTCTGCTTGCAGGAACTGGTAGTCAAGAATGGCCAGAGCAGCGGAATATCTCAGTATACTCCTGCCCAAAATGTGAAGAAATTCTGCCTGATCTGGACACGCTGCAGATTCATGTTATGGACTGCATTAATTGAATAACGCCTTCTGGTTCTTCATCTACTGGAATTTCACCTGCCAAACACAGGTGGTTTTTTTTTTTTCTTTCTGCTAGAGTAAGTTCAATTCTACATCCAGCCAAGGAGATTTTCAAGGTTTTTCACATTTATTTAATGGGAAAACAGAAAACCTCTTACTCTACCCTGTACTCACTGGACTTGTTTTATCATGAGTTAGAAAACAAATTCTTACGGGTTAACAGCATGGATGCATTAAGAAACTCCCTGTGTGTCTGCTGCAATGAAATCTTGAAGGAACATTCCCCTGATGTGCTCTGCTCTTACAGCTATCCCACAGCACTGGGCTGAATTGCTGTAGTTAAAAAGGAGATGAGATATATGCCCATCAACTACTGTAAGCTTGTAAATACTTCATCTCTCATATACTGTTAATCAGGAAACTAATATATTAAACAGCTGTTTGAGAAGCTTCCAGTAAAATGGAGTGTGTCGTATTCACTGAGCGTTTAAAATGAACCCACTTCTTTCTCCAGATGGCAGTTTTGTAGCTGCCCTTGTGACCATGCTAATCTGATGTTATATTTTTGATGGCTTATGTAACTTCTTGCTTTAGCTGGACGTAGATAAGGTTTAAGACAGATCACTGAGGTCTGGTATATGTAGCTCCTGGTGTACCCAAGTCACTGGGTTTTATAAAACTGTTTATTTTTAAGGTGTTGTCTTGATTCTTCTTTATTGTAATAAATGTATTTGAACCTGTACAGTATTGTGTTAGAGAAAGCTAAAATGGATGTAACCTAATTTAAAGAGAGGAGTATAATGGATTTTCAGATCTCAAAATAAATCTGTTGCAAGTATAAAATTATCAATGCCTGTTAATATTTTGGATGCGGAAAGGGGATTGCTCATACCCGTGGCTGGAAAGCTTGTGTAGGAAGAACCATCATGCGTTAGTTCTGTCCTTGTCCTCACTTGATTTTCATCTCAACGAATTACAGTTCTTGGCATGATGTTATACAAGGGAGGAAAACAACACAACTCCTAACAAAATATGAACAAGCATGATCAGCTTATGATACAGCTACAATAAGCAATGGTGTTAGCCATGGAAGCTGAGGTATCTCAGTTTTCTTGTATACAAGAAATGATGAAAGCAATTGTCACTGGAGCAACGAAAGGACAGTCCCTTGTCCCCAGGCACTAAGCCAGGAAAGTGAGACTCGGTGCTGAAACACGTTTCCTCACACATCTGGCACTGTGACTTATGTATATGAGGGAGCCGTGAGGTCACTCTCCATGACACGGCTTATGAGCCATGTCACCTGTCTGTAAGAAATACGAGACTACACCCTGTGACCAACAGTGACCGATCTGTGGCCTGTGCTGCTGATGTTTCAGGGAGGAATTCTATTTGCATGCACACTGAGGTCCAATTTAAGAGATTAGCTTAAAAAAAAAATACCAAAAAAACATACTTTTTGTCATTGCTTGTCTTCTCTCCACTGAGTCTGTGAGAAGATCCCAGCTCTGTGCTTTGACTGCTGAAAAGGCATATTCACACATCTGGAAGAGGGGCTCTGGTTTGGGGATAGCTGTTGCAGTGCAACAGAGTTCATAGAAAACTCCACCAGGCCTCAGTTTCAGACAGCTGCAAGGGAAGGTAATGCAGGGTGCTCTTAAGGTAAAGATGTCAGGCTGTGTTATGAAGTCCGCTGCTATCCGTCAGCGATAGCTAACACAACTTTTCAGATATGGGAGGAGAGATGTTTTATAAGTGAACGTGTGACACCTCAATTCATTTCTGTTACTCTGAAGTTTGGACCAAAGTTAAAAGGATGACACAACCTGTGAGAGAGATGCGCGTGCAGTAATATATATAGCTTCTGTCACCTTGTGATCTTGAGCTAAGAAGAATGGAACAACTCTATAGGAGAAAACCTTAGGGATGCTGGATACCACAACTGAATGTGCAGTGTTATAGCAGATATTCTGTGCTGGTACATGACAAATTCTCCTGTCAACCTGCTTCAATAAATAAGCACTTCTCCAAATTGTCCTGCGGATGATGGAGGAGAAAACACTGAACAGATCAATAGTGGAATTAGAAATAAAAAATTCAGTGACTCGGTATTTTGCTTCGGACCTGGCATTGAAAATAGTCTAGAGCTGATTAATTCAAAATAAAGATCTAAATACTGTGAGATTTATATTTCACTCCAAGCAGATTAATATCCTTAAAATATACACATGAAAAAAGGTCTGTAGGTGTTCCTTGGGGCAAAGAAAATATTCCTTCACTGTATTTTAGTGTGTGAAGACAAGCATTTCTCATGCCATGCTGTCAGTGAACTCTCGGCTACCAGCAGCAAGAAAAATAATCTCTTTATTGCCCTAATAATTAAAGCAAAGATTTGTTTTTATTTTTGTGGTTGTCACTATTGTTCCAATTATCTGTTGTAAACTCTGGATGCCTGCTCTCTGTTAGCTATAGCTCATGCTCCAACACAGCTTCATCCATAATTTCAGCTAATGAAAGAGCTGGCTGAAATCTATTGTGAAGAGATATTCATCGGCTTGGTTGCACCCTTCTTCATCAATTACCAGCACTCCCAGAAGATGCAATCTCTTATCGACTTTTAATTAGTTCCTCACGACAGCAGGATTTATGGGCTTTTGTTCCTCGAATCCAGTTTTATTACGGGAGCTTTGCAATAGTTATGGATTCTGCAATGATCAAAAACCGATGGAAATGCTACAAGGCCAAAATCAAACTAATAGAATGACAATAGAGCTGATTTCATCTGAGTAGCATTAACCTTAATGAAAACATAGAAAATCGATGTGAAAGGCCAAAGGAGGAATTACTTATGCATCTGTCAAGCCAAACTTAATCATTTTAAGAGGCTTCAGTAAGAGAAGGGATCTGAGCACAGGAATACCAACAGGAAGACATGGGCGTCAGCTGAAGTAGGTCTTCATAGAAAGATAAGATCTAATACTGCAAATCAGGAGGGACAAGGAACTGCAAATAATAACTCCACCATACGCTGAAACCTGCTAATGCAAGAGGATTATTTTCCTGTAGTTGTCATTGTTAAGTACAGTCCACCTAGCACAGTGGACAAAAGACCAGGTGAACATGGCCAGCAGATGCTCATTAGCACAAGTTTAAGAGTAATTTGCTTTCCCTTAGATGAAAGATAAAACGTATTTGTGCTTTAAAGTGATTGGACTCCACGCGTTAATGAAATACCACCTGTCACATAGCCCTGTTTTAACAAGACACATTCCTGCTGTCATGGTCTGTCCCACGGCCAGCAGCCATGGGAGACACAATTCCCGGTCTTAAACCCAAACTGAGAAGAGGCCAGAAATAGCCCTGTGGTTGGGTGGGAGATCTGTGAGCAGGAAAGTACCGCTGGACTTGCAGACCTCAGTTTGCAGAGGCAGACAAACTATCGTTACTCCAGTGAGATGGAAAGCGGGGTGATGTGCTGATGCTCTGTGGGGATCACACAGACCAAACAGAAAAACCAACTCTTAACACCTGGAATTGATAAGTACTAAAACTGTTAACGGGCAAGAGGTAAGCCAGTGCATTAAACCTGCCATTAAAAAAATACAAAACTAACCTGTGTTACCATCTGCCTGCTTTTGGGAAATGCCTGGGTAGGAGAGCCAGCTATTTCCAAATGTACCATAGCCTGCCCAGTGATTCCCACCCATCCAAGACGTGCACAAGGGGGTGGATGAGGCCGAGCCAGCGACAATTGCTGTAGCTCTGATAGGAGCAGCCGGGTCAGGAAACCCAGAGCAACAGCACATAGCTGTCCTTGCTGGGACCACCCCCCAGTGGAGCCTTCCAACCACCCAACAGACCACTTCAGCTGCCCAACTAAACATTCCTCTCTTTGCTTTGGATATTTGAGTGCACCTTCAGTTTTTTTCCTGCCACCTACAGGAATTTTTGCTACACTCCTTCAGCTACCAAAGAATGTCTGCCTTTAATTTATCCTTTATAATCGGGGACTGGCACAGAAAGTCACCAAATACCAGTGACTCCACCTCTTCCTCAGTATCATTTTGCAGGTTGGATTTAGTGCAAGATTCATGATATGAGCTCATCCTCCTAGGAACAATTTGAGGTGATTCCTGTGTATAATTCATATTACAATGGGAAATTCATAATTTAAAGGGAAAGGGACTAAAACAGAAAGCTCGCATATCATCAGGAATCTCGGTTTCCACAGAATCACTGTTGCCAGCCCCAAACCACAGCCTCCCTGCCCGCAGTCAAGATGGCGCCCGTGCCGCCAGCACTAAAGATGGCGCTGACGCAGCGAGCGGCGTGACGGCGCGCATGCGCGAGGAGGGCGGAGCGGGGTTGGAGTTTTGGCGGGTGCTTGGAGCGCGCGGGAGGCGGTGAGCGGGGCTGTGAGGGGAGAGCGGCCGAGCCTGCGGGGGGTCGGGGTTGGGGGGGAAGGGGATCCTTGGGATCGGGGGTACGAATGGAGGGGATCCCTTGAGTGGTGGTCGGGGAGATCGGGCTGAACCGGGGAGGGAATCCCTTGGTGGGGGGAGGAAGGAGGGATCCCTGGATGGGGGGGCTGGGTTGGGCCTGTGATGGGGCTTTACTCTCCAGGTTGTGCCCTTGTGCTGCAGGGGGCTCAGCTCAGTCAGGCTTCACGTGTGGAAATAGACCTGTGGCTTAAAGTTAAATGTTCTCATGGGTAGCTGTGGATGGGAAGAGTGGTGATCTACTAAGAGTGTTGGCCTCCATTTGTAGTTGATGTCCATTGCAACAGTATCCGTTTGTTCTCCTGTGACAGAGTCTGTTTTGCCTTGGGGGGCTCTGGAAGGAATCCTGGTGAGATCATGGATGGTAAGGGATAAAAGCACTGCCTTACTTTCAGTAGGGAAGCTTTCTGACCAAGCGCGGAGAGCTCCGTTAGCCTCTTAACAAAGGGGATCACATTGTGCTGGCTGCACTCCCTTTGGCCTTGTCGGTTGCCTTTGTCATCTTCATCCTCTTGTGAGGCTGCATTTGTGTCTTCCTCAGGGCCAAAGGCTGAATACGTTTCTTGTTTTGCTCTAAGTATGCATCTCTGCTCTGTCTGTCCTGTACTTCTCCCTGTACTTAATTTTCATTTTTCTGTTTTTAGAATCATCAAATCTTTAGAGTTGGAAGGGACCTTTAAAGGTCATCTAGTCCAACTCCCCTATAATGAACAGGGATATGCACAGCTTGATCAGGTTGCCCAGGGCGTGATCCTTCCTTGTCTTGAAAGTCTCCAGGGATGGGGCATCCACCACATCTCTGGGCAACCTGTTCCAGTGCCTCACCACCCTCACTGTAAAAGACAAGGAAAAAGTCCAACCTATATCTACCCTCTTCAGGCTTTTTGACCTTTTGCTTCATGTTTCTCTGCTGCCCTGTTCGCTTCCTTGAGCGAAGCGTATCTGAGGATATGCTTTCTTGCTTGCTTTGCATCTTCCTCTTAAGCTCCTATTAGCAAGAGCCATGTTGGTGTCACTCTGTCCTCCACAGGTCCCACAGCTTTTCTTTGTAGCAGAAGCTGTCATAAGGCAGCGGCACAGATGGAAATTCCAGTGTTAATGGGCTGCCAAGATTTCTCCTGACCAGCCAGCCTAGATCATGAGCCGAGAGTGTCTGCAACCATGTACCTATCCGACCAGGTGGCAGGAAGCTGCTTTGTCTTCCTTCAGCCAAAGCTGAAGCAGTTTTTTTAAAGATCCACTCGCTGCTCAGATTTAGTTTTGCTTGTTAGTAGCCTGTGATTTAACTGTCTTGAGTGTTCTATTCTGTAGCAGCTTTCCTCTAAAAGGATGGAAGTAACACTGAGTTTAATTTCTGCTTCAGGTGATGAAGATTTAGATCTGTTGGTCTCACTCCTGGCAGAAAATGAGGAAGCTGAAGAAGGGAATTCTCCTGAGGAGGAAGATACCTCAAAGAATGAGAAGGGAGAACCAGATGAGTATGATGAGCTCTTTGATGCAGAAGATGATGCGTCATATACTGAGGAGGTGGATGCTGACAACAGCATAATTGATGAGGAGAAGGAGAACCTGGCTGTGCTGTTTGGAGATGTGGATGACCTGCTGGAAGAAGAGGAGGCGGAAAACACTGTCTCAGCTTCAGTTCCCAATCTGGGAGAAGAGAAAACCAATGAAGAACTACAAGGTTTCTGTTACAGCATCTTTTTTCTGGCATGTTTGCCATATAAGGCCTACTGCTTCTCAGTTTAGGGAGGTACCCAGATGGGAAATATAGAAATATTGTGCAAGTCATTGGATAGAGCGTTCTCAATCAAATTTTCAGTGCTCTTTGGCCAAACTCACTGAATCTACTTTCCCTAAAGAAGCACAGAGGAGCTGTGAAGATTTGTCTAGCTCTGGTGAACAGGATAGAGAAAGTCTCCTGTTTATTTGGGTCTTGTCTGATGAAGAGCAATGTTGTTTCAGTCCTTACAGCTGTCACCTCGATATTTCTTACAAACAAAACTCCCCCTGCCTCCTCAGGGCTTAGTGGTGGGGGGTTCTGCTGTACCAGCCGGTGTGGAAGCAGAGCTGGTCCCTGAGCCTTCCTGTGTTCAGGCAACACGTTTGATTGTATTGGAAGCACTTATTTATGTTATGGAGTGCAATCGTCAGCCATTTAAATGGTCTTGTGTTCACTAGAAAAGATATACGCAACATGTCAAGGAATATAGCACAAACAAATCAAATATTTATATAAGTCAGCTCTAGGCTGCATGGAAAGGTGTCCCTTCGCTGTGAGCTATGTAGAATCAGAGCTAGATCTATACTGTAGCTCTAGTCTTTTTTTTTTTCCCCTAATCTGTGATGCAGTAATACTGCCAGGCTCCCCAGGATTTCATAAATCCCTGTTTACTGTGGCTTACTGCTGTCCTCATTATTATTATCCTTTTTCTTCTTTCTTCCCTAGCTGAGCTGAGAAAATTGCAAGAACAGATGAAGATGTTACAGGAGCAGCTGCAGAAGACTGCCATCGGGCAGCAGTCCAGTTCAGGCCCTGAGCAGAAAGCCCCTGGTAACAAGACTAATTAAATGAGTTTCTGATTTGTTAGCCTCCCAATGTGCAAATTATAGGCAGATAATCTGAAGTGCGCACTGAGTAGCAAAGAGGAATGGTGGTCTGTTATATTCCCACACAGGTTGTTTCTTGCAGTACAGACTAAATGAGCTGTGGTTTTGTTATCTGCATCATGGATTGATAGAAATGGGGCAACTTCTGCGACTGAGGTGCTCCAGTGTTCTGCTGCAAAAAGTTCTTTCTTACTGGCGGATATTGGTACACTCAGATGTTGCTACACCCAGAAAATACAGCTGTGTTTGTTGCTGTAGCACATTGAGTGTAGTAATGAAACTAATGAAACATGGGGAAATTGAAAAGCAAGGAAATGTTCCTGCTTTTTACAGCTTTCTGGCTTCGGCAACATCGAGAGTTTAAGATCAGGAGTAAGAATCACTGGGGCTTTCCCAGATGTTGCATTTCAGATGCTGGCAATTTAGCTGAAGAGTTTCCATGTGGGAACCTGACTTGGATTTATTCAAACAATTACTTAGCTTGGAGTAATGTTTAGCATGTGAGATTGGATCCTGAGATCTCATAAATGCTTTTGTTTTCTTGGCTAGGCAAATCTCTCTGTCCACCCTTAAAGGAAAGGAAAGTTCAGAAGCTTCAGGAGTCACCGTGTTTCTCAGCCCAGCTGGACAATCCTTTACCAACAGCCAAGAGAGGAAACCAGAAATCAAAAGCCTCCCCAGCAGGTACTGTTCTTGGTGTACCTTCACTGAAACACACAAGACTTTTGCTGAAAGCCTACGTAGTTCACAGCAGCAGCTTGGACACATCCAGGGCAATATTTATATTAACCAGTTCTGAGCTGACTGGGAGACCAGTACAATACTAAGACAGTTTTAGACATTTGATTCCTCGCTTGTGCTGGACCCTTATGTCCGATCGAGTGTAAGTGAATGTTATTTTTAGTTATAGGTTTTCTTTATCAAGATTTTCTTTCTTGTTTTTTTTCCTGCTAAAGAGACCAAGACTCCTCCACCACGACAAGTCCTCAGTCTGGCATTCCAACCTCTCAAGTCTGCCCCAGGGAACACACCCAATCAGGTGCCCAGAGAGAAGACTCCTCACGTGCCTACATGCTCCAGTACAACACAGCAGCCCGTGTCTGTGGAAACCTTCTCAGGACTGAGATTAAGGTCAGCAGCCCAGCACTGACCTCTGCCTGGGGAGGCTGTGCTCTAGTGGTGGGACTGAATGCACCATGTCCTGTGATGCGTTAATTGCACAAGTTGTGAGTGGAGGACTGGGGGTAACACAAAGCCACAGCATTGCCTGCTTGCTCATTAAATTTGATGTTTATTTTTACTCTTTTCTAACGAGAGTCTGTAATTTTATTATCACTGCCTTCCCTGGCATATCCTCAACAATGGGCACAAACAAGGTCTCACTGGGCCCCAGCTGAGCAGATTTTGTTTCACAGCCAGAAGCCTCGGGAGCATTCAGAATTCCCATACTCACCATGGCCACGAGAGGTCTCTGAACACTTACTGTGCCCTCCTCACCAGAAACCATGCTGGATTTCTAGCATGTTTCCAGAGAGTTGTGAGACTCAGTCCTTCCTGAAGTGAGAAGTGTTACTGAAGGCTCAGGGCTAAGTTGCAGTGCTGCTATTTGGACAAAGAACAACATGCTTGATTTGTAGCTCTCCAGTGTTTGTACAGCATTTAGAACAGAGGGGTTTTGTTTCGAGTGAACTCAGGGTGAAATCAGGCAGAGGCATTTTGCAGTGAGACGTTCTATGCAGCAGAATGCTGAGTGCTTTTGACTGTCTGCTCGTTTATGTAAATAAATGTGTTCTCTTCTACATGCTGTATTTGATGCAGAAAACCCCGGGTTTCATCAACTGAGATGGACAGAAAAATGGCTAACAGGAAGCTGATCCGGCTGTCCCAACTGAAGCACAAACTTGCTACTGAAAATCTAGAGGAAACAGACTGGGTAACATTTGGAGTCATAGTAAAGAAGGTCACTCCTCAGAGCACAAATAATGTAAGTAACTTTGCTGTATTCCCTCTGGATCCTAAATGCTGGTTTTCTATCCTGAGAAACTCATTCAACTTGATCCAGCCACCTCCTTGTAGTAAATGAAAGGCTGCTGTATTAGAGATCTTGGCTCATCTGGTTTCATGCAGTTATGCTGCTTTTAGCCCTCAGGGTAAGTCCTTCTCTGCAGCCACTGTGCTGGGCACTGGTGTGTGCACACATTGCATAAATCTGTTCATCCGCTGCTGCACGTGAAGTGCTAGTGCAGAGAAACTACTGACTCCCAACCTTTCTAGACCTCTCTCTTGCTGCTCTCTTGCTTTAAATGTGCCAACAGACTGTGCTTCCATAATTTCCCTGGAGATCATTCTGTCCTATATGGAGCACATGTCCTGTAGAACTTCACTGATGAAACAATACCGAATCTGCCTTGGTTTTCGTTGAGTGGGGTCAAGGGCTCTATTCAGCAGGCAGGATTGCTGCCCAGCTCCCATATCAGGAAGGTCGGTGACAGCAGCGTTTTTCACAGAATCACAGAAGCGTAGGGGTTGGAAGGGACCTCCAGAGATCATCGAGTCCAACCCCCCTGCCAAAGCAGGTTCCCTACACCAGGTCGCACAGGTAGGCGTCCAGGCGGGTCTTGAATATCTCCAGAGAAGGAGACTCCACAACCCCCCTGGGCAGCCTGTTCCAGTGCTCCGTCACCCTCACCGTAAAGAAGTTCTTGCGCACATTCGTGAGGAACTTCCTATGCTCTAGCTTTGTCCCATTTCCCCTTGTCCTGTCCCCACGCACTACTGAAAAGAGTCCGGCCTCACCACTATGGCCCCCACACCTCAGGTATTTATAAACCTGGATCAAATCCCCTCTCAGCCTTCTTTTCTCAAGGCTAAACAGACCCAGTTCACTCAGTCGTTCCTCATAGGGGAGATGCTCCAGGCCCTTCACCATCTTTGTGGCCCTCCACTGGACTCTTTCCAAGAGATCCCTGTCTTTTTTATACTGGGGAGCCCAGAACTGGACACAGTACTCCAGATGAGGCCTTACCAGGGCAGAGTAGAGGGGGAGGATCACCTCCCTTGACCTGCTGGCAACGCTCTTTTTTTATACACCCCAGAATGCCATTGGCCTTTTTGGCCCCGAGGGCACACTGCTGGCTCATGGCCAACCTGTCATCCACCAGGACGCCCAGGTTCCTCTCTGCAGAGCTCCTCTCCAGCAGGTCATCCCCCAGCCTGTACTGGTGCATGCAATTATTCCTCCCTAGGTGCAAGACTCTATACTTGCTTTTGTTAAACGTCATCCTGTTTCTTACTGCCCAGCTCTCCAGCCTGTCCAGGTCTTGCTGAATGGCAGCACAGCCTTCAGGTGTGTCAGCCAATCCACCCAATTTCATATCATCAGCAAACTTGCTGAGGGTGGCCACTATCCCCTCATCAAGGTCATTGATGAAGATTTTGAACAAGACCGGAGCCAGCACCGACCCCTGGGGGACGCCACTAGTTACAGGCCTCCAGTGGTTTTGTACTGCTTTGGTCTCTAAGAATCCTAGAACTGGCTGTGTGGCATGGCTGGACATACTGCGGCTACGTTTTACTGAGGTTACAAATAATAACTCCTCTTAAAACGCAACAACAAGAGGGGGGTGGAATTGGTGTCCTCTTGCTGAGCTGAAAGCAAAGTGAATGTTTGTTCCAGGGCAGAACTTTCAGCATCTGGCGGCTGAATGACCTGCGTGACCTCAATCAGTGTGTCTCGCTCTTCTTGTTTGGTGATGTCCACAAAGAACTCTGGAAGACAGACCAAGGCACAGTCATCGGGCTGCTCAATGCTAATCCTATGAAACCTAAGGAAGGCTCAGATGAGGTGAGAGCATTTGTCAGTTGCCCATCAGCTGGGGAAAAAAACCCTCAAAAAGCTGAACGTTTTTATATCCGCCTGAGATTTAGCTTTATCACACGTGAAGGTTGAAATTACAGCAGTCTGCCTGATGCAGTTCAGACTTACTCAGGTATTTGCGTGGTGTGTATTTGCTGCCAGCCTTCTGGACATCTGACTTCAAGGAGTCCTATTAAGATCCTTAAAACCAGAGTTTACTCTAGCGTTTAGCCTGCTCTTGGTAGGTCACTCAGCTCTTGCAGGAATTGTATTTTCATGGCAGTTTATTATTCAGCTGCTTTCAGCCCCAGTTTCTCTCTCAACAAGCTGAAAAATTAAGGGGTGCTCATTTCTCTCCTCGAGAGACGTGATTGGAAAATGCTTCCTTGTTCCAAAATTATGATTAAGAAGAAGCAGTGTTTGATTTATAAAACAAATGATGTGTTACGTATAGTAAGTTGATACATAATACTTAATTTGTTTAATCAATTACTTATAAACGCGGAACGTGACAAATTAATTTTCTCCATGTATCAAAACATTTAAGGTAGCTTCATTCTGTTAATAAGTTAAATGCTTTTTTAATATCTTTTTAATTGCACTGGAATGGAAACCGCTTTTACTGACTTCTGTCAAGGGTAATTTCGACAGAGTATTTTGCATTTTAAATTCTCCAAATGGAAAAATTAAGAATCTCATTAATTGTCGATTAAACTGTATAATTGCTTACATTAACACGGATAAGCAGTAGAAGTCCTGCTGGTGAGCAGGAAGGCATCCAGAGGTAAGGTAAAGGCAATACCGAACGGCTCTTCTTAGCTGAAGCGTACGCATTTAGAACTACATTGAAACTGACTTCAAGATTATGTCTTGCCTACAAATACAAGTCCCACCATCTGTGGTGCGGAGGTGATGCTCATGTTGTACCACAGGAGTCAGCTTCGGTTGTACCTTGGCATAAGGAAGGACAAAGAATTCCATCTCTTCACCCTCTGTGGGGATGCATTTGTTAAAATGCAGTTGCTGTGACGACTTCAGAGCCGAGCAATTGAACAGGAATGTCCTTTATTACAACATCTAGAGAAGCATATCCAGTCTTCCTCAAGGCGTGTTCTGATTTCTCGCTAGGTGTGTTTGTCTGTTGATCACCCACAGAAGATCCTGCTCATGGGCGAAGCTCTGGACATGGGCACCTGCAAAGCCAGGAAGAAGAATGGCGATCCCTGCGCACAGATTGTGAACCTGGTTTGTACTTCAGTAGTCCTTTAAGGTGTTGGTAAAAACGCAGCTGCTGCTTTCCTGCTGCTGCTGGAACTTTTTTTTGTACTTCTTTCTGTATCTCAACTTGTGGCAGAGCTGAGGAATGTAACCCAGAGGAGCTGTTTCTGTGACAGGCCTGTAGCAGCAGCACTGCAGTTCCTGAAATGCAGAGCTAGAGCTACAGTGACAAGCGATGGTCTGGACTCATTTCACCACCTCCATGCCCTCCCATTATCCTTTGTGCCAGTGTAAACTTCCATGCACTGCACCAAGGAACTCAGCCAAGGTGAAATGATGTTTTACTTGGGAATGGGTTTTGGAGGTGATCTTAACCAGACAAGTTCCCTTGGCCATCATGCCCATAAACCAACAGAATATTCGTGCCTGCACAAGCACTAGAGAGAAGAGGAGAAAAGGTGGTGGGGTTCTTCTTATGGAGGCTGTACAGACTTGTACTAGTTTAAAGGACTTGAAGACTGTGTCACTTCATGGCTATGGTGTCATTAAGATACCTGCAAGGAACCCAATGGTAAGTCGGAAGGGTAACTATTGGTGGGGAGGCACACAGAACCAGGAGAGGAAAAGGAGAAGGGATGAAGAACTCAGAAGGAACTAAAAGCATTTGGAATGGCAATGGGGCAGAAGGTTACATGTGGGTTACGTGAGGGGAATGAAGTAAATTTTATCTACCAGTGTCCTGCAACAGACTTCTTTCTCTTTTCAGAATGACTGTGAGTACTGTCAGTATCACATCCAATCCCAGTACAAGAAGCTCAGCTCAAAGCGGGCAGATCTGCAGTCTACCTTCTCTGGTGGCCGCATTCCCAAAAAGCTTGGTCGGAAAAATCCCAGTTTGAAGGAGAGGCTGTGCCAGGATGGATTTCACTACGGAGGAGTCTCTTCAACAGCGTATGCAGCTTCAGTGTAAGATAAACCACGTGTTTCCCTTGAGCTAAAGTACAATTCCCAGCTTTTCAGCAGAATTTCCCTCCCATATACAAGTCTGAAGCTCTCTCTGTAAGGACATCTATTTAGTTAGAATTCCCCATGACTTAACTGCATCCATCAAACAGGAACAGATGTCCCACGCATGGTATAATCCTTCTGGCCTCACAGGATAACAGAGCTGCTATTTGATAGGAAGATTTCATCAGTCAGTGATATGATGTGAAAAGATGTGTTTTTACCTCCATGTTATTACTGCATTGTGAAGCCAGTGGGTATATTGTGTTTCAGAAGGTAAAACGACCTTTATCATGAGGTCCCAAGCATTCGAGACTCCAAGATGAGCACTTCTCAGTGCCATTCCCTTACTGCACTTTGTCATGGCTCATTACCTTTTAATCCCAGACTCAGTGTATTCTGCATTTCCTCCTTCTCCTCCCTTTCTTGACTGAAATGATACGGTAACACTGCATGTTAACAAAAAGGCAGTGATACACAATACCTTGTGTATTATTAAATGGCTGAAGTCAGTATGCATCTCATGCTGGAGCAGAGGGGTCAGACCCTTCATCCAGATCCCCCTGAAGACAGCTGTGGAAGGATTCAAGTCACAGCTGGATCACGTGTTGTACTTGCACACCGCTTTGATTCCCTGACTGCTGCCATCTGATAACTGCTGTGACCTCTCAGTAATGAAGCAATTCCAGCCTCCTCTCCATCGCTGGAGCTGACTGTGAGTGAGGCTTAGCAATGACATATGCACTGAGAGAATACTGAACATAAGGAATGTGTATCCCAACCCAGCGAGAAAAAGGATCCTAAACCTTGTGCTGGAATTTGGATTTAGATTAATGTTCCCAAAGAGAGAAAGATGCCAAGAGAGAAGCACCAATTTGGATTAAAGAACATCTGGAGTTTTAGCACTGGGAAAGCATTCAAGCCTCTGTCCTTGCTCTGATCCTGGAATAGCTCTGATGTTCTGGTTTTGTTTCCCCTTTCTAGGGCAGCTGCTGCAGTGCCAAAAAGGAAGGTTCAGACCACTCTCTCCAATATGGTCGTGAGAGGAGCTGATGCAATTGTCCAGGAAACCAGGCAGAAAATTGGTACCTAACTTCCCATGTAGTCTCTTCACCCTCCAGATATTTTCAGCTTGATGTGTAGCTGTGTCCCAGGACCCTGTTACCCACTGAATGAATTAGGCAATGATTGCTACAGACCTTTGCAGGCTTTCTCAGTTGATCTAAACTCCTTTCTTCCTGAGATCACAGCTGCAAGGCAAACGTAACTAAGCAACTGTGTAGCTCTGCTCACCTTTTTGCAGCGGTGCCCCTGCATTAAGTCTCCTGTTCTGTCTTTGGACAATGACAGAAGATCTTTGCAGGATTAATGAGAATTGGAAGTTCTAAAAACTTTGAACCAGAGAATTTATTTTAATTGATTAAAATAGATGACTTCTGTCAGTCTTGGAAACTTCCAAGGAATACTAAGTACAGGTCTGCAATGCAGGGGGCCTGCTGAGTACCCAGCCTGTTTCTTGAGCTTTTCTTTTGTCATCTTCAAAGCATGTTCCTTCCATAGCCTTTGGAAATGCATTGATCTTCTCTGCCTCCATTTCTTTTCTGAAAAGCACTTAATATTGCACCTTCTTTACACTCAATGGAGAGCAGATGATAGGCTATTCAAAGCACGAACTCCAGATGTTGCTTAGATGTCCTATCCGCATTTTAGTTCTCTCAGTTGCCACCACTTCAGACAGCAGTCTATGTGTACCGTCTCTAGCCTTTAGCTGCTCTTAAGTCTCCAAGGAAGAGATGTGATGGATCAGGGCCTTTCAGGCAAAAGCTGCCACAAATGGGAGTGGTAGAACACTACAGGAAACAAGGCCAGTCACTGAGTGACTGATGAAGTTGCTGAAGGGGTAGAAATGCCTGTGGTGTGCAGTGCTTGAACAACCAAACATAATGCAGAAGTTAGCCCTGCTTTGCAGGGGAGTGCTTGATCAGGTGACCTCTAAGAGTCATTTCCAACCTAGACTACTTTACATCTTTCAAGCCAGGTGTGCTTCCCTTCCTGGCTCCAGTTCTGTTGGATGTATGCCTCTTCCTCCCCAGGTGCAGCAAAGAGACCTATGCCATATTCTGAGGAATTCAAAGAACTGCTGGCACAGCCAACCTTTGGAGCACGAAACCTCTGCAAGCACTGGACCAAAGCAGGTATGTCCTTGTGCCTGCAAGCACAGCTCTTTCTTAGCAAACGGTGGTGGTGTTTTACACTGTTTTGTTTTTACAGATGCTGGAAAGAAGCAAGAGACCGGTTTCCAGTCTATCTCTGCATCAGCTTTGCTCAAGCAACAGAAACAGAAATTGCTGGAGGCCAGGAAAAAGCGATCTGAAGAGATTCAGAGACGGTAATACAGACCGACTTCCACAGAAAGAGGTCCATTATTGTGGCCCAGTACAGCTGTGGAGGAAATTTGCCTTTTTTTTATAAAAACTATTTAATCAGTGTGGAATCAAATACTCCAGTGTGCTGCCTAGCAACAGGACGGCATAGTGGGAAACTGGGCTCTCAAGTTCTGTTCACTGCTGGCCTACAAGGGTCTTCTGCATGCAAGAAGAGGTTGATGTAGCCTAGTAGCTTTCAAAGGTTGAACAGAAGCAAAGCCAAAACCTCAAGGATCTAAAACAGAGCCTGAGGTACAATCATCATGATACTTCCTCCAGATACTCTCCCAATCTACAACAGTGTGTTTCAGGGACTTCCCAAGCTAAAGGTGGTGCCTATTACAATATCCCTGAAGGGATCTTTTTTCCCCACAAACCTGTCCAACCTCTGCCACGACTTAAGTAAACTCCAGTATTTTTGTGACCGGTGTGACAAAGAACCCTGCTGCTTTTAACTACCCGTTCCACAACAAGCCCATTTCTTTGAAGCGCATTCAGCCCTTATCTGTCAGCTTCATTTGAAGCCTCTCTGCTTTTGTTTTGGAAAGCAATTGGCTGTTCACCTTTTCTAGTGACTTCTTCATTTCAGTGACCCAGTGACCCTTTACCAGTTTAGTTTTGCTCTCCTGAATGCCTGAATCACTAAATGTTTTTCTAGCAACAAAAGGCCAGTTAGGTTAAAAAAAAAAAAAAAAAAAAAGAAACACCAAAATCACCATCTGCATCCCTCTGTTCCTGTCTGTTTCTCAGACCTTTCTGTCTCTCACTTATATCCCTATTTCAGTGGATTATTTTGTCTTGAAAGGTTTCTCCAGAACACGAGTAAAGCTGGAAGCCCTGCTCTCCCATCCACCTCCAGACAGCCTTCACTCCCATCCCCAAAACCCGGGGCAGAATTCCCCAAAGCCGCAAAAATGTCAATTCTTCAAAGGCCCAGGCTGGGCACAGGCTTCTCAGAAGGAGAAGATATCCTTTTCTTTGATGGGTCTCCACCTCCAACACCAAAGCTGGACAGCTTGGCAGAAGCCAAAAAGGTAACAGCTCTTTGAATGGCTGGGTTTTGACTATGAAGAAGGGGAAGTTAAGGGAAATTGGAACTGTGGAATGCAGAAGTCTCTTATCTTACATCACTAGATGATCTTAAAGGTCCCTTCCAACCCAAACCATTCTGTGATTCTGTGATCTTCATACATAGGCTAGCTTCTTCCTCTTCTCATGGCACAGATCTGTTCACATGTTTATGAAAGAAACTTCCCTTTCACAGCAAGTCTATTAGGAAGGAGTCTAACGTTTTGCACGTATGGAAAGGAGCAGTTATATGTGATTTCCTATTGATTTCCTCTGGAAGACTTGCTGATTTGTAGAGCAGTTAAAGCACATCTGCAGAGATATCCTGATAACAGCCCTGCAAGACTCATTTTATAGGCTGGGAAGCAACGATAAGCTGTGTGATGTGTTGAATTAGATGTACAGCAGAGATAGGGGTTTTATCGGGCCTCTCTCTGTCCAGTCTGTGCTCAAACCAGTAGATCTTGTTTCCTCCATTTGACAGACTTCTGCTGCTCCTGGAAGAAGGAATACAGGAGCCAGGCTGATCACCAACACACTCACTGCTTTTTCCTGTTTTCTAGCTGGCTGCAATACACCGACTACGAGCAAAAGGACACATTCTTGCTAAAACTGATCCAAACAGCGTCAAGAGGAAAAGAGCTGATCTTGATGATGTCCTAGAAATTGTTGAAAGAGTTGAGAAAAACGTTGCTCAATCACAGAAAGCGGGAGCAGAGAATGGTAAGTAACGTCGGTTTGTAGAAATGAAAAAATTACTCTCATATTCTGCTGGACAGAGCACTGTTACCTGGGTCGAGGTCTTGCTATTCCAGAACAAGGCTGAGTTAGGGCTATTTAGAACTTTAGGGTTTTTTTTTTGCAGTGGTCTTGACTCAAAGGCTGGATGATCTCTAACCCTGTTGGAGAGAGTGTGAGATGTCATCTCTGACAGATAGCTCCTTATCTCTGTTCCTTTTCTTGCTGCACTTCAGCACCAGCAAAGCATGGCTAACTCAATCAAAGGAAATCGAGAAACGATCCCACCTGGGAAAGTAGCTTCCTTTTATATGGGATTTGAGTTTCCCTGATGGTGATACACTGTGGGATCTTGAATGTATTCTTCCATTTCGCTCGCTCCCCCGGGAGTCGTATGAAACTTTCTGATGCAGTGCTTCAAGAGAAGATGCAATGTTATGTATAACATGCTTATATTTTCTGAAGCCAGCGTTGAACTCAGATTCACGTCCTCCTGAACTGCTAAAGGCTGCTGCTTGACCTGCACGTCTGCCTTACAAAATCTCCTCCAGTGATCATGCTTAGAAATCACAACCTTTTTCTGAACTTAGGACTGAACTCATTTGTTTTTCTTAGATGTGGATGAACAGGAGCCTGCCCAGAAGAAAAGACGTGAGCAGCTGGCCTATCTGGAGTCAGAAGAGTTCCAGAAAATCCTGAATGCCAAATCCAAGCACACGAGTGTCCTGAAAGAGGTATGGCCTCAACCCAGCCATAACTAATAGCTTAGAATGAGGCTGCTCTTAGGATTCCTGATGATGACTTCAGCAAGAAGCGGGCACCCAAATGTGTCGCAGGCACTAAGTCAGCATGATGAGCAGCGTCAGGGTTCCCTGAGCATGTTCCTAGGAATACTGCATCTCCAGTGGACGTGGCTCTTGTGCATGCTGTGTTAGTATGAATTCCTAGTTGTTTTAAGGTCTGCTGAGGTGTAATATTTTGGCTAAGAACCAATCCTATTCATTACATCTGCCCATCTGAGCTCTACCTGCACTGTCATAGGTGTGTGCTCGTATCACTCGTGCCTGCTGTTGGTAACCCTCCCACACAGGTATCTCAGAGGCAGCTGGTCTCAGTGGTGGTGGAGCACAGCGTGTGCCCTATATGGATTTTTTTGAAGCAAGAAATATTTGCTGTTTCTCTGGCTGTCAGACTGCATTTTACTGCAAACAGGCATTTTACTGCTTAAAGGCCACGTGTGGAGTGGCTCCTTGCATCTTCTTCTCCCCATGCCCCTTTTCCTGTGCCTCTGCAGGCTGAAGCTGAGCTACAAGAACAATACTTTCAGCCGCTGGTGAAAAAAGAAGAAATGGAAGAGAAGATGAGGAGCATTAAGGAAGTGAAATGTCGAGTGGTGACATGTAAAACGGTGAGCGAGGTGGAGTCAGGGTGACAGCAGGCAATTAGGACTGCACAGAATGATACTGGGCCATCCTGCAGCCCCCCGTCAGTCACTCACTTGGCCGTAGTTCAGTGCAGGTATCAAATGGAGGCTGCCTAATTCCTTGTGGCTGTTGCTGAGAGCAGCTCGTGCACTGAGTGACTTTGAGATATGAAGACGCTGTCAAGGCAGGCTGTAGCGTTTTGCTCAACATCTCCATTTGTTTATTACAGTGGGTTCCCTGGATGTTGGTGCTCTGGCATTCATTTCTCAACTTCGTCCCTGAAGCACTTTGTACCAGGACCCTCAGCTCCCCAAATTCCATGTTAAATGAAGCCTCATGCCTTGACATAACACTGGGATTCCTTTGTCTGCATTTCCTGGAAGTTTGCTATCAAGAAAAGGAACAGATTTTAAAATATCCCAACTGTGCTGAGGGAAAAGGAGGAATTCTGTTCCGTTCCTGGATTTTCAGCTTCTGCTATGCTTTCCCTTCCACTGCCTTTCCCACCTCATTAGGGCAGCACAGGGGGTGACTGTGCCTTGCAGAGTGCCAGGAGCAGGGCCACAGGGCAGTGGCAATGCAGGCAGGATGGTGATAGAAGGAGCAGCGGCAAAGCCGGGGCTGGTTGCTCACACTGGTGGGTGCCTCCAGATGGGACAGGTCACACAAGTACTTTGCTCTGGATGATCAGCTGTCCTCAGCCCGCAGCCTGGGCCTTACATGCTGGTGAAGCACTCACAGCTCTCTTTCTCCTCCCTGCCAGTGTAATTACACCTACTTCAAGCCTCTGGAGACCTGTGTGCAGGATAACCACGACTACCACTGGCATGATGGCATCAAGCGGTTTTTCAAATGTCCTTGTGGCAACCGAGCTATTGCCCTTGACAGGCTCCCAAAAAAGCCCTGCAGGTAAGAAATAAGCCTTGTGAAGCCACACCTCCTGCTAAGTGGTGTGGTAGAAGTGTGGGGTCACACAGCTGTCTTCATCTGCCACCTTCATCTTTCAGTACCTGCGGCCTCTTCAAGTGGGAGCGAGATGGGATGCTGAAGGTAAATGTGAACCAGCAGCTGCTGACCTATCCTGTGCTCTGCCTGCTTCTCCTCGTGCTTCTGTCCCACGCTTTGCTTCAGTGCCCTTATAAGCTGCCAGCAAAGCCAAGCAGCTCTGTCTCTTCTCAGTCACCTACAGCCACCTACAGGCTCTGCAGCTCTGCCTTAGTGGAGTTTCTCCTTTCGCCTTCTGTTCTTGAAGCTTTGTTTTAATTAACCATGGAGAATTTCCTTTCTCCGTATCCATAAGCAGTCAGAACATGAATACTTCTGGAGTGTCTGACAACATTTAATTGGATAAATTAGACCCAACTCTGTCATAAAACATGTCAAGATGTCTCCCAGTTTTAACTTCTCTCCGTGATTCATATTTCTAGGAGAAAAAAGGGCCGAAGATCGGTGGAGAAACACTTTTACCGAGAGGGGAAGAACAACCAAAATTCCTCAATAGCCTTAAGTGACCTGAAATTGGTGTTTTCCCAACACACGGATGAATTTATGTCTAACCCACATGTTTATTTACTGGAATGCCAGGAGGATTCTGGCTTTAGGGATGAATGAGCAGAGAAATCAATTCCTTGTGAGGACATCCACAAACTCATTGCCAAACCACTGCATGGACATCCAGCTTTGATCTTCTTAAAAGTGACTGAATAAGGCTGCATGTGAACTACGCATTCATGTCTGCTCTTTCTTAGTAACAACTTGTTTACAAGACTTAACCTAGAAAAGAAGAAGGTAGTGTGGAATCTGTACTGAGAAGACCCTAGGAATCCCAATTTATGCTGAACAGCTGTACCAGATTTTCAAAGGAAGAAATGTGCTTTTTTCAGCTCATGGCAGAAAAAGGGTTAAGAGGATTCTACCCACACAATAGTCCTCATCGGCCCCAAAATTACTCCCTTTGACTGCTCAAGAACAGATTTCAAGTGGTTCCCGGCTTGTCATCTTGACTTATGACTTCAAAAATGCATCTATGCCTTTAGCACTGCAAGCCCACAACGTCAGTGCTGTAGACTGGATTCCCAGCACCATCTGCACTACGTTCGTACAGCTCCAACTCCCACTTTGAAAAGGGTATTTTAATGAATCTGGCACTGCTTTGTGAGCACTTTTAAAGAGCGAAGTGACTACATTTCATAGCTTTTACCCTTATTTCTATCCCTTAAAATCCTTCCCTGTTATTACCACGCGGACCTCTGATGCTGGCACAGCTGCCAGGGGGCCAGGAGCTGTCTGAGATGAAGCAAGAGCAGGGTTCCCCAGGCATGTTCTCTGACAGCACACTGCTGTAGAGGTGTGGTCAGCCAGCTTTAAGTGAACCTGATTTTTCTGTTGCCTCTGACTTTGTGCTCAGTAGGTACCTGAAATCACCAGCTCTGTGTGCTGGTGAAACAGCCACAATCTCCTGTCCTAGTGGCCCCATCAATACCTCTTTTTGCTTGCACAAGGGCTGCAAGTAAGTGACTGTTTAAAGCATCTGTGCCAGTTTACCTCCATACTCTGCAGCCCTCATCTCCAAGTGGTGCTTTTGCTGGGCAGGTTTGCTCAGCACATTACATTCATTTCAGTCTTGTTTTGATACCATTTGTTGGGCAGAGGGGTGTCACTGATTGGTGACTGCAAATACGGAACTGTGACACTGCTTGAAAATGTCTCCTTTTGACTCATTCTGAAATAAACACTGTGCAATGGGGCGCTCCCTGGGTTTGCATGCGTTCATTTCTCTAAGGAAGAGGATCTTTTCCTTGAGAGTTCTTTGCTGAATCACCAGAAGAAATTGGTTCATGGTCCATAAGTGGCACCCACACAGTTGTGTTTTTTTTTCCATTCAGACAGGTGTTACTCATTTGGAGTCCACAAAAGCAGAGTGAAATTCTCCATCAGCCTTCAGGCAGGAAGCTGAAAGCTTCAGGGTTTTTGCCGGCTCCCCTGTCTGGCCACTGGAAGAAAGGAAGTTCTGCAGAAATGAAACTCAGAGGTGAGGTAGATACCCCCCTTCTGAGGGAAGGACTGAAAGCAATGATATCCACTGATCCCTGTAGGCAAAAGCAGCTTGAGGGTACCAAAACCAATTGCTTTGCTTAAACCCAGCAGTAAATGAGGGAGTGGTGGGGGCTTCATTTTACCAATTCCATGGGCCTCAGTCGATTTTTAGAGCTGCTTATGCCAAAGATGGCTCCAGCCCAGCAGGAGGAGAGCTATCCTGTGAGTTCACAAACCCCTGCCACCTCTAAACTGCTAAGCCAAATGGCACTGGAAGCGTAAAGCTGAGTGCATCGTCAGAGCCACTTATGGAAAGATGTGCAGAGAGAGCTGATAAATCAGCCCCTTTTTCAGTCAAGAAATGCTCACCCGTCTGCAGGGCTGTTCCAGATACAGCGTGCCCTGTGAGCACTGCGGGAAGAGCAGGACGAGCCCCCACTGTGCTCATAATCGCCTCTTATGAAATTAGGGCTGGAGTTTGGTACCTCAGCCAGCCTGTCACGAGCCCTCTGCTGCTGAAATGTTTGCTCAGAGCACCTTGCCCTGCTGTCGCCAATTATCTTTCCTCGGGTTTGACAAACATCTGACGTAAATTAAACCTGTAGTGTTTCATTCCTCTGCTCTACCCGGAGTAGTCCTATCACCTCTCAAGCCAGACGAATGAAAATTACTACCCTTCTAAATAAATACATACAGTACTAAAGGATCTTCCTTTCTGCACATCCATGTTTGATGGCAGAGCCTGGGCTGGCTTCCTCCACAGCCTGATGGGATGGGAAGCAGTGAAATAAATAGGGATTGGCACATCATGCCCCGGAGAAGGGGCAGCCTCCCGCAAGGTGCAAACTGCCCTTGCTCCATTGGGGTTGCTGCAAGGTCAGGGCGCTGTGCATTAACTCAATAAAGCTGCTTGGCAAGCCTTAACAAACACAATATAGCATAGACTCTTATAGTAATAATTTCTTCTAATTATAAATGCCATTGTGTTAAGATTATTAATAATCTTACATTAACACAGTATCAACAAAGAAAAATACATCAGGAGAGATATTAGAGGGGGGAAAAAAAATTAAGAACTGAAGCACATCTCCTGTCATCATTTTTCTTTGTAGGTCAGGTTTTCTTTGAAGTGCAGCAGCTGTTCAGCCTCAGTGCAATTATTTTGTATTAGCATAAAAAGATTTTGCAGTGCAGTATTTGGTCAGGTTACTTACACAGGGCACAAAGCCCATACGTGTGGCTGTGAGCAGTGACACTCCCTGCTCAGAAGCTGATGCTGAGGCACATCCTGAGCCTTCGCCTTCCATCTTGGCCTTGGGAGGCCACTTCAAAGATTCTTTCTCCTTGCACAGCCTCTGCTCCCACCTTCCGCAGGCAACTGGTTTTGTAACCAGCCCTTTACTAAGTAGAGCTTAATGGTGTTCACTGCACAAGCCAAAGAAATAAACACCGATAACTGCATTTAGAGGTAGTTTCCTGCCCTTAGGAACCCTGATGGCTTGGTTTCTTGGAGCTGAGAATACAAAGGGGAGGGAAAAAACATTGTATCCCTTTGCTACATGACAAGGTGAGCCCTGGGGCTCACCATAATCAAGCAGCCCAAGGGAAAGTTTGATTGCTGGAGTCTCAAAACCAAGGCACAGATGAAACGATTCAGCCAAGTGAGAACAACAGCAGCTTATCCACGTAGAAGAGACACAACAATGGTTACCCACTGTTTTCCTCAAAGATCATGCATAAGTGATGAAGAGTACACACCGCCTATTGGAGAGAAGGGAGAAGAGCACGAGGGGCTGAGGATATCTCCTGTGCTGGGTCAGGGCAACTTTCCATCAGGAACCATCTTTGCTTAGAAGAAAGGTACTGCTTGCAATTAAATTCTGGTCAGCTGCTCATCATCCAACAGGGAGCTGCACTGAAAACTCTTCACGCACCTGAGCTATCACCCAGAATTTCCACGGGGAACACAGCAATATGGCTTCAGGAGCTGCCCCAAAGCTGCAGGTGAAGGTCTAAGCACACTCTCTAATGACACGGTTAGGAGGCCAAAATGAGTTTAAATCTTGTTCCATGGCACGGTCAGAGCCCAAACTTGGTTCTTTGGTCCGCAGCTGCTCTGTGGAGATGCACCAACAAACTGCACTTGCTGCACGACGTGCCTGCATGGAGTCTGGACACCTCAGCAAAGGAAACAGCTCGGGTCTCAGCTTCATTAAACTGCAAAAGCTTTTGAAGAGCTGAATCAGCTTTGAAAGCCTGTAATATGGTTAAGCTTCCTTTTTTCCCCATTTCTCCTGTACAAACGTACAACTTTGATCTGCAGCAGTAGGCACCAAAATCAGGCTTCAAAACCTTTCCTCTGGCTCCTGTTCAAGTGCCTTCCTCCAAGAGCGCTGAGCACGCACCAGCTGTCAGGGAGGGCAGGAGGCACAGATTCAATCTGATGTCTGAACTCTTATGGTCTGGAAAAACACATCTGAACTTTAAAAAAAGGACTTCCTCTGCATTTATTGTCTGTTACCAGGCTACATAGCAGCACTTATTTCCAACATGTAAAGCCTCACAAAGTGCCTTAACCAGCAGGGCTTCCTGCAAGTAAGTGCAAACAGCTGAATAAGGGAAAATGTGTTGGTAACCCAATCCCTGGATTCCCTTCCACCAGTTCTAAACCATCAGCACCTCAAAAGCTGCATCCAGAGAGCATGAAGGTTGATGTGCTCTTCACCACACCTGCAGCTGTCTGTGTCTGACCCATGGGGCATGTGTTTTGGATACCTATCGCTGTAGAATCTTTGTTAGGTGGAAGAGCAACCAGGACTTCCAGGTCCCAGCAGCCCTCCTGCACCCACAGGCTTGGCTGAGAAGGAGCCCTGATCAGCCTCGCTGTACCCAGAGCCATTCCAGGGGGAAATGATCACAGTCCTCTGCATTACCAAGGTGCTGGTGAGCTGAACTGGCAGTGTTGGGTGACCTCACCTCTGGAGTATGCTGGACCTGTTGCACATCTCTCATCAGGAAGGATGACTGCAGAGGTTAAATGATCTAAGAGGTCTTCAGCAGCTTCATTCCTCTGAAAGAGGAAACTTCAGCCTAAGTCCATCGATGCACAAACTTTGAAAAACAAAGTTCTCCCTTCCCTTCTCTCACAGCTCCAGTAAGAGAAACTCAATGTCTGGAAGCACAAAACAGGGACTCAGGTAGATATCTGTAGCTCTTCTCTGCATCCACAGCTCAATCTGCAGTCAGCTCTGCTAACATGTGTAGCACCAACAGCACAGACCCTGTCCCAGGAACTGGACAGGATGCCCAAGGTGCTCAAAAGGACCCAGAGAGTACGAGCAGGGCTGAGCCGAGCCTCCAGAAACCAAAATTCATCCGCTCACGTCAACCAGCAAGTGAAGATCAGGCTGAGAAGGTTCAGGGCGTTTCAGAGCAGGTGCCCCTGCAGGTCTAGGATACAGCAGCACAGTTTGGTGCCTTGTTGGTGCCTCTATCAGATGGAAGGGCAGAGCAGAAAAGGACTGAGGACTAGTTTTTTACTGGGGTATACAACTCCATATGCATCAACAGGATTTCTGAACGACAATAACACAACACAGCCTCCCAGTGTCATTTTGCTCGCATTTAATCATTGTTTCCAAAAACAGATTCTGAAAGCAGAAGAATCCTTCAGAAGTCAAGGAAAAACACGGTGAAAGGCGAGAGATCATTTCAGTGCATGTCAATCCACCCTGCCACCCGGTACATCCTGAGGAGATCCTAACCACCTTCTGACCAGGCAACGGCCAAAGGCATGCTTCCCGAACGGCCAGCCTCAGAGCAGGACTCCCTTGTTTTACACAGCCCGACAGCAGTGGTGCAAGGCCAACAGGAGGATGCTCTGCAGGCTCAGTAGTTTCCAGCTCTATCAGACAAACACATTTACCTTGTGCCAGTGCTGCCTGGTTAGCTATCAGACCACACCAGGCCATGTCTGAGGAACCGTGCAAGCAGTAATATTCCGCTCCACCCATTTTTCTATCCAAGCTGCTGCTTTCCCTTTACCCAGTTCCTTGCAGGTTCCTTCTGCTGGTATCAGTATGACCTCCCATGTGAGCCCATCCTGTACCAAAGGCTCGCATGAAACTGACTCCCCGCAATTCCTTTGCATAGAACAGGATGTTGGGCAGTTTAAAAAATACATACACTTGCATAAATCCTTGCATAAAAATCTTCTATTAATATAGCATCAGCTCAAAGGTATGTCACAGGAGAAACCTTAAAAATGAGAATGAAGACATCAAAAAGATCAAGGTGATCTTTAAAGACCATTATTCTTTGATTGTCTGAAAGAACCACAGCAAATCTGTTTTTCTAGGTTAGATTTTCCTTGACGTACATCAGCTGTTCAACCTTGGTGCAATTATTTTGTATTAGCATAAAACCATTTAGCAGTGCAGCATTTGGCTAAGTTACCAACACAGAGGTCGACAAAGTGCACAGAATTCCAACTGCTGATGTAGGGTCTGTGCCTTCCCATCACAGCAGCTCATATAGGCACATTTTTCCATCCTGGTCTTCGCAGGTTGTTCTACAGATTAATTCTTTCCCCTTGCACAAGCCGTGCTCTGAAGGTCCAAATATCCTTCAAGACAAAAAGGAGACAAATCATACCGAGACACTGAGCATCCTTTCAAATCCTAAAGATCAAGAACCAAAATACAGCCAAAATTAGGACTGAGGCACAGTTTCTACCTGCAGAAAGGGCATCATCTTCTGCAGCTCTGACACATACTGAAAGATACCCATTCTCAATTCTGGCAGGTGGCAGCAAGGAAAATATTAGCAGTACAATGAGAACGATCCTTGCTGAAGTTGTCCTAACCTGCCTGAACACACAGTGCCTCCCTCGTGCACTTCTGGGTGACTGAAAAAGCTCACAGACTGACATCTTGCATACTGCTGCACACGAGCGTGCACTATTCCTTGTGCAACAGAAACCAGCTGGAAATACTACATACAAATACAATCCCTTACCCAGGAACCAAGTTCTGAGCACACGCTGCTGAAGACTGCAAAGGAGAGGAAAAGACTGCTGTTTACTTCACAGAGATAAGCCCTGGGAAGTTCTTATCTTGGTTTCCCAAGGATTGCTGAGTTCTCATTATTAGTCTTGGGAGGGTAAAATTTGCTATCTGGGCACTACTTCTTGGGAGAATCCTTTAAGGAAGAGCATAAAGCTACAAGAAAACACAGACTCATCTAAGACATCTGGGCACATACTTATTTCCAACTCATGAGCAGGAACGAGCCTCCCTGTGTATCCATTTGGACTTCACTGGGAACTTAACTGACTCCAGGTATCAAAAGTCAATCAGCTGGAACTGCACAAACAATAATTACATCCAGGCTTGCCAAAGAGAGGCTGACACCCAGCCCTACCTTGGCACACTCTGGGAAAATAAACAACAAGCCAACTGTGTAAAGAAAAGCCCTCCTGCACAACACCCCAGATATTGCACGGATTTAAAATGAACATGCTGCCTATTCCATGTAGGCTTTGCTGCCTTGTTACTGGATGTGTACGTGTTTGAGAGCCGCTGTGGATTAAGAAATTCCTGCAACAAAGTTTATTTTTCTTCCAGTGGCTGAACCTTGGAAGAACTTACATTTGTTTTCTATTTTACGCAATGGTTTCAATTATTTAGCAAGAATCCATTACACCCATTTGTTTATCTTTCCGAGGCAGATGTATATCATCGCCCGCATTCCTGCTGTAGTCTCAACTCTAAACAACTGATACAGGATTATATTTAACAACAACAACCAACAACCAACAGTGAGATGCGGCTCCTTGTTTTTAAAAAGAAAATGCACCTGCCAGTAGGAGCTGAACCCATGAGAACTGCGGCCAAGCACAGAATTCACTGCATCTCGTTACCGCAAATTCAAGGCAAGAGATAAATGCATCTTCCTGCTTATATCGCATAGTCCAAACACAACTGCAAAGAGGTTCAGACACACTCCTCGGGACAAACCTGGAGCCGGAGGATGCAGGGAAAGGTAAAGTTCTTCATAAGCCTCCTTGCTTTGTGTCAATCATCCTCCCTGCTGGGCTGTCTGGTCAGAAAGCCTACAGCCCCCGAATGGTGTAAGCAGCAAACATCTCGAGCAGCCTCGGAGCTGCAGAGTGCATGGCTCCTCCTCACTTACACAACTCCAGCTGCAGTCACCTCAAGAAGTGCTGACAGTCTGCACAAACTCAAGATGATCTCTAAGGTCCCTTCCAATCTGAGCCATTCTGATTCTGTGATAATCCTGCTTGCAGAGCAAAGGATCAAGGTACATTCACAAAATCCATTTTGATAAGCAGGGCTGCAGGAGGAACTTCTAGAGCTCAAGGGACATGAAGGAGACACCTGGAGAGTGGGATCACTCCTCCAGCAGAGACAGCCAGACAACAAGCAGACTTATCAGCAAAAGGTCAAAAAAGCCTTATCAGCAAAAGGTCAAAAAAAACCCTGCAGCCATTTTCAGAATTCTGCACCTTTTATTCTGCCAGGCTCCATCTGTGACACCAGAATAGCAAAAAGCACAGAACTGTCGTATGAGAGAAACTGAGCGAAGGGAACTGAACTGGATGGTAAGGAAGCACATATATCAAAGTCTTACCTTGAGTTCCAGAGCAGGCATGTCATATCTCTTGTGTACCATTTCTTGCAGTTCCTTCTCCAGGTCTGCTTGGGTTGTGTTCTTGACATCAATATAGTGGCCATCTGAGCTGGCAAAGTGGCAGCTTATACTCTGTGTAAAGAAATGGGCCATCACTCATTCCCAAATTGATTGCAAAGAAAGAAAACGGTAGAAAAAGCTCCCGTGTCCCAGATGACAGACATCCCACACCTTCCTTACTGACCAAGTCAGCAAATTCCTTCCTTCTTTCAGATTATTCCTCTAAGTGTATCCCTGGAGAAATACTCTTGCACACAGGCTCTTCTTTCTCCCCTCTTCCCATCCCTCTATCTCCACACACCAGAATAAGGTAGGATGCTTCCAGACACCCTGGAAATGATAAAGCAGCACTAAGCTTTCCATCTTGCAAGTTTTTATAAGCTTTGAGTATATTGCAGTGCCCAGATTTCACTTGAGTGTTGAACAGCACAAGTCACATTATTGCTCTTGACAACAAGCAATGCACTGCCTACTTGACCTCAGATTATCAGTAATTAAACCAGCAATCAGAGAAACTGGAGTCAGAGCAGCTCTATGTCAGATTCTGTAATCAGTTTGTGGTTAAGCAAAGTCTAGGAGAATTCAACAACTAAAAACTGGAAAAGAAGCTATGTCAGCAGCAAGCAAAATCATGACGTTTCAAAGAGTGCTACACCATAACCCTGTTCAGGGAACTCCAAGAACTCATTAATTTACACCAAATGCAGAATAACGACGAAGCTCCTGTGTTTCTGCAGGAAACTAAACGAAGTTGCATCTCCGCTATGAAGGAGAGAGCCAGCAGATGAGACTCCCAGTATGTGTGGAGATGTGCTCTCTCCGCTTTCAGGATTGCAGGAGCACGGAACGCCACCCCACAAAGCTGCTACGGGGGCTCAGAGAAAGGGTCATATGGTGGCTGATATAGGCAAAAAAAAAAACAAGTACGTAACACCACCTGTGCTGCAGTGCATGGGGGGAATTCTGCATCGCTACAGTACAGAGGCTACAGTTCCCTGATGTGCCTGGATAAATATGCTTATGACACCAGAGCAAGAAAGAAGGGCATTTTTACTTGTTATTAATAACGCAGAACAGATGTTGTGAAATAGAATGTTTATTATTATTAAAAAATGGGTCATAATATCATGTAAATAAATAAAAATTATTTATAGGATACTGGAGACTCGATATTCAGAGATGAGGTACCCAGAGGGCAGGGGAAAGAAATTAAGAGAAAAATTTGGGACAGCTGAAGGGGAACTACTAGGAAAGCACATATAGCCAGCCAGGCTTCTAACAGATTCAACACCTCGTTTCTGCTCCTGATTTGTTTTCCTTAAACACCCCCACAGTGTGCTATTCAGACATGTTTATACTTTAAAAACAGAAAGACAACGAAGAAGAGAGAGTGTGAGCAAAAGAATATTCAGAAGCTAATAGAAAAGCTAATGCATAAAGAAGTGAATTGTGGCACTGAGGGACATGGTCAGTGGGCATGGCGGTGATGGGTCAGCAGTTGGACTAGATGATCTTAGAGGTATTTCCAACCTTAATGAGTCTTTGATTCTATGATTCTAACCCAAACGTTCATGAGCTTGCAAGGGGGAGAGCTGAGGTATTATTCTGATCAGTTTAAATATAAGTAAACAGAGCATGAGTTGGTTCCTTACCTTTCGGAAACCCGATGTCTTGTTTATCCCAGAGCCGTGAATGAGCAGGGGGTGGAAGAACACCGTGTCTCCCTTCTCCATGACAAGGTGAACCTTGGGACTCTTCTCATTGTAATCAAGTATCCCATGAAACAGTTTGTTTGTTTTACCCTAAGAAAAATAAAATAATAATTTTTTAAAAAGCTGAGTTAAAATCACTCAATTAAGCAAGTGCAGATTCCCAGTGCAAGAAAAGCAGAGAGCTCCTGATCTGCATTCCTCTGGGCAGTACACTCAGCATGCTCAAACTAAGCCTGCCTGCTTGCCAACCAGTCTTCCTACTACAAGTCTGAGGTACAGCAGATTAATACTGCTTCTGTTTTCCAAAGCTCTCTGCTGACAACCAAGAATTTCTCTGCTGGAGAGAACAGAGAAGAGCACCTTTGGAGTCCAGCTTTCTGATCCCCATAAAACCATCATCTGTGCTGGGCCAGGTGAGGTAGCATCTGTTCTTAAGATGAACAAAACACTAGATATTTAACTCCAGCCAGTTGTTTATTTCCCATTTCTCTTCTACAGGAAAGTACGCATGCTCACCAAGCAGGAACGAATTCACAGGAGGAGGGAGTCCTCAGAATTGGCAAGGACACTGGAAAATGGTTGCATGCGTTTATTTATGCAGTTGTGCCACACCATTCAGAAGCCTTAGGTCCTGGCCCTGAACTAGGGGTGCAATTCAGCTCCAGAAAAGGATCCCCTCCAACACCTAGGTCCACAGTTTGGGGAGTATTCTTGGAAAGCAGGCCAACATTTCTCCATGATTTACCAGGTGTTTCTTGATGAAGAAACGAAGTAACCTCACTCCACAGGGCTTTAGGTGAAGTTGGGTACAAGAGCAAATCTGCCCAGGTTCAGGAGAGCCTCTGCAGAGTTATATGGAGTGAAGTAAACTAAGCAACTCTGCCAGAAAGCAACAATGAAGTGTTTGGACAGACAGAAAAGCCATCGCTGAAAGCCTCAGCTTTGACATGCGCACCACCTCTCCATGTGAACTCTCCCCAGCTGCAGCGTGGCTCCAACACACACAATGCCTCCATGCAACTCTACCTCCCACTCTGGATAGCCGTGAGGCTTCAGGGGCAACGTGTGTGTCCCTGGCAGGACAACGAGGCACCCGTTGTTCTCATCAGCCCTCTGCATGGCAGTCCAGGAGCACACGATGCGGTCCGCTGGCCGGAATGGGAAATAGTGCAAGTCCTGATGCATGGGGTGGAGAAAAGTCTGTTTATCTGCAACACAAGGCCAAAATCTTCAACCTCAACAAAATAGGCATGGTCTCTTCCCTCCTGTGAAGACACTGCACTCGTATCATGTCTGAAGAAGGCACTGCTTGCAAACATGAAGACTTTGCTTTTACATATGCTCCAGACCACCACTGATTTGGAAATGAAACGGGTTACCTTGTGCTCTCATCCCTACGGTCCAAGACCAAAAGCAAAGCTGTGCACTTACGTCAGCAATGGCATGGGAATACAGTGTGTGCCAGGAGGCTGCGTGGCCACATGACCCTTCAGAAGACTCCTCCTTTTGGTGGCCTCCACCACCCACACACCACGCTTTTGCCTTTCATGGCTGCTGTCCAATTTGTGAACGTTTAACCTACGCAGTATTGCATAAACCTTTCCCAGTACAAAGACTTTCAACAGCAGCACTGGAAAGACTATCAAGAAGTCATTTGATCTATTGCTGTGTTGTAAGCAGAATCAACCCTCCCTGAGCTGTGCCAACAGATGTTTATTCAGTCTTCTCTCTTCTTGTTTTTAAATCTCCCCAGAAAGTCTACCCAGCACTCTACCAGCCTTCTTCCTAAAGATTTATTTTCCTTCTGAAGTCTAAACAAAAAAATTCTACTGAAAATTTGCTTGCTACTTCTCTTCCCACTATGGAAATGGAAACGTATCATCTTCTTCCACACCAAAACCTACATAGTAGATGATTTATTTTGCCATGGAGTTTACACCTTGGACAGACAAAGCGAGGGCATTTCTACTTGCTCCATCTGCCATATTATTTAGATTTCAGGCAGCCTCAAAAACTCTCCAGAGGACCACATCCCCCCTAGAACTACGGAACAGCTTCTGATTTCTTGACTGCTATTGTCTTATTTTTGTATTAAGAATACTTGGTCTCCTGTTGAATTTCCAAACAAAAACAACACATCTTGGTGTTTCTAAGATGACAACTGGGGATGACTTTCACAAGGTCAGTATTTTTTAATAATTCAACACAATACGTGTCTGCTCAGAACCTGCACACTTGAGCACAGGAAACACAGCTCAGGTCTCACCATTGCTAAATGAAAGCAGCTTGTGCAAAGCAGAATCTACCTTGACAAACTGCAACACAGTCAGTCGGGTTCTCTTTCTCCCTATTCATCGCTCTCGTCTAAGTCATGATTTAAATTTCCAGCAGCAGCCAAAGCCAGGCTTCAAAATCCTTCTTTTGGCTCACGTTCAAATATCTTCGTATCAAACCACTGGGCGCGCACCAACCGACAGTGAGGTCAGGAGCATATGAACTCCGAGCAAAGGATGATCTCTGTATTTATTGCCTTCCACCGAGGCCCACAGAAGCACTTATTTTCAACACCTATTAAAAGTCAAGCTTAAAAGCATGTTTCCAACAGCACGCCTTTGTGCAAGTGCAGCTGGCTGAATAGGGAGCTCGCTGGCCCACTCTGAAAATCAGTGGCGCAGCCAAGAAAATAACAGTCTTTAGAGAAAACAGACAACAGCAACAACAACAACAAACACTTGAAATTGAAATATAATAAATGTTATCACAGTAAGTCACGATTTAAAGAAAACAACCTATACCAAAAGGTTCCTCAGTTCTGGCCAGATAAACAATCTACACACATTAATTTCTGTACTTCTCTTTCCCAAGATCTCCTTACCAGAATCTGGAAGTTTGTTTATCAGCATGGTGTGCATTGCCATTATGTTGGGCCCAGTGAAGCACTCAACGTATTTGAGGATCTACAGGGAAGACGACATCAGAAAAATATATCAGAAACATGAGAGATGAAATTGCTGAGGATGAGGGCGCAGCAGGTGGGTCACCCACCACAGGAGCTGATGAACTTTGCTTTAAGTTCCCCTCCAGACCTCCATCCATCTCATGTTCACGCAGAACGTACAGAGGATGGTTTAATATCTTTCCTCATAAATATGCTTATGGGAGTGACATGCAGAGGCTTTAAGGATAACGGATATGGCTTCAGCAGAACCAAAAAGCGTTTCTTCAGGTAGGCATTAAAACCCAAATAAATTCATACATACTTTTCCACAACCATTCTATTCTTGTTTGTTTGATTTTTTTTTTTACCTGTGGCAGAGTACAGTATCTGAACAACTCCTCATTCTCCTGGAAGTCCTGCACTTTATTAACGACGCTTTCAGTCTGGCCGTACTGGGATCTCAGGGCCTCATTTTTCATAATCATAGCACCAGGTACTCTCACCTCTTTCTTACAGATCCTTACGAACTCCTTCCTGAAAAGGAGAAGGAATAAGAAGATGGCGCCTGTTTTCACTATTTTTGGACAAATGACTCTCCTCAAACACAAAGAATCCAGCAACACACACACACATTCAGTTAAAGCCCAACTTCACCTAGCTTCCTAAAGTTTCCCCAGGATACTGCTGTACATAAGACCGACCAGCACCTTGGGTAAAGCATCCTGTACCTGAAACGCTCAATGTCTTCATCAGAAACAAGCTTCCTAATGAGCAGATAACCGTTGTCTTCATAGAACTGCCTTTGCTCTGTAGTCAGGATACCATTGTCCAGAGTAAAGCTGAGAAACAAACACATTAGTGCAGAGTAGGTACAATGGGAGCACCAGATCCCCGACCGGTGCCTGAAGGAAATCAGTGAGAAATCCTCCCCGTGGCAGGTTCTGTGGTTTTTTAGTTTGGCTTTTCCTCTCTCTACAAAGGAGGTTATAACTTACCGAAACCTCCCTGGCTGATGAACAGCACTAACTTGTGCTGAAGTAGGAATGAATGTCTGCAATGAAAATTAAGGAACTCCAGCACAGAAGAGTAGAACACCTACACATCCTGAATCCTACAGTATGGTTCACATTCAAAGCACGTGCTGTGCTGGACACCCTGCTTCTGTTCTTGCTTAATTCTGCTTCTGAGAGATCTTTCCCATCTTCTGAGTAGCATGCCTGGCAAAGAGCTGTAACATAGCAGGATAGTACAGCCTTGTCCACACATACAGGAAAGTCAGTACAATGCCTGAGACTCCAGAGGAGGCCAGAGCATTTATCTCCAAGGACGTAAATATATTTAAGGAGATGCTCATTGGAGATATTCACTTGCCTAGTCTCCTTCTGCTCCAGAGAACAGTCAAACCTATCCAAAGCCTGTGCTGTCCCCTGGAGGTGCTTTTCAATCTCTCCCCTCCAATCGCTGCTGTGCCAAATTCAGAGCCAGAATTCAAATAAGATGAACCTGGGACTTCACATTCACACACAGTGGTGGTGCAAACCTGCTCTGTCTCCAGTTACTGCAGAGAGCAGATCCCTCCAAACCTCACAGGGAAAGCACAGACAGAAGAAAGCCTATGGGTCCATTCTCCACAACTCATTTCAACTGTTTCAAACAAACACAACTGCATTCTCTTATGTAGAGACAGTACAATCTCATCCACAGAACAATTAAGCATCACTCAATAATGAACACTCACAACAGCTTTGCACAACGGTACTGAACCTGACCCAGGGGAAAGGACAAAAAAAAAGAGTATTATCAAGTGGATCTCCGTGCCTGTGCTGGTCCAACTGGGAGACCCCTGAGCTTCATGGTTACTTTATAGAGATTGAAGACCTTCCTCCATGGCTCACCACAACCTTCTCCATGTGCCATAAACGCATGCGCTCCTCTAGTGTAAGGAGTAGGTTTTGTCATCAGTTTGTCATCCCATCATATGCCGGGAGTCGACTACAGTGGGAGAAAAGCATGGCATGTGCACGGGACTGTAGAAAAAAAATAATGAGCCAAAGGAGGAAAACGTGCTGAAAACTGCATGGAAGAATGATGGAAGAGGACACGGGGAACCCAGCTGGAAAGGGACCCGCAGGTCCCACTGCAAGGGGTTTTCCTTAAGGACAGCACTACTGCTGGAAAAGAGCTGCGACCTCTGGCATCTCGTTTCTGTGAAGACACAGAGTATTTAAACCATCCCCTTTCCATCACACACCCTCAGCTGGTAGCCACGTGCTCACAGAACAGACACATTAACAAACTGTGCAGGCAATGTAGCACCTGGGAACACTCACAAGCAAGCAAATGCTTTTGGAAAAGGCTGAACCACAGGCACAGTAAAGTTCAAGATCCCCAGGAGCTCTACCAGCACTGCCGGTATGTGACCTAAGAAGTCAAACACCCAAATAATGCCAGCTGTGTGGCTGCTTTCTGAATCTCCCATTTGCCTGCATGTTTGAGGTGACCTTTAATTCTACAGCCTGTGTGCTATTCCCCCCTCCCCCCCCCCACTGCTGCACAGAAATATCTGATCTTCCAATATGCATTTTCCAACAGCACGTATATTCATGTCTCTAATATACCAATCCATAAGAGCAAATACAAGACGAAGACGTTTCTCCATTCATGAAAAGAGAGAGATTCTCTGGGAGGAACAGTGACTGCCATGCCACGTTCACCAAATCCACAGATTAAAACAAAACCAGTGTACACTGAGGGGACATAAATCAAACAAACCTACTCCTACTGGCTTCCGTCATTTCCTTTACTCACATATCCTTCTCATTCCAGCCCAGTTTAATCATAGTTTTGTCCTAATCTCTTCGTATTACAGCCTTCAAAGCTGGATTTACAAACAGCAGCATGTGTAAACTGGCTTCGGCCCTGCAGGGTCCCCTGGGTTTGCCTGAAATAACACACACCAGCCAAGCAATATGATGGGGAAATGCTTTGGGATCCCATCAGGAATTTACTCCCCCCCTTTATAACCACGGCAATTTTATTTCAGGTTCTGTTCTTCCCTGCACTTTTATCAACCTGATCTTATGGTGTCAACCCTGAGCACAACAAGGTGTTGGAACAAGATGGTCTTCAAGTTCCCTTCCAGCAATTCCAGTCCTTTTATGAGTTAACTACTATCCTTGTATCTTAAAGAGTTTTTATACATTTGGAGACTCTAACATCCTACTTAACCACATTCTCTTCACCAATTTATTATAATTCAAAAATCTTGCCAGATGAGAAGTGGCAGCATTTAATTTTCTTTTTTTAAGTAATACTTTTGGCAGCGCCTTTAAAAACAGCACCAGCAGACAGCCTTCAGTTAACTTATGGAAATGTGGAACTTCCTGTCCCCATCACATACCTTTAATCTACTGTAAAACGGATCACCTCCAAAGTCTGCTCACTTCCCATTCACAAGCAAAGCACAAACAAAAGCTCTACGCTTTTCCTGCTGCTGGTGTAATGGTCAAAGCCCACACCTGCCAGCAAGGTCTGAGGCTCGCTGTGCGCCTGCTAAACCCTGCAGGATTCATCTTCCTCAAACTCATTAGTCCTGAGGATAAATCGCTCGCTGCTCCCATCACCGCACACCGACACCCACACTAGCCAGCCCTGCTGTGCAGGCAGCTGCAACACGAATATTGTCGTGTTTTCGCCGTGCTTTATGGTCAGACCCTGAAAAATAAGCAAACAAACCCACGTGCCAGGGAGTGATGCCAAGAGGCAGCCAGACATCAGGTGCACACGCAGCCCTGCGCCCAGCCTACGGGGCTGAAGCCCAGAGAGGAAACAGCAGGCAGCAAGAGGCTTTGGGGTAGGACGGCTGCTGAGCCCTAAGACCAGGCAGAACTCCAGGGCACACCAACCCACAGCCAGGGCACTGCCCCCACCCCAGGAGTGCCAACATCCCGCCGGCCTTTCCCACCCAACGCAGAAAGGATACGAGAGCAGGGGCTGTCCGCGGGGACAGGTGCCGCAGGATGGCGTCCAGCCGAGCCGCCGGCCCTGACCGCTTCCCCAGCTGCTCCATTGCGCCCGGCAGCCAGAGCGCTCGTCCCGCAGCCTGACCTTATATACGCAGCCGGGGAGGAGCGGAGCCCCATCATGCTCTGCAGCCTTCGCCTGGGCTGCACATGCGCCAGCAGCCGTGCATGCTCAGAAAGGTTGCAGGAACGCTGCCGGGAGCCGAGAGTTGGCACGGTTTGCAAATGGGAGGGCGCGCTGGAGGCGGGAAGGACGCTTGGAAGCTCCGAGCGTGCTTCTGCATACTCTGCCATTGCTGTGTTTTTCCCCCTTCTCTATCAGCGCTTACTGAGCTGCAAGGATTTAATCAGCCCTGTGCAGAGAGCAGCACTTGAGCACAGAGCATGTCTGAAGCTGGCAGGGATATTCCCTTTTAGCTCCCATGTGTGCATGCTTACAAATGCTATATTCATTTCAGACCGCTGTTAGCAGCCTCTCATCTGACTTAACGCTGTGAGTTAACTGATGTATTTAAGGAGAAGAATATAAAGGGACTGAAAACAATCATACCTAAGACCTAAGTTCAAAAAGTTGTTATTTTTGCATGTTCCCTGCTGCCACCACACCGTTTAGAACCATACCACTCCTCCACAGTGGACTTCAGGTCCCTCATGGCATTGTTTAGATTACCCTGTACCATCAGTGTGACAATCCATTTATCATAGAATCATGGGATGGCCTGGGTTGAAAAGGACCACAGTGATCATCCAGTTTCAACCCCCTGCTATGTGCAGGGTCACCAACCACCAGATCAGGCTGCCCAGAGCCACATCCAGCCTGGCCTTGAATGCCTCCAGGGATGGGGCATCCACAACCTCCTTGGGCAACCTGTTCCAGTGCGTCACCACCCTCTGTGTGAAAAACTTCCTCCTAATCTCTAACCTAAACCTCCCCTCAGTTTAAAACCATTCCCCTTGTCCTATCACTATCCACCCTTGTCCTCTTTCCTTTTGAGCCCTGTGCTATGAAGCACATGCTGATGAAAGGTGAGGTTTCTCCTGCTGGAATGTGGCATCCTTTATCTTTCCCCATACCCTGCTATGGGGGGGCGGGGCATGGTGTTTCTGACTAGGGCAGAACAAAGCACTGCAGGGAAATAGGGATGGCAAGGCTTTGGGGGAGCAGGTAGCTCTCTCGCCTTCTCCCCCATGAGCTGGAGAAGTCCAAATAACAGCACCAGGACTGGAAAATTATGCCAAGAGATTGCATGACTGCTGCAGCCCAATGTACGCTAACTTTCACACCTGTTCAGCTGGTTCACCATTCCCTTCTGCATGAGCAATCCAGCCAGGTCCTGCTCCTCAAGACACAGCATTATTGCTGCAGTACAGCTCCAGGAGAGTAGGTCTGCTGTTACTCCAGGCCATCTCATGATAAGAGGGTGTACTCCAAAACTCTGCATTCCAGCTACTTCAGGAGGCTCAAGTCAACAAGCACCTTGATGAAACAAGAGCTCAACGTACTAAGTTGCAGTGCATTAGTGCTACACATAAACGGAAACCAAGGTATAGATGGTAAGCAATTCTGAACTTAACCTCTATCCCCCAAAATCTGAATCCCTTCAAAAACCAGTGGCAAAACTCCCAAGTAAAGGTGTACCGTGACAACGTGTGTAGCCTAGTCTGCATCCCAGTTCCTGGCTCTTGTGGCTGGCAGATCCACATTTCAATCGACGTGGAACTCGTGGCCATCTGGTTTGTGGTTCCCTTCTGGGACTGCAAGAGAACACAGGCGTTCACACAAGTGGGACAAACAAGATTAGGAACCCAAAAGGAAAAAATCTCATATGACAAAACTACTGTGTGTAGTCAGAGGCAAATATACAGGCATGATGAAGGGACAACAGCAGCAGCTTTGACAGCACACGGCTCTTTACTGCCAATAAAAATCAGACCTTTGACTCCTGATCTATAGGAAAACTCTTAGTCATAGGTAAACAGACAGTTAATAGAAGTCTCTAAAATAAAATTCAAGTGAGGAGGAAGGGAAAGGTAAAAAGGCAACATGGGTAACAGCTTTATTACTGAAATCCCAATTATAACTGCACTGAAAGCTCCATTTATAATTCAGGTAAATGCTTTATATATATGCAGATACACGTTTGCAATCCAGAGTCAATCAGGAATTCAATACATCTTCATCTGTTTCAAAATTCAAGTAAGAGTCCCATCACAGAGATAAGGCCAAACAACACCGCCCACGTCAGTCACAACACACACCTGTTGCAACGCAGCTATTTCTTCCTGTCTGATGTGCTTAACAGCATCTTATGCAAAAGTGTTTTCCATGTCTGAAACAAAACAATAAGCAAAAAGAACGTATAGTTAGTAACTCTGCTGTGCTGATGCAGGAGCTTGAAAACTAAGATGCTTTCACAGATATATATTTAAACACACATACAAGTATATGCATGTATACATGCATACATATATGCATTTTTAAACAAGAATAGTTCAAGCTTCAGAAAGCACGTCTCCCTGTGCATTGATTGCAATTATTCCTTGTTAATTATTGTTTTTCTGGTAGTGCTGCTGCACAAGCCAGTGTTACTGGATATTGCCAGTAGTGTTAGCAACTCCCGTGCTACCGGGTCACCCCGTTACATCACATCCCAGAATGACTGAGGAGACCTTATCCAACTGGGCGCAGGGGAATGGATGGTTGGGGTGACCACCCTTTGTTTGTACCATCACATGAATACAGTCCATGACCGCTTCACACACATACTTTGATACAATAGAAGATCGATTTGGGGCATTGCCACCATTCTGCTGCAGTGCTGAGAAACACACTGTGACACACATGGCAAGACTGTTCATTTTTCTATCATACAGAATATGATACTCTGATTAATTGAAAAAAAAAAAGTTCTATTTTATTCAATAACTTTAAAAGAACATTACAGAGCGAATCATTTCCAGACCCACTGATAAGCTTCACTAAAGTGCAGACTGAATATCATGAACCTTCGAGAAGAAACAAGGAGGAGATTCTCTTTGTTAAGATAACCGATGATGACATTTGTATTTTTATTAAAACCAATGGCATTTAACAGCAGCTGTGTCTTTGCAAAGTATTTTTAGTGCTATGTCTGTCAGTTTACCAAGTTTTATAGAAGATTTTTATACAGCTGTTTTGCATTTGGCTTTTAGTTTTACTGTTTTCTCTTCATTAAATCACAAAACTAATAAAAACGAAACAATCAAGACTTCCACGGCAGTGCTGAGATGGTTCTAATGCATAGCATTATAACTTAATAAGCATCTCAACTGACTATTAAAATCCACACTAAGATCAGAACTATAATTCCAAAGATGAGGTCTTCTGAAAGCATAATTTACTGCAGTGGGAAGTGGCAGCTGCTGCAATTCAACAAAATGAGCCTTCTAAACTTAGATGTGAAGGAAAACAGATGTAGATGAGACAGTAACACCAAATCTACCACCAACACATAAGTTCACTTTTCACCATCAGAAGCTTCAAGAAGGGCTTTTGCAGACACATTAGCAGAAGGGAGACAAAGGAAAACATTGATCCTGTACAGAATAACTAGAGGGAGGCTAGGAAAAAAGGGCACAGAAAAAGTCAAGGGACCTGATACCTTTCCTGCCTTGGGCATTGCTGGCATGGTCTGTCCTCTGGCTTCCCAGGTTCCTAAGCCAAGCAGTGAGATCTCAGAGCACAAAGCATCACCTGTGCTGCAGAAGATTGAGTTACAGCTCCATGCACTAGAGAAGGGCAGTGTTTACTTTGACAGCGTGAAGGTTTTTGCCCTGTTGGGACAGACAGACTCTTAAAAACTGGCTGAGCTGCTGGGCTTGAAGGGCTGCGCTCAGTAGTACAAAGTGCAGCTGGCTACACAGCAGCTTTGCAGAAGTCTCAACAGATGAGCTAAATACAAGCAAGCAGTGTACATCTGCAATTGTGGAATGGCTTGGAAACCAATTTTAAAGATCATCTAGTCCAATGCCACTGCCACAGGGTTGGAAATGGCCAACTGCATTAGCAAGAGTACAGCCAGAAGGCCAAGGGAGGCGAGTCCTTCCTTCCAGTAGGCACTTGCAAGATTGCATTGTCACTGTGTCTAGTTCTGTGCTCCATAATACAGGGAAAGCACAGGCACAGTGAATTGAGTGGGGAGCCATCAAAATGATGGGGCTTATGTATATGACGCACAAGGAAAGGCTGAGAAAATAGTTCACTCAGAAGAAAAGAAGGCAGCAGAGAGATCCTACATTTGTCTGCAGGTACTTACTAGGGGATAGAGATGAGAAAGCCATACACTTCCTGAAGATTTGCAGTAAAACTAAGAGACAATAGGCACAAACCACAGCAAAGAAAATCCCTGCTAGATGTAAGGAGAAAACTATGCAGAACGGGAATGGTCAAGCTGGAATAGGGGGTATGGAGAGAATGAGAAATGACGAGATATTTCACTGCACACAGGCCTGAGCAACCTAGTGTGACCTCAGGGCTGTCCTTGCTTTGGACCAGGAGACTGCAAGACACCTACCTGTTCCATACCAAATTCCTTTTAATAAGGAATGTGCGTCTGACAACAAATTTTTACCTTAGAAATAGTAGGATTGTTTTCCTGTTATTACCATATCTTCCTCTTTCAAGGTTGGAGAATGGGGCAACAGCATTCTCCTATCTTAAGAATACGCAACAGAAGGTATGTCAACGTGGCAAACGAGCACAAAACACAGGCTGAAAAGTCAGCATTAGCTTCAACACACCTTAGGCAACAGAAGGAAACAACACTGCCTTCTACAGAAGTCCTGCCTTCAGATCCTGGCCCCAGCTGAAACTTCAAGCTTAGGGCAACCCCTACCCACACACCGAGGCACTGCAGCCCAGCATCTCTCAAAAGTGTGAGAAATACACAAGAGGATTACAGCTGGCCCCAACTCACGCACTGGGGGTGGGCACCCATGCACACTAACTTTCACATCTCTCAAGCAGAAAGCAATTGGTCAGTCCTCCATTACTAACAAAACTTCAGTTCTAAAGAATACCTTAAAAAATAATTCCAACTTTATATGACATGACAGATAAATTTCACAGTCTTATGTTCCCCTTATGCAGGAGAATGGGGAAAAGCTGAAGAAACCAACACATTAGAGATTGTAACAGACACTACCTCTCTACAAATACATGCTACTTATGCTACTGTTCAGACTGGTGAGTTTTCCAATTAGTAACATTCTTCCTTCTTACTCTCCTGCTCTCACAACTTCGATGGAGCTTTACAAGCAGCCTTCTCATCAAGACTGTTAAGGAAGTTGCAGATACCTGCGTACATAAATAAAAGCACATTACTTTTCTGTGACTGCACAAAGCTAAGCAACACCAAAGTTCTATTTCTCATGTCTTTTTGATGCTAGAATCTCAAAAAGCTCTATTTAGAAGGGTATCAAAGCACTAGAAGCACCTACCGATTGTTTAAAGCCTTGAACTTGTTAGCCCTCTTCATATGCAGTACTACGTATCGTCCTATAACTCAGGCCCGACAGTCTTTTATTTAGCAAACAAAAGTTCTTATACAAATCACAGCAGTCCTTATCTGATAAAGCGATGATAACAGCAGACTTGAAACACATTATCATTCACTCTGAATTGAGTGGCAGATTCAGAAATCCTCGTATCAGCTCTGACCAGAGATAACACCACATCTCAGCTGCCCAGAGCAATGAAGCTCTTTAGTATGCAAATTCCTGCCACCAGAAAACAAAGAGAGGCTTTGGCTGGCATTTCACCTGGAAGTGCTTTTGCTCACAGCTGGATTCAGCAGCTGCAACGTGAAGTTTTCTCAGAACATCCAGACCAAAAAAAAGAATTGCCCCGAAAAGGTTTTAGTAATACAAGAACTCGATTGATGTGAACGTTCACTTACCTTGCCCATGAAGCAGCCCTCCTCCACACACTCTCACCCCTGTGGATAAGCTTCAAAGCCATTCAAAGCATGTTTAGAAGAGTTGATTTCAAACCTGGCCGATGGCAATTTATCAACATAATGATTGAAAAGCAGTTATCTAAAAACCAGTCCATTCTCCTGCCCAGTATGTGCTTCTAGTACGTACCCAGCACCTGTTTAAAACACAGCCAATCTCTGTAACAAATGCTTTCACGCAGCACTGACCACTCAGTACACATTGATCTTTTTTTCTTTAAATCTTACCAAGTAATCCATGTAGTGACAGTCTTTCCCTTGATGACAAAGAACAGAAGCCCAACTACATGACTTTGTATCAGAATACAGAACTTCATAAAACTGCAGGGGGATAAAAAAATAAATAATGACTTTTTTTTTTTTGCATAGATAACCGGTTTTAATGCTTTATTTTGGTGTTCAGAACTGCTGTGAAAACTCTCAACAGTGACTGCTCTGAGGCCGTGTTGTGAACATAAAACTTACAGACCTATTTTCCAGGAAAAGAAGAGTGATGTTTTAATTGTTTCACATTACTCACAAAAGAAAAAAACCACCCTAACTCTTTCCCAAGGTGTCTGTTGAGAATACTACAGAGTGGAAAAAGATGAGCCAAGTTTTGCCCCAGGTGTCAACCATGATCGAGACTGGAAATGTAAGCCTTGCTTGATGCACAAGACAGATTCATCTGCAGTGAGTCATTTTTCATAGACAGAAGCCCTTGTTATTCTTGCTGGTAGCGGTATTGATTTCAAAAGCTCTTCTTCTTCCTGGTCTGAATATCAAGGAGATAATTCCACAATCTGGGAAACTTTGTGAAAGAGCTGGTTCTGTGAAATGCACTCAGTTCCATAATGCTGCAGAACTGCATGGTAGGCCTTGGCTCCTGCGGGTTGGCAGAGCAGAGTTAGCAGTGAACGTGCTACAACCAGGCAGCTCAACAAACCCTCAGAGGAAGGATGGGTTCGGCACTCATTCCATTCACAGGGCTGCTCACAAACTCTTGCTTAGGTTAGAGGAGGCACAGCCAGGAGACTTGCAGAGGATGCAGAGGAAACAATCCAAAATCATTGCATGTTCTGTGCTGACAACCAAAACAAACAAAACGAAGTGGACAACAGACTTGAAGATAACCTATCTGTCCCCAATCCTGACATGCAGGAGATATTCTAGATTACCACGGGACATCACAGCTTGCAGAATCGAGCAAAGGAGTAATAGCAACAATCAGTATCATTACACTTGCAATAAAATAAAAAAATAGGGAGGACTTCTCCTCTTTCCACTTTGTAATTCAGGCAGGAATCAAAAAAGTTCATGCTTCTATACAAGAGCAATAAAAAAAATTAAATATTTATTTTGAATAACAAGCTAAAGTTCAAGCTGCAATGTTGGCAATGTAGATTTTAAACACAGATCACAAAAGCGTGCACAAAAATGTATTTGAGCAAAGAACAAAATAATACTAAGAATTATACTAAACAGCTGCTGATTTTAAAGAAACAAAAAAGGCTTGTAATCACTATACAAAATATAAAATGTATTAAACACTACCATCCACAGAACAGAGGTTTATTTTAGCTTGATTATATTTAAAAATTATTTGTGAAGTTATTTATATAGTGAGTTGTAAATGAATATTATACAGTAACCTCCTTTTGGTCTGCAAAACCTTTGTTGCACTACAGCACATCCAATCACATCGCAAAAAAATGATTATTTTTTTTTTTTTCCTTGCCATCAATAAAGAAAATCATTGATAATACAGTAAATGTTGTCAGGTCTACAAATAATGAAATTAAAAATGACTCCTTCGACTCTGAAGCTATTTCCATGCAAAGTCAGCACTTGCTCGTTTCAACAGAGTGCACTACACCAAGCAATGTCCAGGGTCATAAATGCTCTCGGTAAGACTAAGCCTTACAAAATAAAAATCAAAATCAAAGATTGAATGTAGTCATGCAACCCTCTCACTACGGGGTATACCCACTGTGTCGCTTATCAAATTTATTGCCTTTCTGGAATATCACTCAAGGCATCCGAATTAGACTTATGATAAATATACACATAATGAAAGGACACAAAATGCTATTTGACACTACTACTGGTAATGTCTGTGCTACGTGAAAGCACCTTTAAAAAGAGCCTATGCGGCAAGAGATAAGTGTCTAAAGATTCAAAATGAATCAACAGTATTGGATAACAATATAATTCTCAACTCAGAAGCTGCCTCAAGATTAGGTGCATCTTCAGTTAATGTAACAGGAAAAAAAGGCAATGGATTTTATTTCATTAATTGTATCCACTCATAAACTGACCTAAGGCCACCAGATGTGCAGACACAACAAATTTTCTTTTCTTTTTTTTACAGTTCTTTAAGTCGTAGGATGATAAAGGAATAGATCTATTTAAAAACAAACGGCTATTTCATCTCCATTAAGAGGTGGCACCAGGCGTTGGGTTCACGTTCTGAGTGGCCACCTGTGGTGCAACTTCAATGATTCGTGGTTTGTCTATGATTCTGGCCGTGCGGTTGCCCTTCTCTACAATGCCAATAATCCACGCTTGGTGACCTTCGCCGTACTTTGGAGACTTGATCTCGGCACAGAAACGTGCTGCCTGTTCTCGTGGTAAACAGATTAGAAGACCTCCTGCAAAGAAGAAAAAGCAGAGCCTTTAATGTCTGATTGCAAAGAATTTCAACCTTCATCTCCCAAATTCCTATTCAGACAAGCACTCTGTGACTTCACGGGTTCTGTCAAACTGCAGGACTCCAAGAAAGGATACGGTGGAATCTGTAAAGCAAGAGCTCACAGACAAGAAGTTTGTTCCTGAGTTCGGTGTTTGGCGTGTATGTAAACCCAAATACACACAAAAGATGCTGGCAAAAGGACACCACATTGAGGCCAACAAATGACATCAAAAACAACACCAGCATTGTAAACTTCCAACAGAGGACTGCAAAGTGCCTCTACAACAAGTACACGCAGAAGTGTTTTGGATAAAGGTCATATTCAGATACCTGTAAGCACATACTGGCAGCAGCTGATTCTGCAAGCAATCCTATTGCCTTTGATGACATCATTCATCAAAACAGAAACTGTTACAACGGAGTGTAAAAGGCAGAAAATCAAAGCCAGGCTTGATCCAGAGCTCTCTCTGACAGTCAGTCCCTTTGACCCCTTTTTAGAGTTCTACTCCAACCTTTTTTTAGCCTTTCCCATAAAATCTTTTCTTACAGAGACAACAGAAAAATATCTGTTTATAAATGCTTCTCAGAAGTAGCACAACAACTGGTTAGCAAAGTTGCTATTCAGTTAGTAAATTAAAGAACCTCCGCATTCTAAAATTCCCAAAGCACTGACAAGGTGATTTTGCAAGTTAATTATCATAGAATGGCTTGGGTTGGAAGGGACCTCAAGGATCGTGAATCTCCAACCCTTCACCACAGTCAGAGCCACCAACCTCCACATTTAGTACCAGACCAGGCTGCCCAGGGCCCCATCCAACCTGACCTTGAACACCTCCAGGAACAGGGCACCCACAACCTCTCTGGGCAGCCTGTTCCAGCACCTCACCACTCTCATAGTAAAGAAGTTCCCCCTGACATCCAACCTAAATCTTCCCTCCTTCAACTTAAAACCATTTCCCCTTGTCCTGCTGCAAGTACTAGAATGAGTTGTGTTGTCAGCTCTAGCACAGATCTGCAGCAGGTTCTGATCAAGTCATTAAATATTTTGATGTCATCCTCTACTATGAAAAGTTACATATTTTCTGTATTGCTTACCTTTCTTGCCATTTATGCTGCATTGCAAATTTGTGAAGAACTGCAACACAGAGCAGCAAATTCATCTACAGGTGCCTAGTTAAGCCTCCAAGTGTCACATGCTACACGCAATTGATGCAGCCAATGACTGTAAAGTGCTGTATTCCAAGAGACAGCAGCCTCTTGTAAGGAACATCTGATGTTTGGGGAATACAGTCAATAGCTTGGATAGCCCAATCAGGAATTTGGGCACATGCTACAACTTGCTTACTCTTAAAAACAGTGATATCACCAGAGTGCCTGTGAGCTATTTGACAGTCCCGTCCTGGTGAAGGGCAGCAGATCAGCAGCACAAATTGTGCCAGCAAGTTCCGAGCCAATCCTGGGCACAACGTGCCATATGCTAAACCAGCCAGTATGGGCTTGGTGCCACCACCTCCTCCCCTGCAGTTTTGTGCCTCAGTGGCTCTTGGACAGCATCTTAGCACCTTGGGCACCTTTACGTTTGCCCTTCCAAGCTATGGGGAAGCAGCAACTAACGCACAAGAAAATTTATAAGGATACGTGGACATGTGAAAGTTACTCTTTTGGCTCTGTAGGAAACAAACGAGGGTGCCATCTAGAAAAACGCCTACCTCTCTCACAGAGATTTCTGAACCTAACATCCAGTAACAGCAAAAAGCATAAAAAGCACAGCATTACTCCATAGGTAACAGACAAATCAATTGCAAAGAAATTACGTGCCATTCCCATGATAGGCTCTAAATCAAATTGAAGAGCAACTTCTGCCAACTTTTGCTGCAGGCAGATCAGGGAAGAGATTTATAAGTTTATAAGAGTTTATAAGCACAGCGTGCTAAGCAGTCACAATGGAGTGGTGGAAGTATAGTGAGATAGTACCAGGAAAGAGCATAAGAATGATCTTTGTTATCTTTTTCCCATGCAGCCTTTCTGCAATTTTGTATCACTTGTATGACCACCATGTTAACATTCTTTAGCAAGATCAGAAAAATAAATTCCAGTTTCCAGCTGAAACAGATACCTCTGATCTGCTGGCTACCCCTCACGCTTTGATCTATAACCCTTAAGGAAGGCTACTGGCCTATCAGCGGTAGGACTCTCATCTGTAGCAACTGTAATTACTTCTGTGGCAGGCTGACCGGTCTCTATAACCCTTTGGTTAAGTTCTAAGAGCTTCCACTACATGACCGGTGCTTCCAGCTGCTTTGAGTGCTTTTTGTCCCATACACAACTACAAGAAGTCTTCACCTGTGCAACATCAGAGCCACCAAGAGTTTAAGTTGCTGCAACACAGCTGTGGAAAATGAAGCAGAAGTGCCACTCTGCACTGAAGCATGCAGCGTTTCAGGTTGTACCAGGTTTCAGAGGTCTGCATTCACCACTCCTGAAGACAAAGTAAATGCAGACTGAACAAACAAATGGCTGCAATGCTTTGAAAGTTCATTGCATGCTTCTTTTTGGAGATGGAAAGGATGCAGATACTTGCTATCTGTTCTGGATTACCTTTCTTAAAATGTTAGGTTTTTTTTTTTGTTAGCTTGTTATTTTGCTAAGTTTTGAATATTGCTGTTTTTAAACTGTTGTACTGCAAGCAGGGAACGGCCCACAGAAAAAAAGCACAGACTAGACAAAGCCTTGCAATTAAGAGATGATTTATAAACAGCTCATAAATCAAAATCAAAGTTTCCTTGCTCCTGTTAACAGCTCTCTCATTGTGACACAGCCCTTCTTTTCTATCCATTTATGTTCACAAGATGCATGGAAAGACTGCATTGTTGAGATACCTCTACTACACTAAAAAAGCTGTCTGACACCTGATACCGGCTCCAACAGCAGAACAGGACCGGCAAAAATACACACATGCAAGACTATCCCATGCAGAATGTTTTTCTAACTTATTTCTGTGAGCAGTCAGTCTGATAAACAGAATCAGGTTCTTTAAAATAACCACCTGACCGCAACTTCAACCATCACAAAAGAGTTACCTAAAAGAGAGCACAAAAATCACGTAAATCCAGAATTTTCAGAAAGCACACCACAAGCAGCAGTGCCTGGAGGATAGAACTGACGACATGAGATCTTTCCAACACTGACTCTTGTCAACAGGTGCCCAGCAAATGTGCACTGGGAAAAAAAAAAAAACCAACAGTCTTAAAATCCATTCAAATCGTTTTCCAGTACATTTCTCATTGCCTGCCTGCTCTGCTGAAAAACATCTGTTCACAAATGAAAAAGCTACAGCATTTCTGAAAGTTTAAGACAACAGAGCAAAAATGTACATTATATGTTTCAGTATGAACAGCCCCCCAGAAAGGCATCCTCCCAACTGGACATACAGGTACAAGTGGGCACACACTTGCCTCCGTGAACATCAACCCTAGGACACAAAGTATGCAACCGTGTCGGACCATCCAGAGTTAAGCACAAAGCCAACATATGCTGTATAGCCTTCAGGCCACAGCTATCACGTCCAGCTCTTACTTGGCTGACACCACCCTGTAAGAAATCCCTACAGTAATTTTTAATGTAGGAACGCAGTGCTATGATGAAATCAATATACATGCTGTTTCGAGGTACCCAATGCTCACAAATAACCAGATGTGTCTCGCTGTTTTATTCATCACCATCTATCTCTGTTGAAAGGTAAGCCAATTCAGAGTTTCAAAGGCACCTCATGCTCTCATTCCCAAGAAGGATTTGGAAGTTGGCTGTTTTCCTCTTCTGAGTACTCTTGCAGCAGTGCATACATCTGCATTGTTTTTACACTCTTTTAGTGAAATGACAGCTTTGTCCCCAGGGTGCAAAACGAGTCACCAATCTTAAGATTCAGGCACTCAGTTTGCAGCTAAACCATTCCACGCCAACTGCCATTTAGCCAAAAGAGCATCTTGGCTTTCCACTTCTGTGCCTAAGATATTTTTTAACCTCTTTGTAACTGACAACAAATACCCTGCATCCAGGGCAAGCAGCAGCATTACTTGCACACTGGTTGCATGGATTTGTAGGTAGCAAGAACCTGTCTGTATTTACAGCTTGCCAAGCAGCCATCAGATATTTCTGGCCTCAGCTGACTGAAGCTGGATTAGAACTCTTCAAAGGGTTCATGCCCCATCTCCTATTACACATCATCCGAGCCACACACCCTCTGTAGGACAGAGCATCTGTTATAAACACAGATGGCTAAGGAACAATTCAGCAGATCACAGTAAGTCATGTATTCACTAGGGGAAAAGTTTATGGCTCTCACTGTGATGCTTCCTTCCAGATCTTCAGACTGTTTTGCTTCAAGGGGCCCCCTCTGTTGTGTACTGCAGAGAACTTGGATGATACTTTTGGAGAGCAGGAAGAGGGTGGGGAAAGGAGATAAGAGAAAAGACATTTGTTACTGTATCTTCTTCATGTCCCAAAGTGAACAAATAACACTGAAGAAGAAAAACAAAATGGAACAGAAGATTTGAGGGGAAAATGAAATACAGAGATGTCCTGCAGAAGACAGTGATTGTTCCAGTTGGCAAAGTGGCCTACACTTACTAAGAAGACAGCATTCAAACACAGCATCAGGACTTTTTAATAACCTGAAGCCTTTAAATGAACTTGACATTCATAGCCTGATTTTCATTTTGTCTGTATTCATTGCCACCGTCAAGTGTCAGCTTTATTAAACAGAAAACTCAAGAACTGAATGGGTCAGAGACTAAATTCTTTTCTTGCTTCTGCTCACAGTCCCTAACATCAGGTTTCATAAGCTTAAGGGCAAAACATCTGTATTCTTGATGATCATGGACTGAGGAGGCCTCCCTCAGTCTCTAAGACTGGCCCACTCAGCACTCAACTTCACACATTCATAATGAGAAACAAAAACGCACCTCACTTCATGACGAAACCTACTGCATATGGCTTGGCCTTTTCAGAACACCATGCCAGCTGTGCTGAGATGCTCAAGTATTCACTGTTCCGGAGTTATTAATTATGAGAAAAATAGGTATCAAAAGAATTCAGAACCATCACTGACTTTGTAAAATGTTCCAGATGCCAAACACAGCAATGGTTTCTGTAACAGTGTTTCATAAGAACAGGATGGCAGTTTGGAAATTTGGCTGAAGAACTTGATTATGAACAGTTCTATGGCTAATGCTCTTTAACTTGACTAAAACCAACAATGAATTCAAATGCAAAGTACAGCATTTATACATTTGAAATGTTCTCATTTTCTAACATGGATTCAAAAGGAAGGAAAAGGGTGGTATAACTGTCACCTACCTGAAGTCTCTGGACAAGTCCCATGCATAAGGCCAAACATATTGCCACAAGCCTTACTGACGGCAGCCATCTTAGCAAGAACAGGAAGGTTATGAATAACAAAGGACACCTCATTTCGTTGCTGCTTGGCAAGGTTTTGTGCATGCCCCAGGATTCCAAATCCTGTGATGTCCGTAGCTGCATGTGCATTGAAAGTGTGCATAAGTCCAGCAGCTTCAAAAGAGGGAAAAAAAAACAAACAGAATTAAAAAAATAAAAATAAAAAAATCAGGAAAAAAGTCTCAAGGAAAGCAATGTTTCAACAACATCATGCAGTTTGAATGTACACCTTCAATTTGAATCAGTTCTGCCTGCTGTTGAAATAAACTATAGAGGTCTCAAAAACAAACAAACAAACCACCCCAAAACTGTTTCTGAAAGGAACTGGAATTTCACTAAAAGTACATGCAGCCTTTAAGAAAATTCAATTTGTACTTAAGATATTAAATGACGCTGAAAAGTCAATAATGCAGTTATATTGATGAGCACACCCTATCAGACATGCACTACTAGTTTATATTAGCAGTCCATGATAAAGGGGTTTGCTCCAGTTTCAAACTTTCCCAAGTTGAGGGCGAGAGGTTCCAAGCTCAGCTTTGCCCTAAGGGCAAGGACAAGGTTCATCCTGCATCAGTTTTCCCACATCTGCATTCCCTGACAGACCAAGGAAAAAGAAATAAATCACAGCAGAACTTAAAGTTCTGGACACTTAGCTGAAGAGCTTAAGAACAACTCCAGCACGTCACAAGGGAAGGAAGGAGAGCTGGTGGATGGACAGGCACAAGCAGCCCGAAGCCCCAGCCTCCCCACCTGTGCATTGGTGACATTCTTAGGCATTTGCAACTACACAGCCCTTGGTACCAGCAAGGCACCTCTGCATGCAGGACAACAGCTCCAGTTCTGAAAACCTAAGCATTGTTAAAAGGGCCTGACAGAGGTGAGGGGAGAAAAACAAAACCAGGGATGTTTTCCCTTCTTTGTTGTGTCCCAGTACATGAGCAGGACTGAATTATCTTCCATAAGACAATTCTGGTTATTTATTTTTCCTGGAAGATTTTGTGAAAGAATGAAAAACCAGTGGGATGATGTAATAAATACCAAATGAAATCTGAATAAATAGAAGATATATTTAACTATCCCCATTCGTTCAATTGAGAAGGAAACATCTAATTTTGTTCTTGGCTCATTTGAAGATACTTTGAACAAAGGGAAATCCTGCCTTAGAATTTCTATGGTAAAATACTACTCCAACCAAAATTAAAAAAAAAAAGGTGCTACATATTCTACACTTTGGGCAATACATAATATGGCAGAGTTCGTAATCTAAAAAATCCAACTGAAGCATACCCAAATCAAGAGCTTTTCCTTTTTTTATTCCATTTCCGTTTACGTTAAACCAGTCAGGTCCTCCTGAGTTCTCCAGGCACAAAAAATACAAATGAACAAATCCAATATATTTCCCTTTAAAAAAAAAGTTCCTAACTCGCTCCGATGTTACCCACAACACTCGTACGAGTCACGATCACCTCCAGCAGCATTTGTGATTTTGCTGTATAATTAAAAGAGGGCGTTTGATTTTAATTTCCGTGCTTCACAAACACTGAACAGCAGAAAGACGTGGCAGAAGGAAGGGATAACACAGTTGTGTCACATTTCCCCATGGCAGTAAAATGAAATTAAGTATGGAATTGGAAAAAAAAAAAAAAAGAACAAAAAAAACCCACCACAATCCTTCCTCCCCCCCCCCCCCAACAGACACATTTCTTCTTACCTGTTCGATTCAGCCTTGCCATATTCATCATTGCTTCCTGGTACGCTAGTTCTACATCTTCCTGTGTTACCACTAGTTTGATTTTGTTCCACTTTTCTGGCTAATGGATGAAACAGCGAGATAATTTTCTTAGGTTTTTGTCTATGTGTTTTAAAACACATTCTTATCACTGAAAACTCTAATCCAAAATGCACTTGTATTTTTTTTATTATTATTATTTTTTTTAAAACTCAGCTTAAGAATAATACAGTGTTTTACTCAGAGGTGCTGAAGCTCCCTTTATGTGCTTTATCCTGCTTGTACCCACGTGAAGGTTCATCTCAAGGTCTATGAAGCACCTAAGCGCCTCAAACATTGCTCTCACAGAATCACAGAATTGTAGGGGTTGGAAGGGACCTCCAGAGATCATCGAGTCCAACCCCCCTGCCAAAGCAGGTTCCCTACAGCAGGTCGCACAGGTAGGCGTCCAGGCGGGTCTTGAATATCTCCAGAGAAGGAGACTCCACAACCCCCCTGGGCAGCCTGTTCCAGTGCTCTGTCAACAACTCCTTCAGCACAACTCTCTGGCTTGAACTCTGCAACCAAATAAAAACTTTTTTTGCTGGGTGTTGAAATTCTTCATCTCTGGCTTGTTTGGTTTAAAGTTCTTCATTTCACATCTGGACCCTTTGCTCAGGAAATGCCACTGATACCCAGAAGTCTAGTTCTCAAGGATGTACACTGTGGCAGGATGCAACCACTCTAGTGAATTAGAATTAAGACAGTTTCATAAAATTTATTTACAGTTTAATATCAAAACATCCTTCCACCCCTTCTCAAATCTCACGTGGATTCATGCCTTCATCACATACTAAGCAACACTTCTCATCCCAAAAGGCTCTCCTGGTAATTTAGGAAATGGTACCTTATAAAGAGCAATTGTTTTATTCAAAGCTGAAGTCATTCCAGAGCCAGAAGGAAACAAAGCAATCATTTAACTGTTTAGATCAACACCGCACACTAGTTTAGTCTCCTTCTTTTTGCAAATAAATTACAGAGAACTGAAATAAGAAAGATTATTTTGTTTTTTACAGCCACAAAGCCTACACTGCTATTGCAAAGCATAAACGCATAAAAAATTTCTTACTTAACCAAAGGTGGAAAAACTGCTGAGAATTGTTGTATGACGCTGCACTGGCATCAAAAGAGGCTTGTCAAAGAGGATCTTATCCTTAACAAATGAGAACTGACTTCCAGTGGTGTAAGAAGGAATCCAGAAATGGAAAGAAGGGAAGGAGGCTGGTCAACCAAAACAAACCATATTTTTTTTTTAAAGACCAAGGAAGTACAGAAGTAAGATCAGGATTTCTGAAATTAGGTTGAACTTGGTTTGACCAAGTAAGTAAGAAAAGCATTACTATTACACATAGGACAGGATTAAGATTATTCTTACTTCCATTACGACTGAAAAACCCAAACAGTTACTTTATATTAGTTTTCAAAGTATGTGTTTGAAGTTGATCATGGAATGGGAACAGGTCAGGTACGAATGGCAATCACAAATGTGAAAGCAGGACTACAGGCTGGGAGGGCCACAAACACAGGTAGGCTGCAAATTAGACACAAATTACTCCCATTGTGATACCATACCATCAGATATTGGCACAATAGGATTAGCAGACAGGAAACAAAGCCAGAACGTTTGCCCAAAAAACTTCAGAAGGCAAGTTTAGATAGACCCTTCCCATTCTGAAGTCTATCATAGCAGAGACTAGCAAACCTTTTCTGGAAAGGCACACGGAAGCCTTTCAGGCTTTTCAGCTGAAAGAAAAAGAAGCAAAGGGTTGCCAGTTCCCAGCTGCTGATTAATCAGGGCACATGAGCAACTTAGTAGCCAAATTCACAAAGCTCCATCACCTCCAGCACATCCCCGGCTGTGTTCCCCTATGGAGCCCAGCTCCCTGCAGCCTCTTCACAGCGTCTTTCCTTTGCATCCCACCACAGCTGCTGCCAGCAACATATCTGGGGCTTGATTGCAGCAATGCTGCCAGTAACCAAATAGAGAGGAAAAAAAATTGCCCCTGTTTGGATCACACTTTCATTAAAGCAGCTATTGCATGGTTGTTGCCATAAATTGTCCTTTAACTAGTCATCAGGAACTCACTCACTACTGTTCTGTGTTTATTTTTCATTTTTTCCCCTCCAAATTTGTTCTGCAATCACATCTCTCCACACCTTATTTTTCCATCCTGGCCTAGGCATAAGCTTGCTGTACTATGTACCCTCTCCCACATATTTTTCAATACAAAGTCACGTTCCGTACCGAAGCTTGATTTACAGGTGGGTTTGAGACAGGTAAGTCTAGTTTTATTTTCCTTACTCTTTCACAAGACAAAGCCAAAGAAAGGGCAGCACTGATACTCAGAAATTTTTCACTACAAGCAAAGATATATGCTGTTTACTGTAATAAGAGAATTGATTTCCTTCTGTCCCCATTTTTCAGACCAGAAAGTGTTTTTGGTTGACAGTCAAGGAAATTACAAGTACTTGAAATATGTGGAAATTCAGAATACTGTTAATTTGCAAGTCTGTTTGCCAGTAAAATAATAGATATGTAAAGGAGTGAGATTATGGCCAGAAAACAGGCTATAAAACATGTATCTTGCTTCATTTGATTTTCCTATCAAGATTATCTGAGGCTTTGATGCTTGTATCCGACTGGAAAATGTAGGATTTTGCAGAGGCCAAGAAGTCTGGGCCATACCCTGTCTATTTTAGGGGAAACATTATTTATCTGGTTGCTCACACTTCAGATTCCAGCGAAGGTTGAAGCTAGTTCTCTCTCACTTCTGCTAACACGGGCTTCGGAATTAAAATTCAGGCTAAATTGATTTCAGTTCACTCCTCTGCCTGTCTATTGGCTCAGTAGTCCCAAAAGCAGAAAAGATGCATCTTTTAAAAACGTAAACTGAGCAGCTATAATTCTGAAGACATACACTGGGAGCCAGACAACATAAGCAGATGCCAATTTTGCAGTCACATTTCAGTTCAATAGTTACATTTTTGCCTGAAGTAACAGATGGAAATATGTCTGCATACATAATACAGCTAGTATTACTCCTACTGAATGCACAGGGTAATACATGTGAAAGGTGGAGATATTTCCACGTACAGAAGCAGAAAGTCCATGAATCCAGACAGCAGGTCTTGGCCTAGCTGACATCAATCAGCTTTTGCCAACTACTTTGGCATGTGGAATAGGGCATAATTTTACCCAGGGTGCTAATCTGTTGTACTGTTAGTCACCAACTCTGTTTGTCACAGCAATGCCTGAGAACTAGCTAAGAATTAGACCCAATTAAGATAGGCTCACTAAACACAAAATGGTAAGCTGTCTTGGTTCCAAAAGAGTTTTGCATGTAAGAAGATAAGGCTGACATAACAAGGAGGAAGAAGAAGAATTAATTTCTACATCATTCCTGGCTGAACACTCAATATACTCTTCATACTGAAAAGTATACGCTGCACCTTTTCATTCTGAGGTTTTGAGGGAATGGGGAAGGTCACCTTTACCTCCTGCCTCTTTCCCCTAATTTTTTTTTTGGCAGTGTACTCACAATATCTAGCCACTGGTGGACGGCTACAGCCACTTGTGTTCCCAAGGGTTTAGTTAATACAAGCACATCTCCTGGCACTGCATTGTCTGGCCTGAAAGCAAAGAATTCATATATTAATTACAGAGCGAGAGTCACATGTTATTAGGAATAAGTGCTGATAATTAGATTTTCACAGACCCATGTATCTTATTGTGCAGATAAAAAAAGACTAATTGCTGAATTACCCTTTGGGATTCATTGCCAAGGGGTATCACTGAGCAAAAACGCTGCAAACTTACTTAAAACTACTAATCCTTTCTTGGAATAGAACAACACTTGCAATCAGACAAACACAAAATTGCACCCTTTCCTTCAATCTACTGAAGATATAGTATAGAATAGCGGAGAAAAAAACCAAACAATTTTGTTTACTCAGGACATAAAATAAGCATCACTAGGATCACAAATTCCTTCGTACAGTGCGGCATGTCACAGTGGAACATTCAAGACCAGCTACTGTTAATCAGCCAGAATGATGTAAACACAGCACTTCTCCATTTCTCTACAGCAATTAGTAGGTTAATTGGGAGGTATTGCATTTTAAACTCTGACAGAAATTTATATCCCACAACTGTCTTCAAAACATGTAAAGGTTAGAAGCTTAACTGTCCTGTCAAAAGGAGAACAAGACCAAAAGATACCAGGAGAAAAGTAAAAGCACATGCTGTTTAAAAAAAGCAAAGAACAGACAGAAGAGATGTGGCAGCTGCTCTGTGCTAAGGACAAATGCAAACAGGAGAAGGTACTGCTTTACTCATCAGTAGATAGATCACAATATGGTATTTAAAGGACTTTTACTGTATCCCATCGGACCAATGCTTGAACCAAATGTTGAGTGATTTAACTTACATTATAAATTCATTAGGCTGACAGACTGTTGTGGCCACTCCTCCTAAAACAATCCAGGGATTTAACACTGTTTGGCCACCAGTAACAGATGTTCCTGCCTCTTCTGCTGCATCTTTGAAACCCTGGATAATTAGAGGCATCACTTTGTCTCTTTCCTAGAGATCAAAACAGAAGTCAGAGCTCCATACACAGCAGTGCTAGTCATTTCAAGACAGGGCTACGGCTTTAATCACTCAAGTCAAATCCCCTCATGGCAAAAAGCTGATGACAGTCAGCCTGCAGAAACCACGTTATCCCATAAAGCTACGGTTTTACAGTTCCTTGTAAAATGCTGAAGAAACATTCTCCGAAAGGTCACATAAAAGTAGAGAATTCAGAGAGTTCTGTAAACTCAGAACAACTATTCTGCTATTGTAATCAAGTACAGCCAGCAGCACAGTGCAACAAGGCAAAGTTAAATCAAGCTGCGTTTGGCCTCCACTAAACCTGTAAAATTTCAACTTAGTATCTTTTAAGAATGAACAATCCCTTTTTTTGCTACAGCAAACAATCATACATGCTGGTAATCTTCCATCAAAAAGAAAAAAAAATTAAGAAAAAAGAACCTAGTTCAGTTTCTTCTGCTTCAAAGAGATGCTACAAAGCTGGCACGAGGAAACCAAAAGTATCTATCCAAATTAATACATCAATTGGTAATCAATTCCTGGCTTGAAGCACAGGAAACAGGAGCAGAGACTCCATTTCTGTGGGGATCACAAAACAGAAGCGGATTACGATGCCACAGAAAACTGAAGTTTTAGCAAATAATCCCACAGAGTTTATGAGGCAAGACTTACTATGAACTGAGGAACTGACTGAACCATCTCTTCTTTAAAAAGATTCAAAATTTGAGGAGAAAATACAATAAAGCTGCATGCATTCTAAGTACGTATAGTTGTTTGGGTCCTTACTTCAGAAGCAGGTACTGCAAATCTTACCCTGTCTGTCATTTTATTGCTGACTCCAAGGAGCATCAACATGTTGTCGCATTCTGTGACCCCCATGGCATAAAGGTCACTTAAGACATTGGCACATGCTATCCGTCCCTGAAAAAAGAAAGAAGAAAGAAAGAAAAAAAAATCTGCATAAGTTCAGACAAACACCTTCCATAAAAAAAAAAAAAAAAAAAAAAAAAAAAGCTTTTTTACGTGAGTTTTTATTCAGACAGCTGCCTGTTCTACAGGTTGCTCAACTCCTGAAATCCATAGACACGGCACGATCCATCACATGCAAAGCGCCCATCTAGAAATGCAGATGGCAACTCCTTTGACAGGTAAGGAGAGAACTCATCCCAGCTGCTATGGTGCATTAATTTACAGCTGCAGGGAAGCTAATCTGAGAAGTGAAAACTAGTTGCTTCCGAGTTGGAGTGAACAGGAGACAGGCACCTGGATGAGAAAGCTGTTTGTTCCCCTGCACCACCCCTGAGGCCATGCTTACTCTCCAGTTTTCAGGTCAGTACTTTTCTTTCCAGAGGACACAGCCTGCTAGCAGCACACAGGGCCACTCAGGTGCTTTTCCTGTTAGGATGTCACTAATGAGCTGCCTGCAGAAGGCACACATGCTCAGGTCTCCCATATGTGGCCCTGACACCACTTAGGAGCATGCACAGCTGCTGAGGTGATACACCTGTCTGTCCTCCATCACTTGCATGGTGTGAGAGATGTCCCTCCTCTGTCCTTTCTTCAAGCAACAGGATAATGCTGAATTTTGCTACAGCAAATACGTTTGCATTGACTTCTCTACAAGCACACATCACTAACAGAACTTTATTCAAGAGACCCTGTCTTCTGTCAAAGATTGCTCTAATAAATCCTGACACTGACAGGACTGAGAAGGGTTCACTTGGGTGACATGAGCTTAACTACTCTTATTTTGCTAAATTAGTGGATCTGAGTTTCTCAGCAAGTCAGGTTTTGTTGAGTACAAACCCAGCAAAAATGAGACATCAAGTGTCCTGATGAAGACATAACTTTCCAACACAGGATATGTCTTTAGGGATGGGAAATGATTTTAAAACACAAATTCTGTTTTGTTCATCTGGAAGACTCCAAGCATTTTGTTTAAAAAGCTTTAGCTTTACAGCTGCAAAACTGTAATTGACATCTGGTTCTACGATCTTAAACCTGTGTTTTTCATAAAGTTCAGAGGCAATGTCATCATGATAAAAGCAACGTGCTTATTCAACACCATTCGGACTACAGAAATACACTTCAGTTGAAGACATACTTATGGGGCAGCGGGAGAAAAAGAAAAAAGACATTTAAACACATTTCTACCATCTCCAAGACATTCAAACCTAATCACACATTCAGAGTTCTTTGCAATAATTAGTATTAGCAGGCAGTTTCTTTACTTTCTGATGGCATGAAATACCACCTCCAAATCACAAATATAATCTAGTTTTTCATAAATTCAAGAGCTTCCAACGGCATCAAGGGACTCCCTTGTATATTTAAAAAATCAGGATATGTTTTAATTCATATCTCACACCGTTAAGAGAAGAATGAGCAGTGGACCACACAGTTTAATGGATATTTGCTGTTATGCCGCTGGATGTTTACAAATACCAGAGCCCATCGTTTTCATTTTCTGGAAGGGGACTATTAAACCATCCTTCACTACTTTCAGTATTTATCAAACCAACCGCTGGTTTACACCCTGTTAAGGAATGACAGATAAGTTTCTAAAACCACACTGACAACAGCTCTCTATTCTAGTAGTCCAAGGTCAGCACAACGCTGCTTTTGCCAGTTGGCAATGCCATTAAGGGAACAAACTTGGAGAGTGCAAGTCACAAGTCTGAAGCAGCAAAGGGAACTAAATGCGGCTTAGGAACCCCAATAAACGTAATGGGATTCACAGATGGGTCACCCTAGCTGTGTCCCAAACGTCACCTAAGCTCATGACTCATTGAAACACAAGAATCCGCCGCTAACAGTAAAAACTAGAAGGGCAAAAGATGGAATATCAGCCCCCTGTCCTCAGTGTTCAGTGAAGGTTCTTAAAAGAGCACCAAAAAGTTCCCTGTAAGAGAGAGGATCAGACAGTTCCCTGCTCCTGTATTCCAAAAGTGGTGCCACAAAGTTCATGGCAAAGTCCATGGTGCCACAAAGGGGGCCAGTACCAGTTCTACTACTGGAATCTTTCTACCACTAAGCCTGGTTTCCATGGCTTTCAACTTTTCCAGTCTCAAATCACATAAACTGAAAAGCCCCATGGTGGATACAAATTTTTACAGGCATACATTCTAGCAATACTTCAGACAACACACATCAGGTAATTTCAAGAACAAAGCTGAAGAAAAGGAGTCAGGAGGGATCTAGGCTAGCAAGAAGGAAAGCAGCAGTTGGCAGGGCAGCAGCAGCCCGTCCTGAAAAGCACAGATGTGTCCAGAGCACACTGCTTTATGCAGCCTGAACATGAATCAGAATTCTTGAGTTTCGCTACTCCTCAGCTCATACAATTTGCTGAGGGTTTTACGGAAAGTTGTATCTGCCTCTCCTTCAAATCATATCGGTCTACAAAAGAAAAAAGCCATCACAGTGGAATTAACATTGAAAAGAAGGAAAATAAAGGACTTGTGAGTTAGGAAATGTTACAGTTACAGCTGATGGTGCCTGGGGATCACAGTGCAGACTGACTAACATGCAATCACAGAAGCTGGACTGAGGCCAAATTTACATTCCCCTCCTATCACACTGGCCTAAACCTCATCTGTACACAGACCCATGTCTCTTCTGCAGCACCTCAATCCCTTCGTATCCCTGAAGGAAACAACCCATGCACTTCACCACAACCTTCTTATACCATCCCTTATAAATTTTTGCTACAAGGTGAGAAAAGTTTTTCAGCATGGTTCAAACTGACTGAACAGGTCTCAAGGAGCAACCAACAAAACAACAAAAGGACATGCAATCATATAAACAGCAGTAAAAACACTGTCTAGTGCAAATAATCCAATTCAAATTACAGGAAACGCATCTCTTAACTTCCACTTAGTGAACACTTGTTGGAGAGCTCCTTGCAGCTTTACCAGGGCCTTTTTAAACATACACTTGTTTTCTCACTATCTTCTGTTCAAGTCAATGCTGATCACTACCCCACAGCACCACAGAGGAACAAACTGCAATGAATTAAATGAAACACAGACACGGAAGGAACCAAAGTCAAACAGCATGTGAGTTCTGACAAGTAATTCAAACACATTCATCAGCAAACAGAGAGAGTACGATGGGAAAACCAGAGTTCACAAAGCACTCTCAAGTTGCCAGGAGCTACTACCAACTCCTGTCATTTAGGCTTTTCCAGTTGTAACATGTTGCCCAGTTATTTCAGAACCTCAAAAAAGGCAAACTACTGTGTGGTTCTCCTAAGTGGAGCTTCTTGTCTGCTGCTCTGTAGCTCCCCTTTAGGGCTTTTACAAGCCAAATCTCACAGAAGAGATGGAGGGAAATTTAAATTCAGCTTTCATCTACAACAGAAGTACTGCAGCACTCATGGCTGACATGGAAAGGACTACAGGATCAAACACAGCCCTTCCCTTTTCACTTGCATTTGGGAAAGACCCTGTATGCAGTTATCAAACAGCTACTGCTGCACATCTAGAAAAAAAGGTCAAAATTGCCATCAGATAGGTGATATCAAACCAAATCAACAATATATTTAACTAACAATTCAATTTAGCCAACTTACCATCATATAAGGATCATCCACAATAGGATAAATATAATCTGTTGTCTGAACCAACGACAAACCTCCATGTCTTAATGGAATAACACAAGTGTCCATCCCAATTCCTGCAAAGAGAGAAATTCATCACTGAGGTGAGTAACTTTATCCTCAGTTCTCTGTTGGTCCTTACAAGACACCTTACAGAACACTGCTGGGAAACACAGCTCTCAGTTCTGCCTGGACAAAGGCAACAAATCCTTTCCTTGGGAAAGTACATTACACAAGTGCGAAAGAACGGGCAAAGAATGAGAACTTCTGACCAGAACAGAGCAGAGGTGTAAATAATTAAAAGCAAGAATGAAACATTTTTCAGTTTATCACAGTACAATAAAGCACACTCCTTTTAAGAATGCCTGTGCTTGTATATATGTATGTTAAAAGTGAAGAAGAACTCCGTAAATCAGTGTTGACAAAAGTCAATAGGGTTTCCTGTCACTCCTAACTCAACAAAAACACGGTGACGGTTTTAAAAGGGCACAGTCTCACATAAAGAGCACTTCCTCACTTCAGGTGAAACAAAGAGCACCACAAATCACAGCTGAGCTCCTTGGTCAAAGAGGATTCACCCACTTGGAGATCCTGCAATAGCGTACCCTCACCTTACTTCTGGGAGGATGAAAGGCAGCAAGTTCATCTGCCAGACTGGGAAACATTTGGGAAAACAGCAATACCACAAATGCAGCCTTCTCTAACTGCAGATACTTCAAACAGAATAAGCAATATGAAAACCTCCAGGCATTTGCTGTGATGCAGGAATGCGTACAAAAGTGGCAGGTCACAAAGTAAAGCATGCTAGCTGCTCATGCCCCCTGTTGATTATCTCCAGCCTTGAGGCAGCAGCAGGTAGTCTACCTCCTTCCTAGGCTGACAGCGAGCTGCCTGGCACCACTTTGTATACCCAACAGGGCAGGGCTCCTCAAAACAAGCACTCTTCAGGGAGCAGATGTCACACAGCAATTTTCCCCCAGGTACAAACAAAACACACTCCTACCAAGAGCTACAAGCAAGCATTTGGCAGAGTCCTGCCCAGGAACAGTCAGCCGCTGTCATCTGAGCTCCTGCTGAGGACACGGAGCAGAAGGCCTGAGGCAGAGGCTATAGAGGCAGAGAGCTACGGAGGTACAAGGTCTTGCCTCAGAAAAGAAGGGATACTCATAAGCAGTCATTTAGGGCTGTTCATCCTCTCCTTGCAGCTGCAAGGAGAGCTGCATGCATAGCAAGCTGCTATGCATGATGCTCAGCCTCTCCAGAGAAGCGCATACAAGCAGTTAAAGAGGACGGGCTCACACACAGAGGCCTCAGCTCACCTACTCATATCATAACATTGCATGAGGGACTCTGAGCTGTTCCTGACACTCAGGCACCACGGGCTTTCTGAGGCTACATTTATGTTCCATGCAAGAAAACCCAAACAAACAAAAACAACAAAGAGGGCTGATTGTAAATAAGCAACTATTCAAAGAGATGACTAAAAACAGTGACCTGAAGGTCTGTAACAGCTCAGGGAATTCCTACCAAACCTGCAGTTTCTTACTCATGGATAAACTCACAGGCACAGGTAAGACCGCTCCGGGTAACACCACTTGTAAAAGTGAGGGATGCTGAGCCTGGAAGAGGTAATTTCCTTTTTGACTGCATCTCAAAAGAACTGCGCGTACCACAAAGGCTGTAAAGTTACCTGTCTATCCCTTTTAAGCACGAGAGGTAATTAACACCTAGCTTATGTAAAGGCAAACTTATTAAAGGGATTCTGTCACTGAAAGTGCATATTTAAGAGATCTGATTTCTCCACTTCCCAGCGCTAAGACATTTCCTGATACATAATAACACACCTGTGTATTGATGGCATTAGTCTGTTTTTTACCTTCTCATATATCTGGACAAGAAAAATCTATCAGTAATTCCATTACTGGTTAGAGCCTGTAAGCTTATAAGGAGAAAAAGCTACAAAATTAAACCAAACTATTACTGAAATTAGAAACTTGCCAAAATGAAACGCTGCCGCCAATAACATTTAATTTAGAGAAAACACACATAAATAGCAGCTTAGGGATAAAACGAGCAAGAAGTGTCCCTCGTTAGGCAATATTAAATTGTAGTGCCATCCCAGTCCGACACACAATTACTGCTTATGTATTTCATACGAAGATTGCTATTGTCTAAGTAAGAACACGGGCTCCTTACCGATCTCCTGTTGAATTCAATACTGGAATAATGGCTTGCAACCTGTTACTCTGCTAATGGATAATCAGCCGTATTAAAATAATTTCAAATCATGCTGTTGGATACTAAATTGGTAATTAAATAACTTCAGAATAAATACTACACTGATATTCCTAAGTTGATGAAAAAATCCATTCTGTGTTGCAAAGTGGAGATGACCACCCAGGGCTGAGTAAATAGGCAAACAGAAGATAAAATGCCATTAAACACATTACATACATTCATTTCTCTACATCAATATTAGGTACATTAGCTGGTATCAAAATACCTACGTTTGCCCTGTTCCCCACGTAGGAAGCTTGTGCAGGCTGTTTTCCCTTATTGCTTGCATCACTGTACAAATACCAAAGAGAAAGTGAAGCTGGCAAGAACACAGATCTTGGAAACAGCCCTTCCCAGGCAGCTTCTACAGGTAAGCAAAAGTTAAGAGTGGGGTATAATGAGAGGACTGAAAGGGGAAAAAAAAAAAATCACAGCTGTGAAACAGTCTGCTCCCAGTCCCTCATGTTCTCTGCCCCGGGAATGAGGGGAAGGGAAGGGAATTTCACCTTCAGGTCAGCTAAGGTCTATTCATCACATACATTTAAGAGGCCAGTGTACTACTTTAATGTTTTGGACGATAACTTGATACTGTTTCAGCTCGGAAAGCATCTACTGGGAAGAGGGAGGAGGAGACCAATTCCTAAGCACGTCCCTGTCGCTCTGGCCATTCCTGACCATTTTTTGTTCATAGTTGAGTGCACTGCAGGACATTAAACAATATTGTTCTCATATCCTCGATGCCAACCAGATTAACTCTTCAGATCTCTGGGCGATGCGCATGCATTACACAATGTACAATTCTCAAACATTAAACAAATAGCAGATGACATCAAGCCACTATGCAGACAAAACAGGCAGGATCACACGCAACTAGAGGAGCAACTACTTACCCAGCCTGGGCATCACCGCCCCCAGGAACTGTTCATCTTCCTGAAAATGGTTTTCTTGTAGAGATTCGAGCAGCTTCTGTAAGACATCCTGAGGCACTTTACAGCCTGTGCCCTTCAGCTCCGTGAAGCGGGTCAAGCGGAAGCTCTTGTCCAGTTCGTAGCTCTCTGGGTTAAACGTCTCTCGAACAGACATGGTTCTCTCCCACAGAATGCTGGCCTTTCCCTCCCCAGAACAATGGTATCGGTCTCCCTGCTGATCAGTCTAATTGAAAAAATTGGGAACATTAGAAAGTCCTAGGGCCTGCAGTACAACGGGTTTTCCACACAGAGTGAGTTAAAAAGAGAAAAGTGCAAGAAATGACAGTTCCCAAAGCACTGGAGTGGATTTCCAAAAGGAAACACAGCCCTCATACTGCAACACACTCAGAAGAGGCATCTATTTGTACTCAACACAGTGCAGGACTATACTTTCAGCCATTTATATATTAATCATGCAAGGAAGATTTTTCAAATAATGGCTCAGTTTCAGACGTAAGAAGCTGAAACTCCATAATACACCTGTTCTCCTTGGGGGAAACAGCTCTGGTGTTATGTTGGTACAGGTAGCAGAGGAACAAAGGCTGTATGCAATCAGCTTGGTTTACCTACAAACATGCCAGTTCACCTTTTAGCATGCTTACAGACATACGAACATTGAAATCCTCCCAGCCCCTCCAGCCCTTTCTTAGTTATCCAAGGATACTGAGAACACACAGAGAATTGGCCGTCAGAATGGTAATGTAAAAAGACACTGATGCAACTCATTTAATAAAATTCTTAACAATGCACGTCTAATTTTAGAACGTTTTTCCACTCTGACTCACGTACAACACAGTCCAAAACTAATAGAGGCCTAACTGAAAGGCTGACTTCTAAACAGGAAAAGATGGGATACAACACCGTCCATCTGCCCTGGAGAAAAAGCTTTCAAGAATCTCTACAAGCAACCTGTACACTCTGGTTTCCTAGAAAGCAAGGATCCTGCCTCACAACAGCAAGAGGAAGAGACAATATCTCAGAGATGATTGTGCTGTTAGGAGCTTAAGCTGAAAAGGAAAAAACTGACAGCAGTATCAGCGACTTCAGCAGCACTAAAAGAAAGAAAGAAGTAAACCTGCCAGCTGCGCAACCAGTTCACCCTATGCACCACTTATTATTGATTCTATCAGTTATATATACCTTGAAGTCTACTACTTTGCTGAATATATTTCGTAAGTTTTAGGTATGGAGCCCTGCGCAGGGTTTTCCCTCCTCTGAGAGGCGTGTTGCTTCGTTACAACAAATCCCACAGCCCGGGCTCGGCTGGGATCCAAACTCAGTTACCCGGACGTGTCTTGGAAGAGCAATGAGTTCAGCTCATAATTGGAAGGCAGCAGCATGAGGCACTGAGCACATGCAATTAAAAAAATAAAAATAAAAAATACGTATATACAAGCTGGAAAACAACAGAAAGCAGAGACAAGGGCTTTTCAAGTAGGGTTGAGTTGTGTGGGGGGTTTTTTTTGTTGTTTTTAAACACTCCATTCCAATGAGTTCCAGCAGTGTATAAGCAGCAGCAATGTATGCATTACCCCACAGGAATCCTTACCCTGACATTTCCGTGCTCAGTGACCCCTGCCCGCTTTCACAGGGAACCGGTCATGTAAGGTTTGAAAGACCACTAAGATCATCTGCCCAATCCCACCATGCCCACTAACTACGTCCCTGTGTATCACTTCCACCCTTTCTTTGAACACCTCCAGGGCACCACCCTGGGCAGCCTGTGCCAATGCCTCACTACTCTGAGAATTTTTTCCTAATATTCAACTGGAACCTCCTCTGGGACAACTTGAGGCCATTCCCTCTCGTCCTATCACCATTACCTGGGTGCAGAGGCTAACCCCACCTCACCACAACCTCCTTTCAGGCAGTTGTAGAGACCAATAAGATCTCCCCTGAGCCTCCTCTTCTCCATGCTGAACAATCCCAATTCCCTGAGCTGCTCCCCATCAGACTTGTGCTCCAGACCCCTCACAGCTTCGTTGGCCCTTCTCTGGACACACTCCAGTGAGGAGCCCAAACCTGAGCACAGTACTGAGGCACGGCACGGCCTAAACACCCACAGCCCACCAGGAACTTCTGGCAGTCCCGCGGACTGCGAGACACAAGCGAAGCTCCCCCATCTGAAAGCAAAGAGTGAAAGAGCCAAGCCGAGTTTATTGAAAGCATCCACGATAACTTTTTATTGAAGACCTAAGGAAAGCCACACGGAACACCGAGCGACGCCACGGCTCCCTGCAGGACCGAGCTCCCGGTGCAGCCCTCCAACTCCTGCTCCCGAGCACACGGCTCTGCGGGATGCACATCGCCACCTTCATTAACCCTTGCCTCCCTACAGAGCAGAACGAGCAAAGCCAAGCGCCGCACACGGAGCGCCGCGTACCTACCGCTGAGCGGGCGCCAGGCACCGAGAGAGGCCGGAGCCGGGCGGGTCCCAGCGGCGGGGGCACCGCGCGGCCGAGCGCTGCGGCGGGACATGGCTCGGGGACACCTTAACCCCGCGGCCGGACGGGGCGAGCGGGGCCTTCTTTGTGCGGGAGGAGGAGGAGGAGGAGGAGGAGGGAGAGCGGCTCTCGCGAGGAGGAGGAGAAAGAAGTGCGCCCGCCGCTGCGCCCCGCTCTCCCCTCCGCTCAGCCCCTCGGGCGCGCGCACAGCACTGAGTGAGGCGCGGGGCGCGCGCCCCAACGGCCGCGGCGAGGCAAAGCGGGAGCGGGGGGGGGGGGGGGGAGTGCGAGGGAAATAAAAATGTCGGCGGGTGAAAAATTTAACCCGTCCGCTGCCGGCGCTCCGAGGGGGCTGCTCGTAACATCCTCCGCGCCGCTCGTCCCCCGGGGCTGAGGGAGGGCGCGGGGCCCGGCGGCCGTGGTGCGCACCTCAGGGCCCGGCCGTGCGGCGCCGCGACGGCGGAGGCGAATTCCCCTTTAAATCTCCCCGCCTCGCCCCCCCCTCCCCCCCTCACTCCTTCCCTCCCTCCCTCCCCAGGTCTACCCTCTTACCGGCTCTCCTCCTCCTCGCCCTCCGCCTCCTCCCGCGAACGGGACTCCCGGCCCAGTCCCACAATGCACCGGGCGCGCCGGGCTCCCTCAGCGCCGCCTGAATAGAAATGCCGCCACCGCCGCCGCCGGGCAGGGGGGGGTTAAACCGCCCCCCCCCACGCGTTCAACGCCCTCCGCGCGCGCCTCCCCGCGGCCGCGCGCACGCCGCGCCCCCCTCCTCCCTGCTTCCCGCCCCCTCCCCCCCACCTTCCCGCGCGGCCTTTCCCGCGCATGCGCGCTAGCGCCCCGCGCGCTGCCTCGGCTTTGCAGTCGTGCGCCGCGTGGGTGGGCACGTGTGTGCCGCGGTGCGGGGTCTGCTTTGCGAGCGGGTTGCGTGCGGTACAGCCCGGTTGTCGCAAGGGGGGTGCGGCCAATCCAGCGCAATCTGGTCCGGTTTTTGCAAGGGGCGTTGCGTGCGGTCCAGTGCAATGCAACCCAGTTCTTGTAAGGGAAGTGCATGCAGCGCAACCCAGTTTCTGCATGGAGGGTGCATGCAGTCCAGCATGGACTGGTCCAGTGGGCGCAAAGGATGCATCCCAGTTTTTGCAAGGGAAATACTTGCAATGGACCCAATTTCTACTAAGGGAGAATGCATACCGTGCTGCCCAATTTTTGCAAGAAGGGTGCTTGTAATCCAGCATCATTTTTGCAAGAGGAGGGCTTGTGATCTGGCCCAATTTTTGCAGGGAGGGGTGAATGCAATGCAGCTCAATTTTTGCAAGGGGAGTGCATGCAGAGTAGCGCATTTTTTCAAGGAGGGTGCATGCGGTCCAGTCTGGTTTTACAAGGATAAATGATACACCCCATGGCATATCACGCAGGTGCAAAGTCAGCGCTGCGCTGTGCAGGTTGAGCATTTCACCCAAGTGGTGCAAAGTGGACTCAGATCTGTGCAAAGAGCTGTTCTGGGTGGGAGCCCCAGCCAAGGAGGCTGCACAACCCTGCATGTTTGGGGTTACTGTGCTTTATAACCATGCAAAAAGTTGAAGTTGGATCAAGCAACAACTTTGAGAGAGCAAGATGGGTCAGGAGAAGACATCTAGTAATGTTCCAGTGGTCTACATCATACATACTGGAGCTGATTCCATTTGTTTTCCCACCTGGAAGGGGTTCTGTGTTGATCAAGTCCCTCTTCCCAACCGATATGATGCCAGACTCAAGTGGTATTCCCTTAAAACTTGTTTCAGTTTGCATGCCTGGCAAGTTTTGATCAGCAGCGGGTGCATCCCTTGCTATGGGTTGCATAGGGCCTCATTTTACATTGCAGAATAAATTATTAAGGAAAAAAAAAAAAAAAAAAAAGGCAGCTAGCTTCTTGCAATTTGCAATTAAGTCCCTAATTAAGTAATTGCCTGTTCATTCAAAGACTGCCTTTTGTGTGGCTGCCTTTGACAAACTCCTGCTTAGAAAGAAGCGGAGAGGGAAGGAAAACGAAAATGGTGCATTTCTCGCCTCGTTTTTAATTACTCTTTTTATCTGCGAGCACGGAGCTGAGCACCAGGAGCTGAGCTCCTTCAGGACGTCAGTGATTGTGCACTTAATTGATTTTTTCAGGCTCTCCTGTACTCCTCTTTGGTGGATGCCGTGCACAGATATCTGCTCACAGGGAGCAGGAGAACATCGACCTAATGTTGTCATTGGATGTCCAAGGCCTTGGTGCCTTTGGTCCTCACATGGAAGCTGAGCCCATCTTCCTCCCATCCCTCCTCCTTCTCCTTTGGGGCAGCACAATGGGAAGTGAACCGTTAGGGAAGGATCTGCACCAGAGGATGGTGGGCATGGAACAGGCTGCCAAGGGCAGTGGGCACGGCCCTGAGCTGCCCGAGGTCAAGGAGTGTTTGGACAACACTCAGATACTGGGTTTGGATTTGGGGTGGTATTGTGAGGAGCCAGGAGTTGGACTTAGTGATCTTTGTGGGTCCCTTTCAACTCGGGATATACCGTGGGGCTGGACAGAGATTTCTTTAATACAGGGAAAAAAAAAAAAAAAGGACCTTTCACACCAAGGCGGAAAGGTGCGGTGATAACATCCCATGTTTTCCAGGATTAAAGGAAAAACAATTGAATGAACTCTACTCAGCTCTTGTGAGTCCCCATCTGGAGTTCCGTATCCAGGCCCTGGGCCCCCAGCACGAGAATGATGTGGAGCTCTTGGAGCGGGTGCAGAGGAGGGCCACTGAGATGGTCAGAGGGCTGGAGCACCTCTCCTGTGAGGAAAGGTTGAGGGAACTGGGCTTGTTTAGTTTGGAGAAGAGAAGGCTCCAGGGAGACCTCATTGTGGCCTTCCAGTACTTGAAGGGAGCGTATAAACAGGAGGGGGAACGGCTGTTTATGAGGGTGGACAGTGATAGGACAAGGGGGAATGGTTTTAAACTGAGACAGGGGAGATTTAGGTGAGATATTAGGAGGAAGTTTTTCACCCAGAGGGTGGTGAAGCACTGGAGCAGGTTGCCCAAGGAGGCTGTGGATGCCCCATCCCTGGAGGCATTCAAGGCCAGGCTGGATGTGGCTCTGAGCAGCCTGGTCTGGTGGTTGGTGGCCCTGCACATAGCAGGGGAGTTGAAACTGGGTGATTGTTGTGGTCCTTTTCAAGCCAGGCCATTCCGTGATTATGATTGTTTTTTTTTTCCCCCCTCTCTGAGATATGGTTGTTGTGGGGTTTTTTTTGCATACAGCTCTAAAGAAATTCCACAGTCTGGAGTGGTTGGGTCCATTGCCATGAGAACAGCCTGCTCTGTGCACCTGAGGAAGTGCAACAAAGTGGAGAAAACAAAGAAAAAAAAGAAAAGGAGATAAAGAGCCCTCTGTGCTCCCAGGCACTGTCTGATGCTGTCACACCAAAGCTAGCCAAGCACAGGGGACCCTTTCAGCTGTACAGGTGCAGCAGGTCAGCCTCTTCCCTTTGACGGCTCGAGCAAGGGCTGGGAGCAGCTCCAATGTCTTTGCACAAGTGCTGCACGAGTTAAATCTGAGCAGTGCTTCTGACTGCTGGAGGCTTCAGGTTTGGTTCTGCAGTGCCTTGCCAGATGAGCAGCACTTGAACTCTTCCCCCTTCCGTCCCTTAAATGTCAGCAGAAGTGTATTTAAATGAAACAATACAATCTCCCCATCCCAAGTTAGTAAATAAGAAACTGCGGCATCACAAGAGCATGAGAGAATGGAGCTGATTAAAACCAGGGTAAGAAACGACAGCAGAAATTTCCTATTTCACTGTAACGTCACTGGTAAAATTCTACCAGCTGATTGAACCCTGCTTGTGCTGAGCTCAACGTGTTGGAGACTTTTCCCAGTGATGTGCAGGGCTGGGTGTATGTATAAGCATAACTTAACATTGACAGAAATGAGGCCTCGTGTGTTAAACCGTCTCCAAGTCTGAATGGGAATTGCCATGTATTTATTTTTCTTGGGAGAACTTTAGCCCTGTAGTGCTGACTGGATTTCTCGTGTTGGAGAACACATTTCACAACACATCGCCTCGCCGACGTCCCTGTTTTGACAAAGCAAAGTTGGTGCTGCTGTCAGCTCGCCTCTCTGCGCTCCTTCCTGCATCTCGTTAATATGCAAGCGGCATTAAATCGTAATGATGTCAGCAGTGCTCTCTGCTGTGCCTCAGTGCTTCCTCCTCCGTGCTCCGAGGAGCAGATGTTTGCCTCGTCTTTGTTTTCTGTCGCCCAACGGGGACTTTGCCCCATTAATCTTCAATAAGGTGCTTTAATGGTCTCTGATGGGAGGTTTTATCAAAAGCATTTGAAAAATCCAAATAAATGATACCCTCCCAGCAGGTTTTATTAGTATTTCCCGTCCTGCTTAATGACAGCACGAGGAAATGCCATTTCCTTCATGTGGCTGTGTTTCTGCAGTCAGTATGTGTCCAATGATGCCATTTCCCAAATCCCATTCCCAGCAGCCAGATTTGCTGCCCTGGGTACATTTCAGCAGATGCTCGAGTCAAAGGAAAGCACTGAAATTTCCAGAACCTGATTGAGATGCACCACTGCCCATTTGTGAGCCAAGCACAGCGTGGTGACCGTGAGGATGCTCTGTGGGCCAGGCTCTGCAGAGCAGGGTGCTCCATCTCGTGTTGATGAAGCAGGGGGTGGTGGCTTCAAGCAGCCAGTGGGGTCCCAGTGACTGCTGATATGAGGTGGGGCCTACCCATGTGGATGGGCCAGGCTCTGAGCACATGATCTAGCTGTAGATGCCCCTGTTCGTTGCAGGGGAGTTGGACTAGATGGTCTTTGAAGTCCCTTCCAACTCAAACGATTCTGTGATTCTGTGGTTCTGTGAACGTCTGCACCAAAGGGTAAATCATCATTGCACTTTAGAAAGTGTTGGAACAGCTTTATAGAGAGGTGTCATTGCAGCTCCCATCTCATCCTCGTTGCTTTTACTGTATTTCATGCCTGCACGTGGTCACCCCAAAAGCACCAAGGGATCACTCCCCTCCCAGTTTTTGCCTGTCTGTTTGTCTGGTTGTCTCTTGGTTTGTATGAAGAGCCCTGGGCTCAGGCAGCAGGAGCTCTTATCAGGGTGTTCCTATAGCTCAGATGTGTCCACATGCTCTTACATGAGCCTTTACAAGAGATGTCCACGGTGTTAAGGGTGGCTTCCTGCTGTATGACTTGGTTGTTCCAAAATCTCTCCTAAAATGCATTAGGTCAGGTGTTCCCAGCTTTTACTACCTTCCACTTGCTTGGCATCATGTCCCTGTTTGAGCAAGGGTTGGACTATTTGGGCCATGCGATGAAACCTTATTTCTTTTCCTCAGATGCTCCAGAAACTTAGCATCCTTACCACCACCTCCCAAGAGATTTAGCAAAGGGATGCTCCAGCACAAAGTGGGCATCAGCATCTTGGACTTCACCCTTCTTAGACCTCACTGCAGGATCCTTTTCTCTTTAAATCACGAATCCTGCAGAGCAGAGGATGTGACATCTGCTACCAGTGTGCTGGATGGGCTCAACCCCAGCTGCTTTGAGTGCTGCTGTTTCCAAGGTGCCATGCACTTGGGATGCATCCAACAATCTTGCATTGTTGTCAGCTGAAGCAGAGCTGGATTCCACTCTTGAATTTTGCCAAACTTGTGCACTTTGTTTATACATTAAATTTCTCCAGTGGGAAATAGAGGTGATGCCAGCAAAGTGCCTGTATAGGAGTGCCCTGAAAGATGTGATGTGTATTTGATGCAACAGCTCATCTCCAAGGGAATCAGTGCTGTGTGTTGAAATATTTTGTTGTTTCATTGAAGAAAGCAAGCCCAGATTTCAAGTTTTCAAGTGCATACATAACAAGGGTTAGGTGGTTTGCTATCCTTGAGGGGCTGAAGCTGAGCATGTTGCCATAACAATCCCACAGCACAGTGATCAGCACAAACTGAAGCATGTCTCATGCATCCAGCTGCCAGCCCAGCTGGGTCTGGAGACAGCAAGGTTTGCTGAGCCCCAGGAATTACTGGCAGGTGCCTGGTTTGCATGCAGGAGGGATGCTAATGCTGCTTGAGGAGGTACAATCCTCTGGTGGGGCTGCTCCTGCAGGGCTGGGATGTGGAAAGCACTGTAATGCAGTGACATACAACCTCCTGAAGGGCTTTCTCCTGTGCTGAAAGCACCAAAACACACCAGGAAAGCAATGACCACGCTATTACTTTCTTCCAATTCTCCATCTCTTTCTCATTCCCCTGCATCTGCTGGCCCCTTCTCTCCCACTGCAGTGACTTCTGGGTGCATTTTCTCCCAGCTGTGCCCAGGTAAATTACTTCTCCAATGCCTTTGCAGTACCCTACAGAGCAGCAAAAGCAGAAATCTGCTGATGGCCCCAGAAACAGGCACCGTGGTGGGGACGGATTCTTTGATTTCCAGCAATGCAATTAACACCGTCCCGAACAAAAATAATCAAGTGAGATCTCTGCACGGGAGAGCAAACCTGTAGGGGAGAGATGCTATTCCAAAAGGAAGGCATTGCCCCTCACTGGAGCAGTTTTAATGCAGTTATCTGAACCCGCCCTGCAGAGCCAAACCTTACCATCCCAATATTCTTATCTGCAGTGTAACTGAAGGGTCGTGGAACAGAACTGGGATCAAACAGATGCTTTGGTCTCTGGTTCTGATGGCTGTGCCACAGCTGCTGTCACTTCTGTGAGTAATGTAGGGCACCAATGGTCCGTGGGGTGGAGCGGAGCGGGGAAGTGCAGATTCTGCTTGCGCTGTTTGATGCAGCTCCAAAGTCCTTTGGTTGCTGTTAGAGGCAAAGATCATCTGTTGGAGGTGGTTTCCTTGAACACTCAGCGCTATTCTGGCGAAAGACACAGCAAGGAGGCAGAGTTCAGGATGGAAAATTGCTTTTAAGTTCCATCATTTAAGAAATCAGAGAGTTTTGCTTCTGAAACTTCCCAAGTGCGAGCAGGAATCACCTCACCCACCCACACTCACTAAATATTTAGTCATTTTTAACAAGTTAAACAAAGCCCTTTGATTGGATTTATGCTAATGGCTCCTCTGTAGGCTTTTTCTGATTCATTTACATTTCATTTTCAAATTGCCTGTGTACGCTGCTGCTTCTCCCCGGCACCATTAGCAGATGAAAGGAACAAGTAGCAGGTCACAGGCGCCACAAGATGGCAATAGTTGAAGAGCAATTTGTTTCTGGAGGAAGAGATCCGGATTCCCCAGCAAACCCTCGCCTGGCAAAGGGCACAGCACTGGGTGTGCATTAACCTTTGCACTCGTGTAGCACTGCCTGTCGGACGAGAGCAAAATGATTTCCCTGTATGTGCGGCTTCAACCTTCCACCTGGCAGATGAAGAAGGATGGAGAAAATACCAGGTTGCCCAAGGTCACCCAGTGCAGTCCTTCTTCCTTCAGCAAATCTTGCAGTGTGAAGCATGGGTGCTCACAGATTTCCAGGTGAAGCTTATAAATGGCACTGCAGAGCTTGGAGTGGAGGTTGATGGTTCCTGGTGTGGATTCAGAGCCCTGATGTGGCGATGCCATCAAATCATAGAGTGGCTTGGGTTGGAAGGGACCTCAGAGCCCACCCAGCTCCAACCCCTGCCATGAGCTGGGTGCTCCCACCAGCTCAGGCTGCCCAGGGCCCATCCAGCCTGGCCTCGAGCACCTTCAGGGATGGGGCACCCATACTTCTCTGGGCAGCTGTGCCAGTGCCTCACCGCCCCCTGAGTAATGAATTTCTTCCTAACATCTAACCTAAATTTCCCCTCTTTAGTTGTCATTCCCCCTTGTCCTACCACTGTCAAACCATGTGAAAAGTCACTCTCCCTCCTGTTTGTAAGCTTCCAAAACTTGGAGTACTGGAAGGCTACAATAAGAGCTCCCCAGGGCCTTCTCCAAGCTAAACAATCCCAACTCCCTCAACCTTTCTTATGAAGAAAGACCCCTATGAGGGGAGGTGCTCCAGCCCTTTGACAATCTTTGTGGCTCTTCTCTGGATCCACTCCAACAGCTTCATGTCCTTCCCGTGCTGGGGGCTCAGACCTGGATACTGTACTCCAGATGGGGCCTCATAAGGGCAGAGCACAGGGGGACAATCCCCTCCCTCTCGCTGCTGGCCACCCCTCTGTTAATGCAGCCCAGGATACAGTTGACCTTTCAGGCTGCAAAAGCACACAGCTGGCTCGTGTCCTGCTTTTCATCCACCAGAACCCCAAGTCCTTCTCTGCAGGGCTGCACACTAAGAGATCTTCTATCAGCCTGTATGCAAATCTGAGATTGCTCTGACCCAAGTGCAACACCTTGCACTTCGCCTTGTTAAACCTCATTAGGTTCAGATGTGCACACTTTCTGAGCCTGTCCAGGTCCCTCTGGTTGGCATCCTTTCCTTCTATTGTGTCACTTGCATCACTCAGCTTGATGTTATCAGTAAATTTGCTGAGGGTGCACTCAATCCCACTGTTTATGACATTGATAAAGATGTTGAAGAGCACTGGTCCCGAGACAGACCCCTGGGGGACACCATTCATGACTGGCCTCCACCTAAACATAGAGCCATTGGCAACAACTCTCTGGCTACCAGTTCAGCCAATTCTTTATCCGCTTCATACATCTTTATGTCCTCCAGGTCTCACTGATGTCCTCCTGAGCATCTCCAGCTCCCCAGTGATGGGTGTAACCAGGTACTGCTGGACAGGCTGAGGTTTGTGCCACATTACCCTCCAAGTGCAGCCACTCACAGCTCCCCTGGCTGTCTTGTTTGATTTTCTGATGACTGCAGAAAGAAATGCAGTGGTTTGACTCAGAACAGGAAGGGCAAAAACCCTGGCCATAAACTGGGACTTTACACTTGAATATCATCAAGCAGAGTCATCAGAACTCTCCAAAAGCAGTCAGCAACTTTAAGAGATTTTATTTTGGGGAAAGCATCCAACTGTGTTGGATTACAGTTAGCAGGGATGCTGGTTTTCATGGAAAATCCTGTAGCCTGAGAAGAGGTTGGTGGCTTGCCTGGCTGAGCTGAGGATGGGAGAACAGGGGAGGCTGAAGGCCTCCATCATCCCTGCCCATTCCTCCCCTACCCCAACAGATCCCAGTCTTGGTACCTTTGCTGCTCCAGGCACCAGCCCAGCCAATCCCCCTAGGGGCTTTGGGGACATTCATTGAGAAATGGGGGTGATTGATCACGCTCAGCAAAGGGCAGTGAGGGAGCTGTGCTGAAGCTCATTACTGTAATAAATGTTAAATGCAAAATCTATGTTAATGCACCGGGCTTCGACACACTTTCTGCTCTGCAGGCAATGGAGCTGGGAAGGTGATGCCCTTAGGGGAAGAGAAGCCACAGCATGGAGGAGTTCTTGCAGCAGCACCAACTTGCCCAAATTCTGCCCTAAGGCTGCTGCTGTTTTTTTTGGCACTGGGGAAGGGATGAATGGCAGTAGCATCCATGAACTCAGTGGGACTCAGCAGTGTTTGATCTTTCACTGTACTATGGCCCGTAGAAAGGCAAAGAAAGGGAGGAGTTGTTTCCCTTGAGGGCAGAGAGGAAAAGGCTCTGCGCCAGAGGGCAGAGGGTGTGGAGCAGGATGCCCAGGGCAGTGGGCATGGCCCCGGGCTGGCAGAGTTCAAGGAGCATTTGGACAATGGTCTCAGACATAGGGTTTGGATTTTGAGTGTTCCCATGTGGAGCCAGGAGTTGGACTTGATCCCTGTGGGTCCCTTCCAAGTCCCTTCCAATGCACTGTATGTTTGTATGAAGGTACGGAGGTACTGGGAGTCACCAGCTGTCACCAGTGCTCCTCCTCCACCACCATGCTCAACATTGGTCAGGCCAAAGGCACAGCTGTAGGGGGACCTGACCTCAGGATGTCATAAAAACAGATGTAAATGAGAATGTGGCATGCTCAGGAGTAGAACTCACCACAGGGCCATGCTGCCATCCAGGGGACTGCAACGGAAATGGGCTGGTAAGAACATCATGAAGTTCATACAAGAGAAAGAAGTGCAGAGTTCTGACGTGGGGCACCAGGCCATGCTAACTCAGGTACAGTCTGTGACCTGGCTCTGGAGTCTCCATCATCAGAGGCTGTTGAGAACTGACCACCAGGGAGGTGTTGGCTCAGCTTGTGCTGACTTGGTGCCTTCAGAAGTGCTGGTTCTTACAGCCTTTGGAGCCATAGGATGCTCTGAACAAATTTTATGATCTCTATCTTGCAAGTGACTTGGCTTAGAGCTAAATTAATTGGGCTCAGCATCCTCACTCTGATCCTGGTCATATTTTGATATCTCGGCTGGGTCATCACTGCCTCTGTGTCTTTTAATCTTGCAGCAACTTGGCCACAGCCTTTGCAACCACTGGCACCAGGACATGATTCTGGCTGGGAATCCCACTCTGCTGCCTCCATCCCAGTGGATGCAAAAGATCTGGATTTGGGGTGTCAAGATGGGTCTTGCTGGACATCAGTGAGAGCTGTCTTCATTCTCTCCAGCCTAAAAGCAGGTGGGATGCTGTGGGCAGGGCCCAGCACCACCTCACTGCATCAGCAGGAGGAATGGAAGCATCAGGTCAAGCTGGGGTCGAAATGCCTGTGCAATTTATCGAGAAAAGGGAAATAAGTCAGGAGCAGAGCAGAACAGAGCAGTTCACACACAGCCCCTGTGCCACGATGAATGGAGACATGAGATATAGTCAGTGAATCCTGAAATCTCTTGGGATTAAATGATTACATTAATCTTTGCTTTCTCTAAACTGCAGTAACAGCAATAGCCACACACTGGTGCCAGCCCAGATCCCTCTGCTGACTTCACTGTGCCTGGTTGGGGACTTTGCACAGCCGAGAGGCAAGTGGAAGTGCAGAGCCCCCCTTGTCCTCATTCTGTCCCCGTTTACTTTGCCTGCTGCCTCCAGAGATGCTCAGGGCAGGAGCAGTGCTGCAGATGAGGTGTTCTTGGGAAGGTCCCCCAGATGGCTGCCCCTTGCTGAACCACCTCCTGCACGCAGGCACTGTCTGTGTGGTGACCACCCCTGCACATGGAGGGTCCCCAAGGCCACCATTTTCCATCCACACATTTCCAAACTCCCCAGCTATTCTTTGCCCCTGTTATGTCATACCTAACACTATATTCGTGCAGGAGAAAGAGCTGATGAAATTATTTCTTTTTTTTTTTTTTTCTAAACCCAGTATCAATGTTTACACAACCGAGCTAAATTATTTATACACATAACGTTATAGGTTTCACATCAGTGGCTTTTATTAGCATTCAGAGGATGAGAAGTCATACCTGACCTACTTGTAGAAACTCCTCTCGTGCCTCTCTGTGGCACAGCCGGCAGTGGGGAAGGGGTGAAGGTGCCTTATGTTAGACCTGGGGAGAATGTGTACAGATATGCATTGGTTTGCAAAGTCTCATGAGATGACAGCTATCCTGTCTGTTCAGGAGGACATGGCGGTGGAGTAGGACACCCTACACCCTGCTTGCTTAACAGCAGCCCTGGGGTTGTCCTGGGATTGTGTCCCTGCTCAGGCTGGATGTTAGGAAAAGTTTCTTCTCAGGAAGAGTGGTGAGGCATTGGCACAGGCTGCTCAGGGAGGGGGGTGGAGTCACCATCCCTGGAGATGTTCAAGGAAAGGGCAGATGTGGCACTGAGAGATGTGGTTAGTGGGCATGGTGGGGGTGGGTTGATGATTGGACCAGATGATCCTAGGGGTCTTTTCCAATCTTAATGATTCTCTGACTCTATGAAGCAGAGCAGTGCTGCCAGCCAGGTGCCAGCCTCAGCAGAGCTCAGTGCTGGTTTCCTTGGGGCAGCAGCCGTCCTCACACATGCAGTGCCTGCTCTCGAGGGCTGCATCCATCAGGGCCATCATTCCCCAAACAGAGATGGTGCAACGTCGTGTGCTCTCCCTGCCAGCTGCTTCTCAACCGACATGTCACAGACACTTCATATGACTTTCTTCTTGTCTTGTAATTAATGCATTTTTTATAAAGCCCGGGCTTCGGTTTCCTTTCATGTCACCAGGAGGATATCCTTTTCCTGTTAAGCTTCAGAAGGATTTTTTTTCACCCAAAGCAATAATCTCTGGTGCCCTGTAAATAGGACGGGCTGCTGGAGCTCAGGTCCTGGAGCTGCTTTAACAGATGGAGCAGCACTGCTGCATCCCGGGCAAGATTTGCTGCGTTGTGGTTCCTGGCAATGTGCAAATGAAATTATTGCTGGACTTTTCCCTAGCAAGTGCTCCCCGGTGCTCCATGCAGAAACCAGAAGAGGGGCAGCAAGGCTCCACCAGCTCCTTGTAATTACCAGGAACGTGTATCGTCAGGAAATACTTTCTGAGGCTACACAACATTTGATGAGGGTGTGATAATAAATGACCAAGTGTATATCTTTGCAGGTACTCCAAATTATGAGTAGTGGTTCATCCTTCCTATGTGTTGTTTCCATAGAAGCAGAGCTTAACCTTTTAAATGAAGATTGTAAAGGCACCTAATTCAATTAAAATTAGGCTTCAAGCATACCAGCACTTAATGCTCTCACATTACGTGATTGGATATAGCCACTGTTCTGACTGACAGGCAGTCGTTTCCATCAGAAGCAGAAAAATAGCACTGTGGTGGCAACCTCTGGGGGCTTCCACATATTTTCTTGTATGGTCCATGACTTGCTAGGTCATTCCTTTGTGACAGGACAAGGGGAAGTGGTTTCAAACTAAAAGAGGAGAGATTTAGACCGGATATAAGGAAGAAGTTTTTTACAACAAGGGCGAGGAGGCAACAGGTTGCCCCAAGAGTGGATGCCCCATCCCCAGAGACACTCAAGGTCAGGCTGGATGGGCTCTGAGCACCTGATGGAGCTGTAGGCTCACTGCAGGACAGATAGACCAGACGGCCTTTAAGGGTCCCTTCCAACTCAAATGATCCCTGATCCTACGGTTCGATGAAGCAAGGAGTCCAGCACAGAACACGGAGAGGCACATTCAATTAAAGTCATTTATTGTAGGGTGGTTGTTTGTTTGTTTGTTTGTTTTCTGGATTGACAAAGAGGGTTTCCCAGAGATCGGTAACACAACACAATGTTATACACCAGTTCACAACTAGTCCCTTGTCGCTTTATTAAGAACATAGTAATTTAAAAATATCTAAATATTTACATATTAATAAAACTTATATACAGAAGATTGAGACATTTTTTACCTAAATATGGAATGATTTTTTTTTTTTTTCTAATAAACCCTATAAAAAGATTTCTGAAGAAAGTCTGCACAGTAGTCACAGTTAAGTAAACACAAACGCAATCTCCAAAATGTACAAAACGCAGATTCCATTGCCCAAGTGTTACAATACGGACACGACGGGGCACCAAAGCCCCTGCCCAATGCACACAACTCCAAGCCATGATGAAGGAAAGACTCTGTTAAGGTTTGCAGTGCACATTCAATATATTCCACAGTTTTAGAGAAGACACGGCCATTCCTAAAAGTACATCATCGCGGGTGGGGAGGGCTGGGAGCCTGGCTTCTCGGGTGCTGGGAGAACGCATCACAGTGTTGTTTGTGGGCATTCAGCAGCTTTGGAGAAACAGACTTAAGGGTTGTTACAAGAGAAATAAATCTTTAAATACTTTAAAAAAAACAAAACAGAAAACCCAACTCTGTAATAGCACTTCAGTTGAAACACTCAAAGGCCAAATAGTTTCAAAGGAGGAAAGAAAAGATGAGCCTAAAATACACAAAGGAAAATGAAACACAATGGCGAAGGCTATAGCAATCTCTCCCTCACATCGCAGGGAACGCACTGGAATTCTCTGCCGGTCGAAGACCTTTTCGACTTTTTCCCTACGACTTTAAAGTGAATTTAGTGCTGTTGAAAGGTGCAGAAGCAGCAGTTTGCACGGAGGGCTGTGTAAGATTTTAGCTTCGCCCCGACCTGAAAGGATGAACACTTTCCATGTCTAAGAGGGCAGTGCAATTTCTTGATCAATTCAGTGATCTTGACTACCAAGATATCAACAGAGTGCCAGTCTGCGACTAGGATTTATCTATTCTGAAATGGGTGAATAGTGTCCCCGAGGGCAGCAGTTGAAAAATCACAGCGTGCAGACTCCTTTCCTGGAAATTAGCAAAGTAGAACATCTTGAGATTGAGGCGGTAGGGAAAGGCGGCGGAGAAAGGAGGAGAAAACGGTCTCCTCCAGTAATCTGCACTGCAAAACCACTCAAGAGCCAACACACTGGGACCACACAGGGGAACTCCAGCTAGCTTGAGGTACGACTTCTCCCTGCTATACACCCAGAAATGGATGCCGATGATACAGATCCTGCTCTTTTTGGTCCTAGATCCAACCGTGCCCTTTGAATTACAGGTATATATGACTGGCCATTTGTACCACAGGTCTCTAAACACAGAAACAGCAGACAGAAATGAAAAGTGGGTCTGCGTACGCACAAGAGCAAAGTGCTTCACCTCTTAAGTGCTCATCAAGCCCCTTGGGTTTGGGAAGGAGAGAGATGCCACCACGGTCCCAAGGGTGGGGAAGAGTCATCCAACTGTGTTTATTCACCTCTGCATAGCTTAAGATGAAACACTGCTGGCAAGCATACAGCCACGTGGAACGGTACAATGGCAAAGGGAAAACAAAGGCAAGAGAATGACTTCAGTTAGAGCGGACACCGCACCAATTAACTAATGCATGATATGGAGAGAAATCATCTTTAATTAAGATGAAAAACAGTGGAACAATCTGGAGGTTTTGTTATTTGAAAAGGCAGGGAAAACGTGTGAGACAACACAAACGTGAAGGGAGAACGGTGTGGACGTCCATGTGCCGCAGGATGCCGACATCCCCACGCCGGCCTCGCACGAACATTACTTAAACGAGAGGAGGTTCCTATCTGCAAGAACCACTGGCGCAGGATGTACAGTTTAAACAGGAAAATCGAGGCTTGCGTCTATCAGGCTGTCTGTTGTGGCGTCAAACAGGTTACCTGAAGGAAGAGTTCGAAGCAATTAGCTTAAAAGTAAAAACAGGTTTAAGGAATCGGTTCAGTTGTTCATTTAAAAGCGAAGCGAAAGGCAGAAATGACATATACGAATTCTAATCTCGATTTCATGGAATGCCTCCAGGGATGGGGCATCCACAACCTCCTTGGGCAACCTGTTCCAGTGCGTCACCACCCTCTGGGTGAAAAACTTCCTCCTAATATCTCACCTAAGTCTCCCCTGTCTCAGTTTAAAACCATTCCCCCTTGTCCTATCACTATACACCCTCATAAACAGCCGTTCCCCCTCCTGTTTATACGCTCCCTTCAAGTACTGGAAGGCCACAATGAGGTCTCCCTGGAGCCTTCTCTTCTCCAAGCTAAACAATCCCGGCTCCCTCAACCTTTCCTCACAGGAGAGGTGCTCCAGCCCTCTGACCATCTTAGTGGCCCTACTCTGGACCCACTCTAAGAGCTCCACGTCCTTCCTGAACCACGGGCTCCAGGCCTGGACGCAGTACTGCAGATGGGGCCTCACACGAGCTGAGCAGAGGGGGACAATCACCTCCCTCTCCCTGCTGGCTGCCCCCTTTTAAATTCGCAGCGGGGCTGCACAGCCAGCAACTGCTGAATTCCTTCCAGAGTAGAACCCAACCGCCTAAAGAAAGCAAACCAAATGGATTTCTTTTAATACTGAGCAACGTTTTTCCACTGAAAACACAGCGCACCCCACTTCAGATGTGAAGTGCTGCATTAGGCCACGACGCAAACTGCACTGCAATGCTTCCCACTTTGAAGTTACGTTTCTGAAGGAGTGAAAAAAGCACCACATGAATTTTAAACCCGGAGTGCGTATTTTTGGATGTTCTTTGGGGGAAAAAAAAAACCACGAGGAAAAGAAGAAAAAAAAAACCCACCAAGAAAAAAAGCCCACACCACAGCAGTCCAAATGCATACGGCAGAATGGAAAAAAAGCAGGTGCGCTGTGTGATTATAACTCATCTTTTTTGATACCACTTTAAGAATGTGTTTTTCTTTCTAAACAGAACAATGAAAGATGGACAGAAGAATTACAACTACGGCGCTGAGAACACAGGGCAAACAGGAGACAGACATCAATCAGCGTAAGAGGCAAACACGGCCCAATGAAAAAGGAGCGACTCACACAATCATGCACTGAAAGGATAAAGATTTATATTACAATAAAGGATTTATATTTAAGGTTTCAAAAAGGTGGGATTTTTTTTTTCTTTTCTTTTTTTTTTTTTTGAAGCTTCGTTTTCTTGATATTGTATTTCGAGAGAAAAGGAGACAACCTGCATAGAATTGGATCGCTGCTATTTTCTTATCATTGGTTTCTTTACCAAGAGATTGTTATCATCTTTTCACAAAGCCGCATCACCTCTGGCCCTGAGGATTGGGATGTTACTGTCTCTGATTCTTTTAGGGATATCAAAAATATTTCTCATCTTGAAATTAACCCCAACGTGGAGAATCCATACAAAACCTCCGGCACAGCTGCAGTCCAGAACACGGGTGTAAGGAGGGCTCGTGGACTTGGGCTGCGTATCTATTCCGAATGTGATTTTCAAGATGAGAGTTGATGAAAAGGGTGCTACAGCCGCCTTACGTTGGTTCCCACGTGCAGAACTCATGGTTATGCCTTTTGTTTTTTTTAACATGAAATCCAGATGCTCAGTGCAAATCACAGACCAAAATAAGATGAGCTTTGTTTTTGCAATGCCAGCTGATGCAGACGGATTCTAAAAGCCGTCACGCCTTCAGCCTGATAAAGAGATATCTCACACCTTCCAGGTTCCCACATCACTGAGAAGCTGAGCAGTCTTCCAGTTACACACAGCGATTAGCCTGGGAGCTGTCTGATCCGTCTCAGCTCAGGTTTGGACACAGACTTCAGCTTAAGCAACAGCTGTGTCAGTATGTGCAAAAGCTGGAGCTGTGGGAGACCTGAGCTTTCGTAAGGTTTGTTAAAGACAAATTCTTCTGGTATTTTCTTGAGATTTATCTGTTATTCCGCCAAAGTTCCCAGCAAGTTTCACTGCCACAGTCCTTCCAATTTTCTTTAAACACCCTTCAATCATCAGCCTTCAAAGCAAAGGCACTCAGCATCTCTGGTGATTTTAAAAGGGGAGCGTGATTCCTGCTCTGAAGTGCTAAAATATAATTGGGCACAAACACCTTCCCTAGTTTTGTGAGAATGCGCCTGCTATGTTTTTTACAAGGATTTCGAGTTTCAAAGGACAGTTTTGCAAACAAAACACCCCTTCTCTCCCCAGAGCCCACAGTTTTGCTACCTGCGGGCCCGGAGGGAGCACATTCAAACCTGGCTATAGGCACCTGCATAAATTAACTGCATTCAGAGCACAGTCCTCCCGGTGCCAAAGCAGAGTCACTTACTTCCAAATACAAACTTAGCTCACCTGAACTTACTCCTTTCCCTACCAACTATGAAGAGAGATGAGAGCAAGCAGACTTTCAACTCAAAGTTCCAGCCATGGGCTGTGATCTGCAAACGTGTAGGTTGAAGAATCTCAACACCGATAGCCCATGTATACCCAGATCCCTTTTATAATGTTGCTGGGGTCATGGGCAGTGTTGACTGAGCAAAAAAAGACAGATGAAAGACAGCCTAGTTCCTCTTCTTCTGCACCAGCAGTTCCCACTGATTCAATTCACACTGGGTGCTTTCACTTCACAAGTTTGTCCAGCTCTTGAAGGCCAAGAGGAGACTCTTTAGCTGGGTCTGTTGCAATAGGATAAGGGGAAATGGATTCAAACTAAAAGAGGAGAAATTTAGATTGAGTATCAAGAAAAAGTTCTTTTCATCAAGGGTGGTGAGGTACTGCAACAAGTTGCCCAGAGAGGTGCTGGATGTCCCATCCCTGGAGACACTCAAGGTCAGGCTGCATGGGGCTCTGAGCACCTGCTGGAGCTGTAGGCGTTCCTGTTCACTGCAGGGGAGTTGGGCTACATGACCTTTAAAGGTCCCTTCCAACTCAAACAGTTCTACGATTCAGGACCACCTGATGTCTGTCACAAGCAGCTCCAACACCCCACCATTTCTCCCACTCCATCCTCGTGCAAGACTCTCTTTGAGCAATCTGATTCAGTCTGCTTTCACCCTACCGCCACGCCATGTTAACCACTGCTTGTTCCTGATTTTTCTCATAGCAGTTCCTGGAGATGTCAACTATCAGGGCAGCCACTGCACAAACACACAAACTCTTCCCCAAAGAGTTTTCAAGCCAAACACAGAAGACAGCTTGAATACCTCACATTAAAGCTCTCTTTTAAAGCCCTGCCAGTAACATCCTCTATAAAACCAGCTGCACTAAGACAGGGAAAGACCTCTGTAAAAGTTACATTTCACCTCTTATGTGACACTCCTAGATAGAAAGCATCTGTATTTTGGCTCTCCATTGTAATTACCGTCATTAGGCTGTCTGTATATCACTTTAAATCACTTGCTTCCAAGAACAGTGTGATATTACATCGATACGTACTATAGAGACACTTGCACACATATAATAATGGGTGTGAGTCAAATGCCTGGCGTGCAGCCTGTGAGCATCGCCTCCCCCACCAACGCAAATCGCAGTGTGGTTTATTTAGGCATGCTTCCACAGATAGCATGGAGACATATACACACAGAGGGACACTGCAGCTCAAGAACTGTGCGTGCACAGATGCTCAAAGGTGTATGAGCAATCCGGCTGATAGTAGAGTGGAGTCATCTTCTCTGCCACAATCACCTCATCACACCCATTCCATCGATAACATCACACTCAAGTAGTAGCTACAGAAGCTGCCTCCAAAGAAAAGCACAGCAATCCAATAATTCTGCTCTTTAACACGATTACACCAGTAATGAAAAGATAACACTACGTAGCATTAGTGAGCTTTATTAGGGTTCTCCTTCAAAGGAATTGCTTCCCTCCCTGATAAACGAAACAAACAGGATGTCACTTGGAAGAGATCTTTCAAACTAGAGCTTCCTGTGTCTATTATCACAATAGTACCCTGAAATATTCAGTGGCTGGCCAAGAAAGCAGCACGGCGGCTCACAGCAAGCGTGTGCTCCCAGCCCCCACTGGGTCTCTGCCAGCACAAGACTATAGCTGCTTGTCCTCACCACTGCTTCGCTGGTCCTATTCCTTAGTAACTGCACGTGCTCTGACAGCAGGATTTCAAGCGGCCGCGCTGGGCGGCTGGCAGCTGCTGCTCTGGCCCCAGCATGCAGCAGTGGTGGATGAAAGCTCCTTCTCCTGCCCTTATGTAAGAGAGATTAGGAAGCGATCCTGCCGAGGCAGATGCTGCACTGCTGCTCTCCCAACCACCCTGAGCCTCCAGGTCCTACGCCCTGCGCTCAGCAGCCCAATGCCAGTCACGTTCTGATCATCACACAAACGGCACAGCTGATCTCCAGCCACCCTTTGTTGTTACACCTTCGGAATCTGATTATAATGAAATGCAATCCTTGACCCTATTCATCTGCTAAAGGTCTTGCAGCATCCGTAGCATCTCCTGTAGCATCCCTCCTTTTTTTCTTGGCTTTGTCAGCATTAAGCTGCATCCTGGTGTAATGACAGGGAAACGATCATCTCCTTAAGACACTGCCTCCAATCAGTTGTGGGAGCTCATCTACCACCAGGGCACCTATTAATGAACTGACTCTTAATGAGAGGGTGGTTCAGATTTCACCCTCAGTGTAAAAATATTTACTCCCAAGGCCACTGCTTTTAACAACTGCCAGGCTTTGAGGCGGTGTGAATGCTCTTCAAGAAGAAGTAAAACAACACTTACCTACCATAAAATTGTCTTTGCAATCCTTCTGTAAACCTAAGATATTATTGCTAATACCATGCACGACTGAACGGATGCTTCAACAGAAATCACTGTATCTGTCCCCACCAACACTGTTAACAATGAAAAAAAACTCCCAGAAATATCAGGGGTGAGCAAAAGTCCCTGTTTAGAATAAGCATGGTAACTTACCGGCCTTATTAGCTCAGCTGCTATCATGAACCTTGAGATTTTATGAATACGAAATAGAGGGGGAAGTTGTAAGATTCTGGTGCATTTGTTTTTTAATGCAGGGCATTGAAAACTCAGATAGCTGGGTCCTCTGTGCAATTACCCGACGGTCTATGGCATGCCAGGATTATTGAAAAATGCTGCTGTGCAATAAACAAACACACACATTGGAAGCTGATAAAAATTTTAATGCATTTTACCTGTTTGTAGTAAAGAAATGTCCGGCTTCTCATCATAGTCAGTTGCCTCTGCTGATTACAAATATAAACAAGAAATCTCATTACTTTTACTGAATACAGGAATGCGATTAAAAAGCTACATAGTGTAGAGTGATTTTGCATTTTCTATCTACTTTGCTCAGCTTCAATTTGCTATTGCTCAGTTAAAAACTCGCTGCTCGAAGAAAAAGGTCACAAAGTGAAAATGCAAACTTAGAAGAGGGGGTTTGGTATTAATAAGCAGCTGTGCCAGAAACAGGCTGGAGTGACACTGGCTCATTTTAAGGTTTCAAGACATGAGGGGAGTTGCAATCGTTTCATAAAATCACAGCAGAGATGTCTGTTTGTTAAGCTAGCCCCAGCAGCCCTTGGAAGAAGAGCCCCCAAGGCTGCTGCTCGATCCTCCTGCAGCTGCCATCATCAGATTCCTAAGGGAAAAGTGTGAATATTCTCATTTCTGCAGCCAAACTTCCTGTGACCACAGGCAAGCTTGTTTTGGGAGGAACAGATGTGCCAGGGCAGAATGACTTCAAAGTGGGCACCCAGCATGCCTACATAAGCATGTAGCCATGCAGGAACACAGGCAATTACAATGTATGTATACACACATGCTTCTAATCCATAGCTTATGCAAAAAATGACTTAATTTAGCCCACAGTAAAAGAAGGCTAAAAGCTTAATTTATCCATCTCATATCTGTCACCGACCAAAGGTATGCATAAAGACAGTTCAACTGGCTCAGCAGATGTGCAGAAACTTATTAGACTGCGGTATTCTAGTGCGTGTGTTTGAACCCAGAGTAAATTACAGGCATCCACCAGGAGTTAGGAGTCAAATGTACACAAGTCCTATTCAAAATCCTATTACCTTTGTCTTTTGACAACTCAGCGAGATATTTTAGGCCTTTAAAACACAATGAGATCTTCAACAGCACTTCAGCAATCCAGTTTTAGTCATAAAGAAGTCCTTGACATTGTACATGATCACTGTGCTGGATATACATCTTATCACATCCATTCGTTGCACATTATTCATTGACATCAAGTTTCAACCAAGGCTATACATGCACTGAGCAACTTAGTTTAGCTCCCACTTAAGATTAAACTAACTGTCCTGGGCATCATTATTATAGCTATACAAAAGGATATCAAGTTGTTGCCGTTATGAAGATATCATAATAAGAACTAATCTAGCTGCTGAGCTACATTAGAGTTCCTTTCCTTCTGCTATCCTTTCTCACTTGCATGGATGCCAGTTTAGTATTTAGTTATATGCTCTTTATTCAGTTCCACAAAATTAGTTGAATTGCAGAATCAAAGAACCACCTGGGTTGGAAAAGACCTTCAGCATCATCAAATCCCATCATCAACATGGCCTCCCAAATCTCCATACTAAGCCATGTCCCTCATTGCCATATCCACGTGTCTCTAAAATACACCCAGGGATGGGGATTTCATTGTGTCTCTGGGCAGCTTAGTCTAATTCCTAGCCAAACTCTCGGTGAATACATTCTTCTTAATATCCAATAGCAACCTGAGACCGTTTCGTCATGTCCTATCAATTGTCCCCTGAGAAAAGAGATCAACAGCCTCCTCACTGCAACCTCCTTGCAGGCAGTTGTAGAGAGAAGAAACAAACAAGAAACCCCTAGTCCTAAACAGCTTTCATCCCCTGGAAGGTTTAAGTGGAGAGCCCCAACAAGTACACGATATGGACATGCAAGTTACCCTGATTGTGCCTTGAACCTTTTTCTGCTTCCTATCTGAAGGTGGTACACTGGCCAGAAAGAAATTAAGTGCTTGGTACAGCTTATTGCAAAAATCATTAATTTTGGAAAAAACATGGAGCTGAATAAATGAGAAAAGAATCATAGAATCATTAAGGTTGGAAAAGACCACTAAGATCATTTAGTTCAACCGTCAACCCATCACCACCAACACACCTACTAAATCATGTCCTTCAGTGCCACATCTAAGAGGTTACATGAATCTCTGTCTCTGTGTTTGTTTGCATCTGGACTGGACTAACAGTGACAGATGAACAAGAAAGGAGACAGTGTGGTGAAGTGAACAGCTGAGAAAGAACAGACAGGATATATCCTACTGCAGTGGCATTCTGAGCCCAGCCTCTTTCTGTGTTATGAAGAAGCACCTGTGTTATGAAGAAGCAGTTCTGCAGCATGGTTACTCAGCATACAAGAGATGAAAAACAGTAAATGGCCTCGTTGTACTCAAGCTATGAAAATGGTGGAAGCAAGATGCGAACATTGGGAATGGTCTGAAAATCTTCCATTTACCCCTATCAGAGTCTGTGCCAAATACACTGTCCACTCAAGTGGTAGAATTTACTGGAAGTCTTAGCAGAAACTCTTGGAGTAGCCTTAGAGATGTGGTTATCCCTCTACCTTATTGCCCTTCTCACAACTGGCTAAACATGAAGTTTAAATCTAGGGGAATGAAGTAACACAGTAACTAGTGGAGGCCAGGAAGTACCTCCCTTTCAGAAGGTAAGGACTCGAGTTTCCAAATTTGCAGAACCAACAGTGATGAAGACAAAAGTAATGACCTGGTCATTTTAATCTGGCACAATACCACAGTAATGATATGGCACTAAAGAGGAGAGAAAGCTCATCGCCAATTGTGCCAGGCTCATTCCTCATGCCAGCACAAATGTTGATACAGTCACAGAGGTCAGAACCGGTTAAAAACTGACAGCACAGTTGAATGAATGCTTTTGCCAGTGCCAGAAAGGGAGTGGAAACAAGACAGAAACACCGAGAACCTACTTACTCTTCTCAGTAGCTGTCTGCATTTGTTTTATGAAACTGGATACGTAACCACAGCTTCAAGCAAAGCATGAGCAGTAAAGCTCCTGCTCACAAACGCATGACAAACACCCTGACCTCCTAACACGGATGTAAACCAGCACCTTCTCACATTGCATTCCAAGCAGGAAAGGTTCGCCTTCAACAACCACACCCAGAGACTGCCAGCCAAAATTCAAGTGTCTTGAGCCAGCTTGCAAGACAAGGCAAGCAGGAATAGACCCTGCTGTGGCAATTCTGAGACTCCTTTCCGTCCTCTGCACGGCCAGAGCTCAGCAGCTCTTGCAGAACAATCACAGCAGTCATTTCCTTAGAGGTCTTGTATTTTTTTCCCAAAAATTGTTTAGATGTACATGTCCATTAATTGTACACTTGCTGTTTTGTTCCTTGGACTGAAGTACATGTATGCCTAGGGCTGGAAAGATTATCAGCGCAGTAATTCATTTTAATATTGCTATCTTTACTTGAGATACTGGCCACAAAAGCACTGTACCACATCTTGGACTCACATCTTACATCCTTCCTGGTCTTGCGTCTATTGCTAAGCAAAAAATCAGCGTGATCTCCCACAACATAGAGATATTATATCAAAACCAAAAACCAGGGAAATCAGAAGGATGAAGAGAAATAGACAGCAAACAAAACAAAACCCTCATACAAGGCAATGGAAGCAGCAATTTGAACAAGGATTTGGGAGAAAAGACACATTTCTTGAGCGTAAGCACTTTTTTCTCCCTTTGTTCTTACTATTTTACATTGCAACAAGGTAATGTTGATTTTAAACAACAATTCAAGGATGAAATGTCATGGAATGCAATTTATTTAAATTAATTCTGCCTGAAAAGTTTCAGCATGTTTTCCAACAGTGCTATGTTTTCCTTTATTGAGTATGGCAATCAAAAGCTACCAGGTTAAGCACAATGTAATCACTTTGCATGAACAGCTCTTACCCTCAGTTTCAGGAGCATTAGTCATACAACATCAGCTTTCCCGGCTATGCAATGGACAGACATTACAGCATAATGGCTTACACTCTTCAGAACATAAAAAGGGAGGAAGAACTGACTGTAAGAGATGTGCTGCCCCTGACCTACTGCTTATTAATGGATGAAGAGTTTAGTAATCAAAAGGCTTGGATACTATGTCTGGCACAGAGCGACATGAACAGCAAGTCAGTTCCCTCTGATTTTGCCCTTAGATCTTTATGCTAATGGTCGCCTGTCTCTGTACTGACACTGGCAAGGCCACCAGTCCCCTACCCATATTCTCTCTGCAGGTGGAAAGACCACACAGTGCGAAACACACCGCGTAAATTACAAGGCAATTTGCACAGTCATTCACACTGCTTTCAAAGAGGAAATATTACACACGTGGCTCCCTTTGACTTCTTCCCTTCCAGGGCCACTTTGCATCCGATCCCAGAAGCCAAGCAGGCTCAGCTTCTGTGCTGGGAGGAGACAGACGTGGCACTATGAAGCTGTGCCCCAGCAGGTTGTGCTGTTGGCATGATATGGACCCAATAGTCAGGGCTGAAGAATATTATCATACTATTTAATTTTAATTATAACATCTGTTTGTAACATTAACCTCACAGTCTCTTCTCCCCTTTGTGACAGCCAACTTGTGAAATTTTGAACAGACTGAACAAGGCCAATAAAAATTTAATGGTAGTGACAGCTTTATTCTCAGATCTAACAAATAGAAAAAAAACCTACCCAAGCCTCAGATCTCAGGCAATAATCTAAAAGAACTGAGAAAAAGCCAAAGCAAAATAAATAAATTAAAAAATAATATTTCCAGCTATGAAAAATACTGTCACTGATTTAGAACTTAAATGAATTTTTATTTGCCTTAGGATAACAACCCTTCAGAATTTACACTGGGGAACCATTTTCTAGAAAGCACAATTTTTAAGTGGGGTTTGTTTTTTTTTTTCCTTTATGAGTTTTTCTGTCCCTAATTCTAGGAGATGAGCAAAACATGATAAATAAGGTTGAAGCTGGACAGCATCTATCATCCAGCGATCATGATTTCATTTAATTTGGGAATACTCAAGAGAATATGCCCTAGAGAAAGAGGTACAAAAAGCAGATCCACCACACTCGTCGCTAGAAAGCTAGAGCAGGACTTACGTTATTAGACTGAAACAATGTTTCACAGGATAAAGCAGAGAGGGCTGCTCATGAATGCAGTGTCCTACTGCGTGGTTTGAAATGAAAATCTAATCAGAGGATGGACTAAATGGTTCAGGGGAAGGCAAACAGAATGGAAAGCCGGCATCTTGTCTCTTCTGCTGTCCAAATTTAGCACAACTCAGTGGTGACTAAAAAGTTGTTTTGTGGATTCTGGGAAATAGACAAAACTGAACTTTTTCAGCAAAGCTTGTGAATCAAAGCAAACTAGAAACAGATTCTGAGTCGGCTTAGAAAGTCTCAGATTAATTCTGGCTCAGAATTGTTCTTCGGGCACCTGAGCCCACATCGAGTTTAGAGGGTATGTTTCAATAAGTGAAAACAGAACAGAGAGGATGATTTGGGAGTAGGACACTTGCTTGGGCTCAGGTGTCAGCCTCTACCCCACTCTCTGGTGGGACTGAATTTCCTACTTAACCCCTCAGTATTTCCCAGCACTTTGTTTATGGGTCTGGCTCTCAGTGATTGCTCTCCATATGGATTTCCAAGGGACTACAAGTATTTAGCCCAGCGGCTTTGACTCCAGTAATTTTCAGGTTCTCAAAAGCAACATTTTGCAACATGGAGCCAGAAAACATCTTCCCTCAACAGATCAAACCTCTCTCCATCCCTGCCCTCCTCTTGCATCTTGGCCTCTGTAAATTACAGAGAGCTTTGACAATTTCAGAACGCCTTCACAATTAATAGTTAAAATTTGCACGGCTTGCGGACCACACAGCCAGGTTTACCCTTGGTCCTGTAGGTCCTTGCACCTGCTAATGGCCATTGCTGGAAACAAATATGGGACTGGACAGATCTGTTGTGTGATCAGATCTACACCTCTCGTATCAGAAGCTCATGATTACAATGCACAAATAGTAAAAAATTTTGTTTCAACAAGATGATGATGTTATTGCAATCTGTTTGCTCCTCTTTGCTGCTACCTACTGCTTTTCTGCCATGAAGTCTGGCAACGCAAATGTGAACCCTTCTTATTTGTTTCAGTGCAAGGTTAGGTTGGGTTAGTCTGAGCCATCACTGAATCAGTGTGGCTGAGCTTGCACTGGAAGCAGAATGCAGAGCGCTGGCATGATCAGCTCTGGCAGCTCCGTCACAAAAGGGGGAACCTTCAAGCAGTGGACAGGAACAACAGCAGCACTTTCAATCATTCCTGCTAGATAAAAAAGAACATGTCTGCCTGTGTCCAAATGGCAGAAAGAAAACAGGGAATAGTCAGTAAACTAAACATCAGAAAGAAATAGAGCTTTTCTAGCAATCCAGTTACCATGTACTTTTAGCAAATAAGGTACATTTCTGCCAGGTACATTTCCATTTACTACTCATTCCCATAATGGTTGATGTGTTAGTTTCCCTCTGCAGGGATTGGAGCCTATCTTATTCAGTTTCACTGAACTCAGCTCTATTTTTTTTTTTTTTACAGTCTTGCTAACTTGGAGACAATATCCTCTACTTAGATGCTCCCATCCCAGGAAAGGACCAGAGATGGAAAAGCCATTTGAAAGGTAAAAGCAGAAAACCACTGTCATTTTAATGAATATCCTACAGAGGCATCAAGAAGTGCAAATAAAAAAAGAATGAAAGAAAATAAAAATCTAAACAAAATTAGGTCAATCCTCTTTCCTGAGGGTCTTCTGCAGACAATCCAAAGACCCTCTATTTCCCACATCCCACACTGTGCCCTTCACCTATCACAGCCTAATACTGTGCTTCTGTCCTGCCCAGCCAGCCTTCGGAAGGGGCAGAAAGCAGTCATGCTGTACAGTATCAGTAATCTGACACTGTCTTTAACAAGGTTATCTTGTATCCCTCTCTCCTCCCTCCCCCAACATACATAAGAAACCCTTGTTAAAGCTAGTGATGGTTTGCTGCTCTACTGAGGGAAGCTTATGCTACTGAATAATCTGCATTTCCCTTCCAGTCCTGTGTCAATTCTGAAAATGCTGATGCTCCGACACATGGAGATGGAGAAAAACAATCTTCTGTTTTCCCGTGGTCTACCTCACCTCTCTGTAACCCACTGTAGACCACTGGCATCCCTGGCTTAGCCACTGGGTTTTCCATTCCTTAAGCTCACAGATGCTGACAGGTATCAGATGCTCCAAGGGAGAGATGGGCAGGAAATACGACCACAGGAGAGCCTTAAAAGACACTAGAAGGGCAAAGTGATCTACTGCCTGATTCAGTAGTTGGCAATCCTGCCCATGGCACAGGGATTGGAACTAGATGATCTCTGAGTTCCCCTCCAACCCAAGCCACTCTATGCTTCTATGATTCCATGAAAAGTAAGTGAAGCCAAAGTAAGTCCCTCATAGGACAGGAGGCATGAAGATGAGAATGAGGCTAGTTAAGCTTTATGAAGTAATTACACGTCTCTTAATCAGTGATATTGCTTTCAGGTTCCTATGAACTCCACAAGGGATTTGGAGACTGCACACTGCTGTTTGTCAGCTCAACTGAGAGCTCACGGGCAAAGTGCTGGAACTGCATCCCTGCTGAGCTAACTGTGCTGGGCTAGTCCCACAGCCAAGTATGTATGCTGTCATACAGAGCTAAGTAACTGCTGCAAATCCCTACTGAAATTACTTCTTACTTACCACTGGCAGGCTCACTCCTATGCTTTGATAGATCCTCAAAATGCTATCAGTGTGGGTCATTCTTTTTGTTTTTTTTTTGCTAAAGTTATGTCAATTCTTTCACAAGGAATGTGAGAAAACCCATCTGTCCTTCCAGACACACACAGTTTGGAGGGAAAGGTAATTTAGGTTATATGCTAACAGTACAGTAAGTGGCTTGTCAGGCCAAGTAACACAGAACTTAAAACCCTCTAACTAAAATGTGGCTGGATGAGCTAGTTTACAACTCAGATTCCATAGAACACTAGGAAGACTGCTCTTAACTCTTAGGTTGCCCTGAGAATCAGGCATTGAACTCAGTAACCTTCATGGGTCCCTTCCACTGCAGGATATTCCGTGATTCTAAGAAGTGTTGGGTTGTTAATGGAAGGAGGTTGGAGACAACATTTGAGAAAGACTCTAAGCTAACTTGGCTGCAAAAACAGCTCCTCAACGCATTACCCTGCACTTGACACAAAAATCTGCTAAATCTGAGATCAAATTTTCATAGAGTGAACGTATACAACAATTACATTTAACAAGAAAAACAATTCTGTGGACAGAAAGGCTGTAAGATTTTAAGTTTACCCTCATATGTTTTTCCTCATATTTTTATACATACCTGAGCCTCTTTTTAATCGTCTTCTTGCCAGTTTAATTTGATCCTGAAGAATCTGGACCCAGTCCCTAGGACCAGGAAGCTTATCCACATGGTTAGCAGTGCAGTATCTTTCTGTGAAGACTGAAATAAAAAGATACCATCTTTTTTAAAAGTGCCACCACAAGTGAAAAACGGAGGCTGAAGAAGATTACAAACAAAATGTATCAAAACATTGACTTGACAAAATTAAATTGCCAAATCTGGTCAAAATCAGTGTTTCGTAATTTTATCATTTGGAAGTCATTTGTGTGTCTAACTATCATAGTTATTACTTACAACAGCCTATCCTAAAGAAACAGTCTATACCATCCATCTGACATCCATGAATTTCACACTAAAATATCGCAACAAATAACTCTGTACTTTGAACTGAGTCTCCAGATGTGGTAGGCACTTCTAACTGCTGCTTTCCATATGGTGTAAGTGGAGAACTGAACATCTGGTCACTTGGTGGCCTCTCAGTCTCATTTCTAAGTCTGCAAACAAAACTGATGGAAGACACAAGTCCCACCAGGGCAGAAATCTCTGCAGTTGTTGCTCTCTGACCACTAAACTAGATGGAATAGCATTTTTATAAAGCTATTACAAGAAAGACTTCCTTGAGAAAAATATTGTCCATCGTACAACTGAGAGGTGTGTGAAAAGTCAACAAGAGCAAAAATACAAATAATATTACTGCTAGCATTGTTATTGCAGGCTTGGTCATGGTTCTCAGAACCAACTGTCTACTATGATCAGCAGATAAAGAAAACTGGTTTCAGCTGAAGGAATTTGTAATCCTTGGGGATAAGTGTTGCAAAAACGGGATGGGGGAACATGTAGCAAAAGTTGACCATTTGGTATTATTGTACACAGACTTCTGACACGGTGCTGGCTGGTAATTACAAAGGAGTCTGAAGTAATTGCACTCTCCAAATTCTTTTCACATTAACAATTTGACAAAATCATTGCATGACAAGCATTAGCAACACTTTCCTCTGTAGTCTGCTCAGCAAAGACAAAGAACCAGCTCAGGAGCTCAGAGAAGTCAGTACAGCCTCACATGTTGCCAGCATTCAATCTTAGAGGCTCTCTGAAGGCAGAAATAATCTTTCCCTTCTGAATCCATGTGGTCCCTAACACAATGGGAGCCTGACTGATGTCCTAAGTCTTGTACTTCAAATGCGTGACAGCAGCTTGTGTTTGTGACCATGGCTTGGAGGTCATCCTGTGATAACAGGCTGTAGCCAGGTTGTCTGCTGTAGGTTCCTAAGGTGGAATTATGACTTTGCTTGCTGTAGCATGCATGCGAAACTAAATCACAGCAGCCTGGGAGAGCCTGTACATTGCCTTGCTAGTTCTTCTCTAATGAAATTCAGAATAGCTTTGGTTGCTTGATGCGTGGTTATGAAAGCATGAGGACTGAAAAAAAGTAAGTTGGAACGTAATAGGAAGAAGGCAGAAGTGGGACCTCATCGTTCCAGTTCATCTGAGCTGTACTGTGGTAACCACCCGTGCCATAAATCAGATCAAATCCCCAGCAGATCTGAAGACAGCTCACTGACTTCTGCAGGAATGGACCTTCATGCAGAGCTGGATTTCTTGTCAAGAATATAATGAAAAAACAACTACCTCTGATCTTTCTTCTTCTCTCTCTCACCACCCCTCTGAGTCGTAAGTGAAAATTGATGCAGCTCACAAGAGAAACTGACTGGTCAGAAGAAATGCTGCAACTGATTCAACAAGTGCCACTGAATATCCAAAGTCAGACAGAAGAGTTTCTCCCTGGCTAATTATTCTGTTGCAGCAGTATTAAGCTACTCGTAAAGATGGTAGTTAAAATGTTTTCACACAAGGAGAATTTTCAAGCCAACAGTCTCTTCTTTAAGTTCTCTGCTCATGTCTGTCATGAATGCAGCCTTTTCTCCACTCTTGTATCTCTGTCATGGGGAAGGACTGAAGTGCCACTAAAGGATATCTTGAACACGTGGCAGAGGAACGTCCTAATGAAATAATGCAAACAACATGTTGTTGTTCTCATGGAGATTTCATACTGACTCAGTCATTTCTTGGAACAAATGATACCACAGTGTCCGACAGCCCAAGGAAAAAGGGTGCTATTGGAGCCAGGCTGAGTAAAGATCCACAGTACATCAGCCCTTGGCATTGTATCCCATCACAGCTTTTAGGAACGGGCTCCCCTATCATGGATCATGAACCAGAGTTTGAGAAATACTGTAAATACCAGTGAAGACTGTTATTACAGTGGTGCCCAGTAGTACCACCACAAGTAATTTTTATCTGCTGAAACTACAACTCCTTCCTCTCTTCCCCACTGTCACCAAGGGAAGAGGTTGAACCAGACTTCAGAATTTGCTCTGGTAACACAAACTTAGCTACTCAGAAACACCGTTCTCCACAGCGGGCGATGACCACTCTTTTAATAGTGTTACTGCATCCACTGAAAAAACAATTTTTTACTACAGTGCTGGTCCAAGTAGACAGTTTTTTAAAAATAATTTTGATTCATTTTTCTTCCACTTAAAGCTTTTTGTGAAGAACAAGATACAGATGAAGGGAACTCAACTTCAGATCTTCACAGATGACTGAGCTCAAGGAAAAAAAGGTAGCGTGTTAAGACTATGACGCAGACACCTTATTAAAGAATCACATGAGTTGAAAGGGACCTCTGGAGGTTCCCGTGTCCAACCTGCTGCTCAAAGCACAGTCAACTAGATCGTGATGCTCTGGGCCATGTCCAATGAAATTCTGAATACCTTCAGGAATGGAGATCCTGCAGCCCCTCCGAGCTCCTGGTCCACTGTCTGATTACTCTCACGTTAGGAAAGCTTCTTATCTCAGGTTGAAATTCTCCGTCTGTCCAATGCTTCTTGTGCCTCTAAAATCTGGCTCCACCTTCTCTATGCCATTCCACTATGCAGTAATGAACCGCAATATGGTTTCTCCTGAGCATTCTCTTCTCCAGGCTGACTGATCCTCTTCTTACAAGTCAATTCACGCACATATATTATCACTTACCTACTTTGTTCTTGCAGCAATCTTGGTGGCCATCCACTGGACTCACTCATATGTCAGTGGCTTTCTTGCATGGGGATGGGGGCAAAACTACACATAGCAGTGGCTCTTTTAGCTGCCAATGTGTTTACACAGGAGTTCTTCTCATTGCTTTATGTCACCTAGGTTAGCTTGTCCTGTACTTCAGGACAAGTCAGGGGCCCTACAATAATCACAGAATCAGAATGGTTTGGGTTGGAAGGGGCCCTTAAGATCATCTAGTTCTAACCCATCTGCTATAGACAAGGACCACCTCCCACAGGACCGGGTTGCTCAAAACCCCATCCAGGCTGGCCTTGAATGCTTCCAGGGATGGGGCATCCACAACCTCACTGGGCAACCTGTTCCAGTGTCTCACCACCCTCACAGTAAAGAATTTCTTTCTAATATCTAGTCTAAATCTACCATCTTTCAATTTAGAACCATTTTCTCTCATCTTGTCTCTACATGCCCTTATAAAAAGTCCCTCCCCAGCTTTTCTGTAGTCTCCCTTCAGATACTGGAAGAAGGCCTTCTCTTCTCCAGGCTGAAGGGCCCCAACTCTCTCAGTTTGTCCTTATAGTGGTGCTGCTCCAGCCCTCTGATCATCTTAGTGGCCTTCCCCTGGACCCACTCCAACAGCTTGATGTCATTCTTGTGCTGGGAGCTCCAGAACTGGATGCAATACTCCAGGTGGGGTTTCACAAGAGCAGAGTAGAGGGGCAGAATCACCTCCTTTGACCTCCTGGTCACACTTCTCTTGATGCAACCCAGAATATGGCTGGCCTTCTGGGCTGCAAGCACACATTGCCAGCTCCTGTTGAGGTTTTTTTTTTTTTTTTTAATCAATGGACACCCCCAAATCCTTCTCAGGGCTTCTCTCAAGCCATTCTCCACCCAGCCTGCATTTGATCTTGGTCAGCCTGTATTTGTGCTTGGTCAGCTCTGCTTTGCAGTGCAGCCTGTCTTTTTATAACTTGTGTATTTTTTCTGCTATATGAGATTCCAAAACTGCAGAATCCAATTCAGAATCTCCCATGTAATGCTAGCTAGCTCTTCATATGTAGTGATCACAGTGTTTGATGGTAGATGTGTTATTCTGGAACCTGGAAAGCAGTGATCACTAGCAAAAATACACGCAACATAAGAAACACCCAACTGAGAAATTTGTTTCCACAAAAGGTGAACCACCACAGTTTTTACGAGCAACAAACTCATCTCCTGGTCCCAGTAAAATCTTCTACCACTTCTTCCCCATTCAGCCACCAACTACTGAACTATTTACAGAGCAGACACGGTCAGATATAGAGCAAGCCTCAGAATTTTGATTAAAAAGGAACAGTTACAGTGTCATTATGTTTTCCAAGATTTCTTTGGGCCTCTAATATCCAGGAAAAAAAAAAATTAACTTAAAAGAACATTGAGATTCCAACCTTAGAGCCTGACTTCAGAAACCGGAATCATTGGCTTAAACTTAACACAAGCTGTCCCTGTAGAATCTATTTTTAACAAGTGAATGAAAGAGAATAAAAATAAGACTGCATATTTTAATAGACCTAATGCACGTCAGAAATTCTAATCCCTTTACATTCTCCTCAGCTGAGAATATGTTCTAGTTACAAGTATGAAAGAAAGTAAAAACATACCTTTTATTGCACCCACAATGTTTTGGTCTAGTCCTTTTCGGTTGTCATTGAGCCCTCTTTTCCTTTTGCCATTTGGTAAAGAGTTAGCCAAAGTCTGGTCATCAAAAAATGCACAAACCAGCTTCCTAAATAGCAGACTTCCTGAGCGAGTATAGTTTGATAATATAGAGTCCAGCTGAGATTTCGGCATGAAGACATCAAAGCCTTCTGCAAGTTGCACTTCTGGCTACCAAAAGAACACAAATGTTTTAATTAAAATGGCATTCAAACACATTATTTTACTTCAATCATGCATATGGTGAGATTTCTCAATCACTTAAATAATCAAACCGCGAATCTTTTTCCAGCTATTCAATTCCACAGCAGCCTACTTCATTGAAATCAAACTCCATCAGTGAATAAGAACTTCAAAAGGCAAATCAAACAATCATACTTATGTCTAGCCACTGTAACAGTTAACAATCACGGACGTTATTTCAAGGCATACAACTAACAAAAAGAAAAGAGATACCTTTCAATATTGGATAATAATTACAAACCAGATGATCATCCTAGAGCAATATTCCTGCACAAAGCTTTTGAGCCTTTCATCTAATCATTTTTATGGACCTGTTTCCTTGGCAAACGATGCTGATTAGCATGCTGTGGGGCAGCCAGGTATTTCCAGGAAGGACAACTGCTGGGCCAACAGACCCATTCCATGCAACTTCCCAAAAGGGCTCTCAGTGCAAATACCATCCATATGAAATGGAGTAGAGGATGACTTGGAGGTTGTCTCTTCGCCAGGGCTTGCTGATCAGCTACTTTTCCCTTGGTTTCATATTCCCAAAATGCATCCTTAGAACAGGATGATGTTACACACACGGCTTATTTCAGCACAAAAAATCTCAGTAGCAAATCACTCCAGAAAGGGAGATGGAGGAGAAGAAGAGGGAAAAAAAATCATCTTGCATTTCATTAGACTTGTCTCAAATACACCATGGGCCAAAGCAGACAAAGGCCTTCAAAGAAGTCCACTTTCTGAGTTTTTTTGCTGCCCCTGTCTGTACAAATCAGAAATTACACGAACAATATTTACAGCATTTTCTTCTTTCCATGTCCAACACCACAAAATGCTTACACAAGGCATCTGCACGGAATAATCATTTATATAGCTTGAAGATGCATCAAGAAAAGACTGTATTTTTTAAGATACTAATTGGAAGTTGGAAAGGGGTAAAAAAAAAACAACAAATCTGTGGTGGTGATATGAGAAAATAAAGTAACATTACAGCTTCGTTCCTAACAACCTGCTCTCTTCTTTTTCCCCCCCCCCCGTATGAAAATACATTCACCAGCGATGGTGCATTTTTGAAAATGTTTACAGAGCAAGAGCAAATGCCAGCCTACATCAAATCACCTGCAAATTTATTGAGTCTAGCTGGAGGAAAGGGCTGCCAACTGTAGAAGGATTTGGCTGCATAACTCTTTTCCCATGGATTTTTTAAATCAATACCAAGAGAGTTACAGCAAGTATCAGCAAGTATCTTCAAAGCATACACTATCACTGAACACGTATGCATACTGGGTGATGGGCACACAGAAAGTAAAGATCACGATGCTTTTGGAAGCCAGAATGAAGGTTCGTAAAATATGCAGATAGTAATAAAAAAATAATAAACTGAAAAACACATTTATTTCAGTTACTTCTGGATAAAAAGTTGTTTTTCTCTTTACTGTGAGAAATGTAGAAATGCTGGATCTAGCAGAACAGACTTACTCTGTTTGGCATTTGACAAACTTCTGATGTAGACGGGCTTTTAACATTTTAGTTAAGTTTCTGGTGACAGTGAGATTTTTCAAATGTAAATAAATATGGGCCAAATTTACTATTTGGGAAAAATTCTACTTCATGTTACCAAAAAAACAGAATGTAGCTGTCATGGTGTCAAAAGCATCCTACCCTATTTTGCTGCTTTGGTCTTAAGATAGTCATCTAAGATGACCTCAATGATACAAGCAGGCTAGGACAGACAAGTCATTCTCACTAACACAGCTGTAGAATGCAGTTGAAACCTCACCTGTGCATTAGCATGGAGAAGTCAATATTATTATAGTTTTGAATTCCTCATATTAAATATTTTAATCAATTTCTATATTGGCTGAAGGAAAAATACTGATCTATACTTGCTCTCCTTTAGCTGAAAATTATTCTTCCATCAAAGACAATCAGTACCCAATTGAACTTTATGATCAATTTGAATGTGATTTCTCAAAAGGAAAAGCATTTGTTAACAGGTAATGATCCTGGCATAAGGAACTGGTGAGTAAACTACTCCTTTACAATGAAATATATAAGACCTGAATGCCAAAGGCTTGTGCTGTGCTCAAATTAACAGGCAGTGAATTAATCCTAAACATTTCAGTAGGCTGCCCTGCTTAGATTAGAAATGATTAGATTATAAATGAAACATTACAACAGTGAAACAAACACGAGAAGGTTTAACTAAAAGTAACAGATCATTACATAAAAAAGTGGGTTATCTGACCCAAGGCCCAGATTAAGAGTTGGTCTCACTGAGCTGAACAAAGGCTTCTTCCATGTTCATAAGCAGCACTATTTCATCTTAGCAAATCTGAACTAATTGCATTGGTTTTGGTTATGTAGCTCTAATTCTCCATAAATGAAACTGAGATCCTCAGCAGAGATGTCAGTGGCAAGTTGAATATGAGTCAGCAGTGTGCCCTGGAGCCAAAAAGGCCAACAGTACCCCAGGGTGCACCAGGCCCAGCACCACCACTGGGCAAGGGAAGGAACCGTCCCACTCTGCTCCGTGCTGTGTGGCCTCACCTCCTGCACTGGTGCAGTTTGGGCACCAGCGCACAAAAAGGACAGAAAACTATTAGAGCGCTACAAAGATGGTGAAGGGTCCGGAGGATAAGATGTATCCGGAGCGGCTGAGGTCTCTTGGTTTGTTCAGCCCAAAGAAGAGACAGAGGGGAGGACTCATGGGGCAGACACTGAGCTCTGCTCTCTGTGACAGCAACAGGAGCTGTCAGGAGAGGGGCAGGGGTGTTAGGGAAGGGTCTGCACCAGAGGGTGGTGGGATGGAACAGCCTGCCCAGGGCAGTGGACATGGCCCTGAGCTGCCCGACTTCAAGGAGTGTTTGGCCAATGCCCTCAGACGCTGGGTTTGGATTTGGGGTGGTCTGTGTGGAGCCGGGAGCTGGGACTCCATGATACTTCAAACCCATGATCTCTTCCAACTCAAATTACTCTACGACCTTAAAGTTCAATAAACACTGGGAAAACTACAGCGGCAGCACTACTGTGTATGACCCCACGACTCATGCGATACCGTAAAGAGAACATTAAATTACAGTGCTATGCAAGATGTCTTCCAGTTTCCTTAGGCACTCAGACATGCTGGTAGCGAGCACACAAGAAATCCTTATGACTAAACAGAAAAAGATAATACTACCATTCATTCAGAAAGAAATGTCTTTATTTAGCTTTCTCAAAATGTTTAAGGTCACATTTTATTTTCAGTGTTAAATATATCTCTTTTCAGAACTCAACGGTTTTATTTCCAAAGGCAAAACAAAAATCAATTTGTTTGTCTTGGAGTTCTGTAACTATTCAAACAGCTACTGTGGCAAATGCAGTCCGAAGCACGGGAGGGCAGATGAAGATCTGATTTATGAACCACACGTTTGCTGTTCTTTCTTAAGTTCAAATTGGCATCTACAAAGGACTGCGCCCAGCAATGAAACACATTCATAATGTCAAATTAAATTCCATTGCAAGCACAAAACAAAAGCATTGTTTTCAAAACTATGTTTCAAGCTGAAAAGAGTGCCACAAGCAAAGACAAACTGTAAGCAGGAAAAACACACTGGTGATAAATAACCGGCCTCACCCCAGAACATCCCCTCAAACATTAGGAAGTATCATACCACAAAAGGACCTCTGAGAAACCCCAGAGAAAGCATGGAACCAGTTACCTCGTATCACTACAGAGACCCTATGACTGCAACCTAATTAGTGGTGTGGCTCGCATCTATATAACTGAATTATCACCACTGCTCTCTTACATTAGTAGTTCTCACTTTCAGAAAGGTAGAACATTACCTGCAGCATTGTTTTCATTTACGCTTACTGATGCTGAATTTAATTACGCTTTTCTATCTCACAGTATTTACAAAATTGGAAATTACCTTCACAAAATTAAAAATGTATTAGAAAAATTAATGATCAGTTTACTCATCAGTGAACTGTTCAGACAACATCTGTTTGGTCATTAAACAAAGCAAATCAGCCACCTAATACATGAAGTTTCTATTGATGCACACATGCTATGCGAATCAAGAAAGCAGGCATAGTGCAGTTTTACATGCGACAAGTACAAGTTTTAAGAGCAAGAAATTTTGGCTCCTTTAGTTACAGTGAAATTATCAATAGTGCCAAAGCACTTCTCTAGCAACCACAATGCTGAAGACTAAAGGACCCAGTTCAGCAGACTCAGGTATGAGCTTTATGTGAGATGTGAGAAGACCTCTGGAGCCAGCAGAACCAGCCAGCCATAAAATAAAGTGCATGACTACATATGGATAGGATAAGGGCATACAAGTGAACTACCTGAATCAGTCAATAAATGACAGAGTTTTGGAATTGTTTATACATGTAGCACTTCCCTGATCTCATGGTGGCTCTTGGGACCAGGAAAGACGAAGAACAAATTTCCACTGCAAGCTCAGACAACAGGAAGCCTTGAATTCAAGACTAAACTTCATGTTTGTGAAAAGTGGAAAGCAAGAACAAAACTACCCAAACTGCAGCTTCCATTCAAATCTACCAAAGGTTTTCTTGTTTATTCAGCACAAAGACGGAATACATTTCAAGCTGGCACGTGTACATGTTTTCCCAGATCAGTACTTTAAAAACCTGTGATTCAACATATTGAAATATAACTTACATCTGATGAAGCTGATTCAAGGATAATTCCAAATCCTGAAAGAGGGGTTTCTATGTTGAGAGGGGGTTCAACTGCTTGCAGATTGGAACTTTCAGGGTTCGCTGACGGCTTCTTATCATTCTCGGCAGCACTGGTTTTCTTATTCATAGTAAATGGCTCACCAGTTTTGAGGGGTAGTTTTTTCTTTTTATTTCTCTTTCTTGATATTGTCGACTTTTGCGCACAAATCAGAGGAACAGGAGGTTGCTGTCTGTTTTGAGTCCCAACTGAATGAGAAAGAAGTAATGAATTGAATTTATAGACAAAGAAACATGTATAACCACACAGACACACCATTAAACTACAGGCACACTGAACTCATCTTCTGGATAAATGGTGTAGTTTTCAGTGCTGTTTGTGCATGTGGAACAGTTACATTTTATCTCCTTTGCATAATTTTCCTGTCTGTACAATGGAGATGATGACACCGAGCTCCAGTATGAGGTATTTGAAGACATACTGATGAAAATTAGAAATATACGGCTCTTCTTTCTAGTGACCACTGGATGGTCAGTGACCTGGAGGACTTAAGTAATGATTAATTTGTATGCTCTCTTGAATGACTGAAAATCTCACTGTTTTTGAGCATCTTCTCTAAAATAGCACAAGTGCTAATGCAATTACAGTTATTTTTCTGAGCGTAGTCACCAAGTTAATTAGTTCAGCAAGAACATTTCAAATATTATTATGTCAAGAATGAGTGAAAACACTTTTCAATAGTTTAATTTTTAGGAAAGAAGTCACACAGTTCTATCAGTTGGGTGGGGTTTTTATTGCTCATATACAGAAACTGACAGCTCACATCTTACATTTGAAACCTAAGAGATCATATTTTATATTTATCAATGTTTCACATTTTCCGGTACCCACTATCCACAGTCGTTTGTACAAATTAAGGCACCAGTCCTGAACCCACACAAATGTGACAGAACACTGCAGACACAATGACTTGTCTCCATGGATCAGTTAATAAGATTAAGGGCAAAATGAAAAAGAAATCTGAAGTGCTATACATCTTCGTTTTACCACACGCAAATCAAATTCGTTCCAAACTACAAGTGAAATGCAAACAGCCCTCACCTGCGAAGACTAAGGAAAAAAGAAACCTTATTACACTGTTTATTAAATGATTTCCGGGGCGCTTCATTTCCAATAAGAACTTACAATGCTGCAACTTTTCATTGAGCATTTGGACAGAAGGCCTTCTGAATACCAGAAGAAGCGACTACACCTTCATATAAATGTTTACATTTTTCTTTTTTTTTTTCCTATTAGCAACAAGAAAGACCAAACGTTTTCTTTTCTCTACAAAACTACTTTTCCATACGTACCAGAAAATATGAACTGCACCCTGGCCTTTGCATTAAGAGACTCACAAACTGCTTATATGGTAGATATCTAACAAATCAGATCTGTTCTTGCTATCGAGGAACCAGCTCTTCAGGTGTAAAGTCCAGTCTGTACCTCTCACTCACAAGTCATTTTTAATCAGGCACATAATATCAGTGCAATCAGTTTAACTGTGCAAAGAACTCCCTGCCCCAGCCAGGACTGTAAAACTGGGCCTTTGTGTCTTTTTTTTTTTTTGTAAACGGATGAGTTTTTGAAAGGCATTTTCAGTTGTACCAACTGATATTACAAAATGTGTCTGATCCTTCTCTTGGCTCACTATGATAAGCCCTTCACTCCACCCATTTTTGTGTAATTACTCCACATTCCCTATTCTCACAGAGCTGGTAACGTACAGCTACCATAAGAGAAAAATCTCCATAGCTCCACTCCCCAGCTGACAAAACCTCCAATCTAAGTCCTCACTAATATCTACGCTAATTTTATGAAGCACAGAGACTGCAACTTCATTGCAGCCTGCAATGAACCACCTAATTCCCAGCTGCCACAGTTTCATTATCTTAGAATCACAGAACTACCCAGGTTGGAAAAGATCATCCAGTCCAACCGTCCACCTACCACCAATATTTCCCCACAAAACCATGTCCCTCAGCACAACATCCAAACATTTTTTGAACATCTGGTTCTAATGCTCTTCTGGCATTGCACAGCTTCTAACCCAGCAAAAACCCAGCCCCCAGAGCGTTCCCCAATGAACAGATTTTTGCTAGCTCCACTGGAAGCTGAACATAGCTCAAGAGAGCAGCTGATAAGACCACCTGAAAAATGGGAGAACCCACAATGTACAGCAGCGAGCTCAGCTTAGGCTATCGTGAAGCTAGAACTTGAAAGATCTTTGAATGAAATGTTATACAATAACCTCAAGTTGCCTTCCAAATTTGTTTTAGTTTGCTTTTCCCTCATGTTAGTGAACTAGGTGGTGACAGATAAAGAAGCACCTTTCAGTTCTGAACAAATGCACACAAACTGGGGGTAGTTACGGCATCTAAGCCTACCAGGCCTACCATTCAGCTCCTGTTGTAACAGCATCTAGCCACATGAGTTTTCTCAAATTTAGCCACGAAAGATTCTTACAAGTTAATGTCCCTTGTTATGGGTAAGGATCTGGCCCTGAGAAATAAAAATCGCGTTTCCACAGAGCCTATGCAAAGTTCACTTTGAACAATTAAAGCAGGAAACAACTCGGGTTTTTCTGAGCCTCCAGGCAGACTTGTTTCTACCAGACCATTTCTCTGAACAAGGAGATGCTAGTCATGGACACGCATGGGACTGGTCATCGTACCTGACTGAATCTGGATCAGTTTCCTCATGGTCTTGAGCTCCTGAAGAATAGCCTGTAGAGTTGACTGGCAATTGCATGTACAGCAGTTTGGTCCAATTGATGAATTCACCATTGGGATTTCTCCTGAAAGAGAGAGGAAAGAAATAGGGGAAAGATTGTGTAATCCACAATAAAAATAAAAACGACCCACAAGCATTTGAAACTGTTATTAATACATTTGATCATGAAATTAGATCCAAAGCAAAAAAGCAAATAATTTTCTATGTGGCCCTTTAAGAGGAAGAGGTTGCTAGGCTTTATCCAATTGCTAGTATGTGCAATTATATACAGTAGGGGATGGCTCAGAGCCTGAATACAATGCACTCTTCACAGCAGGGCTCTCTATTGTCAGGCTAGTTCATCCTGAATAACAATAGCACCAAACCTCATTATAAACATACTCACTTTATCACGCACAAAAAAGCCCATCTCTCAGAACAGTCCTACAAAGAATGAAGACAGGCTGTGTAATAAAGGTTTATACTGCACATTCAATGAGGGCCTTAGAATTTTTAAACTGCTTGAATGTTACATGTGACTCTTTACCACATGAAGAATTGAGAATGAAAATAAAATCTTCTATTCAGAGAAAAAGAAAAAGAAAATAAAAAAGCAGACTTAGAAATGAACCACCAGCAAGGAAATCTTTGAGATTTTCTCCTCTGTCACCAATGTGGAATTGTTTCTAATGGCATGTTTTCCAATGCTGCAACCTACAAGATGGGTTTTCTGTAGTTTCTCTTTGATGATTCACATTGTAGTGGAACAGCTTCTCCTTTCGTAGTAGCTTTTACTAGTGTTTAACTTACACAGTTCTACCTCTTTGCAATGATATCATTACTGCCTTGGTTTCCAGATGTTTTGCATGGTAGGTCCTCAATTAGGACAGGCTGTAACAGCTCAAAGTTTTTAAGCTTTACCTGAACAGTTGCATCCTGTGCTCCAGCTTAAAATAAAAGTATTCCCGGCTTTAATATTGCAACAAACAAACAAATCCAAAATACAACAAAACTCCTAGCAATAACTGCTTGAAACTGAGGCCAGACAGACTGTACCTCCCTTCATTTCAGAACGTGCTTAGCATCATTTAAATTGATGGCTATTTTACTGCTCGTCAAAGCATGCAAGAGGAGGGACGATCACTTTATGAAGATATACACGAATAGATGGAACACAAATCATCTCACTTGGTGTCACATGTGGTGGACTTCAGAGGGTGTAATTCCCTTTTTCTTCCATATCCTGACAGTTATCAGGCACCCTTTAATCATTTCTTAGCTAAAGTGAACATAAGCAACTCATTTAATCTTTGCTCATAAATCCTTCCGTTTTTCATTATTACTTTTGCTTTCCTCTGAAGCCAAACCAGTTATTAATACCTTTTTAGGTTTGGTTTGCATTCTTTTCATCAGAGCTCCACTGATGTCAGACCTGCACACATTCTCTGACTTCAATTTTCATTTGCAATGGCTAATGGCAACCTAGCCACAGCTGAACTAATCCAACCCTTTCTCAGGTCTTCCAGCATGCCCTATGCTCCTCAAAACTCCCCGTCCAGATTCTTGTTCTCTATCCACTTCCATTCAGACTGAAAGGCCTAATGCAAAATCCATCACACCTGAGAAAAATGGTGGTTTTTCTCCCAGAAATAAGTTACTTGTGAAACTAAATCTGGAAGACTCCTACTAAAACAAAACCGGATTACTGACTCAGCACAGCCCTGCCTTGTTTGAACTCATCCTTCCTTCGTATCCCATGTTTTCACACTGAAAGCTCCTTGGGGCACAGATTGGATTTTCTCTTTTCAGTGGCTCATAAAGTGTTCTTAGCCCACTGTAACATTTTTTTCCCCTCTGTACTTGTTCACTTTAGCTTCGCAGCAGGTAACTCAGAACCCTTGAGTTTGCCTTCAACACCCTTCTACCTATTTGTTGATGTAGACTTTTTTTAAGTATATGTGAAGGTCAAGACTGTTTTCAAATTTAATAGCATCAGTGTAACTATGCACTTTTCATTAAGACAAGCAGGTATGGCAGAAATGGAGCATCTGTTTCCCAGAAACATGGAGTCCCAAAAAATTAGGAAAGTTTATTAATTAGAGAAATGCACAGTAAGAAAATCCTAGTCGTCCCTTCCTCCAGGCTACACCCTTCTCACTTCTCTGCTGTTTTAGATTAATGCGTTCCTTAGGATAAGACTCATCGCTTCATCAGAATCAAGCACTCAAACTGGGACTCTGGAAATAGTATCTGGGAGACTACAGTGGGAGACAGGGTTAATGGCTTTTGTTTTCTTAACAAAAACTCTACATTGCGACGAAATACTCGTGAACA